>JAGIQG010000004.1:76398540-77598540 GCA_024679065.1 Sphyrna mokarran | reverse complement strand
TTGTGAAAAAATTGCCCCCCTGAACACTTTTGTACCTCTCCCCTCTCACCTTAAGCCAATACCCCCTAGTTTTAGATATCCCCACTTTTGGGAAAAGATATTGACTATCTACCTTGTCTATGCCCCTCATTATTTTGTAGAGCTCTATAAGGTCACCCCTCAGCCTCCTATACTCCAGAGGAAAAAGTCCCAGTCTATTCAGCCTGTCCTTATAACTCAATCCATTAAGTCCCCATAGCATCCTATCTTTTCTGCACTCTTTCTAGTTTAATAATTTCCTTCCTATAATACGGTGATGAGAATTGCACACAGTGTTCCAAGTGTGGCCTTACAATGTCTTATACAACTTCAACGAGACTCCTGTATTCAATGTTCTGACCGATGAAACCAAGCATGCCAAATGTCTTCTTCACTACTTTGTCCATTTGTGACTTCACTTTCAAGGAGCTATGAACATGTAACCCTAAATCTCTTTGTTCTATAACTCTCCCCAACACCCTACCATTAACTGAGTAAGTCCTGCCCTAATTCAATCTATCAAAATTCATCACATCGCGTTTGTCTAAATTAAACTCTATCTGCCATTTGTCAGCCCACTGGCCCAATTGATCAAAATCCCTTTGCAATTGGAGATAACTTTATTCACTATCCACTATGTCACCAATCTTGGTGTCATCTGCAAACCTGTTAACCATGCCTCCTATATTCTCATCCAAGTCAGTGATAAATAATAGTGGGTCCAACACATCACCTACCGTCGCCTAGAGGCCTACAGTTTAAAAAACAACTCTCTACAACACCCTCTGGTTTCTGTCAAGAATCAGTGCAGACACAATGGGCCAAATGGTCTACTTTCACTCTGCATAATTTTTGCGATTCTGTATATATTAAGAGATATAAAAGAAGCAAGATGGAATGATGATGGATGGAGAGGTCATGAAAGAAAACTGAGAGTGTAAATTGTGAAGTGAGGGAAGAGTTCCTTTCGGAATTACTAGTTTTGCAAACTGGCACGTGACAAAAGAATACTGTTCATTGCGAAGAGATTAAAGGAAAAATTAGCTTGTTTGGAATGAGAAAGAGCTGTTTCAGTGAAGAATTTTCTCAGCCCCATGTAGGTGGTTTTGGATGAGGGGGTGCTGAGAGAAATCAGACAAAAAGCCTTTGGCTGGTTCCCCAGCCTTCTCCCGCCTCCTCATGCTTTTCCTGGAGGTGGCTGCGCAGCAGTGATGGCAATCCGCCCGGCAGCAGGAGGAATCCAATCAAGCTAATTGAAGAGCCAATTAGTGTCAGTTATTACAACAGCCTAGCAAATGTGTCAGCATCACGCAGGTCCCCCATTGCATCCTCACCCTAGCAATCAAGAGAAGGCGGCTGCACACTGGAAGGTCAAGCCTGGGTTACAGCTGAAGGAGTTTTAAAGGATAGAAAATGGCAAAGCTGTTGTTTTCCCCTTGTCACAGTTCTGTCACTGAGTGAGGATTTCCTGGAGACAACTATCCCTGATTGTCATTGATCCAATGAGGTCACAACAACTTCTTTGATATTAATAGTGGTTCCTTGGTTTTCCTGTTGTTTGGGCCTGAGCAGTACTCACACTGGTCACATTGTGCAAAAGACATGTGGGTAAGTTACATTGGCCATGCTAAATTCTCCCTTAGTGTATCCGAACAGGTGGGGGAGTGTGGTGACTTGGGAACTAAAGTAACTTCATTGCAGTGTTAAAGTAAACCTACTTTTTACACTCATAAATAGATAAGTAAACAGTGGGTCGTGAGGTAGCACGGTGGTTAGCATTGTTGCCTCACAGCGTCAAGGAACGGGGTTCAATTCTGGCCTTGGGTGGAGTTTGCACATTTTCCCCGTGTCTGTATGAATTTGCTTTGAGTGCTCCGATTTCCTCCCACAGTCCAAAGTGGTGCAGATTAGTTTGCTTGGTCATGCTAAATTGTCCCTTAGTGTCAGAGAGATTAGCATTGTAAATAAGTGGGGTTGCAGGGAAACGGCTTAGTTGGGATTGTTGTCAGTGGGCTGAAAGGTCTCTTTCCACACTGTAGGGATTCTATGCCTTCAACACACTGAGCAGTGGGCCACTGGTGTCTGTATTTCCCACCTCTGGAACCTGCCTGCTGGTCATCATTGGATGACAAAAAAAGAGCCAACTTGCTAATTCACCTCTTCTTATGAAATTAAGTCAGCGGACAGGATTGGGACTCAGTAATTAGTCCCATCTCTTGATTGTTTTCCATCTCAGCAAAATTCAGCCCTAAAAGGGCCTTGTGATTGTCTGATGATGGATGTGATGGAGGGGAAGGAATCGTTGAGAGCAATATCGGAGGCAATGAATGGCAAAATATTATGGAGATGATGATCTGTAATCAACATGTTATTTTTGGCAGGTTATTGAACCTCATCCTGTACTGAATAGAGAACCTCGAGGTGGTGCTTCTGATAATGACTCCATCAACCACTTTTGTCGAGACTTGCTGGATCATGGCCTGGTTTCTGCAAATACTTGGAAACAGTGGTGGAATTCTACCACTTTGCTTGCCATGGAATCGACATGGGTGAGGGTCTGACAATAAAAATCTCCATTGACCTTGGGTGGGAATTACTGGTCTGCCTCAGTGAGGCCTTAAAATATCATAGAATACCACTGCATTTGTCTCTACTTTCTTCACCAAGATTTCCTGGGAGACATTTGGAAAGCTGGAGAAGTTCTATTAATCATCGTCCACTTTGACCTTTCCTGAAGCAATCTAATATGTAAAGCAGGTAGGAAGGAAAATAACTTCAACATGAGGTGCAAATTCCTACTTTAAATAATCCATGGAATACCCACCAGAAATTCCACCAAAAAAAACAGTAAGGTACCAATTTCAAATACCAATTTAATTGGCAAATCATTATTCACATTAAAATGTATTTCACATATAAGTCAAAAAAATCACTTTGATCTCACGCTGACATTGCCATTGGGGCTTACTGCTAAATTGGCCCACTACCCACCGTGAGGCAGTATGATGGCACAATGATTAGCATTGCTGCCTCATAGCGCCAGGGATGTAGGTTCCATTCCAACTTGGGTCACTGTCTATAACAGAGTTTGCAGGTTCTCCCCATGCTCCCAGGTGTTCTGGTTTTAGAGAACAAAGAAAAAGAACTGTACAGCACAAGAACAGACCTTTCGATTTCCAAGCCTGCTTCAATCATGATGCCTACCTAACCTAAAACCATATGCTCTTGCGGAGACCGTATCTTTCCGTTTCCATCCTATTCATGTATTTGTCTAGTTGCCCCTTAAATACTGTTATCATACTTTCACTCACCATCTCTTCAGGGAATGTGTTCCAGACATTCACCACCCTCTGTGTAAAAAACTTGCTTCGCACATCTCCTTTAAATTTTTACCCATGCACCTTAAATCCATTGAACTTTACCCTTTGCACTTTAAACCTTTTCCCCACAATCTGAAAGACATGCTGATTAGGTGCTTTGTCCATGTTAAATCTTCCTCAGTGTACCCGAACAGGCACTGGAGTGTAACAACTGGGGGATTTTCACAGTAATGTCATTGCAGTGTTAACGTAAGCCTACTTTAATCAATAAACTTAAAAAAACTTTAAACTTTAAACCTGATACCTGAACATACATTTTCTTTCCTGGAATTTAACGCTTATTTGTGAAAGTAATTCTTTTAGTAGATCTGGTAAATTCCAAAGATATGCAGGTTTGGTGGATTGGCCATTCCTAAATTGTCCCTTAGTATTCAAAGATGCATAGGTTTGTGAATTGGCCATGATAAATACACAAGGTTACGGGATAGGACAAGCGTGAGGTAGCCCACATCAGTCATTCACCCCTCATATGGCTTGTGAGATATGATACTAAGGTTTCCTTTGATGGGTTGACACTAGTCTTTCTCTCATATGCTGATTTGTGATGGCTTTAGAACAGCTTAATTGAAATTTTGATTTCTTTTCCTTTTAACAATTTACCATGCTGATTTGACCATTTTTGCCTCCTAGTCCAGTAGAGGACATTCTTCAAAAGTATCACAAACTCTCCCATTAACCTGACAGTCAACTCTATCACTGCTTGAATGATGCTCCTCAAGTAAAAATAAATTATTAGTCACAAGTAAAGCTTACATTTACACTGCATTGAAGTTGCTATGAAATTCCCTAGTCACGACAGTCTGGCACCTGTTCAGGTCAATGCACCTAATCAGCATATCTTTCAGAATGTGGAATGAAATCAGAGCACCTGGATGGAGTCCAACAGATGCAGGGAGAATGTGCACAGATAGTAACCCTACCCAGGAACCAAAGTTCCTAGCACTGTGAGGCAGCATGAAACAATAATCTGCTTACTTGTTTCATTGTTGTTTATGGGAGTTCATTGGGTGTAAATCGGTTGCCATACTTCCTACATTGACTAACTTCAAAAAATACCTTGTTAGCTTTGTAGCTCTTTAGGTCATTTTGTACTCGCCAAATGTACTATAAAAATACAAGTATATCTTCTTTCCATAACTGCAATGTTGCACAAGGGTTGTATTGCAACCTGACACAGAGGTGGATGAGGATATTTAAATGAGCTGAACCCGCATTTTCTGACAGGGCCAACAGTTTCAAGCAATCAGCAGGTGAAAGTCCTGCCAGAGGATCCAGCAGTTACACAGACACTGAGCACAAGAATGAATCACACACTCACAGAATTGGTACACCACATTGTTCCTTTTTGAATAATAATATTCAAAACGTCGAATGAATCTGCCTCCACATACGCTCAGGCAGTTCATACCAGGTCATTAACACTTATTGTAACCACTTGTTGTATGAAAATGTCTCTCTTCATGTGTCCATTGCCTCTTTGCCACTTATCTTAACTCAGTTCCCTCTCATTTTCAATCTTTCCAGCACTACAGTTTTTCTCCATCTACCTTGTTCACATGATTTTGAGTACCTCAATCAAATTTCCTCTCGACCTTCTCCATCTCAAGGAAAACAGTCCCAACTTCCAATGTCTTTTTATGTAATGGAAATTCCTCACCCTTGGAACAAGTCTTGTGAATATTTTCAGTATACCTGTTTCTTGACCACCAGAAATTAACTCAAGACCATGAGCGATTATTATTCCCTGGGAGACCAGAAATTTTAAATAAATGCTTTAAAAAAATCTCCTGATTGAAAATAGGGAAAAGAAGAGGGGAATATGTGAGGCAAAGAATATGAGAAATAATTGGCAACTAACATAAAAGGGAATCCAAGAGTACAGGGGTGGCAAGCGGATGGTAGGGACCAGAAAGGAGATTTATGGAGGGAGACAGAGGATATGATTGAGGTGCTAAATAAACACTTGGCATCTGTCTTTACCAAGAGAGAAGATGTTGCCAAAAGCATGGTGAAGTAAAAGTAGTTGGGATACTGAATGGGTCAACAATTGATAAAGAGGAGGAATTAGAAAGGTGAGTTGAATCTAAATTTGATACATCATCAAGACAGATGGAATGCCTCAAAAAATGCTGAGGCGATTAAGGATGGAAATTGTGGAGGTTCTGGGTATAATTTTTCAATTCTCCTTAGATCCAGTAGGGTGGTACCAAAGGACTGGAGAATTGCGAATGTTACACCCCGTTCAGAAAAGAGTCTAAGGATTTATTCCTTAGGTGCAGGCGTGTGAGTATATCCTCAGTAATGGAAATTATTTTTAGAAATGATAATTAAGGAGAAAGTTAATGAATAAGAATGATAAACCAACTTGACCTGGTCCTTACCAATCTGTCCATTGCAGATACACCTTTCCATGATCTCATTGCTAATGCGGAGATGCCAACATTGGACTGGGGTGGGCACAGTAAGAAATCCCATCATACCAGGTTAAAGTTCAACAGATTTGTTTGGTAGCACGAACTTTTGGAGCGCTGCCCCTTCATCAGATCAGTGGAGTCAAAGAACAAAGAACAAAGAAATTTACAGCATAGGAACAGGCCCTTTGCCCCTTCAATCCTGCACTGATCGTGCTGCTTGACTTAACTAAAACCTCATATCCTTCTGGGAACCATATTCCTCTAGTCTCATCATATCCATGTATTTGTCCATACGCCTCTTGAAACTCACTATTGTATCTGCTTCCACTACCTCCCCTGGCAGTGATTTTCAGGTACCCATCACCCTCTGTGTAAAAAACTTGCCTCGTACATCTCCTTTAAACTTTACCCCTCGCACTTTAAACCTATGCCCTCTAGTAATTGATTTTTCCACCCTTGGAAAAAGCTTTTGACTCTCCACTCAGTCCATGCCCCTCATAACCTTGTAGGCTTCTATAAGGTCACCCATCAACCTCTGTCATTCCAGCGAGAACAAATCAAGTTTCTCCAACATTTCCTCATAGCTAATGCCCTCCATACCAGGCTACATGCTGGTAATATTTTTCTCTACCCTCTCCAAAGCCTCCACATCTTTCTGGCACTGCGATGACCAGAATTGAACACTATTTTCCACCATCACATGGTCCTCATGGAGATGAGATGTCATTTTCAAGTTGGAGGACATCCTCTAACATGTTATGTGGCACTTCCACCATGCTAAATGGGATAGAAACATACAAAATAGAAGCAGGAGTAGGCCATTCTGCCCTTTTAACCTGTCATGCCATTCATTTTATCATGAACTGACTGTCTCACTTAGCCATTCCAAAGGGCAGTTAAGAGTCAACCATGTTGCTGTGGGTCTGGAATCACATGTAGACCAGACCAGTTCAGGACAGCAGATTTCCATTCCTAAAAGTCATAAGTGAACCAGATGGATTTTTACAACAATTGATGATAGTTTTGTGGTCACCATTACTGATACCAACTTTCAAATCCAGATTTATTAATTGAAATTTATTTCCACCATCTGCCCTGGTAGGAATTGAATCCATGTCCCCAGAGTATAACTGGTCCAGTGACATTACCACTATGCCACCATCTTTAGATCATGTTTAGAGTTAGAGGCACATGGTGAGGATCACTGCACCACAGTGCAGGAGGAGATCCAGAGACATCTGCACAAAGTCCCTCTCTGAGATGGGAGGAGATTCAATATGTTGCTCCAGTAGACAAAAGAAAGGAAGAAAGGCCTCAGATGGTAATTCATGCACAGTATTTGTAAAATCACCAGCAGATATGCAGAGTTCCCTCGGGCAATGCATACTCGCACAGTGAATGGAAGAGGCCAGAGAAGTGATGAACTCTGTCTTATCTCTGGGGCTCAGCTGCATGAGCTTCAACTATGAGACAATGGTCCATCTCTGAGAGAAACACATGAATTATCATGCTGAGTGTTTGCAAGAGCTGCATATGTCTCTGCAAGAGCTACAAGCCTCAAACAGTAACCTGGATCTCACCATTCAGAGTATGAGTGCTGACATCCATGGAATACATGAAGATCTTCATTCCTCTAAAAGGGCGTTCATTCTGAGGGGCAAACGATTGCTGGAATGGATGATTGATGTGTTCCGCTATCCCACATGACAGCCATTTTTGGGCTTTGGAGGTTACCTATGGAGGATGAAAGTCCAGCATGTACACCTTCTAAGTCCCCAGCCCCTCCACCAATCTGCTTGTTTCACTTGTTCCAGTGGCATTGCTGTTCCTGCAGAAATGCAGAAACCACATTTGGCAGTAGGTCCCCAATGGGTCTCTACACAATGAAGCCGGCCACCATACTCTTCAACACCATATAGAACAAGAGCCTGCCTCCATTGCCTTTGAGGCAACACAGAGTCACTTCACCAGAATGTTTGTGAGCATAGGACACTATGTTGCTTCAATCACTAATGTGTTCACTGTGACTTCATTTTGTATCACTTTGTATACATTGTAAATCACTATTGCCAACAATGTTTGGGTCTGCTTTTGAACACTAATAATCACAATGAGAGCGTTTACAAAAATGAAAACAATTCTTATCGCTGGAAATGAAAGCAGCATGCTGGAGTTCAATCTCTCACTGATACCATTAGGACTAAGTGTGTACCAATGCATGTCTGATGGAAAGATATCTCCTTCCATCCTTCAGATAAGGTAATAATATACAAATGCTGTGGATTCCGATGCTCCTTGCCATGTTTCCTGTCCATCAGAGGGGATTGATGTCAAACTAGTGATGAAATCCTGCTGATCAGTTGTGTTTCAAGCATGATTTCTGTGTCAAAGGTTGATTATTGGAAGTGACTTAAATAGATTTCCTGCCAATCAAGATGCCCTGCATCCTCCTGAGAAACTTGCTTATCTGGTTTATCTACTATGTTTGAAGCTTTTGTCCTCTGGTTACAGAGCATGTGCTTTCTCGGGAAGCCATGATGTTTGTCAGCATTGCGTATTGCAGATCTCACACATTCCTGATACTTGACACCAGTGGTGGATGGATAATGTGGAAGGTAGTAGAATGAGTTGTTGGCACATGCATGTACCTCAACCTGCACAACATGCATTCATTGCAATATTGTTAGCACATACAATCATATCTGACAGTCAGGAATAAGAAGTCATGCTACCTTCCAGCCCTGTTGGCAGAGTGGGCATGATTTGACTAGGCACAAGGTGTCATTTTTACCAGCTCATTGATAGCCTCTAACATATGTATGGTCCAAATTAGGAAGGACTTCTCAATGTATGTTTGTGTAGTATGTTGAGGTTATGACTTTCAGTTCTCCCATGTGGGGATGGGCACTTCCATGAAGAAATGTGCCTTCCTTGTTAAAGGTTGATTGGGTGAAAGATGCTCACTAGGACACGCTGAGGTTATTGGTGACGTTATGAAGAGTCGTGTAAAATCATCTCTGAATTAGCAGGGTCCTGATAATGATCTCCTCCTGCATAGAATATGGGCTTGCCCCTCAATTGGTCTAACATTGCTGCCCTCTTCCTCATCCTTCTCCACGTCGGGTTCTTCACCCTGGACGGGGTCCTCCTTCTCATCATCATCCTCCTCCTGCAATGCTCCAACCTTAGAGGCAGCTTGTGCCCCCTTTAACTGTAGGCCCCTATGTCGTACCAGAATGAGGACCATGCAGCACATGACTATTATTGTGAAGATTCTAACAGAAACATTCTGTAGAGCTCCTCCAGAATTGTGAAGGTGCTTAAACTGGAAGATCCCGTTGACGTGAATGACCAGACAGTTCCACGTTTTCACTTGAGAGTGGTGAGACCCTGGAGCTTACTGCCTGAAAAGGCTCAGATAAGAAGAAATTTCTTTACCCTGAGAGTGGTGAGCCTGTGGAATTCTCCCTCACAGTAAGCAGCTGAGGTCAAAACATTGTTTGTTTTCAAGGAACAATTAGATGTAGCTCTTGGGGCTAAAGGAATTGAAAAATATGCAGGAAAATGGGAACAGGTTACTGAGTTAGATGATCAACCATGATCATAATGAATGGCGAAGAGGGCTGGAAGGGCCGAATAGGCTTACTTCTGCTTTTACTTTTAATGTTTCTATGAAAGAGTGGTACAGGCAGAAATCCTCATAAAGTAGTTGAATATATGTGATGGGAAAACCTGAATTAATAGGTAGAATTTATATATATCTGGCATATTCTACTTAAGAATTAAGAAATTGGGTACAGTCTAACAGATAGCCATTTTTACCCAGAAGCCTTCATGCACCGAATTGTTAGCGTCAGCATTGGAACTGGATGTGACCACATTCGTACCATTTCTCACATGCCTCTGGGCCTCTCTCCTTTTTGAAGCTAAGAGATAAGCTAAATTGCCTTATTAATGTGCAATAGAAATTTGGAGAAGATTAATGATGACACAGCTTGGTAATATTGTCATTATCTATTAAGAAGACAACCATAGAACTTGGCTCAGCAAATCAGAATTGGACATAATCAGACAATGTGTTGCAAAAATAAATATTGTAAGCTGGAGAAGAAGGAATCATGCAAAAAAATTCTATTTCTCTTTCAGAAGCTTCAAGTCATTGGATGAAATGATAGTTGCGACTAATCAGGAATGATGAATACAAGTTGACCAGCTATCCCCTCACAGTGATGACATAAGAAGATTGTTAACAATTAAGCAATAAGTGACTTGTGAGGACTGATTAAAGGGAGGAATTTAACCAAGGAAGAAGCACCCGATGATGCAACAGATGATGTAATCTGGTTCAAAAATGTTTAAGTGAACTGATTATCTTCTAAGGAATTATAGATATTGCCGAAGGTTTTCAGACAACGGAAGACTGCCAAAATTTCTCCGGTTATCGAGGGGTTGAATGTCTTAGATAACTTTTTGTGTTCAGCTGACTGGCAGCTGAAAATTTGGACATTTAAAACATTATTTGAATATTTGATGTATATCTATAATTAATTTTAGCTATAGAATTATAGAATCTCTATAGTATAGAAGGAAGCTATTCAATCCATTGAATCTGCACTATGTGAAACAGTGTTTTATGATATGGAAATGCCGGCGTAGGACTGGGGTAAACACAATAAGAAGTCTCACAACAACAGGTTAAAGTTCAACAAGTTTATTTAGTAGCAAACTTTTGGGGCTCTGTCCCTTTGTCAGGTGAGTGGGGATTGTGATTCCAAACAGGGCAGATAAAGACACGTACTCAGTTTACAGAATACTGATTAGAATGTGAGTTTTTAAAGTTAATCAAGTCTTAAGGGTGCAATCAATGTGAATGGAGACAGCATGAAGCACAGGTTAAAGAGATATATTGTCTCCAGACAGGACAGTAAGTGAGATATGGCAAGCCCAGGCAAGTCATGGGGGTAACAGAGAATGTGAACCCAAGATCCCGGTTGAGGCCATCTCATGTGTGCGGAACTTGATTATCAGTCTCTGCTCAACCACTTTGCGCTGTCATGTGTCATGAAGACCACCTTGGAGAACATTTACCTGAAAATCAGAGGATAATGCCCTTGACCGCTGAAGTGTTTGCCAACAGGAAGAGAACAGTGTTGCTTGGTGATTGTCGAGCGACATTCATCCATCCGTTGTTGTAGCGTTTGCACAGTCTCCCCTGTGTATCTTGCCTCGGAACATCCTTTCCTGCAGCGTATCAGGTAGACAATGTTGGCCAAGTTGTAAGAGTATGTACTGTGTACCTGGTGTATAGTGTTCTCATGTGAGATGATGGCATCCATGTCAATGATCCGGCACATCTTGCAGAGATTGCTGTGGCAGGGTTGTGTGATGTTGTGGTCACTGTTCTCCTGAAGGCTGGCAGTTTCCTGTAGACAATGGTCTGTTTGAGGTTGTGCGATTGTTTGAAGGCAAGAAGTGGGGGTGTTGGGGATGGCTTTGCCGAGGTGTTCGTCTTCATCAATGACATGTTAAAGGCTCCGGAGAAGATGTCGTAGCTTTTCCACTCTGGGAAAGCACTGAATAACGAAGGGTACTATGTCCACCGTGTCCCATGTTTATCTTCTGAAGAGGTCGTTATGGTTTTTCACTGTGGCACATTGGAACTATTGATCGATGAGTCGAGCGCCATATTCTATTCTTATGAGCGCAACTTTCAGCATCTAGAGGTGTCTGTCATCCAATACTATGACATCTTCTCCGGAATCCTCAACATGTCATTGATGAAGACGAACATCTCGCCAGGGCCATCTCCATTCCCCCCTTCTTGCCTTCAAACAACCACACAACCTCAAACAGACCGTTGTCCACAGCAAACTACCCAGGCTTCAGGAGAACAGTGACCATGACACCACACAATACTGCCACAGCAACCTCTGCAAGACGTGCCTGATCATCAACACGGATGTCATCATCACATGTGAGAACACCATCCACCACATATATGGTACATACACTTGCAAATTGGCCAATGTTGTCTACCTGATATGCTGCAGGAAAGGATGTCCTGAGACATGGTACATTGTGGAGACCATGCAGATGCTGTAACAATGGATGAATGAACATCACTTCACAATCACCAGGTAAGAGTGCTCTCTTCCTGTCGGCCAACACTTCAGTGGTCATGGGCATTTGGCCTCAGATCTTCGGGTGAATGATCTCCAAGGCAGTCTTCACATGACAGCGCAATCTCTCAGCAGAGATTGATAACCAAGTTCTGCACACATGAGGACGGCCTTAACAGGGATTTTGGGTTCATGTCACACTATCTGTAATCACATGACTTACTTGGGCTTGCAACATCTCATTAATTATCCTGGCTGGAGACAATACACATCTCTTTAATCTATGCTTAATGCTATCTCCACTCATGTTGTCTACACTTTTAAGATTTTATTAGCTATAAAGATATGCATTCTGATTAGTATTCTATAAACTGAGTGTGTGACTTTATCTGCCCCATTTGTGGTCAGAACACCCCATTCATCTGACAAAGGGGGAGAGCTCTGAAAGCTGGTGTCATTTGCTACCAAATAAACATGTTGGACTTTAACCTGATGTTGTGAGACTTCTTAAAGAATATCTTAGCCAGGCCATCTCCCCCGTCCTGTCTTTGTGATCCCATATGTTTACTATGGCTAATCCATCTCATCTATGCATCTTGGGACACTAAGTGGCAATTTAGCATTGCCAATATCTCCAACCTGCATATCATTAGATTATGGGAGGAAACCTGTTATCCAGAAGAAATCCATGAAGCCACAGGGAGAACATGCAAACTGCACATCGACAGCCAGCCAAGGCCAATAAGTTGTACCGTATTTTAAAGTCTTTATAACTGGATTCTCTATTAGAACAGAGATTATGGGTGGGATTTTATGGCCTTATTCATCCCGAAATGATAAAATCCTACCCAAGGTCAACGACCTTCCCATTGTCCATCCCTTGCCCATTCCGACACTTGTGGCAGGAGGGGCAGTAAAATTACGGTCTATGGTTGGAACATTCTGACTGTTCACGCTGACGGAATCTTCTGGTCCTGCCTCTGGCATACCCCATTATGGGATTCCTGGTGATGTGAGTGGAGTCAATGGGAAATCCTTTTGATAGCAGTGGGACTAGAAGATGCTACCACCAGCCAATGAGTGCGGTGCCTCTGCCTGTGAGAAACATGCAGTGTGGAGGCCAGACAATCCCACCTTTTTCTTACCTTTTATAGACAGTAATATTGTAATGTACATATCAACTTTGAAGCATATTGGAATTTAAACTTGTTTTAAAAATAAATTTAAGTAAGTCCCTTGTTTTTTCTATAAGCAGTTTTAAGAACTCACTTCTCGTGTAGAAGGAAGATACAAATCTTTGAAGAGAAATCCCTGAGTCCTTACAATAGCAAGGTCATTTCAACCTGACACATAAATGATTTAACAGGTTACCTGGAGGAAGGTAACATCGCACAACAGTCATTTTCCATGTGCGAGAGATAGTACACTTTCTCAGATGCAAAATATATGTCTATGTGAATTGGCTGTTTTTAACAAAAGTGAGGGTGATTGTTGAGGATTTTGTTTTGATCAAGATTAGCCCCCATTAGGACTAGTGGTTAGAATTCATTTCATATAAGGGGAGGCAATGGCCTAGTAGGATTATTGCAAGACTATTAATCCAGAAATTCTGGATTCTGAGGATCCCAGGTTCAAATCCCACCATGGCCGGTGGTGGAACTTGAATTTAATAAAAATATCTGGAATTAAGAATCTAATGATGACCATGACAAAATTGCTGTCAATTGGTGGAAAACCCCACCTGATTCTCTTTCCTTTCGGGAAGGAAATCTGCCGTTCTCACCGATCTGGCATACACGTTACTCCAGAGTCACAGCAATATAGGTGACTCTCAACTATCTTCAGGAAACTAGGGACGGGCAATAAATGATGGCCAGCCACTGATACCCATGTCCCATAAATTAATAAAAAATTACGCTTGCATAGTTGTAACCTACAAGACTCAGAACTGAGAGCTGGGGTTGGATTAGGACTTGTACATTGGTGACTTCCTTCTGTGCTGTAGGCTAAGATTCTATGAAGAGTAGGACATAGAGCTCAACTCATTTATGAATCTTTAAAAGTGTACTCATGATTGGTATGCAGTTTTCACTACCAAAAGCATAGTCTTATACGACACCTAATCTGAAAGCTGATGGCTTCCACCTCTTCCTTCGCAAAAAACATCAACAGTTTTGCTTTTGCAGAATTTCAAGCAAGTATGGTATTCAAAAGGTGTATTTTGTAGAAATGTTAACTGGTTGTGACAGCTGAGTGGATTTAAGTTTTCACATTAATGTGGGTCTTTGAAAGAGCAGATTAGCATTCAGGTATTATTCACAAAGCTCTACAGGCCCACAAATCAGCAAATTGCAGCAAGCAGAATTACAGCAAACTCTAATTCCCATTATAAGAATTAGAAGTAAAATTAGCAATTATAATTTTGACAGCTTGGCCTAATCATACATAATGCATAAACGACAGGAAATAAGAAACACAATAAAATATCAAAAGCATACCTTTGTCCATAGAATTATTGCCTGGAACACCAGACATTGAAGTGACAAAGTTATTTATACAATAAGCATGCATTATTGGCAATTCCATTTATTTACCCATAATGGACATACTATTGAGAACAGGAAATTATTTTCTGCTGCTGATATATTAGTGATCTTTCACCCCAGTTAAGTCTAATACATTTAGCAATTCAGGATCCAGTGCTTCTTACATAGTCTGTTGCACCTGGGTGATTTGTTTTGATTTAATTTATTATTGCCAAACATACATATAGTGTACAATGAAAATTATCGTTTCTTGCATGTTATCCAGACAAAGGATACCATTCATAAAGTACAAGATGGAGAAGGAAAGAAGAGAATATAGAATGTAGTGTTATAGTCAGAGCTAAGGTGTAGTGAAAGATCAACTTAATATAAGATAGGTCCATTCAAAGGTCTGGTGGCTGCAGGGAAGAAGCTGTTCTTGAATCGGTTGGTATGTGATCTCAGACTTCTGATTCTTTTTCCGAATGGAAGAAGATGGAAGAGAGTACATCTGGGAGTTCTTGATTATGTTGACTGCTTTTCCAAGGCAGTGGGAAGTGTAGACAGAGTCAATGAATTGGACTGGTTTGCATGATGGACTGGGCTATGTTCATGATTCTTTGTGGTTTTTTTGCACTCCTGGTCAGTATTTGGGTGAGTGTTCGCATTGGAAATCCTTTTTTGATAAACCAAAATCTTTTTGTAAACCTTCCTCTGTACAGATAACCCATCACTTTATTTGTGCATCATTTGCTTCATGATTATGATGTTCCATCACCTTATCTCATTTGAAACACTGTTCGAGTATTTCACTGCAATTCCTGCAGAGTTGATAACTGACTAGTACAATGAGCACCCTCATCGTAAGACTTATTTTTACCATGCACAAATACAGGCACTCTCCGCCCAGTACAACCAGTTAAATAGGTGATTGAGTTTACATCTGATAACTTGTATCTCACAAGTGAGCAAGAGCAGATGGTGGTGACAGGCACAGTTGTGGAGGATCTGTGTCAGAGGGTTCAACCCTCTCCAAACTCTGCTCAGGTGGCACAGATATTGTATTCAGGAGCTGTTGATAAAAAGGACAGTCAGTGAAGTGTACCAGAAGATATGCAGTGCACTAATAGGTCATCTGAGCACCCAAAACCACACACAAAATGGAATAGTTTGCCTCGAGACTCAGGGCATGATGACCAACATATTCTTGCAAAGAAGAGTGACCAATTCTCCAAATAGTAAGAAAGACCACACTGCTTTGACTATGGCTGCACACACCTTGAACGCTAAATTGCCTGCCAATTTAAATAGGATAGCTCTTTACTTTTCTCTTACAGCGTCACATCTGCAAAGGGTTCTCTGGTACAGTGGTAACAGTGAATTGAGGCGATTTCATGAGAGGAATGATGTTGAAAAGAGACTCAGCAATGGGGACTCCACTCAGAATGTTTTCTCATTTCACCCATTTTCTCTCAGTCCATACTGCCTTGTCTTCTAATGTCCAAGACCTTTCCAGCACTAATTCGAGCGGAATAGTCTTTGATGAGCCTGCAAAACCAGGTGTCGACGGCCAAGTTGCTCGCTGGTTCAAAGAGACCAGGGAATGTGTACTGCTGCAGGACAAAAATATCGTGGCAGTGGCTCAAAAATTTTGTGCACGTTAGTAGAAGTATGCACAACAGATGGCACAAGAGTTGCACGTTGATGGAGGGAATGCT
Organism: Sphyrna mokarran; assembly: GCA_024679065.1. Lineage (NCBI taxonomy): Eukaryota > Metazoa > Chordata > Chondrichthyes > Carcharhiniformes > Carcharhinidae > Sphyrna > Sphyrna mokarran. The sequence goes on along the minus strand of JAGIQG010000004.1, from coordinate 77,582,366 downwards.
TTCGTGGTTGACAAATATACCTTGGTGATCTGGAAAAATCTGTCACTTTTGCGGAATTAATGGCACACTACACTTAAGAAAGTAAATCCAAGTGTCTGTTGATTCTGACAGGCAAAATTGTGGCCAAATTTCACATAATTGCTAGCTGGAGGAAAGTAGATATTTGCCACTTATCTAATCCATTTAGAAACATAGGAACATGGAACAATACAGCACAGTACAGGCACTTTGGCCCTCAATGTTGTGCTGAGCTATGCCCAAACCCAAGATCAAGCTATCCCAGTCCCTATGAACAACCAACCAGGAGACCCTTGATATGTTTCTGACAGAACCCTAGAAGGATCTTGAGGGAGGTAGTCAGGCAGTCACTGGTAACACTGTAGCCACTAGGTCCAGCAGGGAGAGATTTTCTGTTATGAAGGATGTGATAATAGGACACTTAGAAAATATCAACGGGATTAGATAAAGTCAGCATGGATTGGTGAAAGGGCAATCATGTTTGACAAGACTACTGGAGATTTTTAGGATATAATTAGTTGAAAAAAAAGGGTGAACTAATGGACATGGTGCACTTGGATAAATTTCCACATAAGAGGTTAGTGTGCAAAATTAAAGCAATGTGATATGGTTGAGAATTGGTTAGCAGACGAGAAACAGAGGGTATGAATAAATAGATCTTTGGATTTGAATTTGGATGAAATATTACCAAATGTAAGATTTCCAAGTTTTCTGACAACATAAAACTGAATGGAAATGTGAATGGTCAGAAGGATGTTAAGAGACTTCAAGGTGGTTTAGACAAGTTGAGGGAATGGGTAAATACATGGCAGATGCAGTGTAATTTGGGAAAATGTGAAGTTATCCACTTTGGATAGGGAAACTGAATGGTGAAGTATTATTTAGATGGTGATAGATTGGGAGTTGTTGATTTACAAAAGGACCTTTCAGTGACTGGGGTCAGTTGCTGAAAGCAAACGTGAGTGGATAACAAACAGTTAGGAAGGTAAATGGTATGTATGAGGATTTGAGCACAGGAGCAAAGTTGTCTTACCATTGCTGTACAGGCCTTGGTGAGATCACAGCTAGAGTATTGTGTGCAGTTTTTGCCTCCTTATCTGAGAAAGGATATACTTGTCATAGAGGGAATGCAGCAAAGTTTCACCATAGATTTCCGTGGTGGCAGAATTGACATATGAGGAGAGAATGTATTGACTGAACCTGTGGAATTTAGAAGAATCTATTCAAATTGATGGTAATCAGATTCATACACTTGCTGGATATGAAGTTGATTATGTTGGCTGCTGGGACAGGGAAGATCTGATTCTGAGATCCCACCCATGCATTTCACATTGTGGCCCTTTCGTGAAAGTATGCCACCGTAACAGAATCTGCACTCACATGGATGGGCTTTGAAAATCCCGCTGATAAATATTTCTTTGACAATATAGTGTAAAAATCTCACAAAATTGTGGTTTTTCAATGAAAGCTAAAACTTTTACTTGACAAGTGCTGAAAAAGCTTTTTACTTTACCTGTTCCTTACCGTGCAGAGAATAGAACCATCAAGTGGCACTTACTCAACACTTGACTTCATTACAGCCTTGACAGAATATAAAATAGAGTCCTTACAGTGCAGAAGGAGGTCCTTCAGCCCATTGAGCCTATACTAACAACAATCCCAGTCAGTCCCCCTCCCTGTAACTTCATGTGTTTTATCCTGCTAGTCCCCCTTTCACTAAGGGGCAATTTAGCATGGGCAGTCAAGCCAATGTACACATCTTTGGAATGTGGGAGGAAACTGAGCACCTGGAGGAAACCCACGCAGACAAGGGGAGAACATACAGACTCCACATAGACAGTGACCCAAGGCTGGAATTGAACCCAGGTCCCTGGCACTGTGAGGCAACAGTGCTAACCACTGTGCCACTGTGCATATGCTTTCATTTCTCTGAGTGATTCACTGATCCAGTTCTCCCAGTTGAGACCAGAACTCTCAAGGAGCACATTTCTCGAAACTGCATGGCTTGAGTTTTAATTATCCTTTCATTCATTTTTGAAGACTAAAAATAAATCATAAGTTGTGTATCTACAATTATGACGTCATTCTCTTTGTTTTCGGGGACACTGTTGCATTTTGATTTTTCTTTTCACAAACATTCAGACAGAATGAAAACATTCTTTGTTCCAAATTATTCCATGACAGTCTAACAAGATAGAAGGGAAAAATCACAATTTAAATAAAGCTGTTCAGGGATGAAATATTCATTGTTCTAGGTTGGATTTAAAGTCACACAAGACAGTAAATATTTCAGTGCAGACATGGTTTAAAACTTAGGATTTACCTCTTGTTAAATAAGTAATGAGAATGAAACATGTAAGAGTAATCCTTGGCTTAAACTCAAGAAAAAGACATTTTGATAGAACTGACTCATTCGTCTGTATATCTGAATTAGTTTTATGTTCACGCCTAACATTGAACTTCTAAGCCATTCATCAGAATTGAAAACGTGAAATGAACAATTTCACGTCACGTCAGGTAATTCTTCATTCTGCACACTTAGTGAATAAGTTGGTTCCATATTAAATCCACAACAGGTTTAATTGAAAGATTCATTCTCTTGTTCAAGGATTACATATTTTTAGCTGGCAAATCTTCTTGTACATTAATAGTTCTGGGTATAATGTGCACCCAGCTTATTTTCTTGAAGATTGAGCTGTTAAAAAAGCTACTGGTCTCTTTGTGCGTAACTGAGTGTTGTGGTGATGAGCAAAACTAAATCGCCAAATCTCATTGAACACATTGCATGTCTGTGCAGTATCTGGGTGTCCTCAAGTCTTCTTACGTTCAAACAAAAGAAAATGCACGAGGGTCAAATCAAGGTTGTTTCTAACTATTATCCGAATTTGTCAAACTGATCTGCAGGAATATTAAAGAGTGCATGTGAACAACTAATCTCTGCATGTAAAACAAACAATAGTTTCTGAGAATAAAGATGGCTTACATAGTTCATGTATTAGTAAAATGCATGCATTTGTGAGTTTCAAATAGAATATATCATCTTGTTAGGTATAATCACTACTAAGTTATATGTCATTATTTCTGTGTGATCCAAAGAAACAGGGCAACAAGTACCTGGGAACACCACGATCTAGAGGCTCTCTCCCCATCACTCACCAAATTCCCCGTTGTTCCTTCACTTGGCTGAGTCAAAATCTGGAATTCCCTTCCTAATAGCACAGTGGGTGTATCTACACCGTGGGGACTACTGCGATCAAGAAGATAGCTCACCATTACCTTGTCAAGGACAACTAGGGATGGGCAATAAATGCTGGCCTAGTCAGCGGTGCCCACATCCATAAATGTAGAAAAAAGCTATTTTTTGCTGTCAATTAAAAACACAACTGATGTGTTCAAGGATTTTACTGTGTGGAAAATGCCTTCAGCATTTGCTTGCATAATTTGGATTTTCAGTCCCAGGTGGGTGCTCAGAGTTGGGATAACTCAACACACCCGCCTTGAGAAAACTTGCTCCTAATGGTTAATTGCAGGATTGGGAGTAGCGGGGTGTGTTGGAGGTCAGTGCTGTGTGATGGAATCCAGCTCAGGCACAACACAGTTTTGCAGTGGTCTGCTGAGTGCCAAGGTAGGCTGTTTGAAAGTTTTTTTTCAATATTTGGCTCCATGGGCCTCACCCCATTATACCCCCTCATTTTCCATCCACTCCCCATGCTCATACATTCCAACTCATACCAGCTCATGGCCTCCTTATAGCCTCTGTGCCACCTTATTGCCAACTTATGACCTTCAACCCATCCTGTTTTTCCCTTCTTGCCCTATGCCAACTTAGTATAATCTCTTGACAACCTACACTTGCTGTACTACCCTTTGCTTTTATGGTTTCCATGACAACTCACCCAATATCCACTATGAACAGATCTCAGGAGCCACAATGTTCCAAGTTTCTATTGCAGATTAAAATAAAGACCCACACATCAAAGTCGATTCAATAAGCATAGAATCTCTACAGTGCAGAAAGAGGCCATTTGGCCCATTGAAACTGCACTGGATATTTGAAAGAGCTTCTCACCTTGGCCCTCCTCTCCATCTTATTTCCATAATCCTGCACATTTACCATGGCTAACCCACACGTCTTTGAAGTGTGGGAAGAACCTGGAACACCCAGAGGAAACCCACACAGACATCGGGAGAATGTGCAGATGTCACACAAGGCTGGAATTGACTCTTATTCTACTACAGAGGAAGAAGCTATTTGGTGAGTATCTATTGAGTGGTTAAGGTCTTTTCTATTTCTAATATCTAAACAAGTAAATGATCTGGTGGTAAGCTTAAGAAAATAAATATAAGAAAGGAAAATAATTAATTGAATACAATAATTAATTAGTAAGTCAAAGCACATTAAGAATGGTAGGACAGCTGATGTGTTATAACAGCAGCATCTGGGAGCTTTTGGATGCCAGTGTGACCCATGGTAAATGCATCTAGAGTAAACGGTTGTGGTTTGAGGTATTTTGACCCAGAGTCATTAAATTGGAGGCTGAGCTGCAGACACTGTGATGCACTTGGCTGTGATATTATTGCATGGCAGAGCTGGCTTGTGGGCTGAGTGGTCTCACCCTGCTCTTGACTTGTATATTTGTATGTATGTTTGCAATAAGTGAGTCTTAACCGCATGAAGGCTGCTTTCCCTGGCCTGTGCCCCTAAGGAATGTGGGACAAATAGGCAGACAGCAATCTTCTTTAAAGAGTTAGTCTATCAAGTTGCATAATCTGTCCTTTTTATTAGGAAAAAGGATGTGAGATATGGACAGTTAGCCCTTTTCCCATTTTTCTATCATTAACAGGCGACATGGTGGCACAGTTGTTGGCACTGCTGTCTCACAGTGCCAGGGACCCGGGTTCAATTCCAGTCTTGCATCATTGTCTGTGTGGAGTTTACACATTCTCCCCATGCCTGTTTCGGTTTCTTTTATGTGGTCCAGTTTCATCCTAAGCTCCAAAGTTAATTGGCTATGCTAAATTGCACCTTAGTGTCCTACGATGTGTAGGTTAGGGGGATTAAACGGTAAATACATGGGATCATGAGGATAAGGCCTGGGTAGGATGCTGTGTTGGAGAGTTGGTGCAGACTCAGTAGGCCAAATCGCTTCCTTCTACATTGTAGGGATTCTACAATAACTGCTCCTTCTTACTTGTGTTTGGTGCCTCACACAGTGAATCAGTCACCTTGGAAGGATTTTGCTGAGTTAGTTATTGGCAGGTTATACTGAATGATGGGGCTGCTCAGGAAATATTTGGAACACATTATATTTGAAAGCCAACTCCAAATTATCTAACACCTTAAGGGAAATATCAGGATTGTTGTAATAATTAATGTAATATTACAGAAATAATGAACACACTTTATCAGTTTTAGCTCGAAGCAAGCGGAGACAGAATTGACATTAAAATTGCTGAGAGCAAGATGGATAAATTTTGAACTGAAAAAGAAAAACCTATCTGTGCTATCTATTCAGCAGTCGGCACCTCCATGCTGATGAAACAATAGATGCCTGTAGTGAGTTTTCATCCCTTAGAGGACTGAGCCATTGCTTAGGCAAGTATCCAAAGTCTATAAATTGTAACAAAGGCAAACAGCAGCTATATACTATAGATGAGGCTAATTGTGACTCAGCTGAAGGTTACATCCTGTCAGTTGACATTATTGGATCTCTAAAAGATTACCATGCTAACAAATTACGTTAAAAAGCTCATGGACAGCAAACGACTCAGACAATGGTGCAGTTGTTAATGTTTCATTGGAGAATAACTCTTTCCTTGATAATCCAAGCAAATCATTTCTTATATTCAATAAAAGCGAAATGAAAAATATGAATTAATGCTGAAAATTCTGACTGCCACAATTTCCTGCAATGCCTGTTAGCAAACTCACACATGCTCGTGAAAAACATCATAGCTCTGATAGCTGTGGCTCTCTTGTCACTTTTGACATCTTTCTGCATGCCTAAAGTGCATGGTAGTAGTGGGGTGGGAAAAGTCTTCGTGCACATTATTGAGATAAATGTTGTTGAGGGCCAGAATCGGGGAATGGGATGTTCTACATTAAGTATTCTAAATGCCCTGGCTACTCCGGAACTAATGAAATACCAGAGATCGGGATACGATGTGAATTGAAGTGAGCTGGTATCCAGATGGGTGAGATTGGTCACACCAAGGAGGAATGTCCCAGGAAAGGGTCAATTTGAAAAAAATAAGTCTTGATAAGCACTCACAGACCAGAACGAGTGAGAATTGATGCTGAATAGTTAATGCTTCTCCCAGTCTCCTTCTAATGGTGCAAATCAGTTCATGCCCAGAAATGAGGCGAAGCCAATTAGTATATTTTAAATATGCATAACCATTCAAATCCCAGTGCACAGAATGCACTGATCTTTATGTGTTGCAAGATAATGGTGAGAATCACTACTGGCGCAATGGTCATGGTTCAGTGGCTGAGAGGCCACTGAAGCCCTCAGGTGTTTGGGAGCATAGTCGACTGGTGCCCATTAGGCGCTGCCCACCTGGCACACTGGTGGTATCTGAGAGAGACCAGTGGACAATCCAGTGTTGCCAACTGAGACACTGGTGAGGATCACTTCATTATTCTTGGTGTTATGACACCCAGAAATTTTTAGGGAGAATTCTGCTCTGCATTTGAATTTTGTCTATAGTGGTAGCTTTAATATATTATATATATATAGATATATATACACACACATTTATATGTATATACATACATTGATCTAAAACAATTTAACGAGATCAGAAAAAGTAGTCATTTCCTACTTTGAAATATATTTATGATTGCCCTAAAGAAAGTGAAAATATTCATTACTATAGATTCAAAGAAAGGTTTTGGTATTTTATGGCAAGTGAGGAACTGGGCCTGCTGATTGTCATTGAGAATGATTCTTCAAACTTTGCGAAAAATTTTCAGTTCAAGAGGAACTTCAGAGAAGACATCATGACAGCTTCGAAGATTTGGAGGGATTCATGAACATATCAGATGACATTTCAGTCTACAGATGGAGATAGTTGTTGAAGAAATATCAACAGAAATTTATCAAATTGAACAAGAATTCATTAATGCTCAAGGACTGAGAAGTGAAATCTTGGGCCTCTGACTATGTACAAATGGACTGAGACCAAATTCTGCTAACTCACACATTCCCAAACTTTTCTAAGTGCTTCTTATCTTGCTGCAGTTACTTATCACTGTTACTGCAGTACAATAAAATCAATAATTCTGCAGAAAGGCAGCACCAAGAAAGGAAAACATTTGGTATTACATCATCAGCACACAGCTTTCAGAATACTTGGGGGCAAAATGAACACCCAGAAAATGAAGCTCAAATAATGTAAAACTAGTTAAAAGACCTTGGGCCTTACCTACTGAGATGAATATGAAGAAGAAATTGGAGAATAACGATGATAGATTTAGATGAGGAAAGATAGGAGGCTAAAACCAGCTTGGACTGGTTCTGTTCTCTGAATATCCAGTCTGATCATAGAATCTCTATAGTACACAAGGCCATTCAGCCCAACGAACCTGTATCAACAACAATCCCACCCAAACCCTAACCTTGTAACTGCATGTATTTACTCTGCTAATCCTTTGACACTAAGGGGCAATTTAACATGGCCAATCAACCTAACTGGCATATCTTTCGAGTGTGGGAGGAAACTGGGTACCCGGAGCAAATCCATCCAGACATAGGGAGAACATGCAAACTCCAGAACAGGCAGTCACCCAAAGCTGGAATTGAACTCAGGTCCCTGGTGCTGTGACGCAACAGTGGTAACCACTGTGTTACCATGCCACCCCTATATAATCTTACATAATGTTCTCACTTTTTACAGTGAGCTTAACACTATGGGAAGCACTTCGTCAAAACTTGTAAAATGCCAGCAAATATGACATCCAATTTGCCTAATTTAAGAATGTACACATGAGTGCTGCTTCATTGCATTGACCTCGAATGCTTTTTGAGAAGTCAGGCAGGCTAAAAATCAAGTACACAAAGTCACGTGTCTGATTTTATGACCAACTTATTTCTTTCTATGAAGCCTCATGCAAGAGGATTACAAAATCAAGGCTTATGAGCTTTCAGGCAGGCATGTTCGGAGAGAAAGTTTTTTCTTGTCTGACAACTGGTCAGGTAGAGTTGTTATTAGTTACATAATTAACAAACAATGACAAGCCCTACAAAGAATCACAGATGTTTAAGCTGACAGGAGACGTGTTTCTAGACTGGAGATCACCATGTTGATTTTTCCTCATCTCTCCTATGAGACAAAAGGTTCTGTTTTCTCAGTATCGTGTGGAACAGGCAATTAAAAAACATGAATCAGAAGTACCAACAACAGCAGTAATTAATAGACTGATCTCTTTTTTGTAGTGTACTGAACAGAGCTTATTTGCAGAAGGAGTAGATGCAACATTTTGATATATGCTGGCAGCCATCTTGTGTAGAATATCATTATACCATCTGGCAGTTCAGAGAAGGAAACTGCACATTGGTCAGAACTGATATGCTTTTGAATAAATAATAGTTACTGAATGAAAAAGCAAAGTGTATTTGTTTAGACGTTCAAATTGATTTTGGAAAATGTATTATCGGATGTGGGCATTTGCTGGCTAGGCCAAAATTTATTGTCCATCCCTAACTGCTCTTGAGAAGATGGTGGTAAACTGCCTTCTTGAACCGCTGAAGTCAGTGTGGTGTAGGTACAGCCACAGTGCTGTTACAGATGGAGTTCCAGGATTTTGACCTAGTGACAGTGAAGGAATGACAATATATTTCAAAATCAGAATTGTGTTAAGCGACAGACCCCATTGAAGCCTCTTGCGGGATAGGATGGGATTTATTTATATGTGATACTAGGCTGGAACAGATGGGGGAGAAGTTTATGCCAGCGATAAACAATGTCTGGGGGGTAGTTGGGGGGGCAGGGGTGCTAGAATGTGGTAAGGGGAGGCTGCAATGATTGGATGGAAGGGGTCTGTCTGCTCTGAGTGTGGCGGGTCGGGGGGCAGGGGGGAGAGGGGCCACTAGTTGTAGGGGGAGGGGCCAATGATCTCAGGGGAGGAGGGGAGAGAGTGGTCGATGATCGTGCAGAGGTGTTGTTGTTAATGTCAGGGGTAAGTGAAGGAGTATGGAACTGAACGGCAGTGCCAATTGAGGAAAGTGGAGCTGTTGGGGCAGGGGGGTGGGGGGGGGAGTTGGGGGAGAATGCATGTAACCTCTGTGATGGGCTGGGGGGGATGTTTATTCATTTCTGATTGGGGTATCTTTAAAGCTGGTGCCCCAATCTCAGTGTAGCTGGGCTTTGCCAGCCTGTTGAAGGCCTGTCCCCCCACATGGTGGTATGAAATGTGCCCCTTTGATTTTTTTTTGGCAGAGTGTTGTATGATCAGCAGAGAAGGTTGACTCGGAAAAATGCCAGTCTTCTTGCCAGAAACAACAATCTACCACTTTTGGGTAAGATTTCACCATATATTTCCCACAGTATTTGGCCAGTATGGAAATTGGGAGGTTTTGTGGATTTGATTTTAATTAGCATTTTCAGGGGAGCTGTGAATAGTCTGCAATTCTAAAAATTTCTGAGTTAGGCAATTGTTCCAACAGTATTAGTACACAGTAAATAACAGTCAAGGCCTGTTTCTCAGGAATGAACGAGGATGGGCTGATAGCGGGTCTGATGATTTTTGTTGAATCTGACAAAGTATTCCTGATCTTCCCGACCTGACAAAAATCTTTAAAGGACCTCAAAATATTTACCTTTTCATAAAGCCACCAGTTAAGCCTATCAGACCCTAACATTCATCGAGATGATGTTTTGTTGATAGGGGAGGTGGAGATGGAGAATCAGAGTTTGTACAAATACCATTTAACCCAGGACATGTGTACCTTTTTAAGACCATAATCTATCCTTGGAATTGAGCCTGATTGAAAGGTGGATTCACAGAGAAAACTCTTGAAAGTTCCAGGGCCCACCAGTAGCTACACTGAATTGTTGTTGGAGATCCAGGTTGTTGTTGGGGGCATGGTGTTGATGGTCAGGAAGGAGTGGGTGGGAGGGCTGTGGTGTGATTGTGGGGTCTCAAAGGGAGAAAAGTTGGAGATCATAGTTTCGGAAATGGTGACACTGGAATCGGTTACGGGAGTGAGGAATAATGATTATGCCAAAGTTCAGGAATTGCTGATGGGGCAAGGGTTGGCTTACTGGGGACAATGTTAGAAAGTAGGGATTATTTGGGAAAACTGTTGAGTTTATTGATTAGTGTCACAAGTAGGCTTACATTACCACTGCAATGAAGTTACTGTGAAAATCCCCTAATTGCCACACTCCAATCCTTGTTTGGGTACATAGACGGAGAATTTAGCATGGCCAATGTACCTAACCAGCATGTCTTTCGGACGGTGGGGGAAAGCAGTGCACCTGGAGAAAACTCACACAGACACGTGGAGAATGTGCAAACTCCACACTGAGATGGCGACCCAAGCCAGGAATCGAACCTGGGTCCCCGACTCTTTGAAGCAGCAGTGCTAACCGCTGTGCTGTCCAAGAGGGAGTTTGAGAGTGATGTTGGAGTGTTTGTACAAGTGACTTCCAACCTGTTAGCTTGTTGAGGTACAAGGAAACATTCCTGGTCATTCTAGTTCACAAACAGTGGTGTAAAGACACTTAGCTGATAGATCCAGCCCATCTGTCTCACTTTTCATGTCAAGAAACCAAGCTGATGTGGGTTAAAATACAAACACTTAAAATAATACCCTCCATGCCTCCGACAGGGGGCACACTGCTGCTGCCTCATTGCTCCAGGTACCTGGGTTCAGTTCTGGATTTGGGTCATTGTTTGGAGCATGCACATTCTTCCTGTGTCTGTGTGATGTTACACATCACTGTCCAAAGATGTGCAGGTTAGGTAGATTGGCCATGTTAAATTGCCCTTTAGTATCAGGGGAACTAGGTGGGATAAATGCACGTGGTTATGGGGATAGGGCCTGGGTGTGATTGTGGTCAGTGCAGACCAGATGGGCCAAATGGCTTTTTTCTGCACTGTAAAATTCTATGATTCTATGATTAAAAGATTTCAATGGCCCACTTTCCTTCTAAGAGCAGATTGGATGGCTGTCCACCTGCCTCCATTCATTTTGAAATCAATGAGTTCAAGGACTTCTGTTTCAAACTGATAACATTTTAACTTCTTACCATTCAAATACATCCACTTTTAGGGTTAAACTCACCTCCCTTTGAACCAGAAAAATGGAACAAACATATGTTGTGAATACTTTGCTCATTTTTGCAAACAGCAGACTAAAATAGTTGTGGGAGTGTAATTTGCATACTTAAAGAGCCTCCCACTTGTTTAGTTATAGGCGTCCATTTAAATGTCTGCCTGACATTCAATTCCAGCAGGAAAATGGGCACATGTAATTGGTTGCTGGCAGATGAAAACCTCCTCCAGCATTGTTAGAACGTTCTTCACTTCAGAATATATTTTAAGAACTTGTTTGGAGAATGTAACAGACGGCACTGAAAACTGCTGTTAAAATTCATCAAATGACATGATAACTTTCTGTTAGTATCCCTCCTTAAACTTTCCATTTTTGATTCTCTGGCCTCCCAGACATGTGTTTCCCCTGGTAGGAGGTGGTGGGTTGTTCGCTAGCGGTCGGATTCGCTGGTCCCGGTTCTGTCAATGGGAATTCCCATTGATGTCACTCTATGCCAATGGAGGGGATCGGAGAATCCTGCTGGCGGAAATGACCGGAGAATTCCAGCTTTTGTTTTAAACTATACCGGCTTCTAAAATATGTTGCAAAATGAATATTTTTCTGGTAAAATATCTTTTTCTGGATCGACAGAGTGTCAATTTTAAGAATTTCCTCAAACAGTAGTGTGCAAATTAAGATGTAAAAGGTATAAAATCAGGGTTTATTTTAACATTCAATGGTTCTGGGCAGTATGAAAATCTCAATGTGATTGAGAAGAGTCAGCATGGTTTTGTGAAAGGGGAAGCATGTGTAAGCAATTTCTTGGAGTTCTTTGAAAGAGTAACATGCTATGGACAAAGCACCACTTGTACTGTACTTGGATTTCCAGAAGGTGTTTGGTAAGGCGTCAAAAGCTATTGTGGATTATAAAAGCTCAAGGTCCAGGAGATAACATGTTAGCTTGGTTTGAAGATTGGCTGGTGGTAGGAAACGAAAGTATGTTTAAATGGGTCATTTGTCTGATGGGCAGGATATGATGAGTGGAGTCCTGCAAGAGTCTATACTCAATGTTTTGCAGTTCATGCCAATGACTTAGGTGAGGAGAGCAAAGACATGGTAGCTAAGTTTGCAGATGATGCAGAGTTAAGTAGAAAGGTATGTTATGAAGAAGACTTAAGGAGGTTGATCAACTGAGTGAATGTCAGATGGAATATAATATGGGAAAATGTGAAGATGTTCATTTTGGCAAGAAGAATAAAAAAAGCAGAGGATTACTGAATTGAAAATGATTGCAAAATGCTGAGGTCCAGAGGCATCCTGGTATTCTGGTGCATGAATCACAAAAAGTTAGCATGCAGGTAAAACAAGTAATTAGAAGAACCAAACATATTCAAAACGGTAACTCTCCATACAGATGAAGCTAGATTTGCTGAATTTTGTCACGATTCTCTGTTCCTGTAATGAAGAAAGCTGATAGAATGCTATCTTCTATCATGACAGGAATTGAACATAAAAATAAGGATGTCATGCTTCACTTAAACAAGGCATTGATGAAACCAAATGTTGGATACTGTGTGCAGTTTTGACTTCCTTATTTAAAGAACTATGTTAATGTATCGGAGGTGATTCAGAGGAGATTTACTAGATTGAAACCTGGAATGAATAGGAAAGGTTGGACCGACTTGGCTTGTTTCCACTGGAGTTTGGAAGAATGAGGAGTGACTTGATTGAAGTATATAAGATCCTGAATGATTTTGACAAGGTGAACATAGAAAGGATGTTTCTCCTTGTGAGTGAGTCCCACCTTGAGACATTGCCCTTATAGGCCAGAGGTGGGGAGAATTTCTTTCTTTCAGAGTGTTGCGTAACTTTTGAATTCTCTCCTCAGAGGGAGGTGGAAGTGGGGATGCCGAATATTTTTAAGGAAGAGTTGGATAGAGTCTTGTTAGGCAAAGGAATCAAAGTTATCGGGGGTAGGTGGGAATATGGGATCTGAAACTGGTAAGCCATGATCTTATCCAAGCGTGGAGCACATTGGACGGGCTGAGTAGCCTATTCTGCTCCTAATTCAGATAGTAGTAGTCTCATCAATAGATATTAACTGAAACTCCAGAGCCATTTCCTCCACATAAGGTTGCAGAAAGGTTGCACTTCAGCAGAAATATAATTCAGTTTGAACCCATTATAAAATACCCGAGCAAGCAGACACAAGGTTTGCTTGTTGTTGTTATTGTCTACATATCAAATGTATGAAAATTAGATGGTTTAAGAAAATGTCAATGATAAGGCACATAATTAAATGTAATTTCTATTTCCATAGTGCTAATTATAGCGTCAAGAGGATTTTCATCTATATATTTTTGTTCTGGATTGACTGTTTCCTCCTTCAGTGTCTGCTGCTCTCCATGATGTATGTTTTCGCTAGGAAGATGGGAAGGTCCGAGCCATCAAATTTTCTACAGCTGCCATTAGAGCTGCTCTTGGCTTGATGACAAGAAGAATGCCAGAGAAAGTGGAGGCAATGGTAGAAGGGGGATTATTTTATCAAAGGCACAGATAGCAGGTGTTACAGCTGTGGATGATTGTAACTGCCAGATTGTCGCACAGCTGGAACATCAGCCTTAGACGATGCAGTGAGTCAGAAAAAGGTGAAGTCCTGAGATGGAAGAAGCTGTACAAAGAACATGGCTTTCACTTCACTCTGGAACTTGAATCACCCTGCAATAGCAAGGTACTGGCAGAGAGGATAAATAGAACCTGGAGATGTATCTAAGCTCGGATAGTCTGAAAACAGACAGAAGAGGTGGTGGTTACGGTGGAATTTGAACCAGAAATGAATAGACAAGTTGGAACAGATAAGGAGTTAAGATATTTCACCCAAACAGTTTCCAAGCTGCCCACCTCCAAGGTAGTAAATGGATATATGAACAATCTGATCCAAGGAGGGGAGTTAATACTTTAAATATGAAAATAACGTTTGGGGATATTACCACTAACACCGCCCATGGTATGTGTACCTGTGCTGGTGGAGGGTACAAGTTATAGCTGTGCTGCCTCTAAGGTGTGGATCTCTCCTCTTCCTCTCCCTTACGGTCTAGTCTGAGATGGGGCAGGGGCTGAGATGGGGATCCTTGATCTCCTTGTTTGCCGTGGTCACCTCCTGGAGGTACCTGTAGGTGATAAAGGGGAGTGTAAATGACAGCATTAACTGCCTCCAATTTAGAGGCACATTCAATGCCAGGTCCCTTATAAAAGAGGAATTCTTATTACGTTGATAGCAAAGGCTAATTTCCTCTCTGACAATGGCTGTATTCCCTTCAATGCCTGTTAACACCGAAGCCCCTTCCTAAAGCTCAGTGAGAGACTCCAGGCACGATAGACTCTCTGATCTTTTCCCATCTTCACAGGCTCTGATGGAGCTTCTTTGGGTCAAAGAAGAGAATGCTTGAGAGGGATTACATGTTGCTTAAGTTGGAGCATTGTGCATCCCTACAGTCTACACCACCCATTTCTTGTAAGGCAGCCCAATTCTGTGTAGCTGGTCATCACTAGCTACACCTGCCTGACCAACACCCAGTCCTTCCCCACAACTACTCCATGCAGTGTCCCATGTCTGCTGAAGGATGGAGGAGCCTGAATAGTATCTCCACCACAGTATAGGTGCACTCAAATGGCACTGTGAGGCAGGACATTCTATTGTCTCTGGTCCTTGTCTTTTAGATATGGCATCCAGTTCTGATGATGGATTTTGTGGCTACAAGGCCTTCTCGCCACAGAAAGCGGCGCAAATCACCTGGTTGCACAATTAATTAGATCAGGGTTTAATTATGAGGGGTTTTACACCAGTGACCAGTGACAAAGGGAAACACATTATGCAATGTACACCCAAACACTGCCACAAGATGACTTAATTCCAGAGGGGAGAATTCCATCCACCATCTCCATTTTGAGGCTTATGTTCCATGTTTACCAGGCCTCTGCTTCTCCGTCCTAACCAATACACCTTGCTGGAAAGCCAGTAACAAGGATGAATCCCCTTCTCATCACCACCACACCCCCCGCCCCCCGAACCCCACATTGATCAAACATGAATCTGTTTCCTCCCTTTTGGGATGGAACATCATCACACATCTGTCAATTTTCCTTCCTCCCCACCTAGATCGACTGCCACTCTAAAATTTCCAGAATGTTCTTGAAATTGAATTGAAGTTTCAGAAAAAGCCAGTTGAAGCATAGGCTCCACTAGAAATTGTTACAATGTTTGTAGAGACTGTTAAAGGGAGATTTAAACTTCCCGTAATTAGCTAAAAAAATAATACAGCAAGGTGTCACATTTTTAAACTTTTACTGCAACAAATGACAAATATCTCTCGTTTAAGTAGTACTTTCTTTGTGTAGGCAACTGATACTTTACAGAAAACTTCAGCTTCTTATATATTTAGCATACATCATACTTTCTATGGAATTAAAGTACTTGTATCAAACAGTCCACAGTTGTTTCCAGCTTCCAATGGGTGGTTTTTTTTTTATTATTTTCTCAGCTTGAAGACATCTAATTCCGGACCTTTCACTGTGAGGTTTACACTGCAAATTCCTTCCTACCAACCCAAACTGGGTGAATCTGCCAGCCTCTTTTAAATCCTCACGTATTCATTCATATCAATATAAGCATAAGTCCCACCCTATTCTGTATGACAAACAAAACAGTTAGCATTTCCTCTGCTTTATGCGCAGAGTTGGCTACCTTGATCTCTTACTCTCTGCTTCTCAGATAGCTGTCTGTTGGTAATAGTCATGGAATTGTAGGGAAGTCTGTAATCTCATCTCAAAAATGTCTCTATCTGCCCTTTTCCCCATAGCAACCTGAAATACCTTGTATTGAGATAGAAGTGCAAATCTTTGATTCCACCATCCTTTCATCTTAAAAGTAAATGGATAATTTACAACACTGTTTTTTACAACAAGATACCGATAATACCTTTCTGAATTATTGGGAGTCAACTCATGGTAAACTCAAAGACTGCTACTATTGTCTCCAACTATAAATATCATCCAATTTCTTCTCACTATAACAATTGAGCTTTCTTTTGATCTCGAACAATCAAACCACTCAAGCTTGTTGTCGGGTAAATTTCAGAACACGTCACCTGACTCCCTTCATTTAAATTTAAAGATACAGTTCCAGAATAATCTTATGAACCAAAAGACACAGTTTCAAAACATAATAATCCTCTAAAACTCACAACTGTAACAAAATGAAGCATCATGCTTTTAAAAAAGTCTACTGTGCTATGTTCATCACACTTTAAGTAACTGGGACACACGTAACTCAGGTGTATGTGAAATAAATGAGCAGTAAACTGTGAAAAGCTTCGATGTGTTCTCAGTTACATATTTTATTCTTCCTCCTGGGGGAATTGAAAATCACAAGGTCTTGTTGTTTCAATGAACCATTGCAAATAAAAAAAACACCCAGGAAACAAAGTCATTTCTAAGTTTTTGTACAAACTTTAGAAGCAATGATGCATAGAATTTTAAGGAAGAAAAATGTAACTCAGCTTGTTTTCCATGAAATTAAAAGTACTGATCTGCCTGTGCTTGTTTCTGATGAAGCAGGTTAGCATGTAAGTGCTGTGCTGTCTCCTCCTCCCAATGCATTCTGAGTGCAGCACAATGCAACCTGTGCTGCTGGTTGGCTTTTCTTTTGTCGTGACCTGAGATCTGGGTGTTGTTGGTAAGCTCAGTATATGCTGCACATCCTGATAAATCATCTTCCTGATTTGCTGCACTCTATGTAAGACAGATACACCCACAGTTAGAGAGGGAGTTCCAGGATTTTGAGTGAGTGCTGGTGGAAGAATGGCTCCAAAGTCAGGAGGTTGTGTGAATTGGTGGGGGAGCTTGCAGGTGGTAGTGTTCCCTGCTACCTCTGCTGTTCTAGAATTATAGCATGCTTAAAGTGCTTAAGGAGGCTATTCAGCCCATCAAGACTGAACAAACTTATGTACTTTATGAATGGTACACTTTGTCTGTAGAGTGCGGAAGAAACAATACTTTTCACTGTATCCCAATACATGTGACAATAACAAATCAAATCAAATTAAGCCACTGACCTACCCTATGGAAGGAGAGACAGTGCCATTTCAGAGTAGTAAGTTGATTCAGCACAAGGTTTTTTAGGTTTGCAAGCCTCAATACATGGTGCCATCAAATCAAATCAAATCAAATCAAAGCATTGGACCCATAAATTGGTCTTTGGAATGATTGAAATAGTCATGACAAAAAGAAGCAAACCCTAAAACTTTGGTACTCTGAGTGAAAAATATTACTACAACTTCTGCTTACCCACCTTTCCTAATATCTCCTCCTTGGTGGACACATTTTGATTAAATTGTTGTTCACCGTTGTCACTTTTTTCATTACTGAAACTGAAGGACATTTCTAAGTGCTTTGTAAGTTCTTCAAAATATTACTTTGACATCAAGGATGACAAATCTTTTGCTTTTCACAAGTTGAATGCCTTGCTGAAGGTCTGTCAATATACACAGAAGAATTCACTGTCACTTGTACAGAATCCTTTTAGAGTATTGATGCAGGAAGCGAAGAAAGAGTCATACAATCCATCCACCTCCTTCTGCTAATGCTTTGTCATTTGCTTCAACACGCAGCTCCCTTCCATCAATCCACGCTTTGAGGTGGCCCTGGGTCACAGTATTGCTGAGTGATCCACCCACAGCTTGGAGTTATATCTGAAAGTTTAGTCAATATATATCATTCATATTTATGCACATACTATGACAGAAAATGTGTACATGTCTAATGGATGGTGCACAGTAATTGATAGCTACAAATACCATGAGATAGTTTTTCTGGTTGCTGGGATTATCTCACTAGCAAGCTTTGGGGAGGAGTCTGAGGAACAATGCAAGGCTCCATTTTACTCGCTTTCCACTCCTCTCTTATTTTAGTGGGACCATTTGAATGGGGTGGATATAATTAATACAGTTAATTAATATCGTATTTTTGCAGATCCAACTTGTGCTCGGTTTTGTTTTAAATGCTAACATCTGATTCAGAAGCTTGAGTTCTCCAAACCTTCTCGCCATGGGTTCTCCTGCTGGTGGAACCAGTGAGCCATTGACATCTCCATTCACATCGACGTGACTGGAAGATCTCATCGACGTGAAGGGCTGGAGAATCTTGACCATGGACTCTACTCATCCAGCCTACATATCTTGACTGATAAAAAAAATACATTCTGCCTTTCAGGAAGTGCTGTCTTAAAGACAACCTCATTAATTATTTTATTATTACAACAACATTTTTCAATATGGGATTTTATTCAGATCTCCTCAATCATAAAGACTTTTCTTCCAGTGGGATTGACAGTGAGGGATGAGGAGGGGAGGGGTGTGGTGGGACAGGGGGAAGGGGATGGGGTAGGGGGTGCAATGGGGGTGGTTGGGGGGGGAGGGAATGAATGAAGCATTCATTTCACTTGCAAAAGAACAAATCTGCTTGCATTTACCAATGTCCAGGAAATTAGATTTACAGACGGTACTGGAACTGAGAGACAGGAGTTACCTTTGAGCACTTAGCTTTGTAATAGGTTAGAAGTTCAATTGTGCAGCAGGCTGGTTGGTTAAATTGGTTGCAGGGATCACATGATGGTGGTGCTGCCTGTTCAACATCCTGGATCAGACATGTTAGCAGTACCAGCCACATCATTTGCTGGCTCGAATCCCAATTGGAACAGTGAGAAATTGGCTTGAACGATTTGCTGAAAGGCAACTAGACTCTCTTAAAAGGGATTGTGGAAAATGTATAGGCAAACATTGATGACTTTTCTGACACCTGCTTAAAAGCCAAAAGATTAGAAGGATCGTGATGCCCAGCTTTCACAGTCTGTATTTGTTCTGAAAATCAAGTGAGCTTTTGCCCTTCTGCTTGATGGGAGGCTTCTGTCCTCCCTGAGCTCACCTTAGGACAGCTGGGTTACAATGTGACAGGTGTATCAAGTGATGAGACTGAAGAGTGACACTACTGGAGGTGTTTCTGCACCAGACTTTTCACACCTTGGCATCCTTTCTCTTTTTGCATCCCGCTCAATATGTAGATGCCACATGACAAACTGCAGTTGTGTTGATCAGCCACTTCTCACCCTGATCTCCATTCATACTCAAATAATTGTTCCTTTTTACGTTTGAGGTGCTGAAAATATGAACAACTTGATGCAAATGGAACTCAGCCTTCTAGAAGGTGTGACAACACGTGATGAGGCGCTAGCAAGGGTCAGCTCCAGGTTTGGCTTCTACACGTACTTTAAAGAGTACATGAGAGGAGGTGCCTTCAAATTGTGAATCATTGAGCAGAAATGTACAGGAGCTGGTTAGGACAACAGTAAAAATGAGATCACACATTAAAGTTAAAAGTTAAAGTTTATTTATTAGTAACAAGCAAGGCTTATATTAACACTACTATGAAGTTACTGTGAAATTCCCCTAGTAGCCATGGTCCAGCACCTGTTTAGGTCAATGCACTTAACCAGCACATCTTTCAGAGTGTGTGAGGAAACCGAAGGACCCAGAGGAAATCCATGCAGCCACTGGGAGAATGTGAAAACTCCACGCAAACAGTGACCCAAGCCCGGAATCGAACCTGTGAAGCAACAGTCTGATCACTGTGCTACCATGCCACGTTCATTATATCTGCTGCCAAGAACTCAGATGTGGATTCTGAGAGTCTAGGCTGATGAGGAATGCTGAAGCACAGATAGACTGGGCAGCCTACTAGCCTGGGATTTACCCAGAATGATTCAGAACATAGTGAGGGATTTCCTTGGCTGATGTGTATACTGCAGGAGGCATGCGGAATATATCTGGTGGGTAGCCCATCACATTCCCGTCCACCCCTGATCACATCCCCTTAATGGCTGAGAAAGTGGATGAGGCATGCACTAGCCAACCTGCCCTTAGATCTATTGCAGCAAGATAAAAGGAGGGGGCACTTCTTTTGGGTTATGAACTATGTGCACCCCAGGGACACCCTCCCCCAAAGTTGTAACCTCAACTCCGCTTTGTTTTTTAGAACATAGAACATTACAGTGCAGAACAGGCCCTTCGGCCCTCAATGTTGCGCCGACCAATTAAGAAAAAGCAATGACCCTCTAACCTAAACCATTCCCGTTTCATCCATAAACCTATCCACTGACCACTTAAATGCCCCCAAACTTTTCTACCTGTCTTCTAAAAGCCACCATCTCCACTGCCCTCACTCACCTTCCCAGGTGCCTGAGCTCTCTCGCTCTGCCCATAATATAATATGGCGGTGGGACAGTCATATTTAAAGTTGGTCGACTTCTGATTATTCTGGGATGGAGGAATCCATCTCCAAGTTGTGTTGGAGTTTTGCAGAGACAGGAAGATCTTAATATAAAGACAAGAAGATAATTCAAATTTCCACAATTCCTCTACCCTACCAACATCTTTACAGGCACATAACCAGTGAAGAGTTATACCAGCATGACAGAAAGGCTCCTTGCTTGGGACTGGCAACCAGTCTTCTATTGGTGGATTTCAGAGCATTATTTGATGCTTCTCATCCAATTCAAATCTCTCCCTAAGACTCAAGAAAACCGCATTTTAAATTCATTGTTTCTTCAATGCAGAGCAACCAAGTCTTATTTATACCTCTGTGAATAATGGTATATGATTGCTTGAAATAACCCTGCACCCAAACCTATGGATCTGTAACCACTGCCATAATTGTTGTAAATGCTGGATCATAGTACACTAGAATTTCTAGTGAAATTAGGAGATTTTTGATCTTGTCAAACATATGTTTGCTGGTCCATATTCCAACAGCACTGTTGACCTTGGCTCAATAGCTGTCATAATAGCTTGTTGATTTCTTCCATGTTTGGTAAGAATTTGCTGACTTGATCGACAACCCAAACGATCTTTAATTCTGTGATATTGATAGACTGTGGGAACACTCTAATGTCCTTGGTTCCCTTTAGGTTTGACAAAGGGTTATCTGGGTTCGAAATGTCAGCCTTTTCCTTTTCTTGCCTGCTGAGATTTTCTAGCATTTAATCTTTTAGTTTCAGATTGTAGCATCCGCAGTAATTTGTTTTTATGGCCCGATGGCGTGATAGATATAATTAGCAATTTGGATTCTTTGCCCAGATGGAACTGCCAAAAGCCATTGTTAGCATCCAATTTTGTGAAGACTGCTTTTTGTTAATTTGATGTGGTTTTCGTCCACTGTTGCCATCAGGCAGATCATGCAGTCTGCTGATATAT
Organism: Sphyrna mokarran; assembly: GCA_024679065.1. Classification (NCBI taxonomy): domain Eukaryota; kingdom Metazoa; phylum Chordata; class Chondrichthyes; order Carcharhiniformes; family Carcharhinidae; genus Sphyrna; species Sphyrna mokarran. The sequence continues at coordinate 77,560,783 of JAGIQG010000004.1, read as the reverse complement.
TTGAATCAAATCCACACAGATTCTTACCATTAGATACCTGTACTGTGACAATTTGTTATACACTTGAAAAGGTTGCAGGTTGTTTAAAAGCTGATCACATGATTTGATGGTGATGTCATTAGGGTGTTGCAGATTGCTGTTTTACTTTCAGTTTTGTACTCTGTACAGTGGAAAAATCAGCTCTTAAGTAAATCAGTTGTTGTTATTTTGATTAAAAGTGCAAATCATATCCTTTTTGTTGAAATCCACAACTCCCAAAACATTGTTAGGACATTACACAATTCCAGTATAGTACTTCATTGGTATGATTATCGGAGATTTGACACATTGTTGCAATATGTATCTAGTCTCAGTCTTCACTGTGTCTAAGAGTGGATGGCAGATAATCCTTGTAGAAACTTATAAAATCTGAACAAGGTTAGACAAGGGAGATTCAGTAAAAATGTTCATAATACTGGGGGAATCCAGAAATCATACTTTAGGATAAGGGATAAACTTGTTATAATTGAGGTGAGGAGAAATTTCTTCACCCAGGAGGTGGTGAATGGGTGGAATTTCCTACCACAGTAAGTAGTTGAGGCCAAAATATTGTCTGATTTCAAGAAGAAATTAGATATAGCGCTTGGGGTTAAAGGGATCATGGCATATGAGGAAGGAAGGTCAGGTTTTGGAGTTTGCTGATCAGCCATGATCACAAAGGACTGAATGGCCTACTTCTGCTGCTAGTTTCTATGTTCCTATATTTTTATATAAGCTTAGCATCTGTTGTTAGGGTTATGTGATATTCTGTTTTCATCTTTGAATCTGTTGATCTTGGGTTGATCTTATTGAATGGCAGGGCAGGCTCGAAGGGCTAGATGGCCTACCCCTCCTCCTATTTCTTATGTTCTTATCTTCCATAAGCCTGAAAATAGGGATGAGAAATTTATTCCTGAATAGTTCACCAGACAGCTCATCAGTAATTTCATGAAACTTGAAAATGAGCCTTAGCTGCAAAGATGGCTCAATCATAGTGACTCTTGGTTCTGTACCTTGTATAGTGGTTCAAAATGTGTTTATCCTTGTGACTTAAACTTATTTGGTGCTGACAAATTATTTTTAGTGTAGTTGCTCCTGGGACTTGCAATTGGATGGCTGTAATGTGATATTTTGAGCCATTTAACTTTATAGATAATACAGAAACATCAGTGCCAGTATCTACCTTGAAGTCTGTGGTATGACCATTAAACTCTAATTCAATACTCCAGTAATTATTTTTGTTGACTTCTCCTAAGAAGATTACTTAATTTGTTCTTCTATTTGGTTTTGTTGTTTTCTCTTTCTTCCTATGAGCTATCAGAAGTTTGGATCTGTAGACTTTTTACAAAACTTCCCCCATTTGTGACACTCAACTCTCCCGACTGGGAATTCTCCCTGCTTAGTTTTCCTGCCACACCAAGAACATTTCAAGATGATGGTTGGTGTCCTTTTTTCGTATTTAGTGGGCTTTTACTTCATTGTATTATTTTTGCCCAATATGTTGAGTAGCTTCAGTCATTTCTTTCAATCTCACTTCCCCCTGAATAATCTTTCTGTTTAGCTTGCTAAGCTTGGTCTCTCATGCTAATGTGGGAGTTAATATTCCCCTGTTTGCAAAAATTCTAACAGGATTTCATCCAATACTCCACCCACGATCATCTATTAATTAGTCTTTGAGGATTCCATTATCACAATTCTCTGTGAATCTGAACAAATAATTTGTAAATAGGTCCATGGATTCACCTGGGTTTCGCCTTCCCTTGTTAAATTTTGCTCACAAAATAATCAAACTTTTCCAACTCAGAATTATGAATAAAATGCTTTACTAACTTTCTCATGTGGACACAAAGCCTCAATGATGCCTTGTCTTGCAACCACATTATCTGTATTGGCCCCTACCCCATAAAGTAAACGACTGACCTAATCCTTCAGATTCTTCTTATGAAAACCTGAAGCTATATCCAGACAATCTCTACTTCCAATTGTCCTATTTTTGTGCCAGTTGCAAGCCTTCAGCACATCAGAACCTCTGAGTGACAACATTGACTCCATGCTTATCATAAGCTCTGGATCTGTTGCTGGTTCAATAGTTTGGCTTGTAGATTGTGAACTGTACTCACTGCTGTCTGGACTCTGTGTTTGAGTGTCAACTTGAATCTGCAGCATCCATGATGTCCCTTTCTCAGATAGAATCATAGAAATCCTACAGAAGGAGGCCATTCAGCCCATTGAGTCTGCACCGACCATAAACCCACTCAGGACCTACCCCCATATTCTTACACATTTACCTGCTAATCCCTCTAACTTACACAGCTCATGGCTCTAAGGGACAATTTTTTTTTTAGCGTGGCCAATCAACCTAACCCGCACATCTTTGGACTGAGGGAGAAAACTGGAGCATCTGGAGGAAACCCAAGCAGACAAGAGAAGAATGTGCAAACCCACACAGTCAGTGACTCAAGTTGGGAATTGAACTCACGTCCCTAGAGCTGTGAAGCTGCAGTGCTAACCACTGTGCTACCTTGCCGCCCTAACATTATTTTCTTCTTGTCATTTTTCCAAAGGTTTGGAAATCAGGTCTGTAATCTTTTTGAAGAGTGTTCTTGCTCTTTACACTTTTATTATGATCACCTCAACTTAGGGGTCTAGATGGGGTTTCTTTAGGGTTTTCTTGTTAGCCAAAGAATGGTTCTGTGGACATTCTTGTTTCTGTACAGATAAATGCATATCACTAAACAAAGTTGTAATAATGCTTCCCACCATATGTCAATGGGGCAATTCTCCCATGCTGCTATGCTGCTTTAGCAGTGGAGGGCACCCTGCTAGGCACCATGGCCTTCTTGTTTCTCCAGTTGTCGGATTTCCGGCGCCATCAGCTCCATGCCGGAAATCAGCACGGAATTTTATAACTTATTTAAATTAGAATTTAAATCTCATTAGCGGGACTGAAATCTCTGCACACTAGAGTCTCCTTCGCCCTCTTGTCAAGAGTGTTTCATTCCGGTGGCATTTCCAATAGTTCCCCAATTGTGGGGAATTGGCAACATGACCCGGCTGAAGTGAAGGAGAGCCATGGAATGGGTAAGGCAGGGAGGGGGGCGGGACCCTCTGGGAATTACCAGCAGGGCAGTGTCAGGCTGGTCCCCTGATAGTGTGAAAGAGGCAAAGTGGCAATGTCTAGCTGGCATTGGCAGAGCGAAGGGGGTGAGGCCTAATGCAGCAGGTCCTAATGGGGTGTGGCCTATGTGGGGAGATCAGTGGGAGTGAGGGGTTCCACTGCCACTCTACACTTTGGGATCAGTGGCAAAGAGAGGACTGGCCATTGAGGTATGGGATGGGGGCTTGGCCTGTGCCATTGGGAGAGGTGGGACAGATTGAAGTGGGCAGGAGGGGTTGGGAGCTCGGCTGGTCTGGACATTTCCGGGAGTCATGAGTGTCAGCATTAGACTGGGGTAAACACAGTAAGAAGTCTGACAATACCAGGTTAAGTGCCAACGGATTTATTTGGTAGCAAAACCACTAGCTTTCAGAGTGCTGCTCCTTCATTAGGTATATGGGAGTTCTGTTCACAAACAGGGCTTATAAAAACACAAACTCAATTTATAAAATAATGGTTGGAATGTGAGTCTTTACAGGTAACCAAGTCTTAAATGTACAGACAATGTGAGTGGAGAGAAGGTTAAGTACAGGTTAAAGAGATGTGTATTGTCTTCAGCTACGACAGATAGTGAGAATTTGCAAGCCTAGGCAAGTCATGGGGGTGTGACATGAACCCAAGATTCCAGTTGAGGCCGTCTTCATGTCTGCGGAACTTGGCTATCAGTCTCGGCTCAGTGATTCTGTGTTGTTGTGTGTCATGAAGGCCATCTTAGAGAACGCTTACCCGAGGATCAGAGGCCAAAAGCTCATGACTGCTGAAGTGTTCTCCAACATAAAGAGAACACTCTTGCATGGAGATTGTGGAGTGGTGTTCATTCATCTGTTGTCATAGCATCTGCATAGTCCCCCCAATGTACCGTCCTTTCCTGCAGCGTATCAGGTAGACAACGTTTGTCGAGTCACAAGAGTACCTGATGGATGGTGATCTCACGTGAGATGATATCATCCGTGTCCATGATCCATCACATCTTGCAGAGGTTGCTGTGGCAGGGTTGTATGGTGTTGTGGTCACTGTTCTCCTGCACGCTGGGTAGATTGCTGCAGACAATGGTCTGTTTGAAGTTGTGTGGTTGTTTGAAGGCAAGAAGTGGGGCTGTGGGGCTGGCCTTTGTGAGATGTTCGTCTTCATCAATGACATCTTGAAGACTCTGGTGAAGATGCTGTAGCTTCTCTACTCTGGGGAAGTACTGGACGATGAAGGCTACTTTGTCTGCCATGTTTGTCTTCTGAGGAGGTTGGTGCGGTATTTTGCTGTCAGAACTGTCGATCGATGAGTTGAGCACCATATCCTGTTCTTATGAGAGCACCTTTCAGCATCTGGCGGTGTCTGTTGCAATCCTTCTTATTTGAGCAGATTCTGCGTATACGGAGGGCTTCTTCGTAGGGGATAGCTTCTTTAACATGTTTAGGATGGAAGCTGGAGAAGTGGAGCATTGTGTGGTTATCTGAGGACTTGTGGTACAGTGAGGTTCTGAGGTGACTGTTCTTGATGGAGATGTGTGTGCCGAAGAATGCAGCCGATTCTGGAGAATAGTCCATAGTGAGTTGAATGGTGGGATGGAACTTGTTAATGTAATCGTATTGTTTTTTCAGTGATTGTTCACCATGAATCTAAAGAAAGAAAATGCCATTGGTATATCTAGTGCATAGCATTGATTGAAGGACCTGTGCAGTGACAAGGTCTTGTTCGAACCTGTGCATGAAATGTTTGCATGTTGAGATGCAAATTTGGTCCTATGGTTGTTCTGTGTGTCTGGATGAAGAACTAGTTGTTGAAGATGAAGACATTGTGGTCCAGAATGAAGCGAATGACTTGTAAAATTGCATCTGGAGACTGGCAGTTGTCAACGTTGAGTACTGAGGCAGTTGTAGCAATGCCATTGTCGTGGGGGATGCTGGTGTAAAGGGCTGAGACATCCATTGTGATGAGGAGTGTCCTTGGTTCAATTGCTCCATGTGTGCTGAGTTTCTTAGGAAGCCCGTAGCATCGCGACAAAAGCTGTTTTTTTTCACAATGGGCTTCAAGATGCCCTCAATGTAGGCGGAGAGGTTCTCACCCAGGATCCCATTGCCCGATATGAAGGGTCGGCCGGGTGTGTTTGCCTTGTGTATCTTTGGGAGGCAGTACATGGGATGAGAGCATGGGGGGTGCTCTGAAGGTCTAGATTAAAGATCTTGATCAGTCTGTTGAGTTGACATCTGGGAGGCCAGCGATCAGAGTATCTCTGAGGGGGAGTGTCGCACGGACAGCAATGCAAGGTCACAGTACTGTCCAGCAATTGAGCTGGCCAGTGTTCAGGAAGCCAACAGTGTGGGCCACTCAGTATCATACTGCCGGCCTGTCCAGCAGAAATAGGCCCCACCCCCAGATTTTTATCGTGATCGTGATATGCTGAGGCTTTCTGCAGTGCTCAGAATGTGAAAATCCCTATGAAAAAAGAGCAGGATTTAGTCCAATTTTTCAGTGATTTCGACACTTAGAATTTTTTGTGAGAATTCCACCCTAAGTCTCTTAATCATGTGACATCAAATCATACAAGATTAAGAGAGGGGATGTTAACCCTCATTACTGCAGTATTAATTTAGAAGATGATGGTCACCCCAGAATTCATAGTAGATACTGGCACCACTGTTTCAGTCTTATGCGATGAAATAAGTGGCTCAAGATATCACCTTGCAGCCATCATCCATCCAATTGCAAAGTCTAAGAGTGACAACATTATAAAGTAATTGGCCAACACCAAATCAGTTTAAGTTACAAAGATAAATACATTTTAGAACCACTATATATGATATAGAATCAGGAGCCTACTGACCATATTGTAATCTGCAGAGGTCAGATCAGGGGTGAGTACAAAGATGGTGGAACTGGACACCCGACCTATTTCACGTGACTCCTGTCTTCTGATCTAATATCTTCATCTTATGTGGCTCAGTGTCTTACTTTGTTTTATAAATACTCCTGTGAAGCACCTCAGGATGTTTTATTGGCTTCAAAGTGCTCTATAAACATTTGCTATTGTTGTTGATATCCTGCCTCTCCTCAAATCAATGACCTCTCTCCCTGTGCCTAGAAGATTCCCCTCTCAAAATTTACTGTGAATTTTAATGGATTTGCAGACCGATTGTACCACTTACGTACACGCACCCACACAGAATGTGCTGTGAATTCTTAATGGGGTGGCAAAGTACAAGTTAGCACAAGAAAGGCTGTGCTGAAGACTGAATGTCCAATGTTTATTGCTTGCACCATGGGAACGCAGCCAACAAATAATCCATCCCCATCTATTCTCCAAAGCAAACATTTCCTCTGCATCTTTAATGAGTCCCCTAGGTCCCTAAACTGTGCTACATGGTTTTGGAACCACTTTTCTGCTGAAATGATATATCAGAGATTCAAGCTGCAAAATTGGATTGTGTTGCACCTGTTGTTTTACTACTACAGGTGCCATTGAACTTTACAAAAGGTGTCTGCAGCCCACTCACACCATTCAAGTGGTTGGCACACTGGACACCATTTTGGTGAAGTGGTAACAGCAAACAGGCAATGTAACATTGATTATTGCTATTCATGGTGGAGCTCAAACTCCAAAGTGTTGGAAAGGTGGTACGGTGCCACAATGGTTAGCACTGATGCCTCACAGTGCCAGGTATCTGGATTCAATTCCCCGGCTTGGCTCACTGTTTGTGTACAGTCTTCCCGCATCTGCATGGGTTGCTTCAGTTTCCTCCCACAGTCTGAAGTCTCACAACACCAGTTAAAGTTAAACAGGTTTATTTAGTACCATGAGCTTTTGGAACGCTGCCCCCTTCATCAGGTGAGACAGAAGGGGCAGCGCTCTGAAAGCTTGTGCTACCAAATAAACCTGTTGGACTTTAACCTAGTGTTGTGAAACTTCTTATTGAGTTTATCCCTGTCCAACAGCGGCATCTCTATGTCACCCACAGTCCAAAAGATGTGCTGGTTACGTGCATCGGCCATGCTAAATTCTCGCTCAGTGTACCCAAACAGATGCCACAATGTGGCGACTGAGGGATTTTTGCAGTAACTTCATTGCAGTGTTAATGTAAGTCCACTTGTTACACTAATAAATAAACTTTAACATAACAATTAATGGCATGACAGCAAGGTTATAGCACTCAACTGGCCTTTCTCATATTACTTCAAAGGATTTGGGTGTCACTGGCTAAGCCAGCATTTACTGCCTTTCCTTATTTGCCCTTGAGAAGATGATGGTGAGCTAGCTTTTTAAAGTGCTTCAGTCCGTGTGGGCATAGGCACACTCGAAGTGCTATTCGGGAAGGGAGTTCCAACATTTTGACATAGCGACATTGATGAAGCTCCAATTCAGGAAGATGTGTGAATTAGAAGTGAGCTTGCAAGTGGTGGTGTTCCCATGCATTTGTTGCCCTTGTCCTTCTAGATAATAGAGACCATGAGTTTGGAAGGTGCTTTTGAAAGAGCTATAGAACCATAGAATCCCTACAATGCAGAAGGAGTTCGTTCGACCTATGGGATCTGCACCGGCTGTCCGAAAGAACGTCTTAACCAGGCCCACCATCCTGTCAGGGAGATTAGCATTGTAAATACCTGAGATTATGGATATAAGGTCTGGATGGGATTGTTGCTGGTGTAGGCTCGATGAGCTGAATGGCCTCTTTCTGCACTGTAGAGATCTTATTTTATTCTGTCAGGGCTCTAATGAAGTTAAGTGCTGAGTGGTCCTGGCAGAACATAAACTGTCAGCGAACAGTTATTGTTGACTAAGTGCCACTTAATAGCACCGTCAATGGCTCTTTCTATCTTTTTGCTCATGATTTAAAAGATGCTGCCTTTAAGTGGAGCCAATGAACTTGAACTCATGCTCACCTGTCTCTCATGCTCACTGTGTACCTCCTACTCAGGTGTGCAAAAACTCAACAGTGTCCCTATCACTATTTCAATGAGCCGGCAACACAACGTTTGAGTGCAGCCTGCAACTCAAGCAGTGGGCAAGGGTTACTATCACGTTATGATCCCTGTGCTGATTTTTCAGTCCAGCAAATTTTCACAGCCTAAAATTTTTGCATTTTTTCATTTCAAAGAGTGCCTATTATATTTCTCTAAAAGGAATAAGAAGCAGACACTGATTTCACAGGAATTATCTGTATTCATGCCTATTAGGGAAATGTCAGCCTGAATGACACATTGACAACACTGAGTTTCCTGAAGTCAAGTTCTTCTCATTGTGGCCTTATTATGCATTCATTGATGAAAAGCTCGATTGAACAAGAAAAGCAACATTTTAATAGACTAAGATTTTAAGGATATTTAGTTTAAATATTTTTCAGTGCTTAAATTTATACAGGATATATTTTTAATAATTCTAAATGATACTAATTATGAATATATATTTATTATGAATATAATTCATAATGAATATATATAAATAAGCATTAATATTTGACTAAACAGCTATGCAGAAATAGAATAATTCAGCATTTTGCATTAGAGCAATTTATTCAATTGAATATTGATGCTTGTAATAAATGTGACTTTTTTTCCTGCAAAACAGCTAAATGAAACAGCGGGTAGAGAGCAAGGAAAAATGTTCACTTTCAACATTAAAAAGAATCCACACAACATTCAGCTTATTCCACCTACAATAAATTTATCTCTATTATTTAGCTGTTGTTTAAAATAATTGTAAGCAAATGGGGTAATTTTCCCCTTCAGCGCATGAACAATAATTTGGTGGAAATAAAATTGCGCTTTACAAGCCTAAATGCAGAAAGTGCCAATGGCCCCCTGTATCTTCTTGCAAATTCTTATTGGCTCCAACTACATCTCTGTTGACTAAATCATGCCCAACTGAATACTCCCAACCTCTGCTAAGAACATCTCTATTTCTCTAATTGTCTGCATCGAGATTTCACAATAAACTGAGTGACAGAGCTGTTCCCAGTGGATGCTAGCGTATAACTAATATATTTGCAGTTAACATTTTCTATTCTCAATTTCAAAAACTTGAAATTTTTTCAAGTAGTAGGAGTGGGAGGAATGAATTATCACTTAAGTATTGTGAAGCAGTTAATGTCAGTGAGATTGTGTCTGGGGAAAAACTGATACAAAAGCTTTAAGTTTGTGGACTTAAACTATCACAAAAAGTTGCTCAGTCTAAGATGCTATCAATCAATTATTTTGCAAGGATGACTTGCCAATCAAAGTTCAAATCTTAGCCGTGGGACTGACTAGCAATATCCAACATTAGCACACTGATCTGCAAATGTTTTCACATCAAATTCCTTTGATACAAATTTATTGAAATTATATGGTTGCAAAATTGTAATGCCACTAGTGTTAATGTTACGGAAACTGCAATAATGTTAACCAACCTTGAGTATGTCTTGGGAATATCTGAGTTGAAATACTGTGCATCTATGCACAGGAAGCATGCAGAGTGGCTGGATCATGTCAACCAGCCTCTAGTGTTGATTTGTTGCACTATTGACCCTCTTGTATTCTGTGGACCTGACTTCCACTCGCTTGTTACCATTCTCAGCCCAACACGCGTGAAGCTGATTAAGTGATCCACCCACAGATGTTATTTAAAAGACTAACCTTCTACCGTTCAGGTGAAGTGCCTCAGATTTTCTCTTGCTGGTTTAGAGTTAGTGCACGTACTGTGTTGATGTTACTCAAGGAAGTTTGAAAATCTTTAGAATTTGCAAGGGCCTGGTGCAGAATCTTGACAAGGAGGTAAGAGTAATTAGAGTGCCTATCTGAAAACATCTGCTTAAGTTATCGGAGCTATATTTATGGTTTCTTGGCTGCAACATGAGTTGGAAATAGAGCACGGGCTGCAGAGAAAGGAATTTGTGTGCTGAGGAAGAGGCAAGAGGGGCTCTCAATAGGAGGGCCTGTCCACCAACAATCTTTAGGAAGCATTTTCTCTTACCTCCAACACGGCCCAGAGCAGTGTCAAAGGTATCTGAGTTTCTCCAAGGGGATGGGCCAGTGAACCTTGTTGCTTCCTATAACCTGACTTGCAGCACCACAGTAGAATGAGGATAATGCTGCCAATGGCCATGTGGATCACTGTGGCTCTCAATTGCTATGCTGGTGGAACTTTTCAGGCAGGAGTAAGTGACATTTTCAATGTTGTCCAGTTTGCAATACATTGCTGCATCAGACGTCCTGTATAGAGAGAAAGGGGACTTTGTCGCCTTCTCACTTGCCAGACAGAAGGAGGGGAAGTGAAGATGTGGCTTTCCAAGAAGAAGGAATTCCTATAGGTGCAGTCAACTTCACACACCCGGCTCTGTGGACTTTACATGTTACTAGAACCTTAATAGTTTCCATGCTGATAATGTGCAGTGGCTCCAGAAGATGCTGTCATTATCTTGGCAATATCCACAACTGCAGTGATCAGCTATACCTGTTTCTCAATGTTCCTTAACATTGACAGTAGAGTCTATGACAGGCTTGCGTGTATGTGTGCATGTGATGGGATGGGCAGGGGTTATTAAATAGTATTACAGTGGTTAATACTGCTGTCTTCCAGCTCCAGGAATCCAGGTTCAATTCTTGCTCAGGTGACTGTCTGTGTGGTGTTTGTACATTCTCCCCGTATCTGTGTGGGTTTCCTCCCACAGTCCAAAGATATGCAGGCTAGGTGGATTGGCTTTGCTAAGTTGCACCTTGGTGTCACAATATGTGCAGGTTAGGGAAGTTAATGTGGGATTACAGGGACAGGGTCTGGTAAAGGTGCTTTCTCAGAGAGTTGGTGCAGACTCAATGGGCTGAATGGCCTCTTTGTACACTGTAGGGATTATAACTGAGTTGATTCAGTTTGTTAAATTCTGGATGCAGTACCCTCAAATTTTTCTGTCCCTTTGGTGAACTGGTGCTCTTTCTTTGTTAAACACCCTCAGTTGGTTGCAGTAAGATTACCTCAAAATAATCCCTTCTTGCACATACTATTTCCTATAATAGATGTATTTATGTTTTAAGAGGAACTAATTAACCAGACTTTCTTGATTTAAAGAAAGAAAAAAATTATTAATGACTAACGCAAAGTCAATAATAAAACATACACTCATATACAAAGAAATAAGAAAAAGATGTACGAATTAGTTTTGACTTGTCCATATCGAGGAATAGTTAGTGAAACATTGTTTGATAGTCATGATTTCAGTTGTGCCGATTTTAGTGATTGAATCATTGATTTTGAGATTCTTTGGCTCCGCGCATTAATTGACAGAAATTGTCCTGCTTGACTTTGCTTCCTTCAGCAATCAGAGAGAGGATGAGGATCTTAGCTACAAGTTTTGCAGGGCGGACTGCTACTGCCTTTTCTTGCTTTAGTGTGTGATGTACTCTGACATATCTAGCATTTGTCCAGCCAGATCGAGTTTTCAGCTGGTATTTTATTCCAGTGTGGAGATATCCCTGGAAAAAGTGGAAATCTCACAGTAGGTCTGGGATATCATTTTCAGGACACGATTTCTGCTAAGATGAAAAGCAACTCCCACATATCTCCATAGGAGATTACAGTCAATTGCTTTATGTCTTTGATTAGTCCACCTCCAGAAAATGAGTGTGATATTCCATTGTCTCCTAGGACTTAATATCATCCACACAGGAAATACTCTGACAGTCACTGAAGTTACATTCTTAGAATTTACATCCTCAGCCATCTTTGCCTTGTGTGCCCATTTTTAATAAACATGTCTTATTTAAAATTTCAATACGTCTGCATGTAATTCAGAGTTTTGTTCCATCACCATATTAAACAGGTGTCTGACAGAATCTGTTCTGTTGAGAGGTTTTGGGAGCTGGATGTTGGAATGAGGAGGGCGGCTGTGTTCGGGATTCAACTGATCAGTCAACAGGGTAGGATGGGTTGGAGGGGGAGTCAGAGGGTGATCGAACGCTGAGCCAGAGTTATTGGGTGGCCAGTTGGAGGTTGGGAGGATAGTTGGAGTAGTAGTTTTTGGGTAAACCCAAAGTTGGATTGAGTGGGCAGTGGATCCAACAGGAGAGTGGGGTGGAAGTGAAGCTAGGAGTCGTGGTGAGGGGGTGGGGGTGGTAACTAGGGAGTCCAGTAGAAGTGTGTGGCTTTGGAAGTTGGGGAAGGGTGTAGTTAAGAGAGTCAAGTATGGGGGCTAGTTGGCAGATCCAGTAAGAGTGAGAAAGTAGGACAGATGCGGGGAGTGGGTCATAGAAGGGATCAGTACAATGGCTGCCCAGGAGTTAGTATTGGTTTTAATTCTACTAACATTTTTTGCAGAACTATTCTGCTAAAACAGTTGGATCCATCTAAAGTCTCTGTTTTAAAGTCTCTAGATAGTTCCGGTGCAGGATAATTGCTCATCAGACGTTTGAACTTGCCTGGCATTTCCCATACTAAATTCTCCCTCTGTGTACCCCAACAGGTGCTTGAATATGGTGGCCAGGGGATTTTTACAGTAACTTCATTGCAGTGTTAATGTAAGCCTATTTGTAACACTTATAAACTTTTAAAAACCCATTCAATCCTACTTTTGCCAGTGTTTCTGATAGACTGTTGGTGGGATTTGAAAAACTCTGTGTTAAAAAAAAGACAAAACTCTGTTTTATTTTTCTGCTTTGCCACTCCACTTTTGATTTCTGTTTTTCTGGCACTATATCATGGAACTGCCTGGGTTTAGAAATTAAACATTACGAGTGGATTTATTCCAGTGGACTACTCTGACATGCGAAGAGTCTTTGCCTGTGAACTTTTTGTTTTTCGCCCCATCCACTTCCCCCACCCCACCCCTCCCATTCTGCATTGCAGCTTATGCACACTGAAGAAGTGCCGTTGGCCAACCAGTGAAATCTCATGAGCTACACCAGACCTTCTATAGTGACACACTGGCTTAGAAGTTCCAATCTTTAGATGGTGCTACCCAGGATATACTTCAGTGCATTTGCTGCAGGCACCCCATTGGAATTTTTTCAAAGATGAGGAACAATTTAAATGTTTTTCAAAAATTCTTTCGACCTCTATCTAGGCAACATTGATAAAACCGTACATAATCATCCCAGTCATACTTGACTAGCTGGCTTGATGGTTCCTGTTCTCTTTCATGAGTCTTGCTCAGTTTCTTCATACCTCATTGAGAAGAGCATGCAGAACCTTTTTACGTCAAATAGACCAGCCCCAATTCTGCAGCGTGACAGCTAATGTGCGTTTAGTTGCAGGAAGCCAGTAGCACAGCTGACATAACCACATCAGGATAACTGTTAACATTTATGAAAAATCATTGATGCATAAAGTAATCAAACTATGCAAAAATAACAATGATCTGAATGTGAAATAGATCTACATGGCTATCCATTTCTGATTATAATATAGATCACAGCCCGGAGTTGCTATCATTCACCAGAATATTTTAAGGTGAGCTGATCTTTTCGGGGCATTCTTATTCATTTGTCTCTCTGGGTTGAGATGTAATAAAGAAAGCTGTTAAAATACAACTTTTATTACCTGTAAGAAACATTGGACATATGCCTTACACTTACCCGAAGAATTGTTCTCTTTGGCACGAATGACACCAGCGTTTTGAGAGGGAGATTTTGTTCTCAGGTATCTTAATGGATTTTATTATCATCCACAACATAACGGAGGGTGAAATTGCTCTGGGCAGTATCCAAATGAGTGATAGTGAACCTGCAGCCCATTTCACACCCTACTCAATTTTACCTTCCTTCACAGTCAATGAAAATTGAGCAGAGTATTAAATAGGCTGCCGCTTCTCTATTGTACATAAAATTTCTCTGCCCTCTGTGGAATTTTGCAAAAAAGAACAGAGCCATTTAGAGTGTTGTCCCTACACTGTGGAGGTGATTCTCCCATCCTGCTGTGCTGCTTTTTTACTGCAGTGGGCCAGGAGATACTAGCAGCTGCCAATTTGGGCGATTTGCGCTGGGCTTCCAGAAATTGTGCAAAGCTGCAATATGTATGCAGTGTTTAATTTTAATATAACTTAAATCCAGTTAGCAGGCCTGGGACTGAAACCTCCAGATCCTCTAGTGTCTTCCCCCTCCCACTGCTGCCAGGAGTGGTTTACTCTAACAGGGCTTACTATAACACCCCACTTGCAGAGTGCTGGCAGCCTGACCCCGCTGGAGTGAAGGAGCGAACAATTGAGACCCCCCCTCCCCACGAAGAGATCAGGCAGGGGTTTAGTGCTCCCTGGGCATTGGTATCTTTGCAATGTCAGCCTGGATCCCCAGCACTGCCCAAGGGGCAAAGCACCAATATTCAGGGAGGCATTTTAGAGGCAGTGCCAAGGAGATAGGGCCTGATGAGGTGATCTGAGGGGGCTGGGGTGTCCTGCTTCCACTCTGCATTGGGGCTGAATGACAGAGGGAGAGAGGCCAAAGATCAGGACTGGCCATTGGAGTGGGGAGGAGGCAGCTTGCTGGGGTGGGTCGGGGCTGCAGGAGGGGGATGGTCGGGACTGCCCTCCCCAACATGGGAGAATCGCCTCCTGTATTTCTATAAGAGCTGTTCACTTCACCATTCCTCTGCTCACTCGCCATTCTTTTGGAAACTTTTATCTACATCCTTTAGGGTGGCACATGGCACAGTGGTCAGCATTGCTGCCTCATAGCACCAGGAACCCAGGTTCGATTAATGGCTTGGTCCACTCTCTATGAGGAGGCCACACGTTCTCTGTGTTTCTGCATGCATTTCCTCCAGGTACCCTCCTTCCTCCCATAGTCTGAAAGGAGTACTGGTTAAATGCATTGACAATACTAAATTCTCCCTCAGTGTACCCCAACAGGTACTTGAGTATGGTGACTAGGGGATTTTCACAGTAACTTCATTGCCGTATTAATGTAAGCCTACTTGTAACAATAATAAACTTTAAAAACCGTTTCAATCCTACTTTTGCCAGTGTTTCTGATAGAGTTTTTCAAATCCCACCAACAGTCGATGTTAAAAAAAAGACAAAACTCTGTTTTATTTTTCTGCTTTGCCACTCCACTTTTGATTTCTGTTTTTCTGGCACTACATCGTGGAACTGCCTGGGTTTGGAAATTAAACATTACGAGTGGATTTACTCCAGTGTACTACTCTGACATGTGAAGAGCCCTATTTTAGGATGTATGTTTGCAGCAACGTAACCCACTCTGCTACTTTCAAAATTGTTTCCCATTGTTTGCTTGCATGTGGTGATATTTGTTTATTTCCATGCATTAGCCAGGGAAAGAATCCTTGACATTTGTATTTGAACTGCCAATATGTGTGGGGACGGGTATAAAGCCTGACATGAAGAACCAATAAAGGTATAATTGATGGCAAATTCCAGAATTAGGGCAGTTAGGTTCATATGACAACACAAAATTCAGTACTCTATGATTGCCCCTACAAACCATGCTTTTATGCTTTTTTATTTTCATCTTAATGTTTATAAAGTGCAATCATTTTTATTCCTAATCCATTTTTATTCCTGGATATAAAGAAAATATCTGAATATAAACTAAAAATGAGAGTTGGTAGTAAACCGCTGAAAAAGCCTAATGCCATCATATGGATAGTTTAACATATTAGTGAAGATTGCTATGCTATTCATTAAGTATTCATCCACTCTCATCACCAACATAAATTTTTTCTTTCATGTGTTTGAAAACACACCTGGAATGTCCACATGGGTTTTCTCAATCCATTATCAACATGTTGATAAGAGATCTGTGGGAGAGCTGGGTAAACACAGTAAATGGATACACAGTTCCTCTAGTGATTCCACCGATTTTCCATCCATGATTTGGGTAAAACTGATTTAAGTTTTACCCCAGAAAATGTTTGGACTGCACAGCAATTTGCGCAGTTTCTAAAAGAGAAAGAAATTAATATTTCAGTCTGTCTTGCCTCAGAAGTCAGTTCTAACATGACACTGAATCATTCTTTATCCTTCCTAAAGCTACCTGGATATAAAGATGTTTTATTGAAAATTGTTAAGTAAGCATTCTTTAATGCCAGATATCTCTGGGATTTGGTCTGTCTTTTGATAAGGATTGCTAAGTTATTGGTTTTTGGAGGTATGGTAACTCTTGGATGAGTTACTTTCTAAGACACTACATTTTTTCCTACTCCCCTTCCACTTCTTACTATCCAGCTGTTGATATGTGCTGATCCTTCAGCAAACTATTCATTAATATATCTGGTGGAGGTATGCCTCTGATTAAAGGCCAGCTTTATAGTTGTGATTGGATTTCTGTCAGGAGTCAAGAGCTATGTCAGTGACTGATAACACTTGTCACCCAATGGCCAGCTTGTAACTAAAAATCTGTGTGGAATAAAAGAAACACAGGCAACAAATCCAACACAAATGAATCAGGATTGTTGCCTGCAAATCAGGCGCAAATCAGGCACAAATCTTCATGATGCACTGGCGACTTGGCCGTAAACAAGTTGGATATTCAGAAAGTTGAATCCCTTTTTAGTGAGAGAGATAGCAGGGTGGTGATAAGGAAAATGTGATGCAAAATGAATGGAGTCAATGGGACTTTGAACACTAGGAAAATCAGAAATATAGACAAACATATTACTTTTCATCTTGCATTTCTCTGTCCATTGGCAATATGACAGTTTGTCATAATCCATTAAGGATCACAGGCATATCTGCACATTGAAAAAAGAATTGGTTGTGTGTAGATTGATGGGCATGAAATATGAAACGTGAAGCAAAATAAAGAGGCAGGCCACAGCTGGTATGGGGATTGAACCAATGCATTATTCTGTATCATCTAGCCAACTGAACTAACCACTTTCCACTCTGTCAATTGAGAGTATAATGTTATTTTTTTCTCTTGCATTGGAAAATCTCAATGATCTCCCAGATATTGCTTTCTGCAATATGGAACCATTCTATTTCATAAAGGTTAGTGTCCATGGTGCAGGAAGCTATGATAAATGTCCAACTTGATAAGTCTACTTAGTGAAAACTAGTTACCTCACATGTTGCCCCACAATGAAACTGATGTACATAAATTGCATCCTGAAGATTCACTGTGAATATGTTCTTCTGTGCTGTGCCTTCTTCAGCAATTTTCCATTGGCTGCTCTCTTGTCTTTTTCACTGATCCCTTTGTCCACTTGCTCTAAAGATCAGACCATGCACAATGACACATGACTTTTTCTTAAGCAAACTAAAGCAGTTCAGCAGCGAGAGCAAAATTGTTCCCAGAAGTTAGGATTCATTGGAAAGATCCAAAAGTTAACCAGCAACCTAATGGGTCAAGCCAATGACTAACATGTATGGAATGATGAACCCTTTATAAAGCCTTCCTGCAAGGTCCTTACTGACTATTAGATTAGGTAGTAAAAAGTCAGTGGATGAATTAATTGCACAAGAGAGTCCCATAACAAGTACAACAGCTTTATTCAAATATAATGAGCTTTTGAAATTGTTCCAGTTTGTGCCTTGGATGCTTAAGAAACACCAGGTTGCAATATAATCAGCTATGGATTTTTATGCCAGAGGTATTGCACAATTGGCTTTAGTGGATTTTTAAGCTAGATTTTCACTGTTATGGTGACTCTCCACTTTACCCAAAATGGTGTCGGAATGCTGGATCAAGAAGGCCTCTCTCATTTCCACCAAGTCCCATTTTCACTGGTATGAGAAACAAGGAAGGATATGATTCACTCACTGAGAAAATCCAAACCTAGCAGAATCTCAACACTAAGTTCAAACAGACCCCATTTTTGCTGGAGTGCAATCCGTTTTGCACAGCATTTGACTTAATGATTTTTAAGAGTAGATATGAATGCTTTCAAAAGATAGATAAGGTCTGTGAAACTATTAAGCTGTCAAGTTATTTAAATCTCCTGCTATTTAAATTTAGAAAAACCCATACTGTTCTGTTTCTGAATTTGAAAACAATTAGTGTTTGCAGTTTCAATAACAATTGATATAAACCTGAAGATTATCATTGTAATATTATTACTACTTGCCCATTAGCTTTGGTAACTTTGCTCTGGTGGTCATCAGTAGTTTACATAACTGGAATCAACAATTCCCAGCAATTTGCCACTTGATGCTGAAATCAACATCAGAATTGTCGATGCTGTACTGTCATGTCTGTAGTATAAGATTCTGGCATGAAAGGATTAACATGGAACTGGTTACAGTTCTGTCCACAGTGAGATGTACAGAAACACATGATCTGAGTCCAGAGGAAAATCTTGTACTATAAGACCATAAGGTATAGGAGCAGAATGAGGCCATTTTGCCCATCAATTCTCCTGTGCTGTTCAATAATGGCTGACAAGATTCTCATCCCCATTCTCTTGCCTTCTTCCTGTAACCCTTGATCCCCTTATTGATCAAAAACCTATCTATCTCTGTCTTAAAGACACTCAATGACCTGGCCTCCACAGTCCTCTGTGGCAATTAGTTCCACAGATACACCACCTTCTGGCTGAAGAAATTCCTCCACATCAGTTTTAAAGGAGCCCCTCTTCACTCTGAGGTGTGTCCTGGAGTTCTAGTCTCTCTCACAAGTGCAAACACCCTTTCCATGTCCACTCTATCTAGGTCTACTGGTCAGGGACATGTGTAGTGTCAAGCATGGAGACAGATCCTAGCTTACAACTTATACTGTCTATATGCACATAATTGCTTCTTAATCAATACTCATTGTTAAACTGTACAGGACTCAGAACCTTTTCGTGAGACCTGCCAAACTACACATGGCATCATACATCAATGTTACAGTTGAGAAGTCAAGTGTGGATCAACAATAAGCTAACTGAAAATATAGTTAGTTTGTTGTAGCAGGTTTGTATTCTCAGCACACTTATGTTAGCAAAGCATAGACAACATATGCAGGCCAAGAAAAGTGTCTGAAGAGTTTCCACCTCAGGCAAATACTTTGGATCTCCGGCAATACAGAATGTTGAACATGAAAATACACAATCCTTACACCATGTTAGGATCCCTAGCAGGTTTGTTCTCTTGCATCAGTGACTGCATTGGCTGGGTCGTGTAAGCTGAAGGGAAGATGGATGCATCCCCAAAGACACACTCTAATTTGCTATTAGAATAACACTAACAGTTTGCCCATGTTCATGGTACAAGAATGCCTATAGTTGAAAGATCAGAATTGATGCAAGGATAGTGCCAATGGCTGACCATAGTGCCTGGAGACAAGCAGTCAGTAAGGCCTGGGAAAAGTCGAAGACAAAAGGAAGAAGCAGTTGTTAGAAAAGAGAACCTGCTGGTTGGAGAAGAAACATCAGTTAATCTCAGGCCAATGTTATTTGTGGAATGCACTGCCGAGTAAGGTGATGGGAGCAGGCACGCTGGGGCTGTTTAAGGGTCTCTTGGACAGCCACATGAGCGGTATGCAGATAGAGGGATATAGTAGGACTGTTTAACTACGGCTTTTTTTCCACAGGTAATTCGGTCCATACTTGACAACATGAGCATGCATTCGGCAGGTGGTGCGAGTACAGCTCTTGGATGTTGATTCATGGGTTGCCTGGTACCTCATGTCGTAAATGAGTGCTTTATGTGGACCATCTGAAGGGCACCATGACAGCTCAGAGACTATCGATGTGGCTGTGCAGACACTTGGAATTGGGCCGGTGTCTGCGGGAGTTTGCGCGTTCTCCCCGTGGTTGCGTGGGTTTTCTCCGGGCACTCCGGTTTCCTCCCACAACCCAAAAATTCACTCTTAGGCTGATTGGGAAACAAATTGTCCCTATAGTGAGAGTCTTCCATATTAGGAATAACCTAAATCTATAATAGGATAATGGAATTGCTACTATGTAGTTATGATGGCGGCGCGGGCTCGTTGGGCTGAAGGGCCTGTTTCCCGTGCTGTGTTGCTCTTAAAAAAAAATTCACCTGTGCCAGCTTTGGAAGGCACTGTCATTCATCAAATAGCTTCTACAATGACAACAGATGAGATGTGATTTTACAGCCTTACTCGGGCAAGACCTGAAATTTTTGTCCAAGGTCAAAGAAGATTTCAGTTGTTGGACCTTCGCCAGCATTGATTCCATATGGGCGAGCTGGTAGAGTTCCAGCCATTGTGGTTAATCCAAAAGGGACATGCAGCCAGGGGGAGCAGATTTAGACTGAATTGAGGAAGAACTTCTTCACTCAAAGAGTTATGAATCTGTGGAATTACCTGTCCAGTGAAACAGTTGAAGCTACAGAACTGAATATTTTTAAGGCATGGATAGATAAAACAATAAAAGAATTAATGGTTTTTGAACAGTAAAAGAACTAATGGCTATGGTTTGCAGACAGATAAATAGACTTGAGTTCATGAACAAAAGCCAACCATGGTGTTACTGAACGGTGTAGTTGGCTCAAGGAGCCAGATGGCTTAATCCTGCTCCTAATGCTTATTTTCTTACTTGATCAGAGTCCATCATCTTCTGAGATAGATGGATGCCATCACTGCTTTACTACTTTCAAAATCTATCATTATCACAAATGGGATGTAAATTTACAATCTAATTGGCAACTCCAAGACATATTAAGAGATTGGTGGTCTTTGACGTGATGTTATAAATGACAAGTGTTTGCTTTTATAATAGGGCAAGTACTTGAGAGGATTTAAATGTATCAAATGGGCTTTCAGGAACAAAAATTTATGGAGGGTCATTGGGATTGGGGAGTGGCATGAGTTGGCATGGAGGATGTGAGAGGTGGTTGGGGGTGTGTGGAGTTATATGTTGGCGTGGATGGGTTATGGGGAGGTTGTGAAAGGGCATGAGGAACTGGGGCTAAAAGGCCAAATATTGAATAAAACAACTGGGGGGAAGTTTCAGAGAATTGAGAAGGGCTTTTAACCAGCTAACCTCCACCTCCAAACTGTTTCAAAAATAGCAGATCAACTCCATTCACAACCACATTCCCAGGACATGGATGCCGAAATAGAAATATAGAAAATAGGAGGAAGAGGAGGAGGCTATTTGACCCCTCGAGCCTGCTCCACCATTCATTATGATCCTGGTTGATCATCCAACTCAATAGCTTAATTCTGCCTTTTCTCCATAACCTTTGATCCCATTTGTCCCAAGTGCTTATCCAGCTGCCTCTTGAGTACATTCAGTGCTTTGACTCTTTTTGAAGATGTGGGTATGATGACCTGGGAAATCTCTCCAAATCTGTGCACCTCTCTTAGGCCTCAAGATTCCATTCAGCACTAGTTAAATGGGGATAGTACCATCTAATCTCTAAATCTGTATCTTTGGCATGGATTCTGGTGTATTTGTCAATCTTTCTGCAACCTAGTACTGAGCAATATTCTGTGAGATAGGGCTTGATGAAAATTGTCAAACTGCTTTGTTTTGTGCATAGATAGTGAAATAAATCAAAATAATCCTACTTTCCTTGACTCAATTGCATATCTAGCCTCAGAAAATTAGAAAAATAATAAACGCCTTCACTTTTCCTTTAATGCGTTGATGTACTTTGATGTCTTCTGATTGCAAAAGGAACCTCTGGCATTTCAATTCGGTACCAATTGTTCCCCTTAGAGTCTCCTCTGGTCTGACTGACAGCCCTCATGTTATCCTATACTCCCAGTATTTGCAGGAAGAAAGGCGATGTCAAGAGTGGCAATGATAAAAAGATGTGAGACTAACAAAGGAGCTGAGGAATTTGGTGAACAGAGTAGAAACAAAGAACCAGGCCAAAACCAGAGCAGCAGAAAAGAATGAGCTTGAGAGCAGAGCAGAGAAGAGCATGGCTAGACTGGTCTGGTAGGAAAGAACAAGTCCAAAAGCAGAGTGGTAAAAAAGAGCAAAGCTGAGACAGAAGTATTTGCAAAAGGCAAGACTGACAACAGTGTGGTGGAAAAGGTTGAGGCTAAGGGCAGAATGATGGAAAAGGAAAAGGTCTATTGTGTAGTAGTATAGAAAAGTGGGGCTTTGAATCTGTGAGAGTGGTTAGCATAGCTGCCTCACCAGGGACTTGGGTTCAATTCTGGGCTTGGGTCACTGTCTGTGTGGAGTTTGCATAATCTCCCTCTGCCTGTGTGAGTTTCCTCTGAGTGCTCCAGTTTCCTCCCACAGTACAAAAGATGTGCTGGTTAGGTGCATTGGCTATACTTAATTCTCCCGTCATGTACCTGAACAGGCAGTGGCTGTGGCAACTAGGGAATTTTCACAGTAACTTCATTGCAGTATTAATGTAAGTCTACTTGTGACATTAATAAATAAATCTAAACTTAAAAATGAGAAGTTGCAAAGCAAAAGGGAGTGCAGCACTCTATTTAAATTCAACATTTAGTTTAACCTATCTATAATGTAAAAGACATTAAATACTTTGGAAGAAACACATACACCAAGTCATTAGATGCATAGAGGTTGAAATTTGTTTTGAGCAGTGCATAAAATGGATGGCGTCAATTACCTAATCTGAGGAGTCAAGGTCCAAATTGAAATATAGAACCTCATAGGTAATAACTTCTGGATTGTTATTTCAGCTGTGTACAAATTGGCATCGAGGCAGACATACCTGAATCGTACGGCTATAAGAATGGTATTGAAGGCAAGCTTCCAGAAAGAGCATACTTCATCTGGAAATAGGCTCCACTTAAACCAGGGTGGATTCACTGTCCTGGGAATAACTACGGCAGTAGATGGGGCTATAAACTAATAGTTGGGTTTGGGGGGGCTTTTGGTGATGGTAAAAACATTCAGGAAAGGAGAATCCAAAAGGAATCGAAGAAAAATTACCGTTAAAAGAATAGAGATGGGTGGAGGGCGGGGAGGGAGTGGCGGAGGCGATTCCCACAAAAACAGTTTTAGTGCTGAACTTATGGAAAGACTGATGTAAATCACAATTTTATTTCAGTGGGAGTTCAGACTAGAATCTCTCACACTTTGTCATACAGAAGTCACAATTGTGAACATCATTAAAAACTCGGGGGGAGGATGAGGCCTATTCACACCAGCATCTGAACAGTTCCAGAACTTTGTGCATGTGCAATGGTCTGAAATTGTCAGTCTCCCTGTTTGGGGGACAGCCCAGGGCCTTCGCTGTGCTGCCTCTCCCGACACTGCCATGGCCTAATTGCAGCTCCCATGATCATTCCCGCATCAGCCTCAAACCCAGCAGCACCGCCCCCCCCCCCCCCCCCCCCCCCCACCGCATCCCCCCTATCCAGAATCATCCTGACAGACTGAATTTGTACTGGCAGGATGGGAGATGCTCGCGGGCCTGGGGACTTCGGTCCCAGGCCTGATAATTTAAATAAGATTAAAATGATTTATCTGCTGTTCCGACCAGTTTCCAGCGTGGCCCCGACTGCACTAGATATCCGTCGCTGGGAGATGTGCGTGTGTTGGGAATGCATATGCAAATCCCACAAATGCGATTCTTCTGGCCAGCCATGCTAAAAAAATTAGCACGGCGGGATGGAAGAATGGCCCTCATGGTCTAGATAAAGATAAGCAGAATTAATAGAGAAGGCACAGAGACCTTTGTGACTAAAGTAGCAGCAAGGAAAAGAAAAAAGCGAAAAAGGTTAAATCTGAAAGCATTACATCTAAATGTGTGAAGTATTTGCAACAAAATAAATTAACAACAGAGACAGAACTTTTTTTGCTAGTTAACTATCTGTACCCTGAGGTAATTTGCCAGTTAGCTTCCCGTACCCTTCAACCCTTTGCTGATTCCTCTTCACCTCGCAAGTGCCCTTTCTCCCTCTGTAATGATAGTGGCCTGTGATGAGCTACACTTATCTCCAAACTAGCCTTGGAGGTGAGCTTGCCAGTTCCCCATTTTTAAAAAGCTTTTGTAAATGGAGCCCTCATGACAGCTGTGGATGGCGGACCTTTGGATACTATGTGGGTAGGAGGAGGTGGAGTGATTCACCTAAGGAGGTCTGGTAATGGGGTACTAATGTATTAATTTAGGGTTCTTGACGTTGCATGGCAGGAACCTGTTACATCATTGGTGCAGTGAGGGTGGGATGTAGGGACTCACTCGGGGAAATCATGCTTAAATCACGTTTTAGGCCTCTTACAATATCTTGTGTCCCCATTGCCATTCACAGCTGCTGCGCACCAATGTTTCGGGTCGGCACTGGATTGCACAGCTTGGAAGTGTGGTAGAGGCAGATTCAATCAAGGCATTCAAGAGGGCATTTGATGATTACTTGAATAGAAACAATGTGTCGGGATACAGGGAAAAGGCAGGAAAATGGTATTAAGTCCTGATGCTTGTTTTGGAGCTCTGATGTAGACACGACGGAACAAATGGCCTTCTTTGTGCCATAAAATGATTTGATTCTGTGATGTTCTTTCTGTAGCTTCCAGTACATTCAAATGTGTCACACTGTGAGCCCAACTGATGAGCTAAAATTCATTGTCAGTGTAATTCAAATTATGTCAGTATGGGGGCCAAGTTGGAAAAAGTACATTGGAAAACTAGGTTAAAATATATGACAATAAGTGAGCTATGTCAAATGCTTGAAGCATTAACTCAATTTGCAATGATTGTACATTTCCTTAGGGAATAAAAATCCGACAGGAAAAGTGGCTGTATTAGAACGTTGCCAAAAAGAAAGAAGAATAGTAAGCTTAAATATTGGGATGGTTCTACAATTCAGCCAAGGATGAGCAAGAAATTGAAAGAAAAAAGAGAAAGATAATAGAATATAGAACATAGAACATTACAGCGCAGAACAGGCCCTTCGGCCCTCGATGTTGCGCCGACCAATTAGGAACAAGCAGTGACCCTCTAACCTAAACCATTCCCTTTTCATCCATAAACTTATCTACTAACCTCTTAAACGCCACCAAACTTGGCGCATCTACAACTGATGCAGGCAGGGCATTCCATACCCTTACCACCCTCTGGGTAAAGAACCTACCTCTGACATCTGTCCTAAAACCACCACCCCTTAATTTAAAGCTATGTCCCCTCGTGCTAGCTTTCTCCATCCTAGGAAAAAGGCTATCACTGTCCACCCTATCTAAACCTCTAATCATCTTATATGTTTCAATAAGGTCTCCTCTTAGCCGCCTTCTTTCTAACGAAAACAACCTCAAATCCCTCAGCCTCTCCTCATAAGACCTGCCTTCCATACCAGGCAACATCCTGGTAAACCTCCTCTGTACCCTCTCCAATGCCTCCACATCTTTCTTATAATGTGGGGACCAGAACTGTACACAATACTCCAAGTGCGGCCGCACTAGAGTTTTGTACAGTTGCAACATGACGTTGCGGCTCCGAAATTCAATCCCCCTACCAATAAAAGCTAAGACTTGTATGCCTTCTTAACAACCTTCTCGACTTGATTGCCAACTTTCAGGGATCTATGCATACATACACCAAGATCCCTCTGTTCATCAACACTATTAAGAGTCCTACCATTAGCCCTATACTCTACACATTTGTTATTCCTGCCAAAGTGAATTACCTCACACTTTTCCACATTAAACTCCATTTGCCACCTCTTGGCCCAGCTCTGCAACTTGTCCAAGTCTCTCTGCAAACTAGAACACCCCTCTTCAATATCTACCACTCCACTGACTTTAGTGTCATCCGCAAATTTACTAATCCGTCCTTCAATACCCTCATCCAGATCATTTATAAAAATTACAAATAGCCGGGGCCCCAAAACAGATCCCTGAGGTACACCACTAGTAACCGAACTCCACGATGAATATCTCTCATCAACCACCACCCTCTGTCTTCTATCTGCTAGTCAATTCCTAATCCAATAGGAATTGGATATTGCTGTAAACAAATAAGAAATAAAGAACCAATTTTTACACGTGCACCATAGAAAGCAACCATTCTGGATGTATCATAGCTTGGTATAGCTCTTGCTGTGACCAAGTTTGCAAAAAACTACAAAGGGCTGTGAACATAGCCCGGCCATCACACAAACTAGCCCTCCCATTCATTGACTCCGACTGTACTGCTGGCTCAGAAAAGAAGCCAGCATAATCAAAGAACAAAGAACAAAATAGCACAGGAAACAGGCCCTTTGGCCCAACGAGCCCGCGCCACCACCCCGATGTTCCCACTTCTACCCGTGATCCCTGTCTATGTTTATAGATCTATGGATTAAAAACCAAATTTGGGACAATTTAGGGAGAATTTGTTTTGCCAATTAGCCTAAGAGCACATTTTTGAGATGTGGGAGGAAACCGGAGCGCCCGGAGAAAACCCACGCAAGCACAGGGAGAATGCGCAAACTCCCACAGACACAGGCCCAAATCCATGTATCTGCACAGCACAGCGATAGTCACTGAGCTGTCGTAAGGACTCACACAGCTCAAACATATACTCTTTCACCTTCTTCTATGGGAAAAAAGATATAAAAGTCTGAGATGACATAAATGCCCACTCAGGAACAGCTTCTTCTGTTCTGCCATCTTGAATGGACTCACCTTATACATTAAGTTGATCTCTCTCTACACCTAACTATGACTGTAACACTACATTCTGCACCACCTCATTTCCTTTGCCCCTATGTGCTCTATGAATGGAATGTTTTGTCTATATAGCGTTCAAGAAACAATATTTTTCACTATATACCAATATATGTGACAATAATAAATCAAATCAAAGAAAGTTTAAAAAAATACTTCTGCAAGTTATGTAAAAAAACTAAGTTTAACAAATGTATATGACATAAACTTTAGCAAGGTCTTTGACAGGGCAGGTTGGTGCATAAGGTTAAATCTCATGGGATTCAGGGTGAGGTATCTAAATGGATACAAAATTGATGACAGAAGCCAGAGTGTGGTTGTACAGGGTTGTTTTTCATACTGGAGGCCAGTGACTAATGATGTACCCACTGTTATTTGTCATTTATATTAATGGTTTGGATGCGAACATAGGGGGCATAGTTAGTAAACTTGCAGATGACACCAAGATTGGTGGCTTAGTGGACAGTGAAGAAAATTATCTCCAATCGCAACAGGATCCTGATCAATTGGGCCAGTGGGTTGACGAACGGCAGATGGAGTTTAATTTAGATAAATGCAAGGTGATGCATTTTGGTAGATTGAACTAGGTCAGGATTTATTCAGTTAATGTTAGAGCATTGGGAAGAGTTACCGAACAAAGCGATCTAGGGATACATGTTCATAGCTCCTTGAAAGTGGAGTCATAGGTGGACAGAATGGCGAAGAAGACATTCGGCATGCCTGGTTTCATCAGTCAGAACATTGAATACAGGAGGTGGAGTGTCTTGTTGTAGTTGTACAAGACATTGGTAAGAACATAAAACATAGAACACTACAGCACAAACAGGCCCCTTGGCCCACAAGTTACGCCGATCATATCCATACTTATGAGGCCTATCTATAACTCTCAATCCCATTAAATCCCATGTACTCATCCATAGGTCTCTTAAAAGACCCACGAATGGCAGCCGATTCCACTCACTCACCATCCTCTGAGAGAAAAACTTACCCCTGACATCCCCTCTGTATCTGCTCCTCAGCACTTAAACCTGTGTCCTCTTGTAGCAACCATTTCAGCCCTGAGAAATAGTCTCCGAGAATCCATCCTATCTATACCTCTCAACATCTTATAACCTTCTATCAGGTCGCCTCTCGACCTTCGTCTCTCCAGGGAGAAAAGACTAGCTCTCTCAACCTGTCCTCATAAGGCATGCTACCCAATCCAGGAAATGTCCTTGTAAATCTCCTCTGTACCCTTTCAATAGCTTCCACATCCTTCTTGTAGTGAGGCGGCCAGAAGTGCGCACAGTAGTCTAAGTGGGGTCTGACAAGAGTCTTACAAATTTGCAGCATTACCTCCTGACTCCTAAACTCAATCCCTTGATTAATGAGGGCTAGTACATTATGCGCCTTCTTGACCACATCCTCCACCTGTGAGGCTGATTTAAGAGTCCTATGGACCTGGACCCCAAGGTCCTTCTGCTCCTCAACACTGTCAAGAGTCCTGCCCTTGATGTTGTACTCCTTCATCCCATTAGGCCTGCCAAAATGGACCATTACACATTTATTCATGTTGAAGTCCATCTGCCACTTCTCTTCCAAGTCTTGCATCCTATCTATGTCTCGCTGCAACTTCTGACATCCTTCCAGACTATCCACAACACCACCAACCTTTGTGTCATCGCAAGCTTATTATCCCATTCCTCCACTTTCTCATCCAGGTCATTTATGAAAATGATAAACAGCAAGGGCCCTAGAACAGATCCGTGGGGCACTCCACCGGTGACCAACGTCCATGCAGAAGAAGACCCATCCACAACCTCTCCCTGCCTTCTGCAGGCAAGCCAGTTCTGGATCTGCAAGGCCAAAGCCTCTTGGATCCCATGCCCTCTTACTTTTTCAAGAAGTCTTGCATGGAGGACCTTATCAAATGCCTTGCTGAAGTCCATATAAACCACATCCTCCGCTCTTCCCTTGTCAATGTGTTCAGTCACATTTTCAAAGAATTCAATAGGCTCATAAGGTACGACTTGCCCTTGACAAAGCCGTGCTGACTACTTCTGATTAAGATAAACTTCTCGAAATGTTCATAAATCCTGTCCCTCAGTATCCTTTCCATCAACTTACCAACCACTGAGGTCAGACTCACCGGTTGGTAATTTCCCGGGCTATCCCTGTTCCCTTTCTTGAAAATAGGAACCACATCCACAATCCTCCAATCCTCCAGAACCTCTCCCATCTCTATCAACAATGCAAAGGTCATCGTCAGGAGCTCTGCAATCTCTTCCTTCACTTCCCACAGTATCCTGGGGTACATCCCATCCGGTCCCAGTGACTTGTCTATCTTGACAGAGGATGTGTTGGAACTTTTAAATTCTTTCTTAAAGTCTGCATACTCAACATTTTCAGTCTGCCTGCAGTAGAGATCATTTTCCATCGGGAATAAGGCCATACTTGGAATACTGTGTACAATTTTGGTCACCCTACAGTAGAAAAGTTTAATATTAAACTAGAAAGAGAACAGAAAAAATGTACTAGGGATGCTACTGGGACTTGATGGATTGAGTTATAAGGAGGGGCTAATCGACTGGGACGATTTTCCTCTGGAGCGTAGGAGACTGAGGAGTGATCTTACAGGGGTCTATAAAATAATGAGGGACACAGATCAGCTAGGTAGTCAATATCTTTTTCCAAAGTTAGGGGAGTCTAAAGCTAAAGGGCATAGGTTTAAGGCAAGATGGAGAAATACAGAAGTGTTCAGAGGGGCAATTTTTTCACACATATGGAGGTGAGTGTCTGAAAAAAGCTGCCACAGTTGGTAGTAGAGACGGGTACAATTCTATCTTTTAAAAAGCATTTAGATAGTTAAATGGGCACAATGGGTATAAAGGGATATGGGTCAAATGTGGGCAATTAGGGTTTTAAAAAATAAGGAGGGCATGGACAAGTTGGGCCTATTTCCATGCTGTAAATCTCTGACTCTATACATGTGGATTCCTTAAGGGTAGAGTCAAGAGAAATTATGATAGGAATGAGAAAAAGGAGACATCGAACAAATTGGACAGCCCCCGGAATCCAGAGTGGTGATCATGATGTGCAATTATCTTGCATCCCTTCATAATGATGCAGACAGCATGCAAACTTAGCAGTGCCTGTGTATATAATGATCTTGACATACAGCTCAGTGGTGAACACTGTACTGAATTGCTAATGGCTTCAATGCGAGATTCAAGTTCATGCAAGACTAATACAATCTAAAGATAGACTGCACTTCTTAAAAACAAAATACTGTCTGGCTGCAAGAAAGGAGGGGGAGTGGTACAAGCTAAATTGCACTGAGATAACATAAGTTTTTTTATTCATTTGTGGGATATGGGTGTTGTTTGTTAGATCAGCATTTATTGTTTATTCTTAAATGCCTTCCATTTCAGAGCATTTGAGAGTCAGCCACACATGTTGAGTGTCTGAAATCCCATGTCAGCCAGACCAGGTAAGGACGGCCTTCCCTAAACAATATCAGTGAATTGGAAATGTTTATCCAACAATCAATAATGGCTTCGTTGGCATCATTTGACTTTTAATTCCAAACTTTTAATCCAAACTTCATGACCTGCCATGGTGGGATTCAAACCCAGTTGCCCAGATCTTGCCCTCAGTCTCTGAATGACTAGTTTAGTAATAATACCACTATGTCACCACCTCCCCATCAGGTCCGATGAACCCCTTTTATCTATAACTTTCCTACGTTCTCATCCAGTGAACGCTGGTCACATGTGGTTCAGTTGTGGTTGCAAGTCATCTAAAAATAGCACTTAGACCATGTCACTGAGTGAATAGAAACTCCCTACCTCAATAACAGTTAACATTTATTGTTATCTCCAAACTAACTTACTGTAAGTCTTCAGCTAACCAACCAGATAGTGACAAATCTAATGTGTGAAATCTAGGAAACTAAATTATTTTAAAGATGCTAATAAAAATTATGAATCAAGCTTGAATTCAAATTAGTGGGTGGGATTTTTCTCCTATTCCATAACATGTGGTGTGCCTCAGGGGTCTGTTTTGGGGCCCCTGCTGTTTGTAATTTTTATAAATGATCTGGATGAGGGTATTGAGGGATGGATCAGTAAATTTGCAGATGACACTAAAGTCGGTGGAGTGGTAGATAGTGAAGAGGGGTGTTATAGTTTACAGAGTGACTTGGACAAGTTGCAGAGCTGGGCCGAGAGGTGGCAAATGGAGTTTAATGTGGAAAAGTGTGAGGTAATGCACTTTGGCAGGAACAATAAATGTGTAGAGTATAGGGCTAATGGTAGGGCTCTTAATAGTGTTGAGGAACAGAAGGATCTTGGTGTATGTGTCAATAGATCCCTGAAAGTAGGCAGTCAAGTGGATAAAGTTGTTAAGAAGGCATATGGAGTCTTAGCTTTTATTGGTAGGGGGATTGAATTTAGGAGCCGCAGCATCATGTTGCAACTGTACAAAACTCTAGTGCGGCCGCACTTGGAGTATTGTGTGCAGTTCTGGTCCCCACATTATAAGAAAGATGTGGAGGCATTGGAGAGGGTACAGAGGAGGTTTACCAGGATGTTGCCTGGTATGGAGGGCAGGTCCTATGAAGAGAGGTTGAAGGATTTGAGGTTGTTTTCGTTAGAAAGGAGGCGGCTAAGAGGGGATCTTATTGAAGCATATAAGATGATTAGAGGTTTAGATAGGGTGGACAGTGATAGCCTTTTTCCTAGGATGGAGAAAGCTAGCACGAGGGGACACAGCTTTAAATTAAGGGGTATGAGTTATAGGACGGATATCAGAGGTAGGTTCTTTACTCAAAGAGTGATTAGGGAGTGGAATGCCCTGCCTGCAGCTGTTGTAGATGCGCCAAGTTTGGTGGCGTTTAAGAGGTTAATTGATAAGTATATGGAAGAGAAGGGAATGGTTTAGTTGGAGGGGCATTGCTTTTTATTTTGGTCGGCACAACATCGAAGGCCGAAGGGCCTGTTCTGTGCTGTAATGTTCTATGTTCTATGTTCTATGTTTCATAGCAGCAGAGGCAACATACACTCATTGGCAGCAAGATGTTTCATGGTCCCACCATTGTCAATAGGTTTTCCCAATGAATACACCCCTCGCGCTCACTGTTAGGAAACTCATGGCAGGGATGTATCATGAGCAGGTCTATAAAATCCCACCAGCATGAACAGGAGCAAGCTTTCAGTGAGTGACTGAAGGTGTGTAGGGTTGTGAAAAAATCTACAATACCAGCAGGTACACATTAAAAGATTAATGGAATATAACCAAATGGATAAAGAAATACACTGAATTGGCTTTTAAAAGCTCCAAACCCATTTCATGATCACTTCAGTTGTACTGACATCCATGATTTATTTAGAAAGATATCTTCAAGTTACCTATGTTTATTGTATAAAATCACATTTTTTTTTACAGGTTTTCTTTTAGTCTAATTTTCTCTTCTTAAATTATTCCAGTTATTTATTTATTCTAAAAGATACATGCAATTAAGTTGTGACACATGCTAAAATCTTTTAATGGGAAATTCAGATTTGATCGGAAATAAGGTGCAGGATAATTTCCTCAGTTAGTTACTTGCTTTGGCTTTAGGTGATCTCCTGTTAGCACATTAGGTTATCTAAACTGCCAGATTAAAATGATACAGACACATACAGAATTAATGTTTGCAATTTTTCCCCGGTTGATGGACCTTACATTGAAGTATTTGTACATTTGCACAAGGCTTAAGTTGGATGTAAATTGCTTCATAATATATTCAGCCAGTGAAAGTGAATTAAAAAAAGGAAAAATCCCCCTTTCTTGTCTTATTAGCATGCATTTCAAGCTAAGATCCAGCGTTGCACAGAAATCCAGCTGTGTTCTAAGGAAACAGAGCAGACAAGTTGTGTTAAGATTAATAATGTACATTAGAGGAATAATGCAGCAACTTACCTTTTACCTTTAGCAAGTTTATTCTTCAACCAGATCAGTGGAATTATAAACTCCTCAATTTCCTCCATACCAACTATCCCAGCAGTCTCCATGTAAAGTCTTCTGGAGGTTGAACCAATGATTATCACGTGCCTTCAATGATGCAATTGGCATAACAATGTAATTGCTAAAGATTGAATTTGCTGATATATTGACAGATACCCCTCTCCTTTGAAATTGATGCTTTACAAATAAGAAATCCAAAAACACATTTTTCTCAATTCAAACAAATGGAAATAAAGTCATGTGCTTTAACATTATAGATCTCACATCCCCATTATCATACTTATGAAAACATAACTACAGAGCAAAAATAGTTTTCTGATTACTATCATAAAAGATACCCCTCTTCTGATAGATTAAGCAATTTCTTGCAGTAGACATTTCTTTTCATAAAACAGTCTGATAACTGGTGATTTGTGTCAATCCGTTGGGCCTAATTTTACTATGACATTTTGTACATTTGCATGCATTTAAATTGATATAATTGGTTGCACCCCCAACTTTACAGGCACTTCCTTCTTTACCACTGCCTTGCCCATCCAGAATTGGTATGAAACAGACATGGTCCATAAAACTTCAATTCGGGCACTCCAGTTAGTGAGGAGGTAATTGCTGAGCATCTGATGGCTCTCTGCTTGAGATCGATGAAGGGGAGGGAAAGTGAGCTCCATTACCACTCTTCCAGAGAACAATTAGGGGGAATCGGGTGGAGGGGCCCACGATCAGTCTGGATGGCAGGGTATAAGGAGGTCACTAATGTTGTGGAGATTGGGCAATACCTGTGGGGGCCAGGTGAAGGCATTACCAGCCTGGGATGGATGTAGCAGCATTCTATCTTTTTATTTCTGCACGTGCGTAGTTCGAGGCTGCAGGGTTTCGTGTATATTAAGCCCCACTCGCAGGCTTGTGCAGCACAATTCAGACTCACAGTTATTTTTTCCGGCAGAGTCTGTATGGGTGCACCTAACAAGTGGTCTGAAAGTCAGTTTTGAAACACTCCCAGTTTCAAGTCCACCCACCACTTAGAATCAAAATGGTAAAATAGGGCCCATTGTATTTTAGAAATTTCTATTCTTTCTGATATTTCATTTATGCTAGCTAGGTCTATTCTTTACCCTTTTTCAATCACACTATCTGTAGAAGGGCTGTTCTCCCAAACAGTGGTATCCTGCTGGATGGCTTTCTCCTAGAGAATGGGTATAGGGTATTCCATTCTGTGCCGTTCCATCAAGCAGTCTGGTGAAGATCCCTTCAGCAAAGTGCGCTTCTGGCATCTTGACTGCCACCCCTGCAGCTGTTATAGAACAAGTGCTGGGGAGCTGTTTACATGGATCTCCCCAGTGCTTGCAGCAGTTAGCTCATTACACTGTGGGCAAATCAGAGAGAAGGTGCCATGGGAGCGATGTGAAACCCATAAAAATGAATAAATTGCAAGATTTGGACCAAAAATATGTCAGCGCCATCAACAGGAAATCCCCAAATTTATACACTAGAACCAACACCCTGGCATTTTTTGGTAAGATTTTGCTCTATGCTTTCCGGCCTTCCGTATCTTTATTTCAAAGAGCAAAGAACAAAGAACACAGAAAGTTACAGCACAGGAACAGGCCCTTTGCCCCTCCAAGCCTGCACTGGTCATGCTGCTTGACTTAACTAAAACCCCCTATGCTTCCGGGCACCATATCCTTCTATTCCCATCTCATTCACGTACTTGTCAAGACGCCCCTTAAAAGTCATGACTGTATCCACTTCTATTATCTCCCCTGGCAACAAGTTCCAGGCCCCACCACTCTTTGTGTAAAAAAATTCTGCCTTGTACATCTTTTTTAAAACTTGCCCCTCACACCTTAAACCTATGCTCCCTAGTAATTGAAATTGAAATAGTAATCTCTTTTTGGTAATCCGTGGATTCTATCTCCTAAATTTCACTCTCTATATATACTCAAGGTTTATACTTATCAGAGACCTTTCCTGTTTAACCTGTGATGGTGGCATCCTGCCACATATTGGCCCTTTCTTGCATGCATATTATTGGAACCTGCATGTAACATTTTGTTGATCTCAAAGCTCAACCATTGTCAGGCCGTTCACTTTATCACAGAATTGCCTGTATTTGAGAGGAAAGTAGGTGAAAAAGAATTTCTTCTGAGATGCATTTTTAGGGCAGCAACTATTTGGCCTAAAGGAGAGTCTTTACTTCAGAGTTGAACTCTGTCAATACTAAATAACTATAGGAATGAGAAATGTGTGCACAATCAAATAACTTAAATGCCAATACAGACTCCAGAATGTTATGTTCAAACTTTTTCAGTCTCTTACACGATCTATCAAAGTTCACAATATATTCCGTCATGGATTGATTATCTGTTTTCTTAAATCTTAAATCTATATTGTAGAATTTTTCTTAATTCTTAAATCCATATTGTAGAATTTATCCAGAAGGAGTAACAGGAGGTCTAATCCGACTTTGTTATCCAAATCATTTGCATTCCACTCTGAAAACATTTTACTCCTAATGTTACTGTTTGCTCGGTAATGATATAGTAAAAGCCATACCTTGCCTTTTTTTGGTGATGAAATAACCCGTGCTCGCACCTCAACTTCAGTTTCCCTTGCTCACATGGCTCCATTTACTGGAAATGGCCTGATGTTTTGCATCTCCCTTCTGCCTTCTTGTAACTCAAATTTTTCAGCATCAGAATGCTTGTTTTCCTACAGAGGATGAAGACAAAAATCTTCTTTGCAGCAACCAATCATCAAGGCTTAATGTTCATTCTTTGCAACCATGTTACAATCAATAATAGTATATGTTGGAGGAATGATACAGTAGCTTGTCTTTTACCTTTCATAAATTAATTCTTCATGCAGTCCAGTAACGTTACAAACTCCTTATGATTCCCCACACTCAATTGTTCCAGTTATGTCCATTTATATACTCTTTTAAAGGTTGAGTCAATGATCACCACTTGTCTTTTCAATGCAATTATAATTGCTGAAGAATATGGTGGCACAGTGGTTAGCACTACTGCCTCACGGTGTCAGGGACCTGGGTTTGATTTTACTGGCTTGAGTCTTTGTGCGGAGTCTGCAATATCTCCCTGTATCTGTGTGTGTTTCCTCTGGGCGCTCTGGTTTCCTCCCACAATCAGAAAGATATGCTGGTTAGGTGCTCTGGCCATGTTAAA
Source organism: Sphyrna mokarran (assembly GCA_024679065.1). Taxonomy (NCBI): domain Eukaryota; kingdom Metazoa; phylum Chordata; class Chondrichthyes; order Carcharhiniformes; family Carcharhinidae; genus Sphyrna; species Sphyrna mokarran. The sequence continues at coordinate 77,525,010 of JAGIQG010000004.1, read as the reverse complement.
TTTTCCCTCAGCTCACACGAACAGATGCATTAGAGTGTGGCAGCTGGGGAATTTTCACAGTAACTTCATTGCAATATTAATGTAAGCTGACTAATAAATAAACTTTAAATTGGTCATCTTGGCAGCAATGCAGAACTGGCATGGCAAATTGGAAGTCTGTTTTTCATTTTGGCTGTTTCTCTTCCTCATTTCTTTAATTGAAAAGACAATTGGTCAGAGCCTTAAATGAGCTGCCAATTCTCTATTGCTCTTTTCATTTGACTGTACCATGGTGAATTTCACTCTCTATAGCGCAGTGGGCCAAGAGATTCAAGTAGTGCCTGGTGCACGGGATCTGGCACAGTGGCACAGTAGTCAGCAATACTGCCTCATAGTGCCAGGGATCAGAGTTCAATTCCAGCTTTGGCTGACTGTGTGGAGTTTGCACATTCTCCCTCTGGCTGCATGATTTCCCTTTGGAAATCCTGGTTTCCTCTCACAGTTCGAAGATGTGCAAGCTCATTGAATTGGCTGTGGTGAGCCTCCCTCCACCACCAGAAAACATGCAGCCAGAAAATCTGCGACCCAATTTAAAAATAGGTCTCCCATTTAAGGTGACGATGGGGAGAATTTTTTTCTTTCAAGGGTTGTTAGTCTTTGGAATTAATTCTCTTCCTCAGAGAGCAGTGGAGGTTGGATCATTGAATATTTTTGAGCTCATTAAATAGATTCACAATGAAAGAGTAGGGGCTTGATAAGAAAGTCATGTTGAGGCCACAATTGGATCTTCCATGGTCTCATTAAATGGCAAAACAGGCTTGAAAGCCAAATGGCCTACTCCTGCTCCAAATTTGTATGTTCTTATGAAAATGACTTTCAAAGGGTGATTAATCTTTGAAATGTTTAACCTCAGAGAGCAGTGGGGGCTGGATCATTGAGCATTTTTAAGGCTGAGTTCGACAGATTTCTGATCTAAAGGGGCTCTCATGAGTTATGGCGAACAGGAAGCAAAGTCAAGTTGAGATCTCAGATCAGATCTGCCCTGATGTTACAATAAGGTGGAGCAGGCTTGAGTGGAATACTACTTTCCTGCTCTTATTTTCTTCAAGTTTATTTTAATCAAAAGCTTCCTTTTGTTTTGCAAAGTCAACATACTCCTGGAGATTAGCAGATTGAAACTAAAGAAAAGCCAGTGCAAAATATTAACCTGGAAATACTTTTCCCCAAAAGGACATGGATGTAAAAACTTACGAAACAGTCAGATGCTTAGGTGTGGGTTGCTAGATCTTTCCGGAATAATGAAATCTGGTGAGGCAAAACATATCCCTCATCTGTCTCTGCTGCTAACATTTTCAGAGTCAGTTTTTGTGATTTTCCCTTCCGTTTGTTGACTGTGTGTTCATTAGGAGGTGTGAAAGGATCTAAAGACCCTATTACCAATGAACATGGAAGCAATTATTCTAAATTTATAAAATACACCATGAAGCTTGTAAACACTAGACAGCTTTTAAAATGCATGGAATTCACAGAGTAAAGGTATACAGGAAAATAGAAAAACACATGAATGAATAGTTTAAATGCCAAATGAATTTTGATAGATACTTCTATGAAGCTCATAAATTTGATTTTCACCTATGTCTAACTTTATTGAGGACCATAAAGCATTGTATGGAGTTTCATATCCTGCATGGACAGAATTAGAAATCAGCCTTGTACACATAATGACTACATAGAACCCATATAAAGGGTGAGAAATTGGGAGCAGCTGCATCCATTTTTCTGGAGGCTACGAGTTTTCTTGGAGTCCAAACAAATCCAAAAGGAAATGCTGCATCAATCCTAATACCTGTGGCAGGACAGATTGTTGGAACACTCTGACACCCTACATGCCTTTTGACACCTGCAATGCATTGCCATGATGGCAACAGCCTGAGCTTGCATGGAAAGAAGCTGACCTTGTGTGACAGTAGCATAAGCTTCCACTGCAGTGCTCAGACTAGCTGCTACTTGAGCTGCAATGGAAGTTTCAATATTGGACATCAGATGCCGCACTATGTTTAGGCTCGCAGCTGTGTAAATGGAGTTGGCCACTACTTCCAAGCTGGAAAAGATAGCATCCAAGCCAAGTACAAATCCCTAAGCCAAGGTGGTGCCAGAATCCTCTGTGCTCCTTAACCCTGACTGCGGGATTTCAAGTAGGTTCGCCATTGCAACAATGCATATCTATCAACATTCTTCTAGATTGTCTCACTGAAGTGCTCAGCTGCGTCCTCAACAACAAGAGATATGTATCATCTTACCCTCAGACAAGTTGGCACCCAAACTACTGTTGTTCCCAGTCCTGGCAGCAGTCTATTTCTGTTGGTAGCTCCTGCCTCTGTGCTGGCTTCTAAATAATGCAGGTGCTTATTTGAGCAATCCATCTGAGCAGCCACTCTACCTTTCAATAAGATCATAGCTGATCTGATTATGGCTTGAACTCCACTTTCTTTCTTTCTCTTTAATCTCTTTAACTCATTTGTCAATGAAGTATCTATCTAATTCAGCCTTAAAAATATCCAATGACCCTGCCTCTATTACATTCTGGGGAATACAGTTCCAAAAACAGATAACTCTCTGAAATTAAATATTTCTCCTTATTGCTGTCTTAAATGGAGGCCTCTTACTCATGAATTGACTCTCCTAGTACTGGTGTCTTCCATAAGCATCCATTTTAGTATCACACCTGTCAAGTGTCCTCAGGATCTTATGCTTCAATATGTCAGCTCTCATTTTTCTAAATTCTAAAGAATACACGCCAAACTGTCCAACCTTTTGTCATAAGATAAGCCAAACCCCCCACGACATTCCATGAATCAGTCTAGTGAACCTTCTCTGAACACTTATGATGGATTATATCCATTCTTAAATAAGGAAACTAAGTTGTACAGAACTTACAATGTGTCCTTGCTATTACCTTATGCAATTGTAACAAATCATCCATGCATTAATAGTCTGTTCTCCTTGGAATAAATAATAACATTCCATTTGCCTTCCTACTCATGATAGCATAAAGGTTAGCACTGCTGCCTCGCAATGCCAGAGACCCGGATTTGATTCCCAGCTTGAGTCACTGTCTATGTGGAGATTGCACTTTCTCCCTGTATCTGCATGAGTTTTCTATGGATGCTCCAGTTTCCTCCCATAATCTAAAAGATGTGTTTGTTTAGGTCGATTCGCCATGTTCAATTCTCCTTCAGTGCACCCGAACAGATGTTAGAGTGTGGTGACTAAGGGATTTTCACAGTAGCTTCATTGCATTGTTAATGTAAGCTTACTTATGATTAATAAGTAAACATTACTTTAATTGCTTTCTATACCTGCATACTAACTTTTTATTATTCATGTACTAGGATCAGATCTTTCTGTGATGGGCTGCAGACTGGATATTTCCAGCAGATCTCCACTGGTAACCTGAGATGATCTGGAGGCAAATAAGTTCAATATAGCAGTCACTTTAATGTCATAGGTGCAGGTGACCAACCTATCTCAAGAATAAGCATATCACATTAGAATGTGACATTCTCTCATAGGAGGTGTAGCATGTGGAGAACTGTTATTTTCTCATCTGAAGATATGACATTTGGACTTCGTAAATGTGATGGCAGAGTTCACTGCGGCCTTTACGTGAATTCTCTACTTTCTCTCCTCTACAGTCCCTCACTCTTTAGCAACCTGTTCATCTTGCTATATTTTATGTGAGTCATGACCGTATACAGCCAGCCTCCCTCTCCTCCTCATCTTTCCCTCCATTATCCGATATTGTGTGGCTGGTCACCTGTGCCTATGGCATTAAAAGTGACAGCAATGTTGAACTTCTTTCCTGCAAATCATTTCAGGTCACCAGTGGAGACCCTGTGGGAATATTCAGTCTGCAACCCATCCCAGATGGATCTGAGTGTCCTAGTACATGTATAGAATCATTGAACCATAGAATCCCAACAGAGCAGAAGAAGGCCATTTGGCCCATTGGGTCTGCACTGATCGACAACAATCCAACCTATCCCTATTCCTGTAACCCTATGTATCTACCCTGCTAGTCCCCTCATACTATTGGGCAATTTAACTTGGCCAATCAGCCTAACTCATACATTTTTGAACTGTGGGAGGAAACTGACCCACAAAGACATGGGGAGAACATGCAGGCTCCACTCAGATTATGACCCAAGTTGGATCCCTGGCACTGTGAAGCAGCAGTGCTAACCACTGTGCTACCATGCTGCCCTAATAGTATCCAACAAAGAATATACAATGCCCAGAAGGGACACAGTTTCTCACCACGAATGGTGCATTGCTCAAAGATAGGCAGAGCAGCAACCTATTGGAGGCCCTCCCGAGGAATAATCCTGATTATGACCAGGGCTTATGAACAGAAACATTTCCTGAAACAAATAACTCTCAAAGGTATCTCCTGCTACAATCAAATGTAGATCCCCCTCCAGCCAATATATTCACCCTGTCATGAGATTCTTTTAAAAAGTGCTCTCTATTGAGCATTTTCCAAGCTACCCCACTTTATTATAGCATAGGGAATGTTTAATTTGACTGCTAACTAGCTTAAATAATAATTTCAAAATGGCTGTATGCTGCTGATTTCAGAGCCCACTCATCAATTGAATTATTATGGACTGGTTTGAAAATCCACACCCTGACATTAGTATGCTAGAGATTATGCTTCTGTAGAATTATGATGGACCCCTCTGGCATGTAAAATTCAGCCCTTCTACATTAGAGGGCTATAACCTGACTTAGGTCCCCTTACTGAAATTGCTAAGCAGGACTTGGGCCAAATCTATCCTGCTGCAGAGCATCCTTGGTCTGTCCTAAACATCAGCTGCTAATCAACATTAAAACAAATGTTTCTAAGAAATTTTCCTGTGGAACCAAGAGGAGCAGGAGGACTTCAACATTGCTAAAGTCCAACTGATTGCATCATCTACCTACAACTTGGAAAATGAGCCCAGACAAATTTTCACTTCAGAGGCTTAATGCAACCTGAAGATGCCTCACAGAGCAGATCAAAGTTGGGCAAGTGTAGGACAGTTTGGGAAGGGAACTCAATCATTTAGGAGCAATTTGTTTTCAGCTGTGATGGTGGCCATGTAGGAAGAAAGAGTTCAATGCAGTGAATAGAGTGAGTGTAAAGTGCAATGTGGAGGTTGCAGGGATTCTTGGAAACATAGCTAAAATTGCTTTTCTCTGGCATATTCTAAGGCTTGGATATTTCTTTTATACTTCAATAATCAGTAATGAATTCTTAACTTATGTTCTGGGTGGATTAAGCACGCTTTCTGGACAAGATAGCCCAGCATATTTTATCTGCATTATATCTGGACATGTGAACAATTAGTCAACTAATGTCTCGTGGTCTCTCGTCTTTTTCCTTTGTAGTTCAATCATAGTGATAGTGTCCTATACATCTTTTTAAAAAATAACCAATAGCAATATCTTATATTTGTCCATGTTTAATTCTGTTTGCTACTGACTTGACAAATTGCAAATCCTTTGTGCATGATCTCACTAACCGATTGACAACAGAGAATTTAACAACCTTGCAATAAAACTGAACACAGCTCACGTGACGTTATCTGCCATGGGAATGCCCAAGCATCTCCATTCATAATAACAACTCTGTTTATGACCGCACTGTGCCTTCTCTTCCTCTGTCCAGCTGCCAATAAAAAAAATATACTGACCTAAGTTTGGAAATAATTGTCTCATGAAATAATATATAATTTCCGATGAGTTTCCCACGTGCATTTGGGATGCCACTTGCTCAGAAAGATCTACGAGCTTGTTTGGCGAAACCAAAACATTTTGGCTGTAAATCGTTGAGTTAATTTCATATAGCTCCATTTTCACTCTACACTGGTTATTGATTTAGTTTCTTTTCTAATTACTGTCAAGCTGATAAATCATTGTTAATTACGATTCATAACAACAAAGAGTGCAATTTGCTTGTTTTTAGTATTCAAGGAAGTCCCTAGATCTTCAACATGGCATCTATTGCTTCACAAATCCTCTCTGTTGGTAACCTGCGGCGTAATATATATCATCTGTGGAGCGCAGATTGCAAGCAAATTGAGCTGATATAAGTTTAGTGAGATTTCATTGATGATAACTTTTTAAAAATGTGCCTTTATTTAACTGCTATTTACATAAGCAAGTGCCTTAGGCATGGGATAAGCAATGCCTACTGAGGAGCAGCTGATTAGTTAATTGGCTAACTGGTCTGGTCCAATTGTTGCAGTCTTAGATCCAAAATCTATGCATATAGAAGGTGTGATAACTCCCAGGACTTGCACAGGGAATCACTGATTGATCTTTCTGTAGGACTCATAGAATATGAGCTCCCTGGTGATTAGTAATTAACTCATACACCTAGCCCTTTATAAAACAGGCCCCTGAGTGGGTCCATTGTTTGGGACCTGTTTGTGATCACCACAGGCTCGTGGGTTTGCTTTACTTTATTTTGTGTAATAAAGCACTGTTCCTTTACAATTGAGTCCTGGAGTCATTATAAAGGTGTGAATGCAGCTTTGCGAATGTGGTGGACGAGTGAGTTAGTGCTGCATAGACATAGCGTTCAAAACAAAACAAAACCAAATTAAAATAGATGAGTTGATAGCTCGATAAGTATGATCTGACAGCCATCTCAGAAACGTGACTGCGGAATGACAGATAAGGTCCTGAATATTGGACGGTACTGTGATGATCCTGTGCTTTTAAGAAACACATTTGTCTCATGTTTCTTATGAAAGAGACGTTAAGATTCAACTCTGTTTAATTGGTGCCAGTTTATCTGCTCCAGACACCCCACCTGCTGAGAATTCAGAAGAACAATTGTTGCTAGTTATTGGGGTGTTTGTTTTAATCTGAGTTCATGCAATTTTGTTTATTTTTTTGAGGTGTCCCCTGGAATTTCAAAATAGGCTTTGATTGACAAAAGCACACCATGTGCTAATGGGAGAAGCTAGCTTACAGAGGGAAAAACAGGCAGTTTCTGTTTGGATTTGAAAGGAACAGAAACTTCTCTCTCTCATTGGAAATTTAAGTCAGGGACATGCTAGAAAATAGATATCTCTCTCCAGAGGTATTCAGAGGCCTGCATACCAGTGCATAAGCCTATTGTTTGCTAACTAATTCTGAACAGGAGTTTATATCTATGAGAAATATTGCTTAAATTGAAACTAATAATGATGGGCTGAGAACTATATCTTGTCACATTTAAATATTTCAATTGGTAAAAGTTACACTAATCCTTTTTCTTATAACTAAACTGTATTTCTAAATAAAGTTTGTTTTAACAAAGTCTTCCTAGTGGTCAATAGAATTACACCTGGAGTGAAACATCTTATCTTCACACTAATGCCAATATTAAAAAAGTAGTTGGGGTCTAGTTGGGTTTCATAATATACTTTAGGTTTCTGACCTAAAGAATGTATAACATTTAAGAAGTACAGGAAGGTAGGAAAAGGCACAGAAGTAGCTGTTAATTAATAAAAAGTGTTCACATAATGGATAGGATGACCTAAGTTCAGGAAACCAGGACATAGAAGCAGATTGGATAGATATAAGAATTAATAAAACCAGAAGTCATTTGTGGGTGAGGCATATAGGCCTCTTAGCAGTAACCAAAGGATAGGATAGGATTTAAAAGAAGAAATAAGGGGAACTTGTCAGAAAGCTATGGTGATAATCATAGGATATTAGATGGGGAATTCAGATGTAAAGATAACCTAGAGAAGGAATTCATAAAATGTTTTCACAATATATCTTTTCGAACGCATGTTCTGGAAAGCAAGCTTTCCTAAACCTGCTATTGTGAAGCAGATTAGGATTAATGACATCTTCATAGTGAAGTTCTCCCTAGGCAACAGCGATCATATTACTGAATTTTGCATCCAGTTTGAAGGAGGGAAGGGTAGGTCTAAAGCTAATATATGGGAACACCACCACTAAGGAATTCTCCTCCAAGCCAATCACCATCCTGACCATGGGATATCTCACTGTTCCTTCAAAGCCACTGAGTCAAAATCCTGAAACTTTCTCCTGAGCACGATGACTGTATCTGAATCACATGGATTTCAGTGGATTTATAAAGGAGCTTGCTACCACCTTCTCAAGAGCAATGAAGGATGAAGAATAAATTCTAGCCTCGGCAGTGATGCCCTCATCCACAAATAAATTTAAAAAAATATAGGACATTGGTGAGATAGTATTAGTCTTGTTATTTAAGGAAAGATCTAAATGCATTTGAAGCAGTTCAGAGAAAGTTTACTGAACTAATATTTGGAATAGGTTGGCTGTCTTCTGAGGAAAGGTTGGACAGTTTAGGCTTGCATCTGCTAAAATTTAGAAGAGTAAAAGGTGACTTGATTGAATCATATAAAATCCCAAAATGTCTTCATAGGGTAAATATGGAAAGGATATTTCCTTTTATTGGAGAATCTAAAACTTAGGGGTCACTGTTTAAAAATGGCAGGTCACCCATTAAAGACAGAGATGAGGAGAATTTTGTTCTCTCAGAAGGTCATGAGTCTTTGGAACTCTTTTCCTTAGAAGTTGGTAGAAGCAGAGTCTTTGAATATTTTTAAGCTAAAGGCAGATAGATTTTTGTTAAACAATAGAGTTGGTGAAAGTTCTTTGGGGTAGGTGGGAATGCAGAATTCAGATTATAATCAAAACAGCCATGATTTCTTTGAATGGCAAAGTAGAATGAGGAGCTAAGTAGCCTGCCCCTTCAACTGATTTATTTGTTAGTATGTTGGTATATTATACAGTGTTATTGATTTCCAGGTTTTTGTACTGCCAAATTCTATAAATATACATACTTAAATTTGATATTTAAGTAGTGATGCTCTGGTTCAGTAAGCATGTTTACGATCTTCTCTACTTTTGATTTGATTTATTATTGTCACATGCATTGGTATACAATGAAAAATATTGTTTCTTGCACGTGATACAGACAAGCATAACATTCATACAGAAGAAAAGGAGACATTGCAGAAGGTGGTATTACAATCATAGCTAGGGTGCAGAGAAAGATCAGTTTAGGTGATCACCTTGGATGACTGTGGAGACTGCTCAATCACCCTGTGTCTGTGGAGGGTTTCTTTGCGTGCTCTGGTTTCTTCCCACAGTCTAGAAATGTGCAGGTTAGGTTGATTGGCCATGCTAAATTACCCCAGTTGTTCCAAAATGCGTAGGTTAGATGGATTAGCCATGGTCAATGTGTGGGGTTATGAGGATAGGGTGGGGAAAGAGGGCCTGGATAAGGTTAAATCACATGAGATCCAGGGTGAAGTAGCCAATGGATACAAAATTGGATTGATGATAGAGACAGAGTGTTTGTGGAGGGTTGTTTTTCAAACTGGAGGCTTGTAACCACCGGTGTGCCTCAGGGATCGGTACTCGGTCCACTATTATTTGTTATTTATATTGATGATTTGGATGAGAATTTGGGAGACATGGTTAATAAATTTGCAGATAACATTGAGATTGCTGGCATAGTCAACACTGAAGAAAGTTATCTAGGATTGCAGAGGGCTGACAAGTGGTAGTTGAAGTTTATTTACATCAAAATAAGGTGATGCATTTTGGTAGATTGAACCAGGGCAGGATTAGTTACTGATAGAACACTGAGGAATTATGGAATAAAGAGATGTAGGGGTACAGGTTCATAGTTCCTTGAATGTGAAGTCACAGGTGGACAGAAAGATGAAAAAAACATTCTGCATAGAGTCATAGAGGTTTACAGCATAGAAGCAGACCCTTCAGCCCAAATTGTCCATGCTGCCCTGTTTTTAAACCCTGACGCTAGTCCCAATTGCCTGCATTTGACCCATATCCCTCTATATCCATCTTACCCATGTTACGTCTAAACACTTATTAAAAGACAAAATTGTACCCACCTCTACTACTGTCTCTGGCAGCTTGCTCCAGACACTCACCACCCTCTGTGTGAAAATCTTTCCCCTCTGAACACTTTTGTATCTCTCCCCTCTCAGCTTAAATCTATGCCCTCTAGTTTTAGACTCCCCTACCTTGGGGAAAAAATATTGACTATTTAGCTGATCTATGCCTCTCATTATTTTATAGACTTCTATAAGATTACTCTCCAGTCTGCGCTCCAGTTGTCTATCTAGCCTCTCCTTATAACTCAAACCATCAAATCCCGGTAGCATCCTAGTAAATTTTTTCTGCACTCTTTTTAGTTTAATAATATCCTTTCTATAATAGGGTAACCAGAACTGTACACATTATTCTAAGTATGGCCTTACCAATATCTTGTACAATTTCAACAAGACATCCCAAATCCTGTATTCAATGTTTTAACCAATGAAAACAAACATACTGAATGCCTCCTTCACACTCTGTCCACCTGTAACTCCACTTTTAAAGAGCTGTGAACATGTAGCCCTAGATCACTTTGTTCTGTAACTTTCTCCAACGACTACCATTAACTGAGTAAATCCTGCTCTGGTTCTATCTACCAAAATGCTTCACTTCTCATTTATCTGAATTAAACTCCATCTGCCTTTTGTTAGTGCACTGGCCCAATTGATCAAAATTCCGTTGCAATTGGAAATAACTTCCTTCACTGTCCACTATGCCACCAATCTTGGTTTCATCTGCAAATCATGCCTCCCATATTCTCACCCAAATCATTAATATAAATAACAAATAACAGTGGACCCAGCACTGATCCTTGGGGCACACCGCTGGTCACAGGCCTCCAGTTTGAAAAACAGTCTTCTACAAGCATAATCTGGCTTCTGTCATCAAGCCAATTTTGTTTTCATTTAGCTACTTCACCCTGAATCCCATCAGATTTAACCTGATGCACCAACCTACCATGCAGCATCTTGTCAAAGGCTTTGCTAAAGTCTGTGTAGACAACATCAACTGCACTGCCCTTATCCACCTTCTTGGTTATCTATCCTTTAAAAAATTCAATCAAATTTGTGGGAAATGATTTTCCACTCACAAAGCATTGCTAATTGTCTCTAATTAATCCTTGCATCTCTAAATGCCTGTAGATCCTGTCTCTCAAAATACCTTCCAACAACTTACCCACCACAAATGTGAGACTCATTGGCCTATAGTTCCCAGGCTTTTTCCTGCAGCCATTTTTTTCAATAAAAGCACAACATTTACCACTCTCCAATCTTCAGGCATCTCAACTGCGACTATCAATGATTCAACTATCTCTGCAAAGGGACCTCCCTAGCCTCCCACAATGTCCTGGGATACATTTCAGCAGGTCCAGAGGTTTTATCTACCTTGATGTGCTTTAAGACTTCCATACCTCCTTTTCTGTAGTATGTACACTCCTCAATATATCACTATTTATTTCCCCAAGTTCCCTAACATATATGCTTTTCTCACGTTTGGTTTTGGCAGTCAGCATAAGAGTTGGGATGTCTTGCTGAAGTTGTACAAGACTTTGGTAAGGCCATACTTGGAATACTGTGTACCGTTCTGGTTGTCCTATTATAGTAAACATGTTATTAAACCAGGAAGAGTGCAGAAAAGTTTTTCTAGGGATTTACTGAGACTTGATGATTTGAGTAATAAGGGGAGGCTGGATAGATTGGGACTTTTTTCCTTGGAATGTAGGAGGCTTTGTTATGATCTTGTAGAGCTTGTAAAATAATGAAGGGCATAAATAAGGTAGAAAGTCAACACTTTTTTCCCAAAAATAGGGGAGTCTAAAGCTTGAGAGTATAGTTTAAGGTGAGAGGGGGAGATACAAAAAAGTCCAGAGTGGCAATTATTTCACAATGAGAAGTCTCACTACACCAGGTTAAAGTCCAGCAGGTTTATTTGTTAGCAAAAGCCACTTTGGTAGTTTTTACTATCAAATAAACCTATTGGACTTTAATCTGGTGTTGTGAGACTTTTCACTGTGTTTATCGCAGTCCAACTCTGGCATCTCCACAACGCAATTATTTCATACAGAGGATGGTTAGTGTCTGGAATGCGCTGCCAGAAATAATAGTAGAGATGGGTACAATTTTGTCTTTTAAAAAGAATTTAGGCAGTTATATATGAAAGATTGGTATAGAGGGATATGGGTCAAATGTGGGTATTTGGGACTAGCTTAATGGTAAAAACTGGGCGGCATGGACAAGTTGGGCCGAAAGGACTGTAAACATCTATGACTTTAAGACATTCTGTAAGAAATCTCTGTAATAAACCTATCGGACTTTAACCTGGTATTGTGAGACTTCTTACTGTTCAATGCCGGCATCTCCACATCATATCAAAGATACTCTGTCAGAGAATCGGTGCAGACTCTGTGGACCAAATAGCCTCTTCTGCACTCTTGGGATTCTATGATTCTGATTATATTCTTTTTGCAAAAGATTGTCTTTCCCTTTTGTAATGGCGCCCATTTTTTTTTTATAGTGTTTCATTGTAGATTTGTATTCAGTTGTTGATTTCTCCCTAAAAGCTTGGTAAATCTTTTTCTTTATTGCTTTTTTATATTTCCATCTTCCTCCCATTTCAATGCAGTTTTATCTACTTTGTCTTTGCTGCACTGAGATAAGGTTTTGAAGGTTATCCAATTGTGCTCAACAGATTTCTCCTTGAGTAGTCTTTTCTAGCTCATCTGTCATACCTCGATCAGTATTACTCATCTTGTCATCGGTTTGGATGGTAGTCTTTATAAACTCCAGATGTTGTCAAGGTCCTCAACCAATAGTGTTTCTTGTCACTCTAATTCACAAACGCCAAGCTGTTAGATGTTCCTGACATTTAAGGGCAACCCATCCACTTTTCCTCTTCCTCAAGTCCTGCTTGAATACTCTGCACCATTTTCAACTATAATCATTCCATCATCCTGATTAGATTGTTAGGACATCATAATTACTGCCTGCCATCATGTGTCTGTTTATTTTTTAATGTTCTGAAATTAATGCATATACATCTAATTTTCATTTTTGGTCCTTTAACCTTTCTACATGGTTGTTTGGTCTCACAGAATCCCTGCAGTGCAGAAGGAGGCCATTCAGCCCAACAAATCTACACCTATCCCTGACAGAGTATGTTACACAGGTCCTCTCTCCTATCTTATCCCTATAACCCCAAACATTTACTATGGCTAATCCAGCTAACCTATACATTTTGGGACGCTAAGAGAACATTTTAGCATGACCAATCCACCTAATATGCATTTTTTTGGAGTGTGGGAAGAAACCAGAGCACCTAGAGGAAACCATGCAGACACGGGGAGAACGTGCAAACTCCACTTAGTCAACCAAAGCTGGAATTGAACCTGGGTCACTGGCGCTGTGAGACAGCAGTGCTAATCACTGTGCCACCATGCTGCCCCTGTGTAGGCATTCTTTATGATGTTATATTCTTGGCCCTGCGCTGATCACTTACATTTTCTTCTCTCATGCTCTGAGCCACCTCAATGCTGCTCTTTTATTTAGTGTTGGTGGCACTTAAAATACATAGTTGAACACCAAGGAAATGGATCAATTGCGCCCATTCTGCGTCTGTCTCCATGCTGGTTCCCCCTTTACCAAGGCCCACAAATGGCTGCAATTGGGACCATGCCCCAAATGGATCTGACAGCCATTTAAATGCATTGACATGCATTTAAATTGACTTCATGGCTCCCTGCCCCACCTTACCAGCACTTCTCCCTTTACCTCCATGTTCACCCATCCAGAATCAGCAGGAAACAGACATGCTCTATAAAATTCTGGGCGCTCTCGTTAGTGAGGAGGTAAGTGACAAGTGTCCGATGGCTCTCTGCTTGAGATTGATGGGTGGGGGGGATTGGGGGGGGAGGGGATCTGCTGCCATTCTGCTTGAAAATGAGGAAAGGGGTCCGCTACTACTTTGCCTGAGATTGGGTGGGGGGGAAGGGATGTGTCTGTTGCCACTCTGTCTGAGATAGGTGAGGGGGAAGGAGGAGGATCTGCTGCCATTCTGCTTGAGATGGGGAAAGGGGGATAGGTCTGTGGACAATAGAGCAGTGAGGGATTAAGGGGTCAAAATGTTGTGGGGTGGGGCAATATCTGTGGAGGCCAGGGGGAGGCATTATTTGGCCCAGGAGTGACGTGGCAGCATGCGCAAGATCAGAGCTACAATGTTTCAGGTGCGTGCAGTTTCGGGTCCACCCACAGAATTGTGCGGCATGATTCAGAAACTCTAATATTTTTGTGGGTAGAGTGCATATAGGGTGGGCTGAAAAACTTCCAGTTTCAAATCCACTCAGCACTTACAATCAAACTGATAAAATGGGGCCAATAGAGTCATTGAGTTTTACAGCATGGAAACAGGCCCTTCAGCCCTTTTTACCAGTTTTCACCACTAAGCTCATCCCAATTGCCTGCATTTGGCCCATGTCCCTCTATACCCATCTTATTCATGTAACTGTCTAAATACTTCTTAAAAGACAAAACTGTACCCACCTCTACTCCTGCCTCTGGCAGCTTGTTCCAGACACTCACCACCCTCTATATGAAATAATTGCCCCTTTGGACCCTTTTGATCCTCTCTCACCTTAAACCAATGTCCTCTAGTTTTAAACTCCCCTACATTTGGGAAAGATATTGACTATCTATCTTATCTATGTCCCTCATTATTTTATAAACTTCCATAAAGTGACCCCTAAGCGTTCTATGCTCCAGGGAAAAAAAGTGCCAGGCTACCCAGCTTCTCCTTATAACTCAAACCATCAAGTCCCAGTAGCATCCTTGAAAATATTTTCTGCACTCTTTCGAGTTTATTGAGTCAGACAAAGTTTATTTTGGCTTAAGTTACTTAAAACCAGGCTCCACAATAACAATGCTGCGGGTGGAGAGAGTTACCTCTGTGCTTTTGTGGCAATGTTCATTCAAGTTAAATTCCAGGTTGACAAATTTAATTTAACTTTCCTATGCATTGATCTTACTCTCCTTGCCAAAATTAACAACTTGCATCAGCAGTATTGGGAAGTAGTTGGTGATGCATGGCAAAATCTTTCATTTTTAGGATAATGGCTCTCAATAGCAAGGTAGCAAGATAATTGGATCAACAAATGGAATTTTAAAATCTTTTTTGCTTCCACCAAATTTTAGATAACATCTACCATGCGCACACCCAGGAATTTATATCATCTTAAGTGACTATTAGGAATGAGATTCTTCATGGATGTTTTGTGAGATTGGTTGCCATGGACCTAGTTTCTATTTTTGAAATGTAATTGATTTTTAACCTTAATATTAAGCCTGATCTGAATTGTGAATGTTTTGGAAAATAAGCTGAAAAGACTTGAAGCAATCATGAAGTGGCACTTTGTTCTCCAGTTCTGTTTGCTTTATTTCTTAAAATCTCAGTTTCTTATAATAACAGCCTTTAGCAGCTCAATTGTGGGAATAAATAACAGCCATGCCTGTTTTACAATTGTCCAAATCACATTTGGGGGGCACGATGCTAGTGGTGATTGTCACTGTTTATTAAAAGACACCCATTTAATGTAAAGAAACAATTCTGATAGTATGCCTTCAAAACCTATTGGCTAGGATTTAGGTAATAGATTGGAGTCTCAGTTAAATAATGATGTTGGACACTAAGACGTATGTCATATTATCCACGGCGTAGACAGAAAGGATAGCCAGAGACTTTCTCTCAGAATGGAAGTGTCAATTACAAGGTGGCACAAGTTCAAAGTGAGAGAGGGAAAGTTTAAGGGAGATGTGTGGCAAGTTTTTCACCTGGAGAGTGGGAGATGCCTGGAACATGCTGCCAGAGGAAGTGGTGGAAGCAGGTAACATTAGCAATATTTAAGAGGCATCTGGATGGGTACTTGAATAGGGGGAGAATAGAGAGATACAGACCAAATAAAGGCAGACTTTTTTTTGTAGTTTAGTTTGGGCATCGTGGTCAGCACAGGCTTGGAGGGTTGAAGGGCCTGTTCCTGTGCTGTATTTTTCGTAGTTCTTTGTTCTATTATACAATGTTGTATGGGAAGAGACTACAATAATTCCCATTTACAAAGGGAATCAACATGTATGTGCAATAATTGTCACCTGGGACATACTTTAGACGTAAAAAATGAACATCAGATTTAGGTATTTTGTTCAGTTAGAATCTTAAAGAACTTGATTAGTTTTAGCAAAAAATGATAACTCAAAATTCAAGTCGATATGCTTTGAGGAGAATATAGTTTTTCATGTGATTCTCTGTTTCAAGGAAATACTGAGAGTATTTAAAACTCTAGAATGTAATCCGTCAGTTTACGACCCAACAGATCGTAATAAGTGCTATAACCTATTGTTGTTTCTGTAAGCCAAAGGCAAGAGAACAGCTGGATTTGAATTAATTTTATATTAAAGTTTATTTATTAGTGTCACAAGTAGGCTTACATTCACACTGCAAAGAAGTTACTGTGAAAACCCCCTAGTTGCCATATACTGGGGCATGTTCAGGTACACTGAGGGAAAATTTAGCGTAGCCAATGCACCTAAGCAGCACGTCTTTCAGAATGTGGGAGGAAACTGGAGCACCGGAGGAAACCTCACAGACATGAGAAGAACGTGCAGACTCTACACAGAAAGTGGCCCAAGCCGGGAATCGAACCGAGGTCCCTGGCGCTATGAGGCAACAATGCTAATTACTGTGCCACAGGGCCACCCAAATTATTGAGCATCCATAATAATCTTAGAATTAACTTTGTCAGGATTGCTAATGGTGCAACTGAAAACTTGCCTCCCTTACCCAGATAAAGTTTGATCCTAAGTATGCTCCAGCACTAAAATTTCCAGTTATGAGTCGTCAGGCTATTTTGGCAAAACACTTATTTATCAGTCAATACCAATGGGCCATATACAGCAGATTTTTATTCATTGGAGAAACTTTTCCTATTTTGTTTATGGTAAACAACTAACAAATGAAACACTTAAACATCTGTATTTCGGTCTGGCAGTGAATTGGAATATTTGCAACATTGATTTGGCAAGTAATGGGAGCAATATGCAATCTTGATGCAGATTATCTTTTGCTGATGAGTCAAACAACTTTATTCTAAGCAGTGAACATAGATCATTTCACAAACTAATGCAGTATCCAGTTGTGTTTTGAGCATCAAGAACTAATCTATTTGTGAATCAGCATGTGAAAAGTAGATGATAAAAATACGTATACAAAAGTCTAGCTACTATTTGGAAAGCATTAGACCAATGATAATCTGTATAGCCAATCCAGACACATTCCCTGAGGAAGTAGGAAGCAATGAACATTTCCCATGAGTTATGCACACTATTTGTGTCATTCACACCTTCCACCATATAGTTATAAACCTGGGGAAGAAGCAAGAGCTCATGCAAGTCAATAAGGAAGAAAGGAAAGTTAGCTTTCAGGTGGGATTATGTCCTCAACTACAAATTTGGGAGTTTAGAACTAGGAATCAATGGGCACTATTTTACCATTTTGATCCTAAGTGCTGGATGGACTTGAAACTGAGAGTGTTTCAGATCTGAATTTTAGACCCGTTCTCGGGTTTAGACGCCCATACGCACTCTGTCTGCAAAAATATCAGTGAGTTCGAATCAGCTGCACAAGCCTGTGGGCTGAGCTTTCGGAAATGGTGTTCTTTCATCAGATGTGTGGAAGGTTTTGATCAGAGAAGGGCATGTAAAGTCCTTTTACAGAATATGATTAGAATTCAAGTCTTAAAGAAGTAGACAATCTGAGTGGAGATAGTATTAGCATGGATTAAAGAGATGTGTATTGTCTCCAGACAAGACAGTAAGTGAGATTTTACAAGCCCAGGTAAGTCATGCGGGTTACAGATAGTGTGACATGAACCCAAGATCCTGGTTGAGGCCTTGCTTATGTGTGCAGAACTTGGCTATCAGTTTCTGTTCAGCGATTCTCCGCTGTGTGTCATGAAGACTGCCTTGGAGAATGCTTACCCGAAGGTCAGAGGCTGAATGCCTCTTCCGCTAAAGTGTTCGCCAACAGGAAGGGAACAGTCTTGTCTGATGATTGTCAAGTGATATTCATTCATCCATTGTCGTAACGTCTGCATAGTCTCCCCATTCTACCATGCTTTGGGACATTCTTTCCTACAGCGTGTTATGTAGACAATGCTGGCTGAAGAGTACATGCCGTGTAACTGGTGGATAGTGTTCCCATGTGAGATGATGTCATCTACGTTGATGATCCAGCATGTCTTGCAGTGATTGCTGTGGCAGGGTTGTGTGGTGTTGTGGCCACTGTTCTCCTGCAAGAAGTGGGGATGTGGGTGTGGCCCTGGCGAGATGTCAGTCTCCATCCCACCATCAGACTCACCACGAACTATTCTCCGGAAGAGTTCTTGGACACATGCATCTCCATCAAGGATGGTCACCTCAGCACTTCACTGTACCGCAAGCCCACAGATAACCTCACGATGCTCCACTTCTCCAGCTTCCATCCTAAACATGATAAAGAGCACTCCGGAGGATCAGGTGAGGAGGATCATGACAGACACCTCCAGATACTGAAAGGTGCCCTCATAAGAACAGGATATGGCACTCGACTCATTGATCGACAGTTCCAACATGCCACAGCAATAAACTGCACTGACCTCCTCTGAAGACAAACATGGGACACGGTAGAAGAGTACTCTTTGTTGTCCAGTACTTCCCTGGAGCGGAGAAGCTATGACATCTTCTCTGAAGTCTTCAACACATCATTGATGAAAACGAACATCTCGCCAAGGCCATCCCCACACCCCCACTAGTTGCCTTCAAACAACCGCACAACCTCAAACAGATCGTTGTCTCAGCAAACTCCCCAGGCTTCAGGACAACAGTGACCACAATACCACACAACCCTGCCACAGCAACCTTTGCAAGACATGCCGGATCATCGACATGGATGACATCACCTCATGTGAGAACACTATCCACCAGGTTCACGGTACATATCTTGCAACTCGGCCAACATTGTCCACCTAATGTGCTGCAAGAAAGGATGTTCCGAAGCATGGTACATTGGTAAGACCATGCAGATGCTACGACAACGGATGAATGAACATCACTTGTCAATCACCAGGCAAGTCTGTTTCCTTCCTGTTGGCGAACATTTCAGCAGTCATGGGCATTCGGTCTCTGACCTTTGGGTAAGCGTTCTCCAAGGCAGCCTTTACAATACACAACAGCGCAGTTGCTGAGCAGAGACTGATAGCCAAGTTCCACACACATGCTGACAGCCTCAACTGGGATCTTGGGTTCATGTTGCACTATCTGTAACCTCCATGACTTGTCTGGGCTTGTAAAACCTCACTTGCTGTCCCATCTGGAGACAATACAATCTCTTTAACCTATGCTAATGCTATCTCCACTCACATTGCCTGCATCTTTTAGACTTGAATAGCAGGTTAGCTGTAAAGACTTGTATTCTAATCAGCATTCTGTAAACTGTGTGTGACTCTATATGCCCTTCTCTGATCAGAACCTTCCACATACCTGATGAAGGAACACTGTTTCTAAAGCTTGTAAGATTACTATCAAATAAACTGGTTGGACTCTAACCTGGTGTTGTGAGACTTCTTACATCATACGTGGGCCAGATGATGCCTTCCACTGGCTCCCACAGACATTGCTCCACCCTCACAACATTACTGATCCTCTTATTGCCCTATCCCCTCCGTCAACCAGACCGATTGCGGGCTCCTCATCCCCCATCCCCCTCACTGATCTTAGACAGAGTGTCAGCAGACTTCCTCTTCCCCCCACAGATCTCAGCCAGAGTGCTGGTGGAACCCCTCCCCTTCCCTCTTACTGAGCACAGGTAGCGTGACAGTGGAACCCCTTTCCCCCTGCTACACCGATCTCAAGAAAAGAGCCATTGGATACTGTGCATTTATCTCCTCACTAACTGGAGTACCCAAGTCAGGCTTTTGTGGACTGTTTCACACTGATTCTGGATGGGCGAACGTTGTGGTAAAGGGGGAACTGCAGCAAACTTGGACATGCAGCTCATTAATTCAATTTAAATACATGCAAATGCATTTAAATGGCCATCATACACATTTTGGGCATAGTCCCGATTGTGGGCATTTTCAGGCTTTGGTAAAAGGGGAACCACATAGAGGCGGACGTGAATTACACTACTTGCCTCATGCCTGACTTTACCAACTTGTCACGCCTGAAAATGGGTGCAACTTAATGATAAAATCGGACCCATAATTTAAGGATAAGGGGTAAACCTTTTAGGACTGTGGTAAGAAGAAATTTCTTCACCCAGAGGGTGGTGAATGTATGGAATCCATTACCGTAGAAAATGGTTGAGGCCAAGGAATTGCATGACTTCAAGAAGAAGTTGGATGTAGCTCTTGGTTTTAAAGTGATTAACGGATATGGGGGGAAGTGGGGAACCAGTATATTGAATTTGATGATCAGCCATGATCAAAGTGAGTGACAGAGCAGGCTTGAAGGGCCAAATGGCCTACTCCTGCTTCAAGTTGTAAACACAAAAATATTGGCCCAAAATTCCCTAGTTTCCCATTGCTTTGTGGAATAGTGGCTCACTAGTAGCTCCAAAGAAAAGCATAAATTATAGGCTGCATCGGTTATGCTAAATTCTCCCTCAGTGTACCTGAATAGATGCTGCCTGAGTGTGATGATTGCAGGTTTTCAGAGTAATTTCATTGCAGTTTTAATGTAAACCTATTTGTGATACTAATTAATAAACTTAATTATGTCACTTCATATTTCCCTGGGGCTTTGCAATGTAAGAAATTAATGTGAGTTCATAGAATCAGTGCAGAAGGAAGCCATTCAGCCCATCAAGTCTGCAGGGAGAACAATCCCATCCAGGCCCCATCCCCATAATCCCACATATTTACTCCACTAATCCCTCTAATCTACGTATCCCGCGACACTAAGAGTCAATTTGGCATGGCCAATGCATCTAACCCACACATCTTTGGACTGGGGGAGGAAACCGGAGCACCCGGAGGAAACCCACGCAGAGGATGTACAAATTTCACCCTGACAGTGACCTAAGTTGGGAATCAAACTCAGGTTCCCGGAGCTTGTGAGGCAGCAGTGCTAACCACTGTGCCACCCACTGTTCATCTCACTGAATTAAAACTGAAAGAACATCATCAGAATTCCTTTAGGTATTTCTGTCATTGTAGGAGCAAAACATTAAATTGGAAGCGTTCCTCTTTTTAACTGAAGCTTTTCTTGGTTGGGAGGTGGGAGGAAAAGGATCAAGAAAGCTGAGAAAGGAAGTCATCAAGCAAATGATGCGGTAGTAAATTTGAACGCGGGTGGGCGTGAGAGCTCTGCAGAGAGGATAGACCATTTTAACGCCAAGGTATCATTTAAATATTTCAATACTGCACCCGCACAAAACTGGCGATTGATCTCCGAGCTGGTGGGCGGGAGTGGGAAGTTAGTGTTGAATTATGAAGAGATTTGTACAAGAATTTCAGAATCATTGGGAACATAAGGACAAGACAGTCAGCCTGAAGGCATGAATTTGATTTTTTTAATGAACTGAATGAGCAAAATTAAAACAATTAACTTAAGACACCTTTTGCCTACAAGAGAAAGGCTAAAGTGATATGGTTGTAACATTGGTATGCACTGAACGTTAGTCACTTTGTAAAACTGCAAAGGAATTATTGTGAATTATTGCAATGCACAATAATTGTGCATTACTGAGTTGTTGTTCAAAATCATAACAAGATATTCATTGATTTTACCATGCTGAGAGGCAGTAACATTTCTCAGCATTACTTGCCTCATCAGAAATGCAGATACAAACACAAATTATTTCCTTAGAAAATAAATTTAAAAGTATAAGAATGCAATCAATAAGAAGGTGATTTGTTATCGGGATGGGCTGAACTTTGTCAAGGCAGTGATAGTGGGATTGATGGCAGGTGAGCCAAAAGATTCACACTGCAGCACATCATGTCACTTCCAAATGTAACGCCACCTCGTTTTATCAGGGTTGGTTTCTCTGGGATTGGGATCTCTCATCCCATTGTCGCGGGCAGACAGTTAACATAGCTCAGGAAACATTTGATTGGCAATCACTTGAGGCAGTGAAATTTCATCAAAGGTGCAGGGACATCATGTTTGCTCAGCACCTCATTCAAGTGGGCGAGGCCCAGCGGGAAGCACTTGATTGAAATAATGGATGTTTTGGATCTGGAAACAAGGGTTGAAGCAGTGAACTCTTGCACATCCATTCTTGAAGCAGAAATTGGTGGTGGAGAGAGAATGTCTCAGAGAATACTTTCTGGCAGGGAAGTTCGGCCTCCAAGATCCGAGTGCCTGGCAGTGTCTCTTGTAATAGAAGCCACTAACTCAGAGGATGCGCTGGAGCAGTGGAGGGGAGCAGTATCCCCAGCAACAAAGGTTGTCAGCCACTTGGTGACCCGTGAATGCAGATGTGTTTGGTTGAAAGGCAGGAGGGGCAGAATGTGAGATACTCAGAGAGTCAAGTGTATCATCAGAAGATCGGCTTCCTGAGCATATTGGAGCATCATGGCCTACTTCCTGAAGAATCAGGGGGACACCCTATTCCAGTAGCTGTCAATCTGGCAGTGACCTTGAACTTGTTAGCCTGAGGCTCACTTCAGGGATGACTACCGGGTGAATGTAAAACCACACAACATGCTGCAGATCTGAAGTGACAGATGCACTTTTTTTTGCTGGCGTCTGACTTTCTCGTCTTAAACACAGATGTGGCCAGTCGAGCACAGAGGGCCACTGGGTTTGCCTCAGTGACAGAATATCCTCAGGTGAAGGGCATGATTGAACATGCACTTGATGCCATTAAGGCCCATCACGTCAACCAGGATTATTTGTCAACAGGAAGATTTTCACTCCATAAGTCTTCAGCTGACGTGCAATCACTGGCAGCATTTTTCAGATTTGCATAAGCTTTCCTGGCAGATATCATGATTCATTTATTCTGAGGCAGTGAGAGTTCACTCTACAACACAAGTTATATAGGTGGCTCTAGTTGGACAAAAGGCACCAAGAAAATAGGTTGCTGCTGTCCCTTGTACAGAGCTCTACACCTGAGGCATGGAGAAGCACTAACTGGTGCTACTTTAGCACAAGGGCAACAACTGAACAGGCTATTGGTCTCCTCAAGATGCAGTTCCAAACTTGACAGATTGAGGTCGCACTCTTCTATGCCCTGCAATTGTTTTCTGGGTTATTGTGGTCTGATGCGACCTGCACAGTCTGGCCATCCAGAAAGAAATGGAACTGGGGAAGGTCTATGATGTAGAACACAATGCCTTGCCAGAGATGGAGGGTTTAAATGAAGATCAGCTAGAGGTGCTTCAAGGGATTGGATTTATGTGGAAACAGACTGATTATGATGGCAGGATGTTGGATACGCCCTGTTGTGGGAAAGCTTCAGATGAAAAGTTTACAGTTGAAGTTTACTTATTTGTCACGGTAAGGCTTACATTAACACTGCAATGAAGTTACTGTGAAATTCCCTCCAGTCACCATATTCTGGTGCCTGTTCAGTCAATGCACCTAACCAGCATGTCTTTCAGACGGTGGGAGGAAACCAGAGCACCTGGAGGAAACCCACGCAGGCCCTGGAGAATGTGCAAACCCTACACAGACAGTCGTCCAAGCTGGGAATCAAACCAGGGTCCCTGGTGCTGTGAGGCAGCAGTGCTAACCGTATGTCATGTGCTGCTCAAACTGAACAAGTTCACTGATATTGATCTCCTCAAGATGCAGTTCTAGTGAATCTCAACAGATTGGAGTCACCCTCTCTTATGCTCCTATGAGCAAAGCCCCATTGGAAAAGACCAAATTACACAGCAAGGTAATACATTTGGTCTCCCTACAGATAATAAGGAGCTATTCAAATCTGCTGGGGATCACTGCTGCAAGACCACCTGACCACATCTCCTTGTCAAATCTCAGACACTGACAGGACTATTGTTGACTATATTGGACTCTTTCAAAAAACATGGCAAATGGCATTTTTGCACCATAACTATTTTACTCCAAATAAATGAACTCCACAGGTCAATTACTTGGTGATTTTGGGGGTGATTCTCCCATAAGTGCTGAATTGGTGAGAAAACTGGCATAAATCACAACTGTTCTTTCAGTGCAACCTCAGACCTGAGTCTCCCCACTCTGTGCAATGCAGAGGTCACAATCTTGAATGTCATTAAATGCTCGAAGCCGGGGCCTATTCACACCAAAGAGCCTGAAATCAGCAGGATGAGCGGGAACCCACGCATGCACATACCACTGGGAGATCACTGAAAAGATTTCCCTGCATCCAGGTCACCCTTCAACACCCACAGATGTCACTGGCCTCATCACTGGCCCACACAACCCACCCATCTGACCCAACTGACATTGCTGGCCTCACTACTGCCCTGCCCCCCATCATAGACATCAATGGCCATATCGCTGTTCCCGCCCCCCACCCCCATCCCCTCCCCCTACCCCCCGCACCTCTCAGACATCATTTTTGGCCCCCCAGAACCACCCCCAGACATTGCTGGTCTCATCGCTGAATTCTCCCTCCTAGCAGACATTGCTCGCCTCATTGCTGCCCCCCTCACAGATATCACGGCCTCATTGCTGCCCCCTCTCCCCCTCACAAGCATCACTGGCGTTATTACTGTCTCCCTCACAGACATCACTGGCCTCATTGCTGCTCCCCCAACCCCCACTGTCATAGACACCACTAGTCTCATCACTGGCCCATACAACCCCTCACACACATCGCTGGCCTCATTGCTATCCATTCCCCCTGTGCCCCCAAAGACATCGCTTGTCCTATCCTCCCTCACACACATCGCTGGCCTCATTGCTGTCTCCCACCCCTCTCACAGGCATCACTAGATTTCCACCCCCTGCCCCTGCCAGAGATATTGCTGGCCTCCAAACACATTGCTGGTCTCACTGTTGCACCCCTCCCCCCCACCACCTTTTAGACATCGCTGCCACCTCCCCCTCACCCTTCCATACAGACAACCATACTGCGACTGCAGGGCTGCTTAGGGGAGTCCAACAGAGTGCTATTGCAGGAGGTGGTGCTAACACAGCTTGTGAACCAGACCAACACTGCAAGGGTGGCAACTGCAGTGGAAATTCTGGCTCAGGGGTCCGTCATTAGGGGGTGACAGGGTCCAGGCCATTCCAGAGACACAGCAGGACATGGACAAATGTGTTTCTGGCTTTCAGGAGACACCATTCGATGGCCATGGGACATGTGGGAGACGCTGCTAGCCATTGCTAGGACTCTCACTGGGATCCTGGAGACACAGCAGGCCGTGGCTGTGATCCTTGACAACTTAATCCAGCCTCAGAGGGCTACTGCTGACCGTCTGCAGAGCTTGGCTCACTCACAGAATGCTGTAGCGGAGGGGCTTCAGAGCTTGGCCCAGTTTCGGAAGGCCAGGGCTGAGTGATCACACATCATGGGGCTGACACAGCTGGGCCTCCAGGACTGGCAGAGCCAGGTGATGCCGGAGCTTCTGGAGCTCAGTCGGGCTATCCTGGCATCCCATGGAGTGTCCCCGGGGCCTCTCAGTGCCCCAAGGGAGGAGGAAGGGCTTGAGCCCATGCCGGGGTCTTCCACCCAGGAGATCCTAGATTTCCTGAGAACTTCTGATTCTCCTTTTCCTCACACTGGGGCATCTCAGGGCCAGCAAGATAAACAAGTGGCACTAAAATAGTGTCGCCCCCAAGTCCAGCCACCCAGACGATGTGCATCAAAGGCATCCCAGGAATCGGAGGCTGGACATCTCCACCTCCGATGTGCATCCTGGAGTATCATTGAGAAGAAGCACATAAAGTTAGAAAGTTGTATTTCACTGAGAGAGCGTGGGTGAAGGTCACCAGTAGTCAGGGTTTATTCGTCACTAATGTTAAGAGCACATAACCTTTTATTTCTACCTCATGGCTGTGCCTAATGTGTCACTGATTCCCAGTGTTCTCCCCCACGTCACCACCCTAACAGAGCTGAGTGATCCCCATTCCCATGCATAGGAGTGTTGTCTGTTGTGCCTTGGATACCCAATCACATGTTATAGAGTGCCTGCCCTACCTTCCCCAACATTTGGTGCAAGTACACACCCCCCCCCCCCCACCCACCCACCCCCATCTCCCAGTTAGCTAACAAACATGTGTCACCAATCTTTACAGCGATGTAGGCCAGGGTGGGTGGCATGAATTTGGAGAAAGGTAGGAATCAGACTTGAATGGCACCATGGGCAGGATCCCAGTCTGCATAACAGCACGTCATCATCATCATCCAGCCTTCAACCAAGCCTCACAACCATTGCCAGCCCAGGCACGTTAATAGGGTTCGATGTTTCTGGGGAATAGAATGAAGGGATGAGAGAGAGGCTGGGGAAGGTGACGTAGTGGTTTGACAGCACGGGTCCATTTGGAGGGGGAATAACACCTGCACTTACTCCTGAGGTGTGGTAGATGTTGTTGGTTGTGGCCCCCTCTCTGCACAGCACCACCAGCTGGGTGAAGCGGTCAAGGTGTCCCTCGCTGCCCTTCGCTGCCCGACACTGCCATTGCCCCTACCCTCTTTCCTCCGGCATCTCTTATAGCAGGACATCTACCTCGCCTCCTTGCTGCTTCTCCTCCTGCTCCAGCTGGTCTCCCCACTGCTGGATGATAGTGTGCAGAGCGCAGCAAATGATGATTATGTGTGAAGCATGCACAGGGTCATACTGGATGCCACCCCCCTCCCCCCACAGAGTGAACCAAGCAACAGAACTGCATTTTAAGCAGGCCGGGTGCAACCCCCAACGATGGACCGGGTAGCTGCCTGGGCCTCATTGTAGTGGGTCTCCACCTTGGTCATGGGCCTCAGCACAAGCACCCTCAGCCATGAACTCAGTGGGTCTCCTTTGTCACCCAATAATCATCCCAGGAGCCTGGGACTTCAAAGAGCAATGTATTGCTCTTTGAAGTCGGATGAGTTGTAGACAGTGAGGATGGATGTTACAGTTTGCAGAAGACATAGATAAACTGCAGAGCTGGGCTGACAGGTGGCAAATGGAGTTTAATGCGGAAAATGTGAGGTGATTCACTTTGGTAAGAGCAAGAGGAGTACAGAATACAGGGCTAATGGAAAGACTCTTAGTGGTGTCAACAAGCAGAGATCTCGGTGTACATTGCATAACTCCCTGAAAGCTGGCACCCAGGTTGATAAGGTTGTTAAGAAGGTGTATTGTGTGTTAGCTTTTATTGATAGAGGGATTGAATTTCAGAGCCAAGAGGTCATGTTACAACTTTACAAAACTCTGGTGCAGCCGCACTTGGAGGATTGCGTACAGTTCTGATCACCGCATTATAAGAAAGATGGGGAGGCATTGGAGAGGGTGCAGAGGAGGTTTACCAGGATGTTGCTTGGTATGGTGGGAAGATCTTATGAGGAAAGGCTGAGGGACTTGAGGTTATTTTCGTTAGAGAAAAGAAGGTTAAGAGGTGACCTAATTGAGGCACACAAGATGATCAGAGGGTTAAATAGGGTGGATAGCGAGAGCCTTTTTTCTCTGTGGTAATGGCTAAAACGAGGGGACACAGTTTTAATTTAAGGGCTGGTAGTTATAGGATGGATGTCTGAGGTAGGATCTTTACTCAGAGGGTAGTAAGGGCATGGAATGCCCTGCCTGCAGCAGTTATGGACTCACCAATTTTAAGGGCATTCAAATGGTTAGTGGATACGCATATGGATAACATTGGAATAGTTTAGTTAGAGGGTTGTTAGATTGGTTCCACTGGTCGGCGCAATATCGAGGGCTGAAGGGCCTGTACTGCGCTATAATGTTCTCTGAACTCTGTTTTATGTATGATTGTCTGAGGACAAAGATGTCACTCCCTGGATGGCATGAATTGACCTGCATGTTCTGCATGAGATGGTCGTACACGATCTTCACATTGAGGGAGTGGAATCCTGTTCTGTTCACAAATTGCTGTGGTCCTGTATGTGGGGCCGATAAGACGATGTGTGATCTGTTCACTCTCCCTGGACATTGGAAATCCCAGCAATAGCAGCGAAACCTAGAACCAACATCTCCTGCTGTTCTGCCATGTCTTGCTGCGGAGTGCCGTGGCCCACATCGAAGTTTATGCACTGCCCTGTCCAGGCACACAGATCATTTGCGACTTGCTGCATACATCTGTGCACAGAAGCCCGGGAGATCCCAATTAGGTCACTACTGGATGCTTGAAGTGGCCCAGATGTGAAAAGGTTCAGGGCAACCATTATCCTCATGTCAACAGTGAGTGGGTGGCCACGCCCAAATGTGTTGCACTGTGCTCTTGGAGAATCGCAGCCAGCTACAACACATCCCCTCCGAGAGGACCTCGAATGATTTGCGGAGCCTGTACCTCCTTGGACTTGGCACCCTCCACTTTCTGTGCACCTCTTGGGAGCTTGCTCACCCACCTCCTGGCCTTCAGTGGTAGTCCCTCCTTCCTGAGGGACTAGTAGTGGCTGCTCCTGTGATGGTCTCTCTTCGCCTCCTGAGCTGCCCCCTCCTCCTCCTCTGCTGCCACCAACATGGCCAGCTCCAAATCGATCAGTCCGAGACCCATTTGCACAGTGTGGGTTGGAAAGACCATAGAATGATGGATTAATGTCATTGGCTGCATAGACCAAGCACCATCCCAATCCCTCTCTTGGTCCAGTACCCTCACTTATGGGAGCTGGCAATACGACACAATCCAATTAGGATAATGTGAGATTTCCATCACAACAGATTATTCCCTGGCCACAGATTATGCAGCTTAGTTTGCAGCCCTGGGTACTGTGCACTCTTAAGCCATTGCTAAGTGTACAATTGCAGCATCTGTTACGGGCGTGTGTTGCTGGTCTATGTTACAGGGCAGCAGATTCCATGCAGTCTGTGTCTGAACCTCTGCACCCCAGCCTGGAGCAGCAGCGGCTTCGTCTGGTTAGGCCTCAGTCAGCCCATGGTGAACTCCTCCCCCACCCCAGGACACCAGCACGCAATCGAGTCTCTGACCACACCCTGTGGCAAGACAATGTCACTGCACAGCGCTGCCCTGGAGGGAAAGGCTGAGAAGGATTACTTCAGAGACCCTCCCACACTAAGCTTCAGTGCTGTTCCGGAGGAGAAGGCTGAGCTGGACTTCTTCAGGGACTCTCACTCAGAAAGATCTGAGAATATAAAAACCATTAACTGATCCACGGGGCCAGCACCAGCAAACACCAAGCATTTCCAGGGCCTGCTTGCAACATTCCTCATGCTCCACTCCCAGCATCTGGCTGGAGCAGATAAACAGATAAAGATAGAGTGGGATTTTCCCACAACATTTTTAGATGTCGTAATGGTGAGAAAAATGGTATGAACCATGTAGGCCTATCAAACATGCTCCACATCACATCCTTCTGACATTCAGCACAATGAAAGAGCCTCCATGCAAATAACACCATCATGTAAGCTCCGGGCACATGATACAATGCCCAAATTTGCCACAGCTTTGTGCCATTAAGCCAGTGCATGGAAACGGTCCAGCCGCACTCATACTTGTCAGGAAGATGGTTGAACAGCCCAGTATTTCATTGAGGGAGAGCTGGGATGGCTGCTGGACACCATGGAGAAGAGGAGGGCCATCTTGTTCCCCCGAGATGGTCGATGGCCCAGATGCCATCCTGCAATGTGGCTGGGAAGCAACAGCTGCAATCAATGCCTGCACGCTGCCATGAACGAACAGTGGCCAGTGCCACCACAAAGCAAGTAACCTCTTTCAAGCAGCAAAGCTAAGCATCCCATCCTGACATCAGTCCCGTGTTGCACCTGCAATGTCCATGTTCATCCACTCCCTGACACTCTGCAGCATTTCAGCACCTGACCCCTTAACATCTTCCTCCAATCCCCCTGGCAACCTGTATAGCAAGCAAGGTTTGATCCTGGCATATGCCAGCTAATTGCCCTCACCCTCAACACCCTGTGCTCTTCCAACCATCAGGCTCTCAATCCCCCCTTTTGTTCCCCCAGAAGAAGATGATGCATAACAGGAGGGAATGGCAGATGACTGCATTTCCTGATTCCCTTTGGGGAACGTGCGATGGAGCTCCAAGGAGAGATCGAGAAGGGAGCTGTGACCCACAGACAAGCCGGCGTACACCACAGAAATGAGATGCCACAAAACCTTCAATCATTATGGCCTTTCTGAGTTGCAATCCGCCCAATTAGTTGTCCTTCATTTGCGCTGAACCATGTGTCTTTTTTGCAGGAGAGTAAACTGATGAGGCCAGGCTGTCAGAAGTTGGTATCCCCTGCGGCGACCCCTGTTAACATCTTAGAGGAAAGCACTGACTAGTCAACATGGGGTGGATGGTGTGGGTGGGTTGGTGGGAGAGAGGGGTGGGGGTGGGTGGGCACGAAGAGAAGAGAGAGAGAAAAATCCGTAAAATTATCAATCCTCGGCCGGAGAAGAAAGTGGATTTTATTACTTTGAAATTATTATCCTGTCCATTTTGCCACTATTTGAAAATCTTGCATCATTATCATTGCCATCTTGGTTGAGTGAAGAAATTCTTGCCTTCGATTTAGATGCCAACTAGATAATTTAGATAACAACTTAGATAACCATTTAGATAACAACTTAGATAACCATTTAGATAACAACTATATCATTACCATCACCATCAATACAGGTGTTATACTGATCCTCAAATAAAATTTGTATCTATCTCAAGCATGAAACAATTGATTGAGTTCATGAAAATCAGTCCTGGTTTTAAGCTATGTGTTCAGACAATGACTTTTACAAAAATATGGCTTGGATGTTACTTTCTCTCTATTAATGAATCATTGGGAGCTGTTGTTATAGTGCTATTGCCTGAAGACAGAGAATGGGAGTGAATGTTTAAGCTGCTTTACCAATCTGAGTTGTATAATCTGTTCCTGCACAATTGTCTTGTTTAGCAGAACTGCCTGAAAACCATTACAACCACAATAATCTGTAATCACATAACAGCTTTCAAACAACACAACGTTCCAAAGTCCTACATCAGGCGGATTATCAAACAAAATTAGAAAGGAAAACACATAAAAAGGTATTAGGGTCAATGATCAAAAGCTTTGTCAAAGAGACATATTTTAAGCGGCTTCTTATATAGGCTGAATGAGGGAATTCCCGAACACAGAGCTTTGGCAGTTAAGACTTCATCAATGATGAAGTTACTCAGTTCAGGAATGCTTAAGAGATCGGAATTGGAAAAGTGTGGATATCTCAGAAGGACTGGAGAAGATTACAAAGATAAGGAAAAGTGGGATTTGAGTCATGGAGGCATTTAAAAACAAATATAATAGTTTAAAGTTGAGGTATTGCTTAACTAGGGGCCAAGGTCACTCAGAACGGATGGTGGGTAATAGCTGAAGGGGATTTGGAGTGAATTAGGACATGGACAGGTGAGCTCTGCACAATGATTTGGATCTCCTACTGTTTAGTAGGACAAATCTTTGGCTCATTCAGAACATGGGCGTGATTTTTGTGCTCCCGAACTGGTGGATTTTTAGATACGATGGAGTTTGAAATGGTACGAATGGGCTTCTCTCTATGTTCCCATCTCCCCCAACCTCTCAGTGATTTTATGCTGGCTGGGATGGAGGCGGCGGGGGTGGGGGGAGTGCGAGGGTGTTGGGAGCGAAGCTGCAATGGGAACGAAGGGAGGTGGGATCACCTCAGCCTTGAGCAGAGTCTAGCCACTGAACTATGCCACCTCTTTCAGTTGGGTCTGCACACACAGAGCTGGAAGAAGATAAGAGGATAGTGCTCCTCGTAGTCATTGAAGCCACTAATGCCCTCAATTTTTATGCCTCTAAATCATTCCAAGCTGAAGCCATTAAAAGTACAAACAAATCTCAGTTTTCTACATATTTACTCTATCAGGGAGCCTTGGGCCTCTATGTGAGAGCTTTATTGTCTTCTCTCTAAGCACTAAGAAGGAGAAGGTGAGGGCATATAGCTTCAACAGGATAGACGGAGTTTCATTGTATTCTGAAGTTGTGCTTTTTATTGAAAAACGTAAATACAGTTTAGAATTCTTCTTTATCTGGATGGATTTAAAAAACCTGAAATCCTATTAAGACACTGAAGTACTGCCAACCAGCTACAATATACCAGATTGCATTTCGTCAAATATGATGAAAAGGAACACACTCTAACCCACTGCGGAGCATAAAAGTTCCCATCTCCTGTGACTTGACAATCTCCTGAAACCTTTCAAAAGTTCAAAGAACAAAGAACAAAACACCATGGAAAACAGGCCCTTCAGCCCAATGAGCCCACGCCGCTACTCGATGTTCACACTTCAACCCATGCTCCCTGTCTAATGTTTATAGATCTATGCATTTGAGACAATTTAGGGAGAATTTGTTCTGCCAATCAGCCTAAGAGCAGATCTTTGGGATGTAGGTGGAAACCAGAGCACCCGGAGAAAACCCACGCAAGCACAGGGAGAATGCACAAACTCCCACAGAACAGGCCCAAATCCATGTATCTGCACAGCACAGCAATAGTCACTGAGCTGTCATGTTGCCCATCAAATGATCTAGGTCAAGCGTACACCAACGACATGAAGCACTAGGATACTCTCGAAAAAAAATCCAAGAGCAGCCCTCTCACGACCCATCGAGTGTACGCCCCTTGTTAGACAACAAGGTGGACCAAAGCACCTGTAGGATAAAAACAAATACATCAATATCATCATCTATAATGTGTGTGTTTGTGCATGTGTGAGTGTGTGAGTGCACATACATCTATGTATGTGTATGTATGTGCGAGTGTACGTGTGTGCGCACGCATGTATGTGTGTGTGTATATGTGCTTGTGTGTATGCATGTACACGTATGTGTGTGTGCGTGCGTGTGTGCGCGTGCATGTGTGTGTGTATGTGTGCATGCATGTGTGTGTATGTATGCTTGTATGCATGTACATGTGCGTGTGTGTGCGCGCATGTGTGTGCGTGTGTTTGTGCGTGTGTTTGTGCGTGTGTGTGCACGTGTGTGGGAGTGTGTGTATGTGTGTGCACGCGCGTGGGTGTATGGGCTCAAGGAATGTGCATCAGTGCAGCTTACCTAGGTGTTTAAACAATTTATGGTCAGACCTGGAGTTGAGAATAGGAGAGACATTTTAACCTCTTCTGACATGGTTGTAACAGAAATTTGGGCGCCCGTGTCCATGATTTGACCCGATTGATGTACAAAAGATTTAGAATGGGAAAGTAAACGTTTTCTTGGGTGCACAATACTAAAGTGCAAAATGTTCACATTTGAAGTCAACAGAAATTACTTTTGACAGTTTAAAAGTTCTGTCTCTCGAAGAGTTAAAAAGCAAAGCTAAAGAGTTGGAGTTAGTTTTGCCCAAAAGCCAAGAAATGTGTTTTTAAAACTCACAGCCTGACAAAGAGAAATGCAATTGCAACCAACAGCCTAGAATTTGTAAAATTACAGATAGAATGAAAATGATGTGAGCTAGAATTCCAAATCAGAGAAAAGGAGAGAGAGGAAGAAAGTAAAGCAGCAAGGGAGAGAGAAGAAAAGAGAGGGGAATAGGAGAAAGAGTTTGAAATTTATTTAATGTTGTCACAAGTAGGCTTACATTAACACTGCAATGAGGTTACTGTGAAAATCCTCTTGTTACCATACTCCAGCACCTATTTGGGGACACTGGGAAAGATTTTAGCATGGCCAATTCACCTAAAAGCATGTCTTTTGAACTGTGGAGGAAACCAGAACATGCAGACTCTGCACAATCAGTGACCCAAATTGGGAAGTGAATCCGGGTTCCTGGCGCTAGGAATTAGCAGTGCTAACCACTGTGCCACCATGCCGCCCAGAGGTAAGGAAAGAAGAACACACTTTTCAAAGGGAGACAGGAATGCTCAAACTGCATTGGAACCGGTCCCACTGATGGCACTCCCAGCTCATGTCTGAGTACTGAGTCATTTAAGTTGGCCCATTTAATCCCTAAATTTGATGAGGAAGAGGTGGAAGTCTTCCTCATCTCTTGAGGGAGCAGTTCAGCAAATACGGTAGTCAGCAGAAAGCTGAATCCTGTTGTTGCAAAATAAGCTCACAGGCAAGGTTCATGAAGTTTACTCCCTGTTGCCTGATAAATCTGACGTGCAATATAAAGCTATTTTAAATGTGTATAAATGGAAGAAATCAGAAATTCCATACTCTTCAAAATTGGCAGAAGAGATTTATATTTAATTTGAATGCCAGGTCATGTTTGATCAGTGGGGTGATCACATTTTGCGCTCCTTGTGCCCTCAGATGAGCCAAATGACATTTTCAGCCATTCACGCTTCTAAATTATTTTTGGAATTTTTAAAATTAAATGTGAGTTCAAGGTGGAGGGAGGAAAGGGAGTCAATGGGAGACAGTTGTGGTGTTTAAAATTGAAACTAATTTACTAATTTTAAAATAGTTCAAAATGTAGCTAGGACGAGGGAATAATGACAAATCTTAAAGCCCTCAAACCCAATCTGGCAGTGATCTACTTGATTCGTGACCCTATCTTAGCAACAGTCAGTCAGAGAGAGAAAGACAAAGCTATCCTAGCCCAGCAACAATCAATCGTTGAAGTTGCATTTCAAAATTCAAGCGAAGCTTTCAAAGTGAAACTTAAACTCCTGTCAATGAAATATTCTGAAGGATAACAAGGTCACTGCAACTTACGCAACCTGCTGACAATGTGTAAAGAATGTTGATGTTCATGAGTTGCAGGAAAACGTAGACAAGAGTGTGTATGGATAGCATGCGTTGAAGAATTCTGCAATAGACCAGGGACTATCATGCAAGAGAATGCCTGCTCGAGTTGGATAAACAAAATATTATTCAAGAACATGCAATTTTCTTTTGTTCAGCTAATGTTCAAAGGTGCCTTGTTTGCTGACAATATTTCACTTCTTAATTGCTTTTTAATCTTTAAGTAGAAGTGTGAAGTCATTGTATCAACAGCTGACTTTGATACTACTCAGATGAGCTACATAAAGATATTTTTAAAAAGGTAGAATTACTTGTGGGATGTCAGTTAACTAGGTGGCTACAGTCTGATGTGGAAAGATGCCAATACTGCAGATTCAATTCTCAAACTGATTATGGTAGTTCACAGAGTTCTGTCTTGGCGCACACTTGCAGAACTGTGTCTCTCTAACTATTCATGACCAGTTGTCTCGTTGTAATAGAGAGGGATGAGCATAGCTCTTGGTGGACTGTGGTTAATTACACATTTAAAACCGGTCAGGTTATTTGCACTGGAGATATATTTGAGCTTGTGGCCTGTGGATTTAGGACCATTGAGAAGCCTGTTAAACTGGGGGAGGGACAAGGATTATACTATAGTTGTCAACAAACAGAGAGGATAAATGTTTCCTTGATCACAACTCCTAGGAAGTGTTATTCCATGGACAGTAGAAATCAGGATAGTAGATGAATGACCACCCAGAAGATGAGGAAGAGGCAGGAAGTGCTAGAGTCTTTGGGGTGATTGGCATTTTTAAACTGATACTCTGCATTGGAGTTGGAGGGAAATGAGACTGTGGTCTTAAATAGCCCTAACAATGAAAGAAATCTTGGTAGTTTTGAGCCTTGTACTGTAACAAGTGTTAAGATTCTAGCTGATGTTACTACTGAACATGTCAGATCTCAGGATGGAACCTGGCTTGATAGAACCTAACTCTTTTTGTCTATTACTGAAGTTGATAGAACAGTAATATTGCTTGGATCAGTTTTCTGCTCAATTGGGTCATTGTTTGACAGTGAGCTATTATTCACAGGGACAACTTTTGAATTGTTGCACTCTATACTACCAATCTTCCCTTTATTTATTCAAGTTTGCATCCAAGTTCAAGAATCTCATTGCTTTTCACATGACAAAGTTCTAACTGTTCATTAGTTTTGATTTTCAATTGTACATTTAATCAGTTATTTAGATTTACCAGCAATTCCTTTTCCTCGCTCAAATTTTTTCTCATAATATTTCATAGAGATTTCTGATACTTGAAGTTCAAGTTTTTAACTGAAGATTGACCTTTGTCACATTTGTTTCCAAGTTTTTAATTTAAACAGTTCAATTCCTCAGTCAAGTGTTCCACTTTCCATGATTGATTCTCAATGGTTCTTACCAAATCTCATTTTTAATTCACAATCTCCTCTTTCATGCATAAAAGTTGCTTTCCGATGTTGAACAAGCTTTCCTTCAATTGCTTGTTAATCAGCAATAAGCATTTCATTTTGTCCACAGTAGCTTTCAGGAGTTAGTCATTGATTTGATTTGATTTGATTTAATATTGTCACATGTATTAGCATACAATGAAAAATATTGTCTCTTGTGCACTATATAGACAAAGCATACCTTTCATAGAGAAGGAAACGAGAGAGTGCAGAATGTAGTGTTTCAGTCATAGAAAGGTAAATCCATTCAAAAGTCTGACATAGCAGGGAAGAAGCTGTTCTTGAGTCAGTTAGTGTGTGACCTCGGACTTTTCTATCTTTTTCCTGACAGAAGAAAGTGGAAGAGAGAATGTAGGGGATCCTTAATGATGTTGGCTTCTTTGCCAAGGCAGCGGGAAGTTAGACAGAGTCAATGGATGGAAGGCTGGTTTGTGTGATGGATTGGGCTACATTCACGATCTTTTGTAATTCTTTGCAATCTTGAGCAGAGCAGGAGCCAGACCAAATTATGATACAACCTGAAAGAATGTTTTCTATGGTGCATCTCTAAAAATTAATGGAGTTGTAGCTGACATGCCAAATTTCCTTAATCTTCTGAGAAAGTAGAAGCATTGGTGGGCTTTTTTAACTATAGTGACGGTGGTGTGGGGGGTGGGGGGGGGGGGAACCAGGACAGGCTGTTGGTGACCTGGACACCTGAAACCATGAAGCTCTCAACCCGTTCTACTTCGTCCTCATTGATGTAGACAGGGGCATGTTCTCCCTTACGTTTCTTGAAGTCGACGACAATTTCCTTCATTTTGTTGACATTGAGGGAGAAATTATTGTTGCCATACTAGTTAAACAGATTCTCTATATCTCATTCTTGTACTCTGCCTCATCATTGTTTGAGACCTGACCCCCTATGGTGGTGTTGTCAGCAGACTTGAAAATCAAATAGGAGGTGGAATAGGTTTATAAGGAGTATAGCAGGGGGCTGAAAACACAGGTTTGTGGGGCACCAGTGTTGAGGATAATCATGGAGGAGGTGTTGTTGCCTATCTTTGCTGATTGTGGTCTGTGAGTTAGGAAGTTCAAGATCCAGTCATAGAGGGAGGTGCGAGGTTTAGGCCATGGAATTTGGAGATGAGTTTCATGGGAATAATGGTATTGAAGACTGAGCTGTAGTCAATAAATAGGAGTCTGACGTAGGTGTCCTTGTTATCTTGGAGTTCCAGGGTTGAGTGCAGGGCCAGGGAGATGGCATTGGCTCTGGACCTGTTGCAGGCAGTAGGCAAACTGGATCCAGGTAGTCTGGGAAGCTGGAATTGATTTGTGCCATGACTAGCCTTTCAAAGCACTTCATAACAATGGATGTCAGAGTGACAGGCCCATTGTCATTAAGGCACGATGCTTGGTTTTCTTTGGTGACGGGATGATAGTCGTCTTTTTGTAGCAAATAGGAACCTCAGATTGTTGTAAAGATGGTGATTTAATGGAGATCACCTGCCTCTTCTAATAATGTTGTCACCACATTACTGTCTCTACTAGCCAAATGATGGAATGGAAAATTTGGTAGAAAGAACAGGCATGCAGAGTGTTTCCTAAGTGGTAAGAAATTAGAAGTGCAGACATCAAAAGGACCGGAGTGTCCTTGTCTACATCTCACTGAAGGATTACAACAAGTGAATGGAATGCTAGTCTTTATTACAAGAGGATTTGAGTACAGGAATAGTGCAATCTTGCTTCAATTGTATTGGAGGTTGGTTAGACTGCACCTGGATTACTGCATATAGTTTTGTTCCACTTATCTGATAGAGGATATTATTGCAAAACTGAAAAAGTATCCAGGTTCACCAGACTTGTTCTAGCAATTTTGGCCTTGAGAGTTTGGGCAACTGGGCCTATATTCTCAATAAATTCAAGGAATGAGAGATGATCTCATTGACACTTATGAAATATTTAAAAGAATAGACAGGGGAGATACAGGTAAGATGTTGTCTTTGGCTGGAGAATCCAGAGTGAAGGGGAATAATTTCAAAATAAGTGGGATGCCACTTATGACTAAAAGGAGGAGAAATTTCTTTACACAGAGGGTTCTCAATCCTTAGAATTCTGTACTGTAGGAAGCTATGGGAGCTCAGTCATTGAGTATGTATAAGGTAGAAATTGACAGATTTCTGATTAATAATGAAGGGTTATAGAGATAATGTGTGTAAAAGGCATTGAAGTGTCTGGTCAGCGAAGCAGGCTTAATGGGCTGAATGATCTACTCCTATTCCTATTTTCCTTTCATTGCCCGAATAAAATTTATCCATTTAACCGGTGATTTAGAAATAGTTCCCATCGTAACAATTCCATTTATGAAGTCACTTCCTAAATTGACTTTACACAAAGATACAGGTTTATAAATTCCATTAATACCATTTTTTAACACCTTTTCCTTCATAAAACTATTGGAACATAAATTACATCATTAGCCACCATCAATAATTAGTCTGCCCCTTTACATCTGAAAATTTTAATTTGTCTATTTAATTTGTTGGAGGAATTAGTGAAAACTTCTCCCTTTGAAACAAAACATGCAGAAAATGTAATTGCCTGACTTTAGTCATTAGAACATAAGAACGTTTGAACTAGGAGCAGGAGTAAGCCGTCTGGCCCCTCGAGCCTGCTCCACCATTCAATAGGATCATGGCTGATCTTTTCATGGATCCAGCTCCATTTACCCACCAGGCCACCATAACACTTAATTCCTTTACTGTTCAAAAATGTACCTAATCCTGCCTTACATACATTCAATGAGGTAGTCTTAACTGCTTCACTGGGCAGGGAATTTCACAGATTCACAACCCTTTGTGTGAAGAAGTTCCTCCTCAACTCAGTCCTAAATCTGCTCATGCCCCTAGTTTTAGTATCACCTGCCAGTGGAAACAACTTCTCTACTTCTGTCTTATCTATTCCCTTCATAATCTTATGTGTTTCTATAAGCCTTCCCCTCATTTTTCTGAATTCTAATGAGCATAGTCCCAGTCTACTCGTCTCTCCTCATAAGCCAACTCTCTCAACCCTGGAATCAACATAGCAAATCTCCTCTGTATCCCCTCCAGTGCCAATGTATCTTTTCTCAAGTAAGGAGATTAAAACTGCACATATGACTCCAAATGTGACCTCACCAACACCTTACATAACTGCAACATAACTTCCCTGTTTTAAACTCCATCCCTCTAGCAGTGAAGCACTAAATTCCATTTTTCTTCTCATTTAAATACTCTCCTTACAAACCAACTTTTTATGATTCATGCACAAGATAGCCAGGTCCCTCTGCACAACAGCATGTTACAATTTTTTACCATTTAAATAATAGGCCATTTTGCTGTTATTCCTACCAAAATGGATGATCTCACATTTATTAACACTGTGTTCTATCTGCCAGACTCTTGACAAAGGTATAAAGTTCCTTTGTAGCTTTCAGTGTCCTCGGCACTCTTTGCTTTACTACTCATCTTAGTGTCATCTGCAAATTTTGATACACTACACTTGGTCCCCAAGTCCTAATCATCTATGTAAATCGTAAACAATTGCAATGCCAACACTGATCCCTGATGCACAACACTAGTCATTGATCCCCAACCAGACACCCATTTATCCTTATTCTTTGCTTTCAGTTAATTCTACCCTTAACACTGTGCACCTTTATCTTATGCCCCTCGCCCGCACCGATTTCTGTGGCAGGTGGGAAGTAAAATTCCAGCCATGGGGCAGAATTTTCTGGCTGCACTTGGCCCAAGATCAGAAAACCCTGTCTGAGGTCAACAGACCTTTGCATGGTGTGTGTCCTGCCTGCTATAATTCCTGTGGTGGATGGGATGGGAAAATTTTGCCCACGGGGTTTGGTGGATGAAGAGATGAAAATGTTGCAGTTTGTTTGGTGAGGGGGTGGGTGGGTGGGGGGGTGTTGCGCGTGTGCATGGGGGTGGGGGGGGTGGTGGTTGCAGTGGCAGCATGATAATGGGTGATGTAGTCCAAAGCAGCGAATTGGATAGGTTAGTTATAACTACGATATGATGAATATGATTGGGACATTTAATGAAATGGAGAAACTGGGGGGAAAAAAGGTGTAAGAGAGAAGCGTCATCTATAAGCTAATTTGCGTTGAGGCCTGGGGTGTTGACATGCTGTTCTGCAGCAATGCGTGAATCACAAAGCACTTAGCACCAAAGGTTACATCTGGATAAGATCTACGACTTACAGATTCAAACTGTTAGGAGAAATGTTAAGAGAGATTGATACCTATGGAAATCATAGGCTCAGAACGCATAAGTTTACCTGAAGGGAATCATTGACTGGTTGTCTGTGTTTTGATCTTCACTCTGCACCAAGATAATCAGAATGTGGCTAGGCAGGGAGCAATACTTGAAATTTCCTATGAATGATGGGCACTGCAGGATATTGATTTAAATTACCAAACTGGAATTTTAATTTGCTGCTACGTTTTTTTAATTTAAATGGTCCGTCCTGTGTTATCAGTGTCGTGCCTTCTTGGACCGGGGGCTGGGGGGAGGAGGTAGGATGTTGCTATGGTACTTGAGAGTCCTGAACAAAAAAGCGCTTAATAAAGTGGGGGTATGCTTAAAAAATGCTCAGGCTATGTCATTTCACTTCCAAATCTGAATGCAGCTAATGGTGTGTTTTGATCTTTCAGTTTTTAAGTGTAGAATGGATATTTTTCCTTTCAATCTATTTTCAGAGCAATTTTGCAGAAAACAGTGGTGCTGGTGAACTGTCATCATTAATATTTCTGATTCATTTTACAGATTTCTTGCAAAGTTTTAAAAAAACACTGCTTTTTACCCCAGGTAAAATGTCTTTACTTTGATTCTAATCCATAATTCGCACTAATATGTACAAAAATGATTTTCTTTTAAAAGAATGCCCTGATCTTGGGCAAGTGTGACCAAAATGAAATATCTTTGTTTCTATTAGTTTATTGATAGGCTTCTGAGCCTATGATAAGCGTTCTGAGCCTATGATTTCCATAGGTATCAATCTCTCCTAACATTTCTCCTAACAGTTTGAATCTGTAAGTCGTAGATCTTATCCAGACGTAACCTTTGGTGCTAAGTTAACTTTAACGAGTGGTTTCTGTTAATTTCAAGGTACAAGAATGTGCACTTCTCTTAAACAGTCCCAATGTCAGCTAATGTGCATCTTGAGCTCTGCTTCCTCCCAGACAATAGAGCTAAAATGTTCATTGTTTAAATAGCCAAACTTTTTTATTTTGAAGCTTCTGAAACATTAGGCTACAGACCTGGTCCTCAGTCATCTCTGGATACTACAAAGTGGCAGCTTGCCTATTTAATGAAAGAATTTCATTGATTGATGTCTTTTGCTCAGACTTGCTGTTGCAGGATGAAAAGCAAGAAGGTTGATGTTAGGCTATAATATTTAGATAGACAACTCCAAAGCCAGAAGTCTCTGATAGTATCTGGAATTGTCTAAGTCCAGCAAGTCTGTCTAGAACAAGCAGAAATCATGTTTCACTACATCAAAGAGAACAGTTGATGAGTACTTTTGTTTAAAAATGAGGCAGAATCCAGTAATGGTATGTCTGTGGGATTTTCTGCATCACTCATCTCACTGCCATGGTATGTTTTCTGGTAATGGAAGTGGTAAGCAATTGACCGTGGTGGCATTTTTAGGCCCCGTTAATGTTTACAGTATTTTGTACGTCTTGCCCACCCTGCTGCTGGGGACCGTACCTCGAGGGGTCACCTTTGGCAGGACCAATCAATCTGCTGGCATGAGGGGCTGGAAAATCCTGCCCTGACTCTTCCATTGTGAATCAAACATCAATAGGGACCTTAGAATAGCTACACTGTATGAACTGTGGCAGCCTTTCAAACCATCCCGCTATATGTGACTAAGCAGTTTATCCATTGGCACATTGATGACTGTGGACACAGCACAGTGGTACAGTGGTTAGCACTATTGCCTCACAGTGCCAGAGACCTGAATTCGATTTCTGGCTTGGGTCACTTTCTGTGCAGAGTCTGCATGTTCTCGCCTTGTCAATGTGAGCCGATGTCCGGTTTCCTCCAACAGTCCAAAAGACATGCTGGTTAGGTGCATTGGTCATGCCAAATTCTCCATCAGTACACCCAAACAGGCATGGAGTGTAGTGCAGTGGATTTTCACAGTAAATTCATTATCGTGTTAATGTAAGCCTACTTGTGACCCTAATAAATAAACTTTAAAAACTGATCTCATGTTCTGTTAGATTGTTAGATGCAGAATCCTGTTGGGATTCTTCCATTACAAGATTACTCTCCAAAGGTAACCCAACAACCTTGACATTTTAAGTCTGACATAGAAGTAATGACCACATTGGATAAATAACAAAGGACCAATGACATCTGCGGAGCTGTTACCAAGTAAGAAGTAATGTCATAGGAAAGGAGGGGAAAATTTATAGAGGAAACAAAATTGAAAAACAACTGTGGTTTTTAGAATGACAGCAAGTAGCACAACCAGTTTTATTTGAAAGTGAGCCAGAATCCATTGCCTGCAATGGTTTATTTAAGATAAAGCTGATCTCTTCCAATAATGAACCGAACATCAACAAGGGATTAGAACAACTTCATTTCCTTCCATTATCTCATCACATGATTGTTATAAATAAATATTTTCAGTTCATTATAAAGCATTTGGAGATTGAAATTATATCATTTATGCATATGCAGATTCAGAGTCAACTAACAATACACTATATAGGCTTAATGATGAGCATAAATAAATTTACATCAATAACTTGCTTTAGTAATATTATTAATTCATGTCGCAAGGTTAAGCTCCTCTATTTTTGAAAATATATTTGGGGGGGTGGGGTGCAATTCTGCCAAAAGACTTCTGAGTGTCAAATTTGCATAAAGACTGGAGTTTTTCAACCAGAGTTTCAGAATGAATCTCTGTGCATCACAGAATGCCCAAGTGTGAATCACATGAAAAATCAGGGGCAGGGATTCCAGAAGGCATTTGACAAAGTGCCATACTTAAAATGTTGGCTCTATTCTCTCCCCACAGATGCTGTCAGACTTGCTGAGATTTTTCAACACTTCCTGTTTTTGTTTCAGGTTCCAATATCTGCAGTATTTTGCTTTTATCACAGTATGTCTACAATCTATCTAAGAACCAAATCCCATCCTAAATGAGAAGAATCCAATCACAAAACATTTAATTGGCCAGTTAAGGGTTTCAATAGACCTAAGGATATTTAGGCTGGCTGATACCAACTGGATTACAGAAACATAGAAAATAAAAGAAAATAGAAAATAAAAGCAGGAGTAGGCTGTTCAGCCCCGAGCCTGCTCCGCCATTCACTATGATCATGGCTAATCATCAAATTCAATATCTTGATCCTGCCTTCCCCTCATATCCTTTGATCCCTTTGGCCCCAAGCACTATATCAAATTTCTTCTTGAAATCACACCAACATTTTGGCCTCAACTATTTTCTGTAGTAATGAGTTCCACAGATTCCCCTTCTGTGGGTGAAGATATTTCTCCTTGTCTCAGTTCTAAAGGTTTGACCCTTATCTTCAAATATAATCATAATTTTGGACTCCCCCATCACCGGGAACATTCTTTCTGAACCTAGGGGGGAATAGCTCAAAGTAGTAAGGTGGTTCTGTTTTACGTGCCAACCTGCAAATATCCCAGCTGGGATCATAAAATTATCCCTATCCCTCCACACACACACATACATACCCCCTTCCACCAGTACACGCGCAGTTCTTGCCAGGCTTTCACAAGTTCCGCATGGTTCTGGCTGTCAGAAATATGAATGGAGATCAGAATTGCCTCACAAGGTGAAAAAAGATTATAAACAGCTGTAATGCTGTAGTTTACTGCAGCAAATAGTGTTGTTCTCTGCCAGTGATCACCTGGCACATGGCCATGAATCGAGTAAAATTCTTTTCTGTTTATGAATGGCATGCCATTGATCACAGGGGTTTGAATGACAATATGGATGCAATCAATAATTTCTTGAAAAAGTAGCAGTGTAATCATTTTTCTCTGATGCTGTAATTCTACA
The DNA here is from genome assembly GCA_024679065.1 of Sphyrna mokarran. Lineage (NCBI taxonomy): Eukaryota > Metazoa > Chordata > Chondrichthyes > Carcharhiniformes > Carcharhinidae > Sphyrna > Sphyrna mokarran. The sequence goes on along the minus strand of JAGIQG010000004.1, from coordinate 77,480,735 downwards.
CCAAACTGCTAGTAGGTTCCTACATGACAGAATAAGGTATCTGTGACCTTAAATGATGTAGCTGTGACCAGTAAACTGAGTGACATAATATATATACCTGGCAGTTGGTTGCAACGACCCATTGCCTGGTTTAGTGCACAGTTAAGACTGATTTTCTCTGTTCCTTGTGTTATTTGGATGCTGCAGTGTCCTCTTGCTACAGGCAGTATAGAGCTGCATGCTGAACTTCTCTGAGTCATGCAGTCATCCAGTGGTCGCATGTATTGTTTCACCCTGTTTCCTGAGCATTACTAAGGCCACAGAGGTCTGATTCAACCAAGCAAGCATGTACATCAATTTCTGTCAAACAAACAGTGCTCCCACGGAGATTCAGCCACTCCACTGTCTGTCAGTTAACTGCAATCATCAGTGCAGAGTCAGATATTGCCTTCTGGCTGCACAAAATATGTGATGAAGAGTGAGTAAGAAATAATAGAAAAAAACAATTTTTCAAATGCCAATAGTCATTTGCATTCTCATTGTTTTTATGTGCGCATACATTCAACATGGGGAAACTTTCTTGGGAGCTTCAATAAAAGTAGGAAAAATAATATTAAAATGCATTTCTGAAATGTCCTTGTTTTTACGTACAATTAATGATGTATTCTAACTGGAAAAATTACCGGGCTATAATGGCATTTTTCAACTGATGGAAAAAAATATTGGGTGAGCATAGCTCTTAACTTTCAATCATTCATGGGATGAATTATTCAAACATAAAATTGTCAATAATATATAATCTGTGATGCAAAACCTTTCCAAATTCTATTTAAATAGCAGGTTTCATTTCCAAACCTGGATTTTAAATTGCACTATCCGACACTGTTTAATTTAGATACAGAGTGTCATGATAGCAGGAACTGTTCAAGTGAAACAATGAAGCCAGCAGCATAATCATTTTAATAAATACAATCCCCATAGTTGTCTTAACTGTACATTCAATATGGGTTACTTGCATGAGTATGAAAGGAAATTCTAGCTTCACAGCTCATTCATCATGTTTCCATTCAACTTCATAACTGCTTTCATTGCCAACTGCACATGGTATTTTGTTCAGAAATAAATTATTTTGAGAATAAAGAGAGATTAATTTTGAATGATTTTTTGACAAACTATAGTTGGCATGTTTCTGATCCAACAAACATCTTCTTTAATTTTTCCTTCAGAATGAAGCAACCTCCAAAATTAAAAGGAAAACACATGAAATCTGTATAGGAGCCAAGAATTCAAAGAATAATTGCACATTATGGCTGATTTGATTTTGGAACATCCTCAAATATTTGGGATTATGAAGAAAGATTAAAGCTTAAAGCTCTGTTGTAGGAAGAAAGGAGCTAAGAGGGACCCTACTGAAAGACATATAAGATTGATTAGCAGAGATCAGGTAAACCCAGAATATTATTTCAATCTAAGAGGGGTGGCACGGTGGCACAGTGGTTAGTGCTGCTGCCTCACAGCACCACAGGCACGGGTTCAATTCCCGATTGGGCCACTGATTGTATGGAGTCGGCACATTCTTCATGTCTCTGCATGGGTTTCCTCTAGATGCTCTAATTTCCTCCCACAGTTCGAAAGACGTACTGGTTGGGTGCACTGGCTATGCCAAATTCTCTCTCGGTGTACGTGAACAGGCACCAAAGTGTGGCACCTAGGGATTTTCATGTAAATGTAGTCATGACGTTAATAAATAAATTAAACTAAGTTGAATCAGAGAGCATAAATTTATGAGTCATCAATGGCTAGAATAATCAGTTAACACACATTGTTACTAGGATGTTAAGATGTCGCTGAATGCAATAATGGAAGAGTGAGGATGCAAGGGATGAGTTTTCAGATACCACATGGCCTTTTTTACATCCCTCTATTTTTTGATAATAAAATGTTATTGATAGTGGTTTGCTATTAAACTCTATTTTACAAATCTCACGAACAAAGCAATTTTACACAGGTGCTAAAACATACAGCAGTTGTGTTATGATTCTAAATAGTTCTTCAGTCAGATATGAAATATTTGGTGACTATTCAAGTGCATTACCCCTATTAAGGTAAAGGTACATTAAAATTGTTTTTAAAACAATGTGTCAACTTATATTCCAAGGGACCCAAGCAAAACAACTCACTTTAATGAAACTTTCATTTCAAATTAACTAATACAGATAAAACATGGGCAATATAATTGACTTTGTAGACAGCGACTCTGGTATTACAATCTTTGCTCCTTCCAATCTTCACATGTTCTTGGCTTAATAGCAGTTTCAACAAGCATTGCAAGTTCCTCATGAACGAAAACTTCACATTTATTTTCTGCTGTGTGTAGGTTCGCATGCAATATTTCAACAAGTCACTTTGAACCATCTCTTACAGGAAATACTCGGCTGTTCAGCACTTTTTTCATCACCTCTCAAAGAATTAAATAACGTCATGAAAAACTCCAGAACCTAAAACCACTTAATGTATCTTATCTTTTTTTCCTATTCTTTGTAATATTGTGCTAAGACCCTATGCAATTAAAAAAAATTGATGAGCTTGCAATATAGTTGAGACGAATCCTCAGAACTTAGAACCGTAATCTAATAGGATTTGTGCACTGTTATTCAGCTTTTAATTTAAACACCTTGCAAGCATTTCAGTTCAATGAGACAAGAACAATAATCGACTCTTTAATTCATTCAATACTTCAGATACCAACTCAAACTTAAACAGTTGAACTCATTAACTGTTTTACTGAACTTTGACACATAACTGAAAATCAATGCTCAACTGAGCCTTAATTGCACATTAATGGCATGGTGGCACAATGGTTAGCACTGCTGTCCATCAGCACCAGGGACCCGGATTCAATTCCGGGCCTGGGCCACTGTCTGTGTGGAGTTTGAACATCTCCCCGTGTCTGCATGGGTTTCCTCCAGATGCTCCAGTTTCCTCCCATTGTCCAAAGATATGTGGGCTAGGTTGATTGGTCATGGTAAACTAACCCTAATATCAAGGGGATTAACAGGGTAAACATGTGGGTTACGAGAATAGTGGCTGGATGGTGGTTGGTGCAGACTCGATGGGCTGAATGGCCTCCTTCTGTACTGTAGGGATTCTATTTAACTGAACATTAATTTTAGTTATTTAACTGAAAATAGATACAACCGAGTTTAGGGAAAACCTTGGCCAAGAAATATCCCCAATATAGAATCTATCTTCTTCAGGACACATGTCTTATGATGGTTAGTCTCTATAGAATTATCACTGGCAAACAAAGGATTGCAGTGACTTTTATCCACAAATCTTCTATTTGCTTCCACAAGAGTCTCTGTCATTCAGTCAACTGTGTAACCAGAAAGCGATCACATGGCTTGAGTATCCAATGAAATTACTTGTGTATGTCACCATTATGCATAGTTCACATGATATGTACCACACATAATGGCAATTTCATTCAAGATCACAGTATCTGTGTCAGTAAATAGCTTCCCTTATTTGACTAACACTGGAAACTTCAAATCGTAGCTCTCAGACCAGGGTAACTTTATCAAGAGTAACTTGATGACTTGAGTCTAATTTTAATGATAAGTTGACCAAAAATCTCGACATGCTTAACTATCTGCCAGAATAACCATTTTTAATTCAGTATTGCCATTATTGCTGTTAACTCATTATTGCAGTCGTTCCTTCTCAGCCAATGTTAAGATCTTAATAATCAAATTGATTTTATAAATGTTGCTCATAATAATCTCAGATGAGAGATGGGAAAAAAAATAATTGATTTGTTTAGTGAATATAAAATCCCTAAGCCAAGCAGTTCCTTCCAGTCTTGCTGCATTGAGTGTGAATAGGCCTCTGTTGAGTCTGTGGATTGGACATTCAGATGTGACACATAATTTGCTGTCTCTCATAGGTACATAATGCCCCATCTACTGAGGTTGGCCAAGCAGGGGCTGTGGCTGTTCCTGATCCTGTTAAGGGTGGACCACTCTTTCCTTGGAAGGCTATAACCAGAAGTTGTTGGGTTGAGTTGGAGACAAAGTATTTGTTTGTAATGTCCAGCAATTACCATTCATTTGTCCAGGTGGAGTTTGCATTGAAGTCCTGTGTGGCCTTCTTCATGGGAGTTGTACCTTGAGTGGGCTGAATCGATTAGCATAAAGTGGCAGCTGGGGCGTATTACAAACATTTTCTATCGTTCTGTGGGTTATTGCAATCAACAGATATATAGAGGAGTGATGTTTACCAGGGCAGAGAGCCAAGGGAGTGACGTTGAGCATAGGGAGCAATGAATCAGCATTCACCAGCCCTGCCAGTATCCAGGCTTACCTGGGGAAGCCTATGATCCTACTGGCAGGCTAAATTCCAAAGGAAGCTTTATGAGAAGAGGAATCTTAACCAAAATCCCAAAGCAAAAGGAATGAAAGAGGTTACAAATGTATGGCACAACTTGACCTTAAAATCAAATCATATAACTTCCACGTGAACAAAATTACAATAAATATACAAAATATTGTTGGTTCCAATTAACATGCTTTATTTATTTTAACAAATTCTGAATTTGGGCTCTCCTGTTGGTAAATCTACAATTCCACACTTCCAATTTTGATTTTTTGGTTAGCTTGTCTCTTATCAGTAGGAATTTGGAGAGCTCCAGTTACCTGTATTTCCCATATGTTGAAGAATGAAGCAATGAGCTAGCGTTCGTACTTGCATTCATCATCTGTATTGGAAGGTGCTTGTACGTAGATGTTTCATAGTGATAACAGGGTCAACCTATCACTCACATGCTTACAGCATAAGCCACACTCTAAGAAATGATAAATCACAGATCTATCCATTGGAGGATACAACACTGTAGTGCCAATTATTTAACCCCTGTTTTCCTTTGCATAAGATTCCTCATTCAGGATTAATGAACTTACCTGAATAAGACAAAACACTAATATTGGAAACATGAAATAAAAGTAAAATATTCTGAAAATATACAACAGGTTAACAACATCTGCAAAGTGAGGGAAGGCTAATTAATGTTTTGGGTGTGGACCCAACATTAGACCCAACAGGAGTAGCACCGTGGCCCATTGGTAGCACTACTGCCTCACAGTGCCAAGAACTTTTCAGGCCTTTGTCACTGCCTGTGTGGAGTCTGAACGTTTTCCCTATCTCTGCGTGAGTTTCCTCTGGATGCTCCAGTTTCCTCCCACAGTCCAAAGATATGCAAGCTAAGTTGATTAGCAATGCTAAAATTGACATTAATGTCAGGGGGATTAGCAGAGGAAATGTATGGAGTTATGGTAATAGAGCCTGGGTGGAATTGTGATTGGTGCCACCTTGATGGGCCAAATAGCCTCCTTCTGTACTGTGGGGGTTCTAGTAAATATTTTGTTCTGACACATGAGAAACTGATCTGCTTTAGAAAGAGTCAACATGCAGTCTTTCCTCATTTTGCAATGTCTTCCTGACACTAAGGGCTATTGAGCATCGCCAATCAACCTAATCATTCACTCCTGAAGTTGGTTATAACAAAGTCTTAATTTTTAAACGTTTGTGATTTTTTTTTCAGTTCAGTATACACTTGACTACACATAGAGCTAAGTGGAGAAATACACCAACTAGGTCCCTTGAATTGACATGTAAAGATTTAGGTCTGAAACTTATCATGTCAATGGGATTTTTCCATTTTGTTGCAGTGAAAGGAGATTTGGCTGGCCATCAAATTTTCCAGCCTTGTTGCAGTGTGAGTGTGTTGTGAACAGCAGGTAAGATTGCACCCCTCATTTTATTACAAACTTGCTCAGATAAAGGACTAATTTAAAAGGTAATCCCACATGATATACAGGCATGCACACTAGCATGCAAAACAGAACAAGTAACAAGGTGGAGGAGGTGGATTGATAAGAGTTAATGACTATAAGAAAAAAAAAGAAATATACATTCCAATATTCCTTCAGTTGTTGAAAATTCCAGGGGTGCTGCAGCTGACATATTCTCTTTGAAACTGTAACCTATCTTTTTCCAAAGTGAATGCTATGACACTTACAAATTCTTTTGATTAAATTTCTTTATCTCTATCACGTATTCCAAATGTAACAGAGGCATCGTCTGACCATGGGGATAGCAGGGAGAGTGGGATGATGTTACATTCCTCAGTCTTCGCCTGAGTGTGATTGGTGCATTCTGCAGACTCTTCATTTACTGCAACAACCAGACAAACTTATAATAGATTCATAATCAGAGATTTTCACTTGAGGGGTTCTGGTCATGTGACAGCTTTTTTTTTGTATTCATTCATGGGGCATAGATATTGCTAGCTAGCCAGCATGTATTTCTCATTCCTCGTTTCCCTTAAGAAGATGGTGGTGAACTGCCTTCTTGAAATGCTGCACTCCACGTGCTGTTAGGGAGGAAATTCCAGGATTTTGACTTAGTGACTGTGAAGCAATGGTGATATATTTCCAAGATATACAGATGCCGGCGTTGGATTGGGGTGGTAAGAACTCAGTAAGAATTTAGCAACACCAATTTATAATCCAACCGATTTATTTGATAGTAAAAATGCGAGCTTTCAACACTCTGTGTCTTCCTCAGGCAAATGCAGTGTTCTGGTCTGCAATAGCACACATCAGCACAGACAGTCACAGATTGCTGATTAGAATGCGAATCCTTACATCTAACCTGCTATTGAAGTGTTAAAGTGGCGAACAATGTGTGTGAAGGGAATCCTGAGCATTGTTGGAGAATTGTGTGTTTTCTCCAGACAGCACAGTAAGTGAGGTTTTTTGCTAACCCAGGCAAGTTACGGGGGTTACAGATAGTGTGTCATGAAGCCAAGATCCCTGTTAAGACCGTCCTCATGTGTGCGGAGCTTGGCTATCAGTCTCTGTTCAGCGACTCTGCGCTGTCGTGTATCACGAAAGCCCCCTTGAAGAACATTTACCCGCAGGTCGGAGGCCGAATGCCCATGACTGCTGAAGTGTTCGCCCACAGGAAGGGAACTGTTTTGCCTGGTGATTGTTGAGCAATGCTCATTCATCCACTGTCGTAGTGTCTGCATGGTCTCCCCAATATACCATGCTTCGGGACATCCTTTCTTGCAACGTATTAGGTAGACAACGTTGGCCGAGTTGCAAGAGTATGTACCGTGTACCTGGTGAATGGTATCCTCACGTTTGATGATGTCGTCCATGTCTATGATCTGGCATGTCTTGCAGAGGTTGCTGTGGCAGGGTTGTGTGGTATTGTGGTCACTGTTCTCCTGAAGGTTGGGTAGTTTGCTGCGAACAATGATCTGTTTGAGGTTGTGCGGTTGTCTGAAAGCAAGAAGTGGGGGGGTGGGGATGGCCCTAGCGAGATGTTCATCGTCATCAATGATATGTTGAAGATTCCGGAGAAGATGTCGTAGCTTCTCCGCTCCGGGGAAGTACTGGACAACAAAGGGTACTCTGTCCACCGTGTCCCGTGTTCGTCTTCTGAGGAGGTCAGTGCGGTTTATCGTTGTGGCACGTTGGAACTGTCGATCGATGAGTCGAGCGCCATATCCTGTTCTCACGAGTGCATCCTTCAGTGTCTGGAGGTGTCTGTCACGATCCTCCTCATCTGAGCAAATTCTGTGTATACGGAGGGCTTGTCCATAGGGAATGGCTTCTTTAACGTGTCTAGGGTGGAAGCTGGAGAAGTGGAGCATTGTGAGGTTGTCTGTCAGTTTGCGGTACAGTGAGGTGCTGAGGTGACCGTCCTTGATGGAGATGCGTGTGTCCAAGAATGCAACTGATTCTGGAGAATAGTCCATGGTGAGTCTGATGGTGGGATGGAACTTGTTGATATCATCATACAGTTGTTTCAATGATTGTTCACCATGAGTCCAAAGGAAAAAGATGTCATCAATGTATCTAGTATATAACCTTGGTTGGAGATCTTGTGTGGTGAAGAAGTCTTGTTCGAACCTGTGCATGAAGATGTTGGCATACTGAGGTGCGAATTTGGTCCCCATGGCTGTTCCGTGTGTCTGGATGAAAAGCTGATTGTTGAAGGTGAAGACATTGTGGTCCAAGATGAAGCGGATGAGTTGTAAAATTGCATCTGGAAACTGGCAGTTGTTGGCATTGAGTACTGAGGCAGTTGCAGCAATACCATCGTCGTGGGGGATGTTGGTGTAGAGCACCGAGACATCCATTGTGACAAGGAATGTCCCTGGTTCAACTGCTCCATGTGTGCTGAGTTTCTGTAGGAAGTCCGTAGTGTCAAGACAAAAGCTGGGGGTTCTTTGTACGATGGGTTTCAGGATGCCCTCGATATAGCCGGAGAGGTTCTCACACAGGGTCCCATTGCCCGATACGATGGGACGGCCAGGTATGTTTGCCTTGTGTATCTTTGGGAGGCAGTAGAGATCTCCAATGCAGGGAGTACGTGGAATGAGAGCCCGGAGGGTGTTCTGAAGGTCCGGATCAAAGGTTTTGATCAGAGTGTTGAGTTGACGAGTGTGTTCTTTGGTTGGATCTGCTGGTAACTGTCTGTAGTGTTTCTCATTGTTTAGTTGTCGGTAGCAAAAAACCTCACTTACTGTGCTGTCTGGAGAAAACACACAATTCTCCAACAATGCTCAGGATTCCCTTCACACACATTGTTCGCCACTTTAACACTTCAATAGCAGGTTAGATGTAAGGATTCACATTCTAATCAGCAATCTCTGACTGTCTGTGCTGATGTGTGCTATTGCAGACCAGAACACTGCATTTGCCTGAGGAAGAAATATTTCCAAGTCAGGATGGTGAGTGGCTTGGAGGAGAACTTACAGGTTGTGGTGTTCCTATGTACCTGCTGCCTTTGCCCATTTAAATGGAAGTGGTCATGGGTTTGGAAGGTGCTGTGGAATGAATTTTGGTGAATTTATTTAGCTCATCTTGTAGATAGTACACACTGCTGCTACTTAGCGCCAGTAGAGAAGGGAATGGATTTTTGTGGATGTGGTGCCAATCAAGTAGACTGCTTTGTCCTGGTGTCGTCAAACTTCTTGAGTGCTGTTGGAGCTGCTCCCATCCAAGCAAGTGGGCAGTATTCCACCATAACCTGACTTGTGCCTTGTAGATAGTGACCAGGCTTTGGGGAGTCAGGAGGTGAGTTACTCGCCGCAGTATTCCAAGCTTCTGACCTGCACTTGTAGCCACTGCGTTTATGTGGCAAGTCCATTTAAGTTTTTGATCAATAGTAACCCAAAGATGTTGACAGTGGGGGATTCAGTGATGGCAACACTGTTAAATGTCAAGGGGTGGTGGTTAGAGTGTCTCTTATTGATAATGGTCATTGTCTGGCATTTGTGCGGCATGAATGGTACTTGCCATTTCTCAGCACAAGCCTGAATATTGTTGCATTACTATTGGCACACAATGGAGGACAATCCATATTGGCAAAGGAACGTTGATGTCCCATTGTGAAAGCTATCTAGTTGCCATCAAAACAGATAGAGGTTCCTCAGCACCCTCCTTGTGTGAGCTTTGTTAGTCCTTTCTTGTTGCTGGCAGTTTCTGGAATAAAGAAATCTGGTGGCCTATTGTCCTACATTTTGCAGAGAGTTCAAACGATGGCAGGTGTGAAGTCTATCGGGCGAATTATCTAGCCAAGTCCCCTGGTGATCCATGTTTAGAACTTTTAAAAATAAAGACAATTTGTAGGTTGGTGACAACTGCATTAATTTAAAACACCGTTTTTGTATTTCCAGCTATTTCTTTTCCTTAAAAAAAACACAAGGTATTAACAAAGAGAATAAAGAAAATTTCAGCACAGGAGCAGGCCCTTCAGCCTTCCAAACCTGCACCGATTATGCTGCCCATTGAATCTAAAATCCCATACCCTTCCAGGGACCATATCCCTCCATTCCCATCGTATTCTCTATTGTATTTGCTTCCACCATCTCCCCCAACGGTTAGTTCCAGGCAGTCACCAGCCTCTGTATTAAAAACTTGCCTCGTACATCTCCTTTAAACCTTGCCCCTCACACCTTTAAACCTCTGTCCCTTAGCAATTAACTCTTCTACCTTGGGAAAAAGCTTCTGACTATCCACCCTGTCCATGTCCATACCCTGCCTTTGAAACTAATAATTAATATTCCAAATTGCACACAGATCATGGTGGGAATTGTGCTAACACAAGATTAACAACGTCCATCTTCTTAACCACCAACATAAGTTTGAAAAGTATTCTCCAATGTTTAATTTTACACATCACTTGGACAAGTTATCACTGATTATATACGACCAATGATCAGATGATAAATAAAATGTGAAAAAAAAACTAATTGAGTAGTTTCCACTTTGCAATTATGGGTAAATGCTGAATTCAAGATGAATTTATGTAACAGATTATTTATTTTGGATTCACACTGGTGGATGTTATGTGAAAACAATGCAGTGGAAGTTTGAGTAGAGCTGGAACCTGTTGTGAAATGGATAATGAGTCAGACTTTACTTCTAGTCAGGCAAATTCTGAATGTAAGAATTCTCTTTGTGTTTGTATCTCTCCATGATCTTACCCCTCACTATCTCTGTAATCTTCTTCAGCCACACAATTCTCTCAGATCTCTGTGCTCCTCAAAGGCTGATCTCTTGAACTTTCCCAATTTTAATTGCTCTACCATCGGTAATCATTCCTTTTCTTCTCCAGGCTCTAAGTTCTGGAAAGCACTCTGCAAACCTCTCTACCTCACTTTCCTCCTTTCGCACATGCCTTAAAATCTACTTCTTTGACCAAGTTTTTGCTCATCTGACCTAACATCTCCTTTATGTGCTGTGGCCATGCTTTATTTCATAGCGCCTTTGTGAAATGCCTTGTGATGTTTCATTGCATTAAAGACTCTACCTAAATATGAATTATTATTGCACACCTGATCAGCCAAAGTAGCTGCATAAGTGAAATTGATGCCTCACTTTATTAAGTTGGTACGGTTGGTGTTCCAACATGTGGTTTAATTACTTTCCATTATAGCAGTCTTTCCAAAGCAAAGTCACTGACGCTCCTCATTATGTCTAAATGCCATTGGATCTTGTTTAGATCCTCATGAGATACTTGATTCATAGAATTTCATAAAATCCCTGCAGTGCAGAAGAAGGCCATTCAGTCCATTGAGTCTGCACAAACAACAAACTCACTTCATGCCTTAACCCCACACATCTACACAACTAATCCCTCTAAGTATACATCCTGGGATACTAAGGAGCAATTGAGTAGCGCCAATCAACCTATCCCTCACATTTCTGGACTGTGGGAGGAAACCTGAGCACCCACAGAAAACCCACACAGACATTGGGAGAATGTGCAAACTCCACACAAACAGTAACCCAAGCTTGGAATCGAACCCAGGTCCCTGAGCTGTGAGGCAGCAATGCTAATCACTGTGCCACCATGCCACAGTTCCTGATTGGTTTGATTCTGAGCATCCACCTGCTTTAAGCAATTGTATGCAAATGATCTTACCCTTTTAAAATTCTGCTTTGTAAAGATTGGCCAAAAGCCAAGCAGGAGTCCACTACAAACCGAGAAAGACAAATCAGAAACTTCCCTGAAAGCAGCTGATGGCCCCTTTGACTAAAAACAAAATCCTGCAGATGCTCCAAACCTGACATAAAAATAGAAAATACTTATCAAATCTGGCATTAGCTGCGGAGAAAGAAACAAAGTTTTTTCTGTTTCATTCAGTAATCTTCCATTAGAACTGATGAAACGTCACAACGTAGTTATCATGGGAGACTCTAAGTTTCCAAATATTGACTAGAACCTTTATAGGTCAAATAGTTCGGATGGGACCCTTTTTGTACGGTGTGTGCAGTAGAGTTTCCTGACACAATATGTGGATAAGCCAACAAGAGGCGGGGCCACATTGGACTTGGTAATGAACTGGACCAAATGTTAAATTTGTTTGTGGGAGAGCACTTTGGAGATAGTGACCACAATTCAGCATCCTTCATTATTACAATGGAGAGAGATAGGGTCACAAGACAGGACAAGTTTTATAATTGGGGCAGGGATAATTATGGTGCAATTAGGCAAGAATTAGGGAGCATAAGATGGGAGCAGAAACTGTCAGGTATGTGCAGAAACGAAAAGTGGAGCTTTTTCAAGGAACAAATACTATGTGTCCTTGATAGGTATGTCCTTGGCAGGCAGGGAGGAAATGGCTGAGTGAGGGAACTATGGTTCACAAAGGAGGTTGAGTGTCTTGTTAAGAGGAAAAAGGAAACATATGTAAGGATGAAAAAACAAAGTTCAGTTGGGTTGCTCGAGTGTTACAAGGTAGCTAGGAATGAGTTAAAGAAAGGGCTTACGAGAGCTAGGAGAGGGCATGAGAAGTGCTTCGTGGGCCGGGTAAAAGAAAACCCTAAGGCTTTTTACTCCTATGTGAGAAATAAAAGAATGACCAGGGTGAGATTAAAGCCAGTCAAGGATAGTAGTGCAATCTTGTGCATGGAGTTAGAAGAGATAGGTGAGGCATTAAATGAATATTTTTCTTTAGTGTTCACAAAGAAGAGGGGCTATCTTTTTGAGGATGAAAGCATGATACAGACTGATAGGATGGAGGAGGTAGATGTTCTGAGGGAAGACGTATTAACAATTTTGTAAAGCCTGAGGGTGAATAAGTCCCCTGGGCCAAATGGGATACATCCTAGGATACTTTGGGAGGCAAGGGTGAGATTTTGGAGTCTTTATTTTTGATTTTTGTGTCCTCACTGGACTGGAGAGTGGCAAAGGTTCCTCTCTTAAGAAAGGAAGTAGGAATGATTCTGGTAATTATAGGCCAGTTAGTCTTACTTTGGTGGTTGGTAAGTTAATGGAAAGGGTCCTGAGAGGTAGGGTTTATGACTATTTGGAAAGATGCAGTTTAATCTGGAATAGTCAGGATGGTTTCGTGAGAGGTATTGAATTTGATGGAATTCTTTGAGGAGGTAACTAAGTGTGTGGATGAAGTTGATGTTGTATACGTGGATTTTAGTAAGGCATTTGGTAGGCTCATGAAGAAGATAAAGATGAGTGGGATAGAAGGAAATTTGGCCAATTGGAAAAGTAACTGGCTGTATCATAGAAAATAGAGGGTGGTAGTGGAAGGAAAATTTTCAGACTGGAGGCCAGTTACCAACGGTGTACCACAAGGGTCAGTGCTGGGTCCTCTGCTATTTGTGATTTTTATCAATGACTTGGAAAGGGGGCTTTCAAAGAGGGGGCTGAAGAGTAGATTAGTAAATTTGCTGATGACACCAAGATTGGTGGTGTAGTGGATAAGGTGGAGGGCTCTTGTAGGCTGCATTGATAGGATGCAAAGCTGGGACAAAAAGTGACAGGTAGAGTTTAACCCTGATAAGTGTGGGGTGATTCATTTTGATAGAATAAACTTGAATGCAGATTGCAGGATAAACAGTAGGGTTTTAAGGAATGTGGAGGAACAGAGAGATCTTGGAGTTTATATCCACAGATCTCTGAAGGTTGCCACTCAAGTGGATAGAACCATGAAGAAGGCTTATAATGTGTTAGCATTTATCAACAGGGGCTTTGAGTTTAAGAGCCATGGGATTATGCTGCAACTATACTGGACGTTGGTGAAACCGCATTTAGAATATTGTGTTCAGTTCTGGTCACCTCACTATAAGAAGGATGTGGAAGTATTGGAGAGAGTGCAGAGGAGATTTACCAGAATGCTGCCTTGGTTTAGATGGTAGGTCATATGAGGAAATGTTGAGGGACCTGGGGCTTTTCTCTTTGGAGCGGAGGAGGATGAGAGGCGACTTAATAGTGGTTTACAAGATGATAGCGTGGACGTGCAGAGACTATTTCCTCGGGTGGATGTAGCTGTCACTGGGGAGCATAAGTATAAAGTTCATGATTGGAGATATAGATATAGATACCACGGTAGATTCTTCACTTAGGGAGTGGATGGGGTCTAGAATAGACTGCCTGCTGTGATAGTGGTGTCTGTGCTGATGTGTGCTATTGCAGACCAGAACACTGCATTTGCCTGAGGAAGACACAAGAGTGTTGAAAGCTCGCAATTTTACTATCAAATAAATCGGTTGGATTAAAAACTGGTGTTGCTAAATTCTTACTGAGTTCTTACCACCCCAATCCAACGTCGGCATCTTTACATCATAGTGGAGTCAGACATTTTAGGAACTTTCAAGTAGTTATTGGATAGGCACATGGAGCACACCAGAATAATAGGGAGTGGGATAGCTTGATTTGGGATTGGGCGTAGCTCAGCATAACATTGAGAGCCAAAGAGCCTATACTGTGCTGTAATGTTCTATGTTCTATGATCTGAAATGTTGCCTGAATTTTGCTATGTGGAGACACAGTTGAAGGCAGTGAAGCTAGGAAAATAATGGAGAAAAATGCATCAGGACAACTCCCCAGCATATCCAACCTTTGGGAACTTTCCGAGTAGACTGGGAATTAGATCAGCTGGCGTCCATGGAGGCAGATAATCAATTGATGAAATTAAGGTCCCACTTAGAATCTGTAGAAATGCTGAGTTCCAATGATCACCGACCAAGGGTTTATAACAACAGTTTACTCACTATCTGAGTTATTTTGTGCCTGTACTCTGTCAGCACTCAGGGGAGAAGTCCTGCACTTTCACCATGTGACCTCTTAATAATTGTCTTCATATGAGCCCTCGATCTACATCTTTCCAGTTTAAGCATGGACAACTAGTAGTATTGAGATGCAACAGTGTGAGGGAACAGTGTGTTGCGGTCAGAGATGCTATGAACCAGTCTAGGAAAACTGTCCTCTCAGTCAGAGTTGCAGTGAAGCAGTCTGGGGAAACCTGATCTTCACCCATCTCTTCGTCCCCCATCCCCACCCTCCCCACTGTCTCCACTGCAGTCAGGCAACTAGCTTAACCCAGCAACAATCACCCAAACCAACATGGTGGTTGTTGCACTTTTGAAAGAGGTTGCGAGCTAGTGTCCAAGCCCTGAAATCTATCATCCAAACATCAGTTCACCAATTGTACAGTCAAGAGAAACCAAATTGAATTTCCACTCCTACTGTGATTGGAGATATTTCCTCCTTCCTCTATCTAATATATTCAGGCTAAATACAACAGCATTACCACACTTCCAGCAACATTGTGTGGAAATAAATCTCTCTAAGATAGCTATGCTTTCCGAAATGTTGTAATTTGTTGTGTGGAAATAAAAGAAATCTTTTTTGCAGCTTTACTTTGCTGAAGAAGCTTATGTGAAATACTTTCCAAAAAAATCATTCAGATTTCAGTTTCAGTTAGAGAGTGAATTAGTTTGGCAATTCATACAATCTCAATGATTTAAACCTTAGTTACTGTCAGACTAAAAATAAATAATTGCTGACCAACCACGTTCCCAAGTAAAATTGTTCTAAAATGATCACCATAACAGCCAGAATTATGGCAATCGACCTCTATTATTGGCCATGGCTGATGTTGCTGTGGGATAAGTGCAGAAATGGTGTCGGCAGAGAAGTTCATGCAGAGGTCACGTCTGTCAGGTCCATCAAAAGACGTTTGCCCTGCAGATCATTGAAAGGATGGGATATTACAGCCCATTAAGTTCATAAAATAGCTAATGTTATATGAGATAGAGAAGATGGAAAAAATGAGTCAATAATCCTATGCACGTTACTTGCATGAAGTAAGCCCATAGAGACACGCTGTCTCAGAAAATGCATTTACCTGGGGGCAAAAGGTGTCAGACATCTTTATTCTCACTTGCTGATGGCAGACACCAGTACTTTGACAGTTTAGATTTAGATTTAGATGCATTTAAAAAAAATATAGCTTTACATGTCAAGCCAGAATGACTACATGAATAAGGTATTTTCTCAGATTATGATTTTGTTAATTGCTAACACTTACATATTTAAAGTTTACTTATTAGTGTCACAAGTAGGCTTATGTTAACACTATACTAATGTTACTATGAAAATCCTCTAGTTGCCACATTCCGGTATCTGTTCAGAGACAATGAGGGAGAATTTTACATGCCCAAAGCATGTAACTAGCACATCTTTTGGACTGTGAGGGGATTGTTGTCCCCACCAGACAACAATCTGGCCTCCCACCAGTTTGTGATCGGGCTCCCCTTCCCCACTTCATCAGAGAACATAGAACAGAATGGAGAACAGGATGTCGCGATCAGTCTGGGTAGTGGGGGGGGGGGCGGTGTGGAGGGGTGAGTGCATAAGGAGGAAAGTTATGTTGTGGGGGTGGAGTGATGTTTGTGAGGGCCATCTCTCCCGGCCCTCACAGATGGGTTAACAGAATTAGTTTGGCAATTCATACAATCTCAATGATTTAAACCTTAGTTACTGTCAGACTAAAAATAAATAATTGCTGACCAACCACGTTCCCAAGTAAAATTGTTCTAAAATGATCACCATAACAGCCAGAATTATGGCAATCGACCTCTATTATTGGCCATGGCTGATGTTGCTGTGGGAGGAAAGTGGAGTACCTGGAGGAAACCATACTGGGAAAACATGCAGACTCCGCACAGGGACTGAAGCTGGGGATCGAACCCAGACCCCAGGACTGTGAGGCAGCAGTGCTGACCACTTACCACTGAGCCACCCCATATTCTTAGCATACTCTATTCATTTTTCTAGTTAAGACATCAATCTATTTATTTTTATGTACACTTAAAGTTTTATCAAAGGCTCTTTGTAGTCAGTGTTTACAGGCCTCGTGGTACAAGAGTACACTGTGTTATGTTGACTTAGATGATTATTAAGTTTTTATTCAGCTATGAATTTGTCATCATATGAAGCCAACTTGCACAATGATATCAAGCCCCAGAAAACTGCCAATTTTATTTTTTGAATAATTAGCTTTTCATTGAATTTGTCTATCAGTCTATACTAATTATGTTCCATGTGTACAGCAGGATTGCCAATACTAGTTTAAAGTAGTCCTGGAGGATAGATCAAAGCACAACTAATTGTGTAGAATCAGGTCACATGGTATTTGCTGCAGTTTGCAACTGTTATCACATTTACCTTGCAAAGGTCAGGTCACCTGTAACTGAGTGTTGCTGATGTTTTTTGTGTTAGCAGCTGCCATGCAAGAAGTTCTGAGGGCCAGGTGGTCAGGTTACTGGCAGCTGAGCCAGGAGATTCATGGAAAAATCTTCCCAAAAAATGGCAGAGGAAATTGGTATGTTTCTTTACAGGGAAATGTGCTGGTTTTCCTTCCGGATTTTACCACATCTGCCAAAAGAAATGTCAGGGTGGTGTGCTGCACACCAATATACAGCAAGTAGTGCCGGAACATGCTGTCAAACTCCATTGCACAAAGATTGGGGTACCCCAATCAGAACCTGAGTAAACCTTTATCCCAGCCCATTGAAAGTTATTCCCCTGTTCTTGCTGCTGTTCCCTTCTCCATTACTCACATCTGGCCTAGGTGGTCTCAAGTACCTCCCTCCCCACTTCTGACCAGAGTTGGGGCTTTTATACCCCTCCAAATTATCAACCCTTCCTCCCCTACCCCTACTCCCTGATTATCTGCATCTTCCCACCTTGTCCCCTCACTCTTTACAATCTGAACCGACACACACCTCCAGCAACATTCCCCTCAATGATCATTGCTCCAGTGAGAGCTGGGGCCCAACTTTTATGCCAAGGGGCAGTGATAGGGAACATTGCCATGCTACTGTTTGGCCATGTCCCTCTCCTCCGGGGGCCATACCTACTTCTACCTTTTCAATTAATCTTGTTGGGCTCCGGGATAATGGGTTTCAGGTGGTTCATTATCAAGCCTAATTGACATCTTGTCGCTCGCAGATGAGCTCCCATATCAGTCCCCCTCCCACTGCTCACTTCATACCCGATATCTTTTCTGCCACTAGGGATCAGGTGTGTGGCTTCTCACGCGATTCTCCAGGCCCGATCATCACCTTGCCAACTCTAGTGGGCCCAGAAACAAAATTCCAGTCATGATATAACACATAGAGGCATTCACCACCACTATCTTATCAATCTTACAATCATTCTGATTGCCTTTCAGATGAGTAAACATTGGAGCGATTTTCAATAGGAAGAAAGAGTAAAGGTATGCCGTCCCTAAGTTTGTATATTTGTTTTCAAAAAATAGTTTTGGATAAAAAAAGTCATTCTCATCACATAGTATGATTGGACAGTTAAAGAAAAATGTCTACTTTTTAAAAACAAAACAGAATACATTTGCAATGTGAGTATGGAAAATTTCTTCTTATAACCTGGAATTTCTTGATAAAGTTTAAATAATTCAGAATGTGATGCCTGCCTAGGAATACGCCTTCTAACATGCCTGTCAAGAGTGCAAATCTTGCAAGGGATGAACTTTTATCCATATTGACATCAGTGATATTATCGTGGTCCAGGTCACAAAGCACAATCACTGGCCTTGCATTAGAAATCCCACTGATCCTTTAGGTAAACCTCATCATAAATGAATAGGTGTCAGTAATAATCATGGTTTGCAACCAGGTTAAAACTCATAGCGGACCATTTGAGAAGATTGCCATGAATATTGGGCAGAATCCTGTTTTGAATGAAAAGGACTCATTTAATCAGCACTCATTTCCACCCAGATTAATTCTCCAGTGGACAGGCCTGTAGAAGCACTTCCAGCCTTCTGAACCACACTGTGTGTGGGGCTTGTCACATCCGAAATGCTGCTGGTCCGATTGGAGCTCTGAACTGCGCATGCGCAGTGAGAAAAAAGTTTGAAAAATGCGCCCCTGTCACATCACTCTTGGGTTGCAAAAAGCACATAAAGTGGCCCGGGAGAGATGGCCCTCACAAACATCACTCTACCCCCACAACATAACTTTCCTCCTTATGCACTCACCCCTCCACACCCCCCCCCCCCCCCCCCCCCACCCCCACTACCCAGACTGATCGCGACATCCTGTTCTCCATTCTGCCCCATCGATCGCTCCCCATTCAACTCCACCATCAGAGATTCATCTGGGCTTTCTGTCCCCACCAGACAACAATCTGGCCTCCCACCAGTTTGTGATCGGGCTCCCCTTCCCCACTTCATCAGAGAATATAGAACAGAGAACATTACGGCGCAGTACACGCCCTTTGGCCCTCGATGTTGTGTCGACCAGTGGAACCAATCTAATGATCCTCTAACCTAAACTATTCTGATATTATCCACTGTGAATGAATGAGCCTCCATTTTCCCCCTCACCAAAGAATGATCTAGCCACCTTCCTCCCCACAACTCCACTGATCCAAGTCAGAGAACCATTGGAAGTCTGTACTTACATCTTCAGAAGCTAGAGCGCACAAAACAGTTCTTTGCAGAGCATGTCTGTTTCATGTCGAACCTGGATGTGCGAATGTCTTGGTAAAGGGAAGTTAGGTGGACAGTCCACTAGTTCAATTTAATACATGCAAATGCCGTTGCGCCCATTTCGGATGCAATTCGGGTCACGACCATTTTTGGGCCTTGGTAAAGAGGGCATCTGCATAGGCCTGCATAGATCTCATTAATGGCCTTTTGCTCAACTTTATCAAGTTTGAAGCAATGGTAAAATCATATCCAGTGTCTCAGTCCAAAGGACAACACTTCTGACAGTGCAGACTCCCTCAATACTGCATTGGAGTATCAACTTAGATTTTTGTGCTGAAGGCTTTTGGGTGGGCCTGCCTTCAATCTATAACCTTCTGACTGAATGACCTGAGTAGATATCAACCGGGCCTAATATAAAGGCAAAATGCTGCAGATGCTGGAATCTGAAACAAAACCAGAAAATGCTGGAAAGGTTCAGCAGATCTGACAGAATCTGTGGAGAGAGAATAGAGCCAATGTTTTGAGTCTGGATGATCTTTCATTGGAGTCCTGATGAAGCTGTGTCAGCCTCCAACAATCAAGGGCTCTGGGCCCGATTTTACCATTGTGAATGCCCATTTTTGGGCATGAAAATTTGGTAAAGTCGGGCATGAGACGAGTAGCACAATCCGTGCCCACTTCTTGCTGATTTCCCTTTTACCAAGGCCTGGAAATGGGTGCAATGGCCATTTAAATGCTTTTGAATGCATTTAAATCGAATTAATGGACTGTACACCCAACTTTATCAGCACTTCCCCTTCACCACTGTGTTCTCCAATCCCAATTCAGTGCAAATCCGACATGCTCCATATTAGTCCGAT
Organism: Sphyrna mokarran; assembly: GCA_024679065.1. NCBI lineage: Eukaryota > Metazoa > Chordata > Chondrichthyes > Carcharhiniformes > Carcharhinidae > Sphyrna > Sphyrna mokarran. The sequence continues at coordinate 77,460,560 of JAGIQG010000004.1, read as the reverse complement.
TTGGGTGCTCCATCAGTGAAAGTTAGTGAGGCAGCAAGAGCATTGCATCTGATGGGTCTCTGCTGCTCATGGGTATCCATTTGTTGCAACCATTTTATTTCTGGGGTCAGAGGGGGCTCTGTGAGTGTGTGAGAGGAGCAGGTGGGGGCAGTGGATCTTTGATGTCTGATTTGCAACACAGACCTATGCCTCACCACTGATCTCGGATCTTGCAGTGCTGCTGGGTCCTAGTGCACCCAGCACTCTTCCAACTGCAATCTCTCAAATTTACAAGGAACTGTGATTGTGGGGAGCATGTGGCTGGAGGAACTGGGGAGGATGTGATTGTGTGGAATATGTGGCTGGGGGAATTGGAGAGGCCGTGATTATGGGGAGCATGTGGCTGGGAAGATTAGGTGGGGGTTGTGATTGTAGGGAGTATATGGCTGGGGGAATTAGGGGGCTGTGATTGTGAGGAACATATGACTGAGGAAATTGTGAGGGCGGGTGTTGCTGTGACTTTGATGTGCCAGGAGCAAGCAGCGTTCCTTAATCTCTGCTTGTGTTCCTCTCTCTCTACTCCTACTGCCCCGCCCCTTCAGAGTGACTAGATGGCTTTTGCGATGTAACCAATCAATCTTGTTATTGTTTTGGTTGCTACTAGAGCTGAGTGGGAGGTGCTGGAGGAAGAATTCCAGATACAGGAGGCTCGGGCCTTACCATTTGCAGGAGTAGAGGGAGACAACCACCAGAGGCAGGAGTGGTTGCCATTCGCGGGGGGGGGGGGGGGGGGGGGGGAATGGGGCAGTGGTGATGGAGGGGTGCATGAGGAGGAGGGAGCAGAAATCCCGGCAGCTCCGTGCATGGGTGTCACTTGAACAGATGTCAGACACTGTGTACCGCCAACATCTCTACCTCTGAAAGGAGATAGTGCAAAACCTGTGCCACCTCTTGCAGGACCTGGTGTGTCGAGGTGGGGGTGGGTGGAGAGTATGCACTGTGTACCTGGTGGATGGTGTTCTTATGTGAGATAGCATCCATGTGGATGGTCTGATACATCTTGCAGAGGTTGTTGCGGCAGGATTGTGTGGTGTTGCAGTTACTGTTGTCCTGTAGTTTGCTGTATACAACGGTCTGTTCAAGGTTGTGCGGTTGTTTTAAGGCAAGGAGTGGAGACGTGGGGATGGCCTTGGCGAGGTGTTTGTTGACATGTTAAAGGCTCCGGAGAAGATGTTGTAGTTTCTCTGCTCTGGGGAAGTACTGGATGACAAAGGATACTGTCTTCACCAAATCACTTGTTTGTCTTCTGAGGAGGTCTGCCTGGGCTGGAAAAATCTCACTAACTGCCCTTGACACAATTCACACCTCTTTTGCCTATGCTTAATCCTCTCTCCACTCACATTGTCTGCACCTGAAAAGACTTGATTACTTGTTAAAACTTGCATTCCAATCATTATCTTGTAATTTAGCTAGTGTCTATATATGCCCTGCTTACAAAATGAACTCTTCACTCACTTGATGAAGGGGCACAGCTCTGAAAGCTCATGCAACCAAATAAACCTGTTAAACTTTAATCTGGTGCTGCAAGACTACTTATGGAATCTACTTATGGAATTTCCATGGATCAATGGAGGGGACAGGAGCTCCATTGCCACTCTGGCTCAGATCATTGAAGGAAGAGGGCAAGAGGCCTGGGACATTCTGGGTGGCTGCTGGGTGGAGGGGGTTAAGGGGGTCAGTAATATTCTGCAGATGGAGCAATGTCTGTGGCGGCCAGTGGGAGGATTATCCAGCTTGACAGCGAAGTGGTAGGTGAGCTGCATTCTATCATTTCTTTTTTTGCATTTGCACATTCGAGGAACTGCAGAGTTTTGGGCACATTAAGTCCTGCCATAGCTTGTGCGGCGCGATTTGGATTAACTGATATTTTTGCAGGCAGAGTGTGTATGGGGGCACCTGGGAACGGGTCTCAAAATCGGATCTGAAACACTCCCAGTTTCAAGTCCGCCCAGCACTTAGAATCAAAATGGTCAAATAGGACCCTATCTGTTAGGAAGGGCAAAACTGATTGGCTCTCCCATTTCTAATCATTATTACTTGACTATTGATGGAAAGCGTGTACAGGAGGATATTAGATGACGAAAGAATCAAATTTAACTCCAATGCTTTTTGTGATCCTCATGGCCTTTGCCTTAAAATAAAGCAACCATTTTCTTGCGCTGGAAGGTTAAAAGGACCTGCAGAATCAAACCCTGTTTCAGGACTCAAACCCACAAGTCATCATTCATCAGGGATGTGAAAATTGGAGGAAAATCAGGAAGCAATCCTTCTTACACAATGTCAGATTCAAGATGGAAATATGTTCCATTCTTCAATCCTGTAATTTTACAATTTAAGGAGTATAATTACTCTTGATGGCTATGTATCGGATGTACTACTATTATTGTAGACTTAGTTATAGAATTTAATATAGAAATTAAAGTGTGCGAAGTTGGAACCGCTAACAACCGTTGTTTAGTTGCTGCTTGTGCTGTTTTGAGAGTAAAATGGTGCCCAATCGATGCACATTTCTGCAATGAATCAGGCCAAACAGCGTCTTGATAAGGGATATGCCGGGATCATTCTTTTCACATCATGAAGTGGGCAATGATCAATTTGTATGTGCAAAATAAAAAGCTGGCACTGGCACACTGGCACCTGGCCCCTGCTGCAACTTTGGTTATTTCTGAGGCAGCCAGCACTACTGCAGATTGCTGTTGGGAAACCAAAACTAAATACTTAACATAATTGCTGCCACTTTTTGAGCTAAGAGCTCTGATGTCATCCCTGAGTCAGGTCTTCAGGTTCCGCTAATCATCCCTCACTCCAGCTTCAGCCCTAGCATCCTAACAATGTATGACAGTATTCCACAGTACTCTAACTCACCCCGATTAGGTTAGGGGTGACAATGTTCCAAATGGCCTCCTCATCTGGAGGTCACTTGAGACCTTTAAGTTGTTGCTTCATGACCACTGAATTCATGTTCAGCTGTGGGTATTTTAAAAAGGGCATAAATGGCAGCAGCAAATTCCAAAATGGCAGGACAGACATTGAATTGGTATTAAAAACTGACTGACATCCTAATCTATCTTGGGTGGCATGGTGGCACAGTGGTTAGCACTGCTGCCTCACAGAACCAGAGTTCCTAGGTTCAATTCCGGCCTTGGGTTACTGCCTGTGTGGAGTTTGTACTTTCTCCCTGTGCCTGTGTGAATTTTCTCCCACAGTCTGAGAATGTGTGAGTTGGGTTGATTAACCATGCTAAATTGACCCAAATGTTATCAATATAATCTTAATAGGTCGAATGGGCTCCTTCTGTACTGTAGAGATTTGATGATTCTATTCTAGATATGTCAGGTACACATGAGATACTCTGAAAATTTGCCCTCTATAATATGGTGATTGACTGAAACTGCAGCAGAACTTGTCAACGATGGACTGGCTGCCATTTATTTCTCTCCATTGGTAGAAAAATGTGAAGTGATGCAATGTGGTGATATAGTGCTGGTGGCATATGCAATAAAGAAAACAAGCCATTACTAGCTGAGCAATAGAAAAATCAGCCATGGTTTCCATTATTGACTTAATATTCAACAATTTCTATGAGAATTGTGTTTGATGTAATTTGACTTCTCATATTTTCTGTTCCATTTGCAATGTCTTTTTTGTTTTTATCATCTAAGATTTGATACCAAAAGGAAGGAAGTGTAATTACTTCTGCTTATGATTTCAGAGTAAAGGTTCCTCCACCTGCTGCATGTAATGATATTGTCAGTGTGCTCACACAATTTACCTCAGATGGTATTTATTAGGGAGTGAAAAAGATTAAAACATGTTTTAGGCTTTGTGCCTTAGCGTGTGGAGCTTTCGCAATGATATGGATGAATCAATTGCGCAAATAGATTCAACGGATATGATATATTTAGAACATAGGAGACATGGCTGCAGGATGATCGGAGATGGGAACTGAACATCCAGGGGCATTAAGTATTTAGGAAGGACAGAGGAAAAGGTGATAGAGTTGCATTGCTGATTAAAGAAGAAATTAACTCAATAGTGAGGAAAGATATTAGCTTAGACGATGTGGAATCTGTATAGGTAGCACTGAGAAACACTAAGAGGCAAAAAACATTAGTGGGGGTTGTATATAAATCCCTAGACTGTAGTGGCAGTGTTGGCAATAGCACTAAACATGAAATTAGGGATTATAGATTCATGGAATCATAGAATTTCTACAGAGAAGAAGGCCATTCAGCCCATCAAACAACAATCCAACCCAGGCCCTATGCCCGTAACCCCATATATTTTTACCCTGCTTATCCCTCTAACATTAAGAGGTAATTTAGCATGTTTAATCAACCTAACCCCCCATAGTTAATTATGGTGATGTTAATCTGCATATAGATTGGACAAATCAAATTAGTCACAATGCCGTAGGGGAGGAATTCCTGGAGTATGTATGGGATGGTTTTCTGGACCAAGATGTTGAGGAGCTAATGATGGAATAAACCATCTGAGACTGGTATTATCTGATGAGAAAGGAATAACTGGTGATCTAGTTGTGCAAGCCTTCTTGAAGATGAGTGACTGTAATATGATAGAATTCTTCATCAAGATGGAGAGTGACATAATTGATTCTGAGACTAGGATTCTGAATCTTAAAAAAGGAAACCACAAAAGTGTGAGACACAAGTTGGCTATAATGAATTAGGAAAGGTTACTTCAAGGTATGACAATGTCTTGGCAATGACAAACATTCAATGAGTACATGTGAACTTCAACAATTGTTCATTCCCATCTGGTGGAAAAGTAAAATGGGGATGGTAGCAAAATCGTGGCTTACAAGTGAAATTAGAAATAGTATCAAAGCCAAAGATGAGACACATAGATTGGCCAGAAAAAGCAACATAGCTGACGACTGGAAGCACCTTAGAATTCAGCAAAGGAGGACCAAGGGATTAATTAAAAAGGAGAAAATAAAGTACAAGAGTAAGCTTGTGAGGAACCTAAAAACTAACAGTGAAAGTTTCTCTATGTGAAGAGAAGAAGATTGGTGAAGACAAATAAAGGTTCCTCACAGTTAGAAACAGGGAACTTTATAATGGAGAACAAAGAAATGGCTGACCAACTAAATGCATGCTGTGGCTCTGTCTTCACAAAGGAGGACACAAATAAGACACCAGAAATGTTGGGGAACACAGTATTTATGAAAGAGAGAAACAGACGGAAATCAGTTTTAATTGAAAAACGGTGTTGAGAAATGTTGGGATTGAAGGTCAATAAATTCTTAGGGCTTGATAGTCTATGTCCCCAAATAATTAATGAAGTGGCCCTAAAAATAGTAAATGCATTGATGGTCATCTTCCAAGATTTTAAAGACTCTGGAACAGTTCCTACATATTGGAGGGTAGCTAATATAACTGCAATATTTAAAAAAAAAGGTAAAGGGAAAGCAAAATGAAAGACTAGACAGCCTAATGTTGGTAGTGTGGAAAATACTCAAGTCCATAATCAAAGATATGGCAGAACACTTGGAAAACCGTGGGAGAATTGGACAAAATCAATTTGGATTTACAGAAGGGAATCATTCTTGAGAAATCTACTGGAATTCCTCATGGATGTAACTAGTAGAGTTTGCAGAACATCAAGGGCCAAAGGGGCTGTATTGTGCTATACTGTTCTATGTTTCTATTATTAGCTGAACAGTTATAAATTGAGAGAAAGTAATGTACAATAAAACCTGGATGTCCTAGTACACCAGTCACTGAAGTAAGCATGCAGGTGTAGCAGGTGATAAAGAAAGCAAATAGTATGTTGCCCTTTGTAGCAAGAGGATTCAAGTTTAGAAGCAGGAATGTCTGGCTGCAATTATACAGAGCCTTGGTGAGACCACAGTTAGTGTAGTTTTGGTCTCCTTATCTGAGGAAGGATGCTATTGCTATAGAGGGCATACAGATAAAGTATACTAGATTGACTCTCAGGATGGCAAGACTAATGTTTGAAGAGAGACTGAGTTAGTTGGGAATAGTTTTGCTGGAGCTCAGAAGAACCGTAGAATCCCTACAGTGCAGAAGGAAGCACCTACACTTACAAAAGAACATTTTACCCAGGTCTACTTGTCCCCCTATCCCTGTAACTACAAATATTCACCACGGCTGATCCTTGCACATCTTTGGGTGATAGGAGGAAACCAAAACACCCAGCAGGAACCCACACAGACATGGGGAGAATGTGCAAACTTCACACAGTCAGCAAAGGCCAGAATCAAACCCGAATCCCTGACAATGTGAGGCAGCAGTACTAGCCACAGCGCCGCTGTGCTGCCCAGTGTGGAGTAATCTCATTCATACAAACTTATAAACTTCCAACTTGACTAGTCAGGGTAGATGAAGGAAGGATGTTCCCTATGGTGGGGAGTCCAGAACCAGGGGTCATAATCCAACGGTACAGGGTAAACATTTTAGGACTGAAATGAGGAGAAATTTCTTCACAAAGAGTGGTAAACCTGTGAAATTCACTACCACGGGAACAATTGAAGCCAAAACATTGTATGTTTTTGGGAAAGAGTTAGATATAGTACTTGAAATGAAGGGAATCATATGATAGTGAGAGAAGGCAGGATCAGGCTATTGAGTTGGATGATTAACCACGATCACAGTGAATAGTGGTGAAAGGTTGAAGGGCCAAATGACCTACTCCTGCTCCTATTTTCTACGTTTTTATATACTCCTTTTTCTGTCTGAAGCATGTTGATATCTGAAAACTGTACACTGTGGCCTTCAGGTGCAGTTGCATGGAACTCTCTGATATCTATTAACCTGGATGTTTCTTCTGCACTTAAATCCATGACTTGTTTGAACTATTAGTCCATAGGCGTTAAATATACAAAAAAGAGCAGCAGCACACTGCATACACTTGCTGGAGGAGTATTGGCCAGCACCGTTTGATACCTAACTTGTCCCTTTATGTGTGCCTTGCTATTGTCCTAATTCTGATACAAGTCTCAAACCAATCACAACATTTCTGTGTGTTAGCAAAAAGAAAATCAGCCAGCGTTCTCATGGGTTGATTTGCTATTCAGCGATCACTGCTAGAAACGTAATCTTCTCCACAGTCAAATAGCCTGCCTTCATTCACTGTCAAGCTGGTGCTTGAATAACATTTAGACAATGATTATGTGCATTCAAGAGAAGATAAGAAGGGAGTTGGAGTTGCAAAAGAGAAAAAAGAACTTTTTTTTTGCCTGAAATATGTTGATATCTGAAAACTGTACACTGAGGTCTTCACATGTAGTTGCGTGAGACTCTGTGATGTCAATTAATGATGAATGTTTCTTCCGCACTTAAATCCATGACTTGTTTGAACTACTAGTCCATAGGCAAAAAAAAACCCTCCAAATAATTCAAGCGACATGGAGCATTCTAAAATAAATCAATGGAAACCCGGGGTGATTCTCCCATCGCGATCCGCAAATTTTTAGGTGGATAGAGTTGGGAGATGCACGTGTCAGCCATTTCACTGGGTTCCCTGTGAGCATTTACAATACATGTGCGTCTCCCAACCAGAAAAAAATAGCCAGGACTACACTAAAAACCAGCATGCCATTGATTTGCATTACCATAGTTGAGCATGCTATTATCAGGAGCAATCTCCTCCCACATTTGTGTCTCCCACCTCTTTGGCATCATGTCACTTTGTGTAGATATATAAAAATCTCAACCTGGTGTGTGAGCCTTGAACTGGCATGAGGAGGTAAGTGCTGCAAGTGGAGCACGGTGCTGTAGTGTTCAGGCTCTGAAGATGCTTGGTGAGCAGGATTCCAAGTGGGATGTTCACGCATTCTTGCTGCTCGATGGTTTTTTCTGACACTGCCGGCCAGAGCATATTGTCAGGCTGTTGGCATTCACTGCTTCTGCCACCTCCTTTCGCAATGCCATGGTGAATGTATCCCTTGGGTGAGGACCCTGGCCGGGGGAGATCCGCTCATGCCTCCCCTCCACGGCACCCAGCAGGCGCCTCTGTGAATCTGTGCGCTAGTTTACATGCAGACATCTTTGTGACGTGACTGGTTGTGTGCCAATCCTGCAGCTTATATACAGTTCTAGATTATTATATAAGGCAGTGCAAGTGCAGTGAGCGTGACCAATCAAGGGCCTGTTGGCAACAAATCCTTGTGAGAAATGTTGAAGGTTGCTTTCAACTGACTGTCATGTATCCCTTGGATGCTGATTGGCTGGCATTCAATAAACTGCTGTGTCCAAGGCGGGTGCAATACTCAAAGCTCCTAATCGATAAGCACCCGGCAGGCTGCAATACTCAATGCTCCCACTCAATAGAGGGAATGCTCTCAAGCTGGGGTTGTGCATGTCAGCACAATGCAAATTCTCTGCAGGGCAGCAGTGAAGTCAATATGTTCAAGGGATGGAGAGATAGGGTACTCACATTATCCGGATCCATGGGTGTATGGGGTGAGCAGGCAGCCCAATGTCTGTTTGTGGGGGGTGAGGGAGGGGGGCAGCGATGTACATGTGTGGATTGTGGGGGCCAGCAATAAAGCCAGCAATCTCTGTATGGGGGAGGAGGGCCAGCAATGTCTGCAATGGGGGTGGATGTCAGCGATGTCTGTATGGCGGAGGGAGCCAGCAATGTCTATATGGGGAAGGGAGCCTGTGATGTCTGTATTGGGGTAGCGATGTGTGTATGGGCGGCTGTGATGTATGTGTGGGGGTTATGGGGGCCTGCAATGAGGCCAGCAATGTCTGTGGTGGTTGGATGGTAGCGATCTGGATGCTGGGAGGTCTTTTCAGTGATCTCCCAGAGATGAGACACAAGCAGGTTCTTGCTTATCCCACCGATTTCAGGGTCTTTGGTGTGAATAGGCCCTGCCCTCTGGGTTTTTAATGAGATTCACAGTTGTGACCTCGCATTGCACAGAGAGGGGAGATTTGGGTCTGAATTTGTGCTAAAAAAAAGTCACAATCTAGACCAATTTTCTCTCCAATTTAGCACTTTTAGGAGAATCACCACCATCCCTACCCTGCCCCACCCATTTTTATGAATAGTCTGTTCTGATCTGTTGCTGACTTAAGACGAAAAAATATAATTACTCCACAGCTTCCATGATCAAGTATTACTGTATTACATTTTGGAAAAAAACATGAACAGAATTAAATTCCTCTCTTGGGACTGGAAAACAGAGATGGGAGAAATGATAAGGCTGTAAAATTGGGATAGAAGATTGGGTATGGAATGTATGTTGCCTTCCTGACTCCTTCCAGCAAATTTCAGGACAGAAAAAGCACGGTACAGCTATACTACTCAAAGGCTAATTGAGGACCTAAGGAAGCACTAAGCTGCTTAAGTCGACAGCCTCTATATCTTTGGGCATCTTGTGTCCACAGAAATCTGCTCCGACAGCAGGAGTCATCCCAGTTGGAAGTCCTCCTGCCCCCACCCATCACCACAGTCTGTTTGAGTGGCTCCATAAAACCACTTTAATTTCAGGACTTCTTCCATGCCATAGCACCGTGGCATTGTGGTTAGCACTGCTGGCTCATGGTGCCAGTGACCTGGAGTCAATTCTAGCCTTGGGTGGCTGTTTGCTGGAATTCTACCCCAGAATCGGTGTGAGTGAGGCATTCTCCATTGGCCTCGGGCAGATCTCAGGAGCCTCGGGTGGGTGAGGCGGTAAAATTCTGGCATCTGTGTGGAGTTTGCATGTACTGCCTGTGTCTGCTTGGCTTTCCTCCTGGTGATCCAGTTTCCTCCTGCAGTACAAAGATGTGCAGCTTGGATTGTCCCTGCTAAATTGCTCCTCAATATCCAACGAAGTGTAGGCTAGGCTGATTAGCTGTGGTGAATGCATGGGATTACATGGATAGGGCAGGAAGAAGAGCCTAGGTGGGATGTTCTTTCAGAAAGCACTGCAGACTCGATGGGCTGAATGGTCTCTTGCTGTACTATAGGAATTCTATGATTCTATGGTGGTTGATCTGGTGGCTGCGGTCCCAGCAGGCAGTTAGCATTTTATGGAAATTGCATCGCGGCTTCTGAAAATTGCCATGGCAGAACTGACCCTGGCTTTCTGGCTGAAGGTTGGTGTCATTGCCAGGATCATTAAATTGAGCCGCATATTTACGAAAACTACAAAAGAGTTAGTAAAATTTGTATTTTTTTCATTCAGCGGCTATATATTCAGTCCTATTATTTATAAGTTTGATGACAGGAAGTGTTCAATTTGACCTATAACTTGTTGCAGAATTATACTATCAAATGTGCTCTCCCTAATGTTAATATATATACAGCACATTTGTACATGAGAAACATTTAACACAATGTGACCTTCCCAAACATTGAGCAAATAAAGATACCAACCAGCCAGTGTAAATACAGACTGAAAGATGCTGGGCTTGATTCTTAGCAATTGGAATGCTGCAATTATTCAGAAGGGAGCAAGTCAGACAGCATTGCCTGTTCTTGAATGTGGTGCCCTTTGGGTAGGACAAGTTTCTTATCACCATGTCATCATTCATCATTGAGTATCTGCCTGGGTCTAAGCTCACATAAGAAGAATAATAGTAAGTTGAAAAAGTTGAAAGCTATTAATTCCATATGGGATTGCAACCCAGTAATGGCAATACTCAGGAGAACGGAGGTGAAAACAGCATAATTAAAGTTGAGAAGGAAGCTGTGATGATTCGTTTCTGCAATGGCCTATTGTGAAATAGTTGGTGTTCACTCACTGATATTCGCTTGCTTGGCATTTCTGTTTCTTACTGCTTTAAATCTGATGTCATTCAATATTATCACTTAGTCTGCAGTTTTCTCCAGTTTTTCTGAGCAAATTAAACTGCTGACACTAACTTTATGAACTCCTTCACAATTAAAGCCACTGGTATCACTCCCATGGGTGGTCTATTTGAAACCCCTTAATGAGCATGGAGCTCTGATTTCAACATTTTTAAAAAGAGTCAGAATTATTCTCCTGTTCACATTATAGGCACAGGAGGGACATCTCGATGCCTATTATAACCCAAGCAACTCAACAGTGTCATGCGTTAGCAATAAATCAAATCTAACATTAGAAAGGTAAGCCAAATTTATTAGAATTCTTTGAAATAGAATATCTAGAATATTATGGCTAATAAAGCGAGGCAGTGATCTAATGGTATTGTCTCTGGATTAGTAATCCAGAGACCCTGGTTAAGATCTGAGGACCTGGGTTCGAATTCCTCCATGGTAGATGTAATTTGAATTCAATAGAAAAATCTAGAATTGAAAATCTAATGATGACCGTATAAAAATCCATCTGGTTAATTCATGTCCTTCAGGGAAGGAAATCTGCTGTCCTTACCTGGTCTGGCTTATAGGTGACTCCAGATCCACAATAGTATGATTGATTCTCAAATACCCTCTGAAATGGATGGGTAATGAATGTTGGCACAGTGAGCAATAGCTACATCCCATAAATATATAAACAAAGCAAAGCTGTTCGAAAATTTCCTAAAGGAAAATACTTTTTTTATAGTTACTAACTACAGGTGAAGTGTTCAGCAAGTTGTTATTGGCTGCGTCATGCTGACAAGAAGTGGGTTTTCTCCTTCAGCTGCTGCAGGTGATGGTGTTCCCACAATAATACTGGTTCGGGAACTTGCTTCACATCTCAAAATGATCTGAAACAAATTTCCACCTCAGTCCGGAGTTAGGAGAAACAATTTACACTTGGACATTTGGTTGGTAAAATTGGCTTGGACAAACATTTGGGGTTGTAGCTGTAAACTTACTGGCTTAAAACCCTAAAAACAGTCAGAAATCCTATTCTCATTCACTATTGAGTATCTGTTTGGGGAAGGCAATGATATTGTCACTGTATTAGTAATCATGATGTAAATTGGTGTTGCCAGATTCTTACTGCATTAGTAATCCAGAGACCCAGGACAAGATCTGGAGGCCTGGGTTCAAATGCTACCACAGCAGATGGTGAAATTTGAATTCAATAAATATCGTGATTAAAAGTCTAATGGTAACCGTTAAACTATTGTTGATTGGCGTAAAAATCCAATTGATTCAATAATGTCCTTTAAGAAAATATGCTGCCCTAATGTGTTCTGTTCTACATGTGATTTCAGCGTCACATAGTATGGTTAACTCTCAAATACCCTCTGAAATGGTTAGGGATGGGCAATAAATGCTGGGCTCACCTATGATGCTTCTGTCCTGTAAATGAATTTTAAAATAATATTATTTTCCTCATGCAGTTTGGATGAATCAACACAGATTTTTTTAGGAACCATTTGGATGGCAGCTCATATTTCTGATGTTTGCATTTAAAAAATAGAATGTGGTATAATTACAGCCCTTTTTTGTTTCATCGAGGATTGCAGGAAAACTCCGGAATTGCCAATTGATTTGCATAACTACAGCTTACAACCTAATGCTGGGGGATCATGGCAGATAAAAATTATATCCTATTTAAAATCATAAAAATCCTACATTCTATATGGAAGGTTGATAACAATGTCAGTATTTTTAAATCAGCAGCTGCTTCATGGAGACAACCACAGAACAGGGAATACACAAATAGTTCTAGCAGGATCCCTGGATCAGTTGCTAATAGCTATTTAATTGCATGCCTTTTAGCTTTCTTTTCTTCTTTGATCTCTTTTGATTGCGTTTGTGGAATGAGCAGTTGCGTGGGCTGACAGTTCTCTTGCCCTATTGGTCAACAAGCAATAAAAGATTCAGTTCACTCAGCTGCAGATCGCAATAATTACAATTCTCACTGGACTATGATCTTCTCATAAGTAATTACATAGAATTTCAATATAGATAAACGTGAGGTGGTGCATTTTAGTCAGAAGAATAAGGAGGCCACATATCACTTGACTAATTAGATTCTGAATGGTATAGAGGAGCAAACCGATCAAGGAGTAGAGATACACAAATCACTAAAAGTAATCATGCAGGTTAATAAAGGCCACAAAAAGCCAACTAAATGGTTGGAGTCTACAGGGACGGAACTGGAAAGTAGCTATATTATATTAAGCTTCTTTCAATTCTTGTTCAGACCACACTTGGTGCACAGTTTGAGGTGGCACGATGGTACAGCTGTTTGCACTGCTGCCTCACAGCACCAGAGACCTGAGTTCAATTCCCGACTTGGGTCACTGTATATGAGGAATTTGCACATTCTCCCTATGTTTCCTCCAGGTGCTCTGGTTTCTACACACAGTCTGAAAGACAAGTTAGTTAGATGCATTGTCCCGAACAGGTGCTGGACTGTGACAACTTGGGGAATTTCACAGTAACTTCATTGCAGTGTTAATGTAAGCCTTAGTTGTGACTAAATTTAACTTTAGAGTTTAGGTCTCCATATAAAAAATATAAAAGCATTGGAATAGATGCATAGAATATTCAAAGGATGATATGAGAACTGAGAGGGTTGCCCTATTGGGAAAGGCTGAACAGGTTGGAGCTTTTTTTTCTGCAAAAGTCAAGCCTGAGGAATGTCCCGAGAGATTTCTTTAAGGTAATGAATAGACTTTAAAGCTTGGATGTAAAGAAAATCTTTCTACTTGGGGGGAATCCAAATCAAAGTTCATAAGGGTAACAAAGTCATGAAAGAATTCAGAGGAAACCGTTTTTTTTGCTGAAAGTGTGGCACAGGTATTGAATATGCTACCTTGAGAAACAGTCGCAATAAAGAGCTTGGATGGAATTAATAAGAAAGGAAATTAGTACATAAGAGAGAATGGAATAGAAGGATATTCTAATGGGGTTAGGTGAAATAGGATGGGAGGAAACTCATGTGGAGCATAAACACCAGCAGAGATCAACTGGATCACATGATCTATTTCTGTAATTTGATGTAATTTGATGGCTGGTGTTTGTACTCCGCATAACTCTCTATTCCTCCCATTTCATCCATCTTGGGGGTGGGATTCTTCAGCCACCCGAGGTTAACGGACCTTTAAATGGTCCAACAAATTTTCTGTCTCACCCAATACAGTTTCTATGGTGGGCGAGATGAGAGAATTTCAGTCCTTATCTCAGGCTTTCAGAATATTTTCTGTTCTATTTTCTCTCACCTTCTCATCCAATTTCCATGTGAAAGCAAATAAACTATTTATCTTCTTGTGAAAGTGAGTTCCACATTTTAGTATTTTTAAATAATTGAACTTTTATATTGGATTTATTAGTACTTTACCATTGATTAATAATATCTTATATTGTTCATCTCATGTTATAGATTTCCGGCACGGGGCTGTTTATGTCAGAAAACTTAGGCTAGTGAGTGCTTGGAGGCCATGACACCCAGCAGGAATCCCACAAAATGGCTGCTGCTGATGTCTCCCAACCCACTAAGCTATTAGCAACCCACTACACTATACCAGGCTGAGACAATCACCCTCCTATTGCCAGCCTTTCCCTCCATCAAGATCAACAAACAAAACTGTTCCAAATATGGAAAATTTACTCTATTTAGGGATCCACCTGTCATCTAAGGCTGACATAAACATAGAGATCTAAATTGCATCCAATCGGCAAGCACCACCATTGGGCATCTAAGAATGAGAATCTTTGATAGTCATGACACCCATACTAATACTAAGATCCTCCCAACTCTTATTTCTGGCTCAGAAACCTAGATGATGTAAAGACACCACTTCAAAACTCTGAAGAGATACCATCAGTACTGCCTCAGATGACTTCTCTGCAACAGCTGGCACAACAGCTGTTGCACTAACACTAATATCCTTGAAGGAACCAAGAACACCATCACTGGGGCTATGCTCATCAAAACCAACTGGGCTGGGCTGACCACATGGTTAGGATGTCTGAGCCCTAACTGACAAAGCAAATCTTCTTTGCCCACTCGAGGAAGTCTCCCAAATACGAGGAGGGCAAAGGAAGTGCCTCAGAGGCACCCTGAAGGCTTGCCTCAAGAAATGCAACATAGATATCAAGCTGGGAGACCCTTACTCAGGAAAAACCTACTTGGAAGAAATGGAAGAGACATGATTCTTCAAGAACACCCGATGGCAAGAGAAAGTCTGAGAAAGGAATACCAGCAATTTCAAGTCAAAGGACCAATCCCACCTCCTGGAAATATCTTCCAACTGTGCAGTCCAGGATTGGATTCTTCACCCACTCAATGACCCACAGAACCCGTGACCAGTGACACACTGTTTCTTTTATTAACAATCATACTCATGAGTATATGAATCGTTGCTGAAGACAGAAGATTTTCCTTCTGCTTTCAGGCGACACCTTTGTAGTTTTTGCGACAAGAAAGCCTGTATTCATGATGATGGTTGTCTCTTTTACTGGTGCCCAGGACATAAAGGGAGTCATTTTCCCTTTTTGTAAAAAAAATCCTGGTTGGTATTCTGATGCTCTGTTACAAATCTCTATTAGCTACTTCAACTTCCTTGCAAGCTTTTCGAATGAGTTAAGTGTTTCCAGATCTCCCCCATCGAACTTTGGTATCTATTGTAAGTATTTGAAGTGCTCAACATGCAGTCCTGAGCTAGGAGCAATTAACTCACTAAGGTATCTTTCCTCAGTTCAGTGGACCTTACCCTACTCATCCCAAGCTGCCTTGATTCCTTTTCCTACTTTTACCTTGGGAAAGCTCTTTCTCTCTCCTTTCTCTGAATTTTTTCTCCCTTTTCCTTTACTATCCAGCTCTGTTTCTTTTTCTTCAAAATTTCATTCCATTTTTGTCTCTCTCTTTCCCCTGTATTTTTAATTGGAATTCTAGTTTGTCTCCACTGCTCTGGCTGTACAATGCTATGATGCGATGATGCCAGTGTCGGACTGGGGTAGGCACAGTAAGAAGTATCACAACACTAGGTTAAAGTCCAACAGGTTTATTTGGTAGCACAAGCAACAGAGCACTGCTCCTTCATCAGGTGAGTGAGGACTTGTATTCACAAACAGGGCAAATATAGACACAAACTCAATTTACAAGATAATGGTTGGAATGTGAGTCTTTACAGGTAATTAAGTCTTAAAAGTATAATGTAAGTAGAGAGAGGGCTAAGCACAACTTAAAGAAGTGTGTATTGTTTCCAGACAGAACAGTTAGTGCGATTTTTCAAGCCCAGGCAAATTGTGAGGGTTACAGGTAGTGTGACATGAACCCAAGATCCCAGTTCAGGCTGTCCTCATGTGTGTGGAATTTGGCTATCAGTTTCTGCTCAGCGATTCTGCTTTGTCATGTGTTGTGAAAGTCACCTTGGAGAATGCTTATCTGAAGATTGGAGACTGAATGCCCATGACCACAGAAGTGTTCCCTGACTAGAAGGGAACGTTCTTGCCCAGTAATTGTCAAGTGGTGTTCATTCATCTGTTGTCGTAGGGTATGCATGGTCTCCCTAATGTATCATGCCTCTGGATATCCTTTCCTGCAGTGTATCAGTACACAGCATTGGCCAAGTTGCAAGAGCATATACTGTGTATGTGGTGAATGGTGTTCTCACATGAGATGATGGCATCTGTGTTGATGATCCGGCGTGTCTTGCAGAAGTTGCTGTGGCAGGATTGTGTGGTGTTGTGGTCACTGTTCTCCTGAAGGCTGGGTAGTTTGCTGCAGAGAATGGTCTGTTTGAGGTTGTGAGGTTGTTTGAAGGCAAGAAGTGGAGATATGGGGATGGCCTTGGCGAGATGTTTGTCTTCATCGATGACATGTTGAAGCTCTGGAGATGTTGTAGCTTCTCCGCTCTAGGGGTACTGGACAATGAAGGTTATTCTGTCTGCTGTGCCCCAAGTTTGTCTTCTGAGGAGGTTGGTGTTGTTTTTTGCTGTGGCACATCGGAACTGTCGATCGATTAGTCGAGCGCCGTATCCTATTATTATGAGGGTGTCTTTCAGCATCTGTAAGTGTCTATTGCGATTCTCTTCATCTGGGCAGATCATGTGTATATGAAGGTTTTGTCCATAGGGAATGGCTGCTTTAATGATTTTAGGGTAGAAGTTGGAGAAGTGGAGCTTCATGAGGTTATCCATTGGCTTGCAGTATAGTGAAGTGTTGATGTGACTGTCCTTGATGGAGATGCATGTGTCCAAGAATGCAGCTGATTCCAGAGAGTAGTCCATGGTGAGTCTAATGGTGGGATGGAACTTGTGGATGTCATCATATAATTGTTTCAATGATTATTTGCCATGAGTCCAAAGGAAGAAAATGTCATTGATGTATCTAGTGTATAATGTGGGTTGAAGGTCCTGTGTGGTGAAGAGCTCTTGTTCAAATCTGTGCATAAAGATGTCGGCATATTGAGGTGCGAATTTGGTCGCCACGGCTGTTCCGTGTCTCTGGATGAAGAACTGGTTGTTGAAGGTGAAGACATTGTGTTCCAGAGTGAAGCGGATGAGTTGTAGAATTACATCTGGAAATTGGCAGTTGTCAGCATTGAGTACTGAGACAGTTGCAGCAATACTGTTGTCGTGGGGGATGCTGGTGTAATTCTTCATATGAAGACAGCCTCAATTGAGATCTTGAGTTCATGTCACGCTATCTGTAACCCATGACTTGCTGGGCTTTCAAAGTCTCACTAACTGCCCTGACTGGAGACAATACACATCTCTTTAACCTGTGCTTAATCCTCTCTCCACTCACATTATCTTTACCTTAAGACTTGATTATGTATAAAGCCTTGTATTCCAACCATTATCTTGTAAATTAGTTTGTATCTGTTTGTGAACACAAGTCCTCGCTCATTTGAAGAAGAAACAAGACTCCAAAAGCCTGTACTGCCAAATAAACCTATTGGATTTTAACCTGATGTTGTGAGACTTCTTACTACGCACAATGTTGGTATGTCTATTTCAGATTCCACATCTGCCTTTCAGGTTCAGTTTCAAAATGGTTGGTTCCCAAGTTTTAGGATTTCAATTTCTTTCCTTTTTGAATGGACACATAGTTCTAAAAACTGAACTAAACTTCTTAAATCTTCAGTGTAGAGGGTTTCTAAACTGTCCCAAGTTACTTCACTCTGTCCCTGGAAGGTATTGGCCTCATTTTAAGGATTCTAATACTGTAAACCACATGAATAATGTTGAGTTTAAAAAAAAATTGCTTCTGGGGTCAACTTGATTTCTGCTTCCAATTCTTCATTTTTCTATGGGAGGCATGGTGGTACAATGGTTAGCACTCCTGCCTCACAGTGCTAAGAACATGGGTTGGATTCCTGGCTTGGGTCACTGTCATGATTTAGAGATGCCGGCGTCACTGTCTGCATGGTCTCCCCGTGTCTGCATGGGTTTCCTCCCGAAGACCTGCTGGCCATGCTAAATTCTCCCTCAGATGCTGGAGGGTGGCGACTAGGGGATTTTCACAGCAACTTCACTGCAGTGTTAATGTGAGCCTGTTTGCGACACTAATAAATAAACTTAAAACTTAAATAATTGCAGACTTAGACCCCAAATTTCTGTTACAGAAAGGATGAGTGGAACTGCTTCCCTCTTTTCCACTATTGGTCTGACCATAGCAAGGTTTTAAAATTGCAATCAGTTGTTTTTTAGACAATAAATACATAAAGTAATTTTTGATATAAAGCAATGTTTCGCTTTATATCAACCTATTTCTATTATACTCCAGTTGGCATATTCTTTACCCTATTCTCTGCTTTTTATTCTTTAGTGAATTCACTATCCAGTCAGCTATTTCTCGCTTGACCCCACAAACCTTAATCTTTGTCATGAATCTACCATAATGATATCAAATTGAAGGTCATTTAAAAGTCCAAGCCACTGCATCTTATCAACTCTTTCTGGTACACCTTCAATAAAGTTATTTAAACATAACTTAGCCTTTGGAGTCCATATTGACCAATTTTTATTTTATGATCTACCTCTAGATCCCCTTTTATCACTCTTTTAAAATAGATTACAGTTCTTAAGTAATATATTTAATTTGTTTTTTCAGTGCTCCTTTAAAGGACCACATCTGTATTTTCATTCTTCTTGGGTAATTTTGTTATCCAGGGTCCCTTATTTGCTCCATCTTGAAGGCATAAATTCTGAGATGAGCCTCATATGTTTGGACCGATCTTTACTGACAATTATATGTAAATAGAGAGAATACATTTTGGTCTTACATAGTAACAGCTTAACAACAAAGAGAAAAATAAATATCTAACTTTGCATGTTAGCACCTGCTGTCCGGTTTTCTTCATGTAGACAGAGGTTTAATAAATAACTCCAGGCATTTCACTGAAGTTGCAACCTGTGAAAGTTGTTAAAACAGCTGTGAAAGTTTAAGACATCTACCATTTTGAAGAAGGCATTTCAAGCGAAGTCAAGTTTGCAAACCAGCCGAATCCATTGTTTTCTTTTAATGTTTCTGTTAATTATCTCCTTAGTACATTTGCTTGTAGTTGTGATGTGGAGATGCCACTGTTGGATTAAACAGGGCACAGTAACAAGTCTCACAACACCAGGTTAAAGTCCAACAGGTTTATTTGGCATCACATGCTTTCAAAGTGTTGCTTATCCATCAGGTGAGTGGAGAGTTGTGTTCACAAAGAGGGCATATATTCAATATAGATCAATTGATTGTAGTAATCAACTTACAACATATGGATTGCAAAAGTATTATTTGCCCAGGTTCAGAAGGTTAAGAATGTACAGTGAGATCACATATTCCATTGCAAACATTAAGAAAAAAAAATTACTGGCGACCTTTCATGCTGCAATTCTAGATGACCTTTAATATTTGTTTCTGTTTCAAATCACTTGGAATGAAGGCCTTTCTATGGGCCTAGTCTTTTGAATGAGACATGAGATGAGTGCACCAATTCATTATATGTTGGTAAAATATGTGTCTGACAGCCATTTTAGTATTACCCCAATTTATTTCAAGTGCACAAAGATTTTTTCTAAAATAGTAGACAGGGAAATATGATCGAAACATGTTAATAATTCATACGCTCATATTAGTAGCAGTAGTCTCCAGGCTTATGTTGCAGTATATCATATTGAATATTTTTGCCTCTCCACAGCAGGAAATATAAACTCCAATGTGCCTCTATAACACGCTTATCAAATATTTTTACAGTTAATCATTTTAATCATAAAAGCAGCACAGATATTGCAAACGGAATCCCAATGTAAGAACCGATGAATATTATTGAAACACGTGAATATGTTAAAACTTCAAATTGGATCAAACCACTTTTTAAGGCAATGCCAAACACAATGTCAGTACCTAGATTTGTTTTATTTCTGTTCTGTGATTTTTTTTATTATAATGTGGTACACGGAAAAGCACGTTCCAAAATCTATTGAACATGATTGGAGTTTATTCCAGCAGTGGGTCAGGGAGGAAAAATACATGAAATAGATCATTTGCTTATCTGGAGTGTCCGACTGTCAGACCTCCCTCATATGTTACAGGATTTCATACAGCTGAAGACCTTCTGGCATCTTCACATGCTGCACTCTCTTCTCTTTTGCTGAAGGGTAAATAAACTGCATTAGATATTTAATGCCACCTCGCAAGCATTTATTTTTGTAGATAGGGAACAGTAAGGAAGCATAGCTAAATATAAATTTTTCAAATGACTTCAATCAAGAATTCAATTATTTTCATCTGAGAATGTGCAGCAGTTCACAAGCCAGATAATAAAGCCATTTAAAAGATAATTTCCTCCTCCCTTTGTGAAATGCACCTCCAGCATGGCAAGAAGCGAAAATGATATTTCCAAACAGTATAGAGTAAGAATTACTGATCAGCATGTGAACACATAGCAATTTAAAATAGGTAATAAAACAAGCAGCTGAACACCAACATATCAAACTGCTTGGACATATGAGGGTGTGAGGCACTAAGGGTGGGATTGTTCGGATGTTCATACCCCATTATAGAGGCAAGTGAGGGCGAAGAATTTGGCACTTAGCCAAATCTTTGTTCACAGCTGCGGGACAAGAGAAATCCACCTGAGTGATCGGCCAGAACTTTCACCCTAAATGTTTATGCATGAATTTCACTGATTCAAATATCTTATAGCTTTTTACTTGAGAAAGTGAAAACCTGTAATCACATTTGTGGTGTGAAATATGTAATTCAGTACATTATTGACATACAATTGTGTGTTTGTCTTTAATATCACACATTGTAATTTCATTGTATTGCAATGTAAACATGGGGTTACATTGCTCTATGTTTATACAAGTTTCCAATGACGGATACCTTGGGGGCTGTCAAGCTTACGAAGCAAGGTGTGTTGCTGAAGCACAACTTAAGCATGAGCTGCATAAGTCCAGAGCCACCAGTGCGACAACTACAGTGTCTACACAAGTCTGTCCAATATGTGTCAGGACATTCTGTGCCTTAATTGGCCTGATCAGTCATCTTCAGACACACCGCAACCAGCCTCAAAATGACTAATGGTGTCGAGGTCCTCATTGACGATGATGGATGAACAACAGCAACATTGGTGGTGATTTTCTGATCTTGCCGTGCTTTGTGCAGACTTCATTGACAGCGTAAAAATAGTAGGTGGGCCTAAAAATTGGTTCCATGCCAGCTACAATCATCCTGTTCTCTTTCTAATAGCATTTAAATATGCATAGTCCACTCAACAACCAGTTCCTGAAATCATCAACCTCCAAATTGGCATGAGAATGGCAAGAATGACTATTGGTCTCCACTAGCAGAGATCTGACACACTGGCTATGCAGAAGGCCTTAAGTCCATTGAAGCCCCTGGATGGTGAGGAGCATCAGGTGAAGCCCCTGGATGGTGAGGAGCATGGCTAGCTAGTGCCCATCAGGGAGTGCCCACATGGCAATGCCCACCAGACACACAAACAGTGGTCATCAGGCACTCCCAGCAGTGGCCATCAGGCACCATCAGGCACCCTAGTGTGCTGGGGCAGTGGGGCACTGCCAGTGTACCAGGGCAGTGGGAATATATGAGGGTGGGCTTTGAATGAGAGCTATGATAGGGGAGTGCTATGCAGTGGGGGGTAAGTTATGCAGAGGGAGGATTGCACAGGGCTGGAACATGAAGTGGGTGGTGATGTGACAGCATGTCAGTGGTCATGATGGGGGATAATGTCAGGGCTCAGGCAGGTGGGTTTCCCATCAGGAGAGCTCCAAGGCACCAATACTGGTGACTCATGTCAGCGAGGGTATGGAGGAACATGCTACCGATGAGGGAGTTTCCGATGTCTATGGAGAGAGGCAGGAGTATTTCAGTCTACTGTGATATTGGGGTGCCTTGCAGCACAGTGTCCAAGCACTCTAAACCCAGGCTCACCTGCATGCTTAGGCCTCTCCATTTCTCCCGTCAGTACTCGTGGACAACAAAAGGCAACTGGGAAATTCTGATGATATCATAGAGTGTAGAGAGAAATGGAATCATAAATTTAACTGGCAGTGTCGTGGGAACACTAACCCTTCAAATACCTTTCCAAGTTTAACACTGTCTTGCCTCTTTTGGTAAACATCCTGGTACTGATGCCTTATCATACAGATATGCCACTTTGGATCTTGAACCTTCTACCAAGCATTGAACATGTATTTTAGAATGAATGTTACTCTCTTAGAATCATAGAATCCCAAAAGCGCAGAAGGAGGCCATTTGGTCCATCAAGTCTGCACTGACCACAAAGCAACCCAGACGCCATCCTTTTAATCCCTATTCACCCATGCTAGTCCCCTGATACTAAGGGAAATTTTAGCATGACCAATCAACATAACCCACACATTCTTTGTCCTGTGGGAGAAAATTGGAGTAACTGGAGTAAACCCATGCAGACACGGGGAGAATATATCTTTTAACATTCATTGAAATCAATATTCACAACAAAACTGGTAATATTATAAAAAAACATGGCAATGTTAAGATTGTTGATATAAAAATGAAGTTCACAATACAATTAGTTATTCAATGAATAATTATGCATTTCTGACAGCTCTGAATAGTTCTCAGTACAATACTTCCTGTTGATCAAAGTGGGTGGCACAGTAACACAGTGGTTAGCACTGCTGTGTCATAGCACCAGTAACTAGGGTTCAATTCCAGCCTTGGGTGACTGTGTGGAGTTTGCTTGTACTCATTGACTGGAATTCACCCACCCTGCCCACCACTGGAATTCTAGCAGGCAGGGCGTGGCCATGTAGAGGTCCACTGAAGCTGGGTGTGAATCTTTGGTCAACAGACGAATGTGGCTGGAGAATCTCACTGTATGTGTCTGTGTGGGTTTCCTCCAGGTGCTCCGATTTCCTCCCACAGTTCAAAGATGCTCAGGTTAGGTGGATTGGCCACACTATATTCTTCCTCAGTGTCCCACGGTTAGGGGAATTAGCGAGGTAAATACTTAAATATGGGTTACAAGGGGTAAGATGCTCTGTAGGACAGTTGTTGCCAGAAGTCACGGATGTTCCACATTTCATTAGTTCAACATTTAGCAAATAGCTAAAGCGCTGCCCTTGTATTTCTGTCAGCATTAAGGTTTCTTTCAGTGCCACATAAAATTTCCCTTCAAACAGTTCATTTACAGCAGTTTATTGAGTCTCAAGGTAATGCTTCCTGCAGATTTTACATGACTTAATTATAGATCAGGAGAGAAGATTTAACTTTCCATGTGTCACTTATCAATCTTGAACCATGCTGGTGTATTGCATTCCTGTTCCAACTTTCCCAAGGGTACCATCACATCATGTTGCCAAATTGTTCGAAATCAAACTTCTGGGATGAAGGAAGATCCAAGGAGTCCTCACCGTCTGTTTAGATAAACAATTAGAGTTGATACAATTAAGTACCCTAACACCAATTAAATGCCAATTAGGAAAACAAGACATTAGACACTGAAACTCATATCCCAGTTGTTATTAAATTCAATTCAAAACAATATTAACAAACCATACGCTCAATATTTCGATAGGTGACTGATAAGTTTACCAATTTCATTTCCTTGCAATTCAATCTCACAGGACAATCAACTGCTTTCTTATTTTAATTATACCAAAGCAAAATAAACAATTGACGTTACTTAGTATTTGAGAGAAATTACTTCTGGGATTACTGTTGAATATAAACTATTCACTCTTCAATCTATCTTGCATACCTGGCTTTTATTCAGTAAAATAGTTTCAGAGAAATGACAATTTTGTGTGAAAATTCCCTCATGAAATAGTCAGTTTCCACATTCAAGCAATGTCAGTGATCCTCTTGGATTGAATTTCCTGTCCAGTCTAGCTATCCCAATTCTATTGCTTTTTTGTAGGCCAATTGGAAAGTATTTTCTAAAAACAAATTTATTACTAGGGGTTTTTGCCAAATATCGCAAAACTTGGGATTCAGAATGAAAGAGTGATTGACCTGACCAGTTTGGAATCAAAGTTAATAGAATCCTTGTTAGTGGTACTATTTTATGAAGAAATAATTGTGAACTAAATTATAATTTATTACACAGGATATATCAAAGGTTAGGTGAAAAGCCTTCTAAGTATTTATTTCTGCTTTTAATCTTTGACCTTGTTGAGTCAAATGAATATAGCTGCAGAGAATACAGCAAAAGAAAAATGAATATTGCCAAATGACGACCTATTCAATATGATGTAGGACATGTCATACAACTACTGAGAATGCTAATGCTCGAATTTTTACCTGGGGGTGATACAATTGCAACACATCAGACCCTATTGCAAATGACTTTATCTCCTAGGCCCTGGTTAAACAAAACTGCCACTTTAAGTGAAGCACACTTGCTATCCCAAGTTTCATGCTCTGGGCTCTTCTTTTATCCATTCAAAGGACATAGGCATCACTGGCTGGCCAGCATTTGTTGCCCATCCCTAGTTGCCTTTGAAGTTGGGAGAAAATCACATTGCTGTATCTCTGGAATCACATGTAGGCCAGACTAGATAAGGACGAGAGATTTCCTTCCTTGATGGGGAATCAAAATGATTTCATACTCATCAGTAAATTCTTAATTCCAAATTTAAAAAAAATTGAATTCAAAGTCCACTATCTGGCATGGTGGGATTTGATCCCGGGTCCTCAGAACATTAACTGAGCTTTTGAATTAATAGTCTATCAATAATACTACTAGCCCCTCACCTCCCCTTTATTCCACAGTGGTTTCTTGTCCAATTAAAATGTCCAATGGACAGTATACTTACCATCAAAATCAACAAGGAGTCATGAAATGGAGACACTTCATTTCAAATAGAGTCATAGAAGTTTACAGCATAGAAACAGGCTCTTCAGCCCAACTTGTCCATACCACCCTTTCTTTTTTAAAACCCCTAAACTAACCCCAATTGCCCGCATTTGGCCCAAATCCTTCTATACCCATTGTACCCATGTAACTACAAAATGTTTTTTAAAAGACAAAGTTGTACTGTCTCTGACAGCTTGTTCCAGATATTCATCACTCTCTATGTGAAAAAATTGCCCCATTGGACACTTTTGTATCTCTCCCCTCTCACCTTAAACCTATGCCCTCTAGTTTTGGACTCCCCTATCTTTGGGAAAAGATATTGACTGTTTAGCTGATCTGTGCCCCTCATTATTTTATAGACATCTATAAGATCATCCCTCAGTCTCCTACGCTCCAGAGAAAAAAGTTCCAGTCTATTCAGCCTCTTCTTATAATTCAATCTATCAAGTCCCAGTAGCACCCTAGTAAATCTTTTCTGCACTCTTTCTAGTTTAATAATATCTTTTTTCTATTAGGGAGACCAGAATTTCACACACTATTCCAAGTGTGGCCTTACCAATGTTTTATACAACTTCAACAAGGTATTCAACTCCTGTATTCAATGTTCTGACCAATGAAACCAAGCATACCAAATGTCTTCTTCACCACTCTCCACCTGTGACTTCATTTTCAAGGAGCTATGAACACGTAGCCCTAAATCTCTTGGCTCCGTAACTCTCCCCAGTGCTCTGCCATTAACTGAGTAGGTCCTATCCTATTTGGCTGCTGAACAATGCTCTTTAATATTGTCACCTATTTTTGACTGAATGAGTCACTATCAATCAAGCAAGCATAGGACTTGGAAATAAAAAAAAGGATACAGGCTGCATGATTTCTCCCTTTTCCTTATAAATTATCTGACAGGCTCCTCAAAAGTATTACATAAATGAGGGAATCTCTATAAATGACAGGTGATGGCTCTGTCTCATCCCTTACCAGACTTCACTCATATTAAAGTAAAACAATTTCCATTTCATTATGCTGTAACTCCAATTGATTGTGGTCATAGTGCTAGATTAATGCTTAGATAATTAAATCTCTGCCATCATGGCTGAGTGAGAAATTAAGGAGGCAGCTGAGCCAACCTTATACAACAAAATAGTTTATTGAATAACACAAAGTGAGGCAGCTGATTTTCCGCAGGATGGAGTTTTATCCTCTTCTGTACTCATTGAAGGAATTAAATCACATTTAGCTCCTCGTTCACTCGCATTATTTCTGGCACGATTAGTCACAGTGGGTTCTGGCATTAGAGAATGCAAATTTAATTTGCACAGAACAACTTGCATTGTAGGAAGTTCAGAGAAGTTTCACAAGTCTGATGCCTGCGATGAAGGGTTTGACTTATAAAGAAATATTGAGCAGGTTGGCTCTATATTCATCGGAATTTAGAAAAATGAAAGGTGACATTATTGAAGTATGCAAGTTCCTGTTGCGGTTTAATAGGGAAGATACTGAGAGACTGTATTCCCTCTGCTACAGTGCCAATTGATGCTGCGACTGAAAGGAAGATCCCAGAATGGGACTCTGCCTCAAATTACCATAGCTTTTACTCTTTGTAATCAAATCTGGAAGAACAGAATCGAAGGACTCCTAATTAGTTTTAACAATAAGAAAACACATTTATTGGATATTAAAAAATGGATTATAAAACAATATTCCTCTACCCCTCCTTTAGTTGAAACAATACACACAGGTTTTAAGTTTAACAGAAAACAAAGTATAATTGAAGCAACACTGATCTCATTGGCACACAAGGTTTGTGTTTGTGGATTTCTCCTCAGAACATCCTCTTGTCACATGAGAATTTCCAAATTCCACTCTCCAGCATACACTTTAAAATCTTTCTCATAGCAATGCATTCCCTTAATGATCGCATTCCAAAATCCAGTTCTCTTCTTCCGAAAGACCTGGTTGACTAGAGCTTTTGTTACATTTTTAGCAGTAGCTCTGTGTCAAGATTTTAGGTGAGTCCTTTCAGGTTTCCTGACAAAGAAAATTCAGGAACAATTTTGAGCCCGTGCTCTCTGGCTGCAGGAATGGTGGTACACACTCAAAATCTGGAAGCGCGATTCACGCCGGTGAGTTTCAAAGTCCTATCTTCCAGCTTGCTCGCTGGTAGACTAGGGTGAAACATGCGGCAGTAGCCCGGGAAACTTGGTTAAATACATTACCATGTCATTAGCATAGCACTCTGTCTGGGATCTCTGCCCGCCACCAGATATTTAGCAGATGCCAGCATGAGGTCATGTCAATGTCATTTACAAAAAGTTTACTAGATGTCAACTTGGCATGGAGATTGCCCTGGGGGCATAAGATGAGTATAGTCCCCAGGGGTGAAGGACATGGCCAGGCAGTGGAGGGAAGGGGCTGATGATTGGGTCAGAAAAGGCTGGGGGAAATGGAAAGAGAAGTGTCAGTTCTGATCAGAGTAGGGAGGGAAGACCCTGAGATCTCTGCGGTGGACTGGTGGGGACATTTATTCTTGTTATGATCAGGCCAATCTTTAAGCATGGCACCCCGATCTCAGTACAGCCAAGCTTTACCGGTGTGTTGATGCTCTGCTCATCTGCATGATGACGTGAAATATGCCATCTTGATTTTTTTAAGCAGTGTCATATGATCTGGAGAGAAAATGATACTTTTCTCGGAAGGGAAATACCCAGTATCCTCACCAGAAGACTACCATTTGTTGGCAAGATTTCACTCTGTATCTCAGAGGGATCTGTATCTATGAATTCGGGATTCATGTTCCTTTCAGGGAGAATGTGGGCTTTTCTTTCATCAGTCTGGCGACAAAATAGTTTATTATAAGTAAATGATGCGATCGTGATCGGGAAGAGTACTGCTAAAACTTTCATTATACGGTGCAACAGTCAAAATTATTCCTTACATGTGGCTGCATTTTCTTGAATTTTTCAAGCACCCAATATGGACCTTGTTTTCTCTACACCATTAGAACAGCAAAGTACTGCTCTGGTTTTCTACCAGACAGTTAGTTGTTGCCTCTGTTTTGCTTTCTGCAGACACAAGTCAGCAATTCATACCCTATATTAAATGATTGCATTCCTAGGCTATCAAACTCACTTCACATCTCTTGTGCATAGCTTGGAGTCCCACTCTGCCATACTTCCAATAGTGAAAGAGGTGCCCCAGAATTTCTAAAGTAAAGTAAAAAGTAAAGTATATTTATTAGTCACAATTAAGACTTACATTAATTGTGACATTAACACTACAGTGAAGTTACTGTAAATTTCCCGTAGCTGCCACACTCTGGCACCTGTTTGGGTCAATGCACCTAACAACTACACCTTTCAGAATGTTGGAGAAAACTGAAGCACTTGGAGGAAACCCATGCAGACACAGGGAGAATGTGCAAGCTCCACACAAATAGTGACCCAAGCCGGGAGTTGAATGTTGTGAGGGAGCAGTGCTAACCACTTGCAAATAATGAAAATAAACTTAAGCCGCTGGAAGAAATAGCGATTTGATTTGTTTTGTTTTGATCTGATTTATTATTGTCATATATATTGAATACAGTGAAAAATATTGTTTTTTGCGCACTATACAGACAAAACATGTCATTTATTGAGTACATAGGGAAGAAGGAAAGGAGAGGATGCAAAATACATCTTGCAGTTACAGGATGTTGAGAAAGATCAGCTTAATATTTGATAGGTCCATTCAAAAGTCCGATAGCAGCAGGTAAGAAACTGTTAATGAGTAGATTGGTATGCGATCTCAGACTTTTGAATCTTTTTTCTGATGGAAGAAGGTAGAAGAGAGTATGTCCAGGGTGCCTGGTGCCCTTGATTATGCTGGCTGCTTTCCTGAGGCAGTGGGAAGTGTAGACAGAACTAATGGATGGGAAGCTATTTTTTTCACTAAGAAAATTAATTCATCATAAGGTTAAACAAAATGTGTGAAATAGAAAATAAGTGTACCTAAAGATGCAGCCACAAACAAGAAATATGTCCTTCTTATTCCATATTGCAGAGATGTATGAGGGCTCTGTCCCTCCCAATGCTATCACTTCAATATGTATATACCAAGTTCTAAATTGATAACATCAGGTATCTTTTAAAAGTATCGACCTATGTCACAAATATATTCATATTCAACCTCATATTCCAATCTTGTGAGCCTCATTATCCATTTTATGTTAGGCACCACAACAGAGCTGAATAATTAGGTTTAGTCCTATAAGTAAACAATTAAAACAATCAGTCTCAACATCATTGAGGAATTATCAATTCTTCTAACATATTGAGCAAACACTCAATTAAATGTGGCTACTAATGTTGTGGTCTCTAGAGCTTATACAAATGAAATTGAAAAAGTTGTATGTGCACTACTTGATTTGGAAAAGTCTCAATGCTGGCCTATAATTGCGATTCCAAAAGTCATCACTATGCATAAATAGTAAATAAATAAATCAGAAAATATACCAGGTGGGAGACTTCAATGTTCTTCAGCAAGATTGATTTGATAGCTCCGTGACTGAGTGAACTAGTTGAGTCCCAAAGGACATAACTGGCCTTTGGCAAGTCATGAGGGAACCTGACTTTGTTCCGCAACCTACCTTTTGCTGATGCATCAGTGTATGATAATATTAGTAGAAGTGACCACAGTGAAGAAATGTGGAAAATTCCCAGTATGTCCTGTCCACAGAAACCAGGAGGACAAATTGAATCCAGCCAACTATTGCCCAATAAATCTACTCTTGGTCAGCAGCGACTTGATTGAAGGTGTCATCAACGGTGCTATCATGGGGCACTTGCTTAGCTATGATCTGCTCAGTAACTCTCAGTTTGTGTTATGTAAGAGCCACTCAGCTCCTGACATCATTACAACTTGTTCAAACATGGAAAAACGTAGCATGACTCATTAGGTGAGATGGGAATGACTGCTCTTGACATTGAGACCATATTAAAGAAAATGGGAATTGGGGTCAACTCTCCACTGCTTGGAGTCATACCAGGCACAGAAGAAGATAGCTGTGGTTGTTGGTAATCAATCGTCTCAGTCCTAGACATTATTCCTTAAGGTAGCGTCCTTGGACAAACACTCTTCAACCATTGCATCAACGACTTTCCCTCAATCATAAGGTTAAAAGTGGGGATGTTTGCTGAAGGTTTCACAATGTTCAGAAGTATTTATGACTCCTTGGAGGCTGAAGCAGTCCATGTTTATATGCAGCAAGCACTGGACAATATCCAGCCTTCTGCTAGGAAGTGACAAGTAACATTCACTTCACAGAAGTGCCAGGCACTAACCTCTCCAAAAAGAATGAATACAAATCATCTCCTTTTGAAATTCTATGGCATAACAATCAACATATCCCCTACTATCAATATCCTACAGGTTATTATTGACCGGAAACTTAACTGGACTAGCCAGATCAATACTGCAGGTAAGAAATTTGGACTTCTGCAGAAAGTAACTCACCTCTTGACTCCCAATACCTGTCCACCATCTACAAGACATTTCAAGATTCTGATAACTCTACTAATTTTTGCAATCTGTAGTATCCATGGATCTTATTCTGTAACCACAATTTCTGATAGACAATTAACAATCAAGATAGTTGGGAACAGGAAACCTGTTCCTTTTGAGAAGCAATGCTTAATGAATTTATGACTCCAATTTTGCTGCAAAGTCTGTGCTCAAGGGTTTTACTACTTTGAGGGAATAATTAATCACATTTAACTTAAGATGGTTTTAATTCGTCTGTGCCACAATTCATTGATATTATGGTAGGAAATGATCTTAATTGTTGATTTTAATAACTTTAGTATGAGGCTTCAGTTAAAGTATGTTATTAAGAAAATGTGACTTTATTTAAGTCTTTTTTGTACCTGGAAGGAATAACATTCCGGAATATAAAATTCTGGTCCAGGATTCTTCAATATTGTACTACCATGCATGCCCCATTATCACTGAAAATGCAGAGTTTGGAGCTCAGCCAAATCTCCATTCACAGGCAGCGGGACTGGAAAATTCCAGCCATGGTGGGGATCAGAGAATTTTGGCCTTGGAGTCGAAGGAATCAACTGGTTGCCTAGCATCTCAGTTTACAACTTATAAAGCAGGTGTTGTGACAAAAGTGGAGTGACAGAAGATAATTTGTACTCTATAGCCAATAGATGGACCATCTCCAAAAACAGAATTAGGAATGGAAGACTGAGAGATAAAAGTTGAGAAATTGTAATCTTCCTTGGCACAGTGATACCATGGTTTTTGGAAGTATGAAACTTCTATAAACAGTTCAACAACACTTCAAAGACAAAGGTTAAGACTTTGTTTAAATTTTATTTATTAGTGTCACAGGTAGGCTTACATTAACACTGCAATAAAATTAGTGTGAAAACCCCCAGTTGCCACAATATGGCATCTGTTTGGGTACACTGAGGGAGAATTTAGTAAGGCCAATGCACCGAACCACAGTGTCTGACGGACTGCGGGAGGAAGCCGGAGTACCTGGAGGAAACCCGCACAGTCATAGGAAGAACATGCAGACTCTGCACAGACAATGATCCAAGCCAGGAATTGAACTGTCCACTCCCGTGTAAGACTACAGCTACTGAAGGATAACAGGGCTGAAAATTCTCCCTTTAGCAAGAGCTGGATAATGGACCCATTATTTTATATTGTCACTTTGCTCTTTCTGCCAAATGAATCACTTCATACTTCTCTGTATTAAATTTCATCTTGTCCACCCATTCCAGTAACCTTTCTCTGCCCTTTTGAATTTGTCCACCATTCTCCTCATGCTACCAAGATCGAGGAAGAGCTGGAAGAATTAAAATTAAGGCCGTCAAGTGACTAAAATAAAAAGACATTAAAAATTTTGATCTCAGTTAATCTTTGTTTTAATTGCATATTTAATTGATACAAATATTACATTCATCTCATTCAAGCTTGTTTTATTATGATGAAGTTTTTGCCACAATTTGGACTTCATTAACACTCACACAATCAACTCAATCAATAGTACTTCTATGTCGAGTGGATTCCAAAATTCTTCGTAGTATAGCGGGCAGAAATGATTGCTTAGTGTTCAAAATACAGAATGTCATGGGTTTTAGCATCTGTTTTTAAAAATTGGTACTCTGGAGACTTGAGCAAACAAGAGAAAAATGCATTCCCTTTCACAGAATAGACCAAAGATACTACTGTTGTTTCTAACATCTCTGAAAACAATATTTTCAGATCATGCCATAGTAGAAAAAACAGACATGAACTATTGTAAGAAATAATGGATACAATTGCTAGTAATTTCTGATAAAAGGAAAATGCAATGCTGTTTGAAGAGACTTTCGGAATTTTCTGCTGCAGAGGACTGGGGATTCTGTATTGAGTATATTCAAATCAGAGATAACAGATTTCTGCATACCAAGAGACTGTTCCTTTTATTCATTCATGGGGCATGGACATCGCTGGCTGGTCAACATTTATTACACATCCTTAGTTGTTCTTGGTTCAAAGGGCAGTTGAGAGTCAATTTACATGTAGGCCAGACCAGGTAAGTACAGCAGATTTCCTTCCCCAGTGGGATATTAATGAACCAGATGGGTTTTTCTGACAATCAGCAATGTTTCCATGGTCATCAGCAGATTCTTAATTCCAGATTTTTTTATTGAGCTCAAGTTTCAACATTTGCTGTGGTGGGGTTTGAACTCGAGACCCCAGAGTTTCTAGACTAATAATCTAAAAAGAATGTTATTAAGCCATCACCACTCCCACATGAAGAGTCTGCAGAAAGGTGTGCCTGAGGTACAAGACCAGCCATGATGCTTATTGAATTGTGGAGCAAGTTTGAAGGGCAGAATGACTTTTTTTTATTCATTCTTGGGATGTAACCATCAGTAACTAGGCCAGCTTTCATTATCATCCCTAATTGCCCTTGAGCAAGTGGCAGTGAGCTGCCTTCTTGAACCCCTGCAGTAGTTTGTGTGGTGTGGGTATACCAGCAGTGATATTAGCAAGGGAATTTTCCTATAACTAGAAAGGAGCCATGTAGTTCATTCCAGTTTTATTCGTATTTAACTTTTCTGCAACAGTTTGATACAAATGAGTTGTCATTTCAGAAGGCAGTCAAGAGTCATTTGCATGACTGTGGGTCTGGTGTTATACGTAGGTAAAATAAGGTAAGTGAACACATTTCCTCCCCTCAGGTCATCAGATAGATTTCTACTGCAATTTGATACTTTCATGATTGTTGTTAATGAGATTAGCTTTTTATTCCAGCTATATTAATTGAACTTAAGCTCTCCCAGCAATGATGGGAATTGGACTCATATGCCCATGTCCTACTCTGTTTCTTTTGACAAGAAGTAAAGCAAGGAAACCAATGGCCTGGGGAGGACCAACTGTACAACATGCTAAATGTTTGATTGTTCCTGTTTTTGGCCACAGGCCATGATTTGTGATCACCCCATGCCTGATCACATTGAAGCCAACAGTATGCAAACTTCATCATGCCTTCTGATTTTCATCATTCTTTGTGTGCAGTCCAGTGATGAATGCACTGCTGAGGGCCCAACTGTGTGCAAGTGCACATATATCCATCATGTGTTTCAGTGAACCTTCTCAAACAGAGTTGCACTCATTAGGAAACTGCAGGCATTGGCAGCAAGGAGAAGCAGCTCAAAGAGGGAGGTCTCCTGTATTCTCTTTAGCAGTGTTGTAGGCCTTAGTTCAGGAGGTCAAAAGGAGGAGAGAAGCAATGTCAACAGGGGACAAGGGAGCTAGGTATCCCTCAAAGGAAAACCTGAAAAGCAAACGGGAGCTGAGGCCTTGTGTTAAGTTCCCAGAATTTGACTTCAAGGCTTTGGCTGCAGTCTTGTAAGAATTTTGAACCTCGAACAGGTTGTAAAGATCAGTAAACACATCTTCAAGTGACAATTCCTGTTCATCATGCCATGAACGTCTCACACTGTTCAATACACCAGATCACCAATAATCATCCAACAGCAATCTCTGCCAGTCAAGATTCAGGTCTAACATCACTACGTTTTCCTCCACCCTCACACACTATCCAATGTTGTCAGACTCATAGAAGCTGCTTTCATATACCCCAGCATTCAGTTATAGATGAGATATCAACCAAAGCGTCATGAGAAAGAATGAGGGATGCATCAGATAGCTGATGAAGAAGGCCCAAGGCTTGATCTGACACTTGCAGTCACCACCTCAGTTACTGGCACAGGACTGACACAACGGATAGTATCTGGTCAGGAATGGCATATGGTGAATCAAAGGCACAAATGGGCTGCAATAGGTAAAGGAAAGGGGTAATATGTATGCCAGTTCAATGGACGGTGAGTTTATAGGTGAGTTCTGTTGCAGGGGATATGGATGATAACTTAGCTAGATATGTACAGGAGAACTGCTGAACGTGCACCAAGATGCTGGATACATTGGCAGGCCTGCTAGGGAGTCTCATGTCAGTGTCAAGGAGCACGGAGGAGTCCAGCTCCAATGTAGGACAGGCTATAGGACAGAGCTTGGACCAAAGCTATTCTGATGTGGGAATAGTGACCAACTCCATGACAACACTTGCTGACCCAGCTGTGATGCAGCATCTGGTGATCATTGTCTCAGCTTCCACTGCAATACAGCCAAATCCATTCAACTTTATGCACTGAGGTGGATGCTCAGGCTGCAGTCTTGGAGTCCATGCCTGCTGCCACCATTACTCCAGATACCTGTGCTCAAAGGCACCTTCAACCACCTGAGATTCCAAGACTCTGCACAATTCAGTTACCACTTCCACCACCTCCACTCTCCTCCCAGCTGAGGCGAAGGTTGGACGAATACTTGCTGCATGCCCTTGGTGGGTGGAGCTCTGCTCTTTCTCCTTCTTTACACATCTGCTCCACTTCCATGTCATGTAGAGCAGGAAGAAACACACATGTCATCCCAATTTCTGAAGCTGACTTTCTCCTGATGGGTCTCCCAATTCTTCTGACTCCCTTGACAACACTGTTCTAGATCTTGTCCAAAGATGTGTGGGTTGAGTGCTTTGGCCATGCTAAATTGCTCCTTAGTTTCCCAGGATGCGTAGATTAAAGGGATAAGCAGGGTATGTATGTAGGGTTACAGGGATAAGGCATAGGTGGGATTGTTGGTGGCACAGACTCAATGGACCTTCATCTGCACCATAGGGTTTCTATGATTCTGTTGTTCCATGATTCAATTCTAAAATCAGTTGTAAAACTTCGCTAACACTCAACATAGTACTCACACTAACTCTGCTCAGGCAAAAGAAGATCAAAACTTCCTTACATTAAGATTGTATGGTTAGCTTTTTAAATAGTGCTTTTAGGGAGCCAGGGTGATGGGGTATCTTTCATTTAGCTGAATGCATCTTCAGCTGGGAATGAAAAAGAGAAGGTGACAATAGGAATTTTGAGGCACAAAATGAAAGGCTATGGAGCAAATAGATGCTTGAAGCCATGTAACATTACAATCCACCTATTTTGCATGCATCGCACAGATGCACTAGCATTTTGACTAGATGTATCACGTAGGCTGCACCTTACATAGACTGTAAAATTTTAGTTGACCTTTTTTGAGGTTTTCCCTTTTCATGGTCCCAAGTTTTCAAACAGACTACAAAAAAATTATTTCCTTATTCTTCATTTCCTTTTTTCACCCCATTTTCATTGAGTCGCAAATGTTCAAGTAAGTCTCTGAAATTGTCGAGAACAAAGTTCTTTTTGAAGCTTTACTTCAGAATTATCAGTCGTAGCCTAACTTTCAATGATCTGACTTTGTGCAGTTGCTGAATATCCCTACACATTGGATTGCTGTTTGCAATGGCCTGGAATACAAAAAAATTGTTTTGGTGCAGTGTGTTGCAAACAATTCACCAACATGGCACAGAGGATTTGGGAGAATGTGCCTGTTGAACGTAAGGGGAATTTACAATTGGATCTACCAATACAGGCTGGAAGACAATGGGCTGAATGTTAATGTAGAGGAGTATATGAGTTTGGGAGAGGGTAGGATGTGGGAAAAGGAAGTCATCTCCAAACTGAAATTTAGCTGCAGTACATTACACTGCGTGCACCAGATCCCTCAGGAGAGGAGGTTCATCAATCACAATGTTAATCTGTCAATTACACCAATATTAACATGGGTTTGCAGTTTAGCTTTGGTTGTACTAGCTTGCTCTGCTTTCTGGGACAGACCAATGAAAGCAAGGTGTGGAGAAAATGGCAATTAAAGAGATTGAAGCCGTGACAAGGAAGTACTTGAATGAACACTCTTGCATGCCGTGCATTCAGTTGATTTTTCTCTACACCCTAGCTATGACTGTAACACTACAGTCTGCACCCTCTCCTTTTCTTCTTCCTGAACAGTATGCTTTGTCTGTATAGTGTGCAAGTAATAATATTTTTCATATATACTAATTCATGTGACAATAATAAATAAAATAAAATCAAAATCAAACCAAATCAAATCTTTCTAAGCTGCTTTCTTACAGTTTGTATGAAAGCACAGGATTTGCTGAGAGTTTATATTGCACAGTTTGGATGTTACATTGCACACTTTGCCAGTGTTATCTACACTTTGAATGTTTAACGGCCGGCTCTGTATTTTGGAGCTCTGACATTTCAGATTAGCAAGATTGTCCTTTGCGCTATTTCATTACAGACTTCAAATAAGGAACATAAAATATAGACCTATTTTTCTTAGCCTCTCATCATACGACAGTAGTCTCATCCCAGAAACCAATCTAATGAACCCTCAATGGATTGTCTGCATTGTAAATATATCCCTCCTAAAATATGGAGACCAAAATTGCAGACAGTATTCTGATCTCATCAAAATCCTGTACAATTGTAACAAGCTTTCTTTAAACTTGTACTCTAATCCCCTTGCAGTGAAGACCAACATGCAATTTGCTTTCCTGTACCTGCATGCAAACATTTTGGGTGGAATTTTCCGGTTGCACTCACCCCAAAACCAAAAAATCCTGCTTGAGATCAACAGATCTTTGCATGGTGCATGTTCCCCACTCACAGTGATTCCTGGGTTGGGTGGGATGGGAACATTGCCCCCTTTGTACTCCTTGTACAAATACACACAATGCTCTCTGAACCCACCTGTGGGTTTCACACTTCAAAAAAAAATCTGCTTTTCTATTCTTATGGCCAAATTGAATAACCCTACACCTTTCATGTTATTGTTCACCTGCCATCATGCTGCTCTGATGTTTCACCTGTCTGTATCTCTTTGCTGCTGTTTTGTATCCTCCTCAAAGCTTTTATTCCCAATTAGCTTTTTATCATCAGCAAACTTAGAAACATTCATCAGTCTCATCATCCAAGTAATTAATACAGTTTGCCAATATTTCTTATAAATACAGAATGATGTTAAGCAAGATTGTAGGATAATTTTATAATCTACCTGAAGTGACTATTTACGCCATCAAAGATCAACTGCCTTCTGGTATCAGTATTAAATACTGCAAGGTGGGAGAATCCTTTAACCTCAGTCATCTCCATGCCAAAATGAAACGGACCAAATAGATTTAAATGATGTACAGATTGTAGATCACTGCAGGGTCATTGCCCCACTCTGCATCACAGTTACAAGCCACTCTCAATCTCTTCAATTCTACATACAAGAGGTTTGGCCTGTCAATAAATGTTGCCAAAGCAAAACTCATATATCATCCGGATCTGGTTACTCAAATATTATACCTCCCATATACGTGGAGGAGAGGCTCTGGAATATGTTAACACTACTCATATCTTGGCAGCCACTGCTCTCAAACCAAAAACACCAAGGCGATCCAAAACCAGTTCAGTTATGCCAGCTCAGCCTTTGACAAATTATAACAGTGGATGTTTGACAACAAACATCTCCGTAAGTCAACAAGCAACCTGGAGTGCAGGCCAGTTGTCATCATCATATTCTTGTACTGCAGTGGATTCTGGACTATGTATCTACAACACATAAAAGATTGAGAGAAAAATCTTTTGACAGTGTCTCCACTGCAAACTCCAGATTCCGTGGGAGGAGCGTTGAACAAATATAAGCATCCTTCTTAAAGCTGGCTCCACAAGCATTCAGACAGAAAGTCTGAAAAATCATCCAGTGTCTAGACTGGACACTATACCCAAGTGGCCAAGAAGCAGCTTCCTAACTAGGTCTTGTTTTCTCAACTCTCAAATAACCAGCATTTCAGAGAAGTGCAAAGAAAAACACTCGAAAGACATTCTTAATCTTTCCTGGAAGCATTGACGTGGAGGAGCTTGCTAACAATTTAAAATGATGACAAATTGTTAATAAAGCTTCATTATGCTTGATGAAAAAGGCCTTCTCTGATGATGGATTTGCTTGTCCAAATGCCTTAAATTTGAGGTGGAGCAATGGCAGAAAAGGAAAGAAAAGGGGACAAATCCTGTTATCTGGATCTCACTACCTCATGGGACATCTTGCTCTACGTGCCCAATGATTGACAGGCCAAGAATTGACCTGTCCATTCACATGAAGATTTATGTCAGAAACTTGATTTTGTCCTCAAATGAGGGACAGCTGAGGCCCCATTATTAATCCTTGCAGCACTCTCATACTCATATGCTGCCAACTTAAAAATACTCCATTTATCCTTATTCTGTTTCCTGGATAGTGGCCAACTTTCTATCAGTACTAATACATCACCCCAAATTTATGAACCTTTATCTTGGTGACTAACCTTTGGCATGGCACTGTAAGAAATGCCTTTTGGGAATCCAATTAGATGATATCTAATGGTTCCGCCTTTATCTATACTACCAGTTACATCTTCAAAAAACAAAGAAGGAAGAACAGCATAGGAATGGGCCCTCTGGCCCACCAATCCTGGGCTGATACAGACGCCTCTCTAATCTGATACTTTGTTGTCTCCATATCCCTCGTGGGTCCATATCCCTCTATTCACTGCCTAGTCAAGTATCTAACCAGATGCCTCTTGCACATTGTTATAAAATCTGCTTCCACCATCTCCTCCAGCAGTACGTTCCAGGCATTCACAACCTTCTGTGTGAAAAACTTGCCCCCTTTATCTTTTTTAGACTTTTCCCTTCTCACTTTCAATCTATGCCTCTGAGTAATTGAGCCTTTCACTGTGGAAAAAAGACTCTGCCTATCCACTCTATCGAAGCTTGTCATAATCTTGTAAACCTCTATTTGGTATCCCCCTCTTCCTCCGACACTCCAATGAAAACAATCCAAGTTTATTCAACCTTTCTTCTTGGTCTATATCCTCCAAACCAGACAATATCCTGATAAATCTCTTCTGCGCTCTTTCTGATGATCAGAATCGTACACAATACTCCAAATGTAGCCTTACCAAAACCTTATATAGCTGCAACATGATTTTTCAATTTCTGTATTTAGTGTCCTGACTGATGAAGACCAGCATGCCATATCCCTTCTTGATCACTTTGTCCATCTGAATTGCCACCTTCAGGCAATGTGGATTTGCACATCTAGATCCCTCTGTATGGTAATATTTCTAAAGACTCTACCATTTACTGTATATTTTCCTTCTGCAGTAGACCTTCCAAATTGTATCACTGATTAAATTCCATCTGCCATCTTTCGACCCTGGTCTCCAGCCGATTTATATCCTGCTGTATCCTCTTACAATCCTCCTCACTATCTGCTACTCACCCAATTTTTGTATCATCTGCAAATTTATTAATCAGACCACCTATGCTTTACTCCAAATCATTTCTATATATTGCAAACAAAGGCCCAGCACTGATCTTTGTGGAACATCACTTATTACAGACCTTCTGTTAGAAAAGTACCCTTCCACTGCTATTCTCTGCTTTCTCTGTCCAAATGTGGAGATGCTAGCATTTGACTGGAATAAGCGCAGTAAGAAGTTTCACAACACCAGGTTAAAGTTCAACAGGACTTTTGGACTTTAACCTGGTGTTGTGAAACTTCTTACTGATCTCTGCCCAAGCCAGTTTTGTATCCATCCTACGAGCTCACATCGGATCCCATATATCTTCACTTTTGTATCAGCTTACCATGAGGAAGCTTATTGAAGGCTTTAATAAAATCCCTGTGTATACCATCCACTGTCCTGCCCTTGTCAATTTTTTTGTCACTTCCTCAAAGGTCTCAATCACATTTGTGAAACACAGCCTCCCCTTCACAAAACCATAAAGGCTCGAATAAATTTGCTACACAGGATTTTCCTTTCAGGAACACGTTGATTTTGTCAGATCGTACGATGCTTTTCACTTTCAAGTACTGGAATCTCTTATTAAAGAAGTACCTATACCTTCCTGTTTTCTCTCTACCATCATTTGTTTTGATTGGAGGTGTGACATGTGTTAACTCTCAATCTACTGGGGGCACTTCCAGAATCTAGGTAATTTTGGAAAATCAAAGCCAATGCATCCATTATTTCTGCAGCTATTCCTATGATATATGCCTTTGTGTCATGGGAATTTATTTGCTTTTTGGTCCCTTTAGTTTCTCCAGTAAATTTCCTTGACTGATATTGTCTTAATTCCCTCACTCTTATTAGAGACTATTCCTGGTATGTAACTTGTATCTGCAAAGGCAGACACTTCAATGTCTCTACCATTTTCTCAGTCCCTATAATAATTTCTCCTGCCTTTGCTTCTAGGGGTCTAATGTTTACTTTAGCTACTCTCTTCCTTTTTATATACTTGTAAAACTCTATAATCTGTTCTTATACGCACGGCTTATGTTGTCATATCATTTGCTCTCCCTCTTTTCATCGTACTAATACCATTGTCTCATGAATTGAAAAGCATTTTCCCCCACATTGTGAGCCATATACTCAGTTCTCTCATCTTATTTACCCAATGCCAATTTGTTTGTGACACATGTAGTAGTACAGAGATTATTATCTTTGTGTTTCTGCTTTTCAATTTAGCTCTTGCTGCTCATACATTCAAGAGTACTCTCTTTCTTGGTCCTACCTATGTTGCTGGTGATCCATTTGCATCATGACAGCTAGATCCTTCTTCTCCAGCTCTGAGGAGATGTCTTTAACCCTAACACCAGGCAGGCAACAGAGCCTTTGGGACTCATGCTGCAGAGAACTGTATTTGTACAACGATATTCTTTGTCTTTTACCACAGCTGTATTCCTTTCTACTCCCTTCAGTTGAATGATTCGCTGCAGGATGATGCTGTGCCCAGTCTGTATATCCTCCCTATAGTTCATGCTTTCATCCACGAAAGCTGCAAGAATCTTGGTTCTTCTGGACAATTATAAAGGCTGAGGCTCCTCCATAGCTACTTTATAGGTGCCCATACCTGCTTCATGCATAGTCAGAGCCCTTTGTCCCTAACCACATTCCAGATCAGAAATACATAACCTAAAGAGTCTGACTGCCTCCTGGAAAAAAAGTGTTTGAGTAATTTATCCTCTCCCTGATGCATCACTGTGCCCAAAGCTCAAAGCGCATTCATGTCCTGCAATTAATTGTATTTAATTGAATCCCATCCGCTGACATGACGAGATGTGCAAATATAGCTGTTGTGAATCATACTGGCATCCACCAACTCTCAGATGCTCCGGCTACAACACATCACTTACCCTTCATTGTACTTTATTTAACTAACTAGATTTCAAGTTTAGAAACATCACTCAACTGTTATCTGTAGTATATTAAGTATTTTAACTACTTAAACTATAAATGTAATGCAATACTTCTATCTCCCAAGTTGTTGAAGTACTATGCATTGGTGGCAGAGGAAGAGGATGTTTAAGGTGAAGGATAAGGTGTTTTGTTATGAATAGTGTTGAGCTTCTCGAGCATTGCTAGAGCTGCACTCATCCAGGCAAATATGGAGAATATTTTATACATCTCTCTGTGTCTCTTCATGTAGTGCCCTCATTGTCTAATCATGGAATATGCCATGATATCACTATTGGACAGGTGTGACCTGCCGTAAGTACCACCTTAGCCAATATGAGTATTGAACCCGCACTATTGGTGTTATTTTGCAGCACATCTGAGCTATAAACTAAACTAACTGATCCCTTCAATTACTCCATCACTGTACTTAAGCGTGCTTTGTAAATGGTGGACAAACAGGAGTCAAGAAGTGAATTGCTCACCGCAATATTTTTATGGCTGATCCAGTTCAGTTTGATCAATGGCAACCCCCAAAATGTTGATGGTTGGAGAGTTCAGTGATACCAATTTATTTTGAGTGAAGGAAAAGGAATTCTCTCTTCTTGGAGATTTCTTTATTCTTTCACAAGGCAGAGCCAGCATTTGTTGACCTTATTGCTCTTGAACTGAATGGCTTGCTAGGCTAGTTCAGAGGCCAGTTAAGAGTCAACCATATTGCTGTGGGAATGGAGTCACATGTATGCCAGAGGATGGCAGATTCCTTCCTGAAAGAGCAGATTTGAAGGCAATCAGTGATTGTTTCATAACCATATTTAATAAAACTAATTTTATATTCCAGATGTATGATTTATTAATTATATTTAATTGAAGCCCATTAGCTAACATGATAAGATTTGAACCCAGAACCCTAGAGAATTAGCCAGGGGCTCTGAAATACTAATCCAGTGTCAGTCTGCCATCATTGTCCCCATGGAGTGTACAGTGTGAATGTTATTTCCCACTTATCATATCAAGTCTGAATGTTGCCCAGGTCTTGCTGCACAGCGGGACAAGACTGCTCCAATATATAAGGAGTGGCAAATGAAAATGAACTCTGGGGAGTCATCAGCAAACATCCCACTTCTGAGCTTACGTTGAGTAGAAGGCCATTGATGAAGCAATTGAAGATGGTTGCTCGTAAGATATCACCTTGAGGAAACTTCACTGTTGTGTCTTGGGCTGAAATGATTGGCCTTCAACAACCAAAACCATCTTCCTTTATGATAAATGTGATTCCAACCAATGAAGACTTTTCCCTTTGATTCTTCAATACTTCAGGAATGTTTCTTGATGCCATATATGAGGTGGAATTTTACAGTCTCACTGAAACAGTAAAATCCCATTGAGAACACTTGACTCTTCCATGGGGGGCCCTAACCTACCCTGATTCATGTGGCGAGCAGGATGGTAAAACTCTGGCCATGGTCAAATACTGCCTCGAAGTCAAGGAAGTTGCTCAACTTTGGCCAGAGTCCTCTGACCATTCATCTCCTGCTGCCGCTTTCAGTGAGAATAGAGAATTTGGTGCTCAGCCAAATTTCTCTTCACCGCAATGGGACCAGAGAACCCTAGCTGCAGACAAGATCGGAGAGTCCGGCCTTTTGTCTCTGGAATTCAATTATTTCTTCCACGTTTGGACTAAGGCTGTAATGAGGCCTGGAGCTGAATGATCCTAGTGGAAGTCAAACTGAGATTCAATGAGCAGGTTATTGCTGAGTAAAGGCAGCTTGACACCAGTGCCAGTGACATTTCCACCACTTTCTTTAGGATGGACATAGTCATGTTGCTCAACATTGCTGCTGTTTTTGCATTTAATTTATTTATTATCCAATTTGCATGAAGTGTCACTTTGCATTTTCAATGCCTCTATTGGCTGCATCTTGCCAATTAGGCTCCAGCTCCCTTTAAAATGGGTATGAAGAATGCAAGGTAATCAATAACTTTGAGATTAATTGAAATGCTTTTCATCAGTCCTGCTTTCTTGAGCGTACAATAATGAAGGTTGTAAAATCTGTTCAGAATTCAACCCGTAATCTGCCTCCTTTCAGAGTTCTGGGAATTCGCATTACTAAATGGCAGTACCCGTGAGGGTTTTAGCACAATGTTAGTATGCTGTTAAAAATAGCAAAGGTAAAATCCACAGCCAGCAGATTTAACATATTTGTATTTTACAAACAGAGGGGAAGTGATTAAGGGGCAAAAATGTTTCAGTTATGTGTTTTTTCAAGTTCCTGCTACTTTCGGAAAGTTGATCATTATGTGAGGCAAATTAAAGATGCTGTACTTGTTTCCAGTGCCAAGCCTGAATGGAGTGTAGCGAGTCTCCTGGGAGTCCTTCCAAGGGCACAGTCAGGCGATTAGC
The DNA here is from genome assembly GCA_024679065.1 of Sphyrna mokarran. NCBI lineage: Eukaryota > Metazoa > Chordata > Chondrichthyes > Carcharhiniformes > Carcharhinidae > Sphyrna > Sphyrna mokarran. Next base: position 77,416,294 of record JAGIQG010000004.1, on the reverse strand, counting down.
ATTTTATTTGAAGTTACTTTCACAGAAGCCTGCAGCTTTCAACTGAATCTAACAGGCCCGTTCCGCACTAATAAACATGCCCCTACACATTGGCTCCTGTAATCTTCCTGCTTACTTAGCTTTTAATGATGACATTAAAGAAAAATCAAAATGAAAATCCACTAATTCAGCTTTTTAAAGGCTTATTCTCAATTCATTCAAGCCACACACACTTTTATCATATTATAGAATGCTAATGTGAGAAGAAGATAAATTATTGAATAAAAACGAATGTTATTCAGAAATGACATTGACACTTCTACTGGACTTGGCCGAAGCATGAAAACTATGTTCTAGAAAAGGCAAACTAGTTCTTGGGCCTCACCTAAGATCATAAGACCATAGGAGATAGGAGCAGAATTAGGCCACTCAGTGCATCAAGTCTGCTCCGCCATTCAATCATGGCTGATATTTTTCTCGACTCCATTCTCCTGCCTTTTGCCCATAATCCTGATCTTCTTTTTAATCAAGAACCTATCTATCTCTGTCTTAAAGACATTCAATGAACTGGCCTCCACACCTTCTGTGGCAAACAGTTCCACAAGTTCACCACTGTCTGGCTGAAGAAATTCCACCTCATCTCTGTTTTAAAGGATCATTCCTTTAGCCTGAAGTTGTACCCTCTGGTTCTAGTTTCTCCTACGAGTGGAAACATCCTCTCCATGTTCACTCTATCCAGGCCTTGCAATATCCTGTAAGTTTCAATAAGATCCCCCCCATCTTTCTGAACTCCAATGAGTATAGACCCAGAGTCCTCAACCGTTTCTCATTCAACAAACTCTTCATTCCAGGGATCATTCTTGTGAACCTCCTCCAAGATTAGCATATCCTTTCTTTGATACAGAGCCCAAACCTGCTCACAATATTCCAAATGGGGTCTAACCAGAGCCTTCTACAGCTTCAGAGGTACATCCCTGTTCTTGTTTTCTAGCCCTCTCAACATGAATGCTAACATTGCATTTGCCTTCCTAACTGCTGACTGAACCGATACTTTTACCTTAAGAAAATCTTGAGCATGGACTTCCAAATCCCTTTGTGTTTCTGATCTCCTAGGCATTTTCCTATTTAGAAAATAGTCTATGCCTCCATTCCTCCTTCCAAAGTGCATAACCTCACATTTTTTCACATTGTATGGCTGCCAGGTCATGGACAAGCTAATGTTGATGAAGACTCTCGACTTGACGGCCATTAGGTAAACACTTTTGCGGGTTGAGTCCTGGGTCAGGATTGGTGGGTCAGTAGCAGATCGTGGGGGAATATAGTGGGGTCAATGATGGGAGTCATGGCTGTTAGTGTTAGGGTTCTTGGGTTAGTTCCAGGGTTCATGGGAATTGGAGGCATGATTCATGGGGGTTGGTGTCAGGGTCATTCAGATTGGTGTTGGGTACACAAGGATTGTTGTCAGAGATCTTACAGTTCTCAGGAGGAAGTGTTAGTGTTCATGGGGTTCAGAAAGGTTGGTGTCTGAAATCTCTGGGTTCATAGAACTCAGGGTTAGGAGTATGGGGTTCATAGAGCTAATGTTGGAATCATGGAAGTTAATGGGCCTCAGTGTTGGAATCATGGGGTTTCCAGGGATCTGTGTCAGACATTTCAGTGTTGACAGGGATCGGTGTTGTGTTCACGGTTCGTGGGGTTCACAGTTGTCGGTGTTGGGATCATGGGGTTCACAGGGGTTGGTGTTGGGACTTTGGGGTTCACAGGGATTGATGTTGTGTTCACAGGGTTCACAGGGATTGGTGCTAGAGATTATGAGGTTCACAGAGGTCGATATTGGGGATCACAGGGTTAACAGGAGTTGGTGTTGTGTTCATGGGGTTCACAGGGGTCAGTGCTAGGGATCACAGGGTTCACAGGGGTTAGTGTTGGGATCATGAGGTTCATAGGGTTCGGTGCTAGGGATTACAGGGTTCACAGGGGTTGGTATTGGGATCACGGGGTTCACAGGTTCATAGGGTTCGGTGCTAGGGATCACAGGGTTCACAGGGTTTGGTGTTGGGATCATGGGCATACGTGTTGGGTTCGTGGGGTTCATAGAGGTCGATGTTGAAATCATGGGGTTCACAGGGATTAGTGCTGAGGATCTCGGGGTTCACAGGGGTTGGTGTTGGAATCATGGTGTTCACAGGGATTTTGGGGATCACGGGTGGTGTTGGGGATCTCAGTGTTCACAGCGGTTGGTGTTAGGATCCTGGGGTTCACAGAGGCGGTGTTGGGGATAGGGGGTCAGTGTTGGGGTCACAGGATTCACAGTGGTCGGTATTGGGTATTACGGGGTTCACGGGGGTTGGTGTTGGGTTCAAGTGGTTCACAGGGGTTGGCACTGGGATCATGGGGTTCACAGGGGTCGTTGTTGGGCTCAAGGGTTCACAGGGATTGGTGTTGGGATCATGTGGGCAGGGTTGGGTTCATGGGGTTCATGGGCCCAGTGTTGGGTTCATGGGGTTCACAACGGTCAATGCTTGATTCGTGATGATGGTGACAACGATTGGTGCTGGGGATTACGGGGTTCACAGGAGTCAGTGCTGGAGATCATGAGGTTCACAGGTATTGGTATTGGGTTCATGGGGTTCATAGGGGTCAGTGCTGGAATCATGGAGTTGACAGGGATTGGTGCTGGGTTCATGGGGTTCATAGGGATCAGTTTGTGTTCACGGGGTTCACAAGGGTCACAGGGTTCACAGGGGTCGCTGCTGGAATCACGGAGTTCACGGTGTTGGAATCATGGGGTTCACATGGATCAATGTTGTATCCATGGGTTCACAGGGGTGGTGCTGGGGTTATTAAGGTTCCCAGGAATTGGTGTAGGGACCATGGGGTTCACAGGGGTTGGTGCTCAGTGCACAGGTTCATGGGGGTCGTTGCTAGGATCATGGGGTTCACTGGGGTCCATGTTGAGATCATGTTTGTATCCATGTTCACAAGGAGTATGAGGATTGGTCTTGGGGTTCACGGGCATCATCTCATAGAGTTTGTCATCAGGGATAATAAGAATTACGACTGTCACTATTAGGATTCACAAGAAAATCACATGGAAGGTGATGAGGTTCTGTGTAGGGATCATGCAACTCAGTGATCCCCAGCACTGACCCCCATGAACCCTAACACATGAGGTGGGTGGGGGCAGGCCGCTGCTCAGATTGCAGATGTTAATTTGAGAGCAGAAGGGAGATCCAGGCTGGTGACTGGATTGAGTGATCAGTGACAAGAGGACAGGGGTGAGAACTGATGACCATGTGTGACTGAGTCCAGAGTTCCAGCTCCTCCAAACTCTGCATTCAGATAAATTATTTATCTTCTTGATTGCTGCAAACCCCAAAGGCTGACTTTGCTGAGTGTCGCCAACAATGGTGCAGGTTTTCTTGCACACAGCAATCCCACAGATGGGATTAGATCCCTTAATTGCAGATACAAAGTGATTACATCTGTATTAGACATGGAAAATAGCCAACTCTTGTTTGGCTTTAGCAATGTGACAGTTGGTTTACTTGGAACTGGGAGTGTGCATATTTTCCTGCCTGTCATATTGTGATTCCAGGCAATGTGGTTGACTCTTAAATGCCCTTTGAAATGGAGTGCAGTTAGAGATGGACAATAAATGTTGGCCTAGTCAGTGAGATCCTCATCCTCAATGAATTTAAAAAAAAAACATGTTCCTGATATTATTTTCCAATGAATTCAGGTGGTGGAATAGCAGGGTACGTGCCAACAGTAGGGCATCATTGACTGTGAAACCGGATCCACACCATTTTAACTCCCAGCTCTTGTGGACAAATTGGTACATTTTCCCCCAGAAAAGGATAGGGAATGGTTGTTACCTTCTAGAAAATCAGGTGTCCAGTTGTGACTTGCGAACACATGGGCCCTGCAGGAAAGAAAAAGGGGAGAATGTGAAAGGAAAGGGCACCTTTTTTAGCATCCCACATCAGCACTTTTGCTCCTCCTTTGCCCATGAATGCAAGTATTAAATTTACAATGGTTGGGCTTCCTCAGCCTCAGACAACCTGGAAGGAAAGGCATGACCACCTCCCAACTCAGGCTTCAGTTAAAATTGTAGTTGGGCTCAATGATCTGCCTCAACCTCCCAAGAAAACAATGGTATTAAAATGATTGTGCAACAGTGAGAGAGGTCAAGTAAGTGTATAGCTTGCATTTTAACCCCTGTTCCACGCATTTTCACCAAGTGAGGCCATTAAAATTCTCCCTTTGGCACTGCTGCAATTTATTATTTCCACTTTAATTACATGAAAGATTTCAAGAAAGAATATATTTTTAATAAAAACTCTTTACAGAGGAAGTACAACTTGTTGTTTCATTGCTGCAAACTATACTTATCTGTTTCTCAACTCCAGACTAAGAAAATGCTCAAGCATTACCAAATTTTTGTGGACTCAGGATCCAAAAGACACTATTGTGTTGAACAGTTGTTCTTATCCTTGTACTCTTCTTCTCCTAATGAATCTTCCTGAATTGAGGATGATTTGCTTCCAATCAGTTTGATGGGTCCTTACATGGCTGATAAGCACAATCTGTAGTGCTGCCACATGTGGGATTGACTGTACTTGAAGGGCCAACTAATGATCTGTTGGGAAGCGTGTGTGCTTTTTCTGATGCTTCAACTTGGCATCTGCCTGTTTGCTGTGAAGTTTCTCAATATGTTCCGTGCCTTCACTAATAAACATCTTCCATTTTGGTTAGTAGCAAACCAGGGACTCCCATGAGTTAGTGGGGATGTTTGAAATCTTTTGATTTGATTTGATTTATTTTATTGTCACATGTATTAACATACAGTGAAAAGTTTTGTTTCTTGTGCGCTATACAGACAAAACATACCCTTCATAGAGAAGGAAATGAAAGAGTGCAGAATGTTGTGTTTACAGTCATAGCTAGGATGTAGAGAAAGATCAACTTAATGCAAGGTAGGACCATTCAAAAGTCTGATGGCAGCAGGAAAGAACCTGTTCTTGAGTTGGTTGGTGCATGACCTCAGACTTTTGTATGGGCTGCTTTGCAGACATCATTCCTTGGGAGTCTGTTGCCATGACCAATTTCTGAGCGGAGCAGTTGCCTCCAGAATCATGTGCCAGGCATATGAATGTTCCACCTACTGGCACTGATTTTGTGTGATTTGCTCCATGCTGCCAGGCGTATTAGCTTGGGAGAGGGTGTTGCTGTTGGACTGCTGTATTTCTTGTCACCAGATGTGATGGACCTAGCCAATAGTATTTCGCCAGAACTTTTAATTGCCTTCTGTAGGCCGCAGTGCACAAAGGATTGCAACGATCACTACTGTCCAGTAATGACATTAGTCTTGGTTTAAGATCCTTGTTTTCAAATATCCTTTCCCTCAACTGACGGAAAGTTGAAGCTGTACACTGGAGGCATCTGTTTAACATATTCAATCAGTGGGTGATAAATCAATGATACAACAATTCACTTCAATTCTACATTGTTTTGATAAATATAGCATGTATTGGGATAGAATCCTGACAATGCAGAAGATGGACCATTCAGTCCATTAAGCCTATACCAACAACAATCCACCCAAACCCTAATTCCACAATCCCATGAATTTACTCTGCTAACTCCCTGTCACTAAAGGTTAGTTAAGAATGGCCAATCAACCTAATCCGCACATCTTTGGAATGTGGGAGGAAACTCATGCAGACACGGGGAGAGTGTGCAAAATCTACACTGATAGCTGAGGATAGAATTGCACGTGGGTCCCTGATGCTGTGAGGCAGATATGCTAATACCTCAGTATAATTAATTCAAAAATGCAATCGATAACTTAATATAACTCTTAATAGATTAAAGGCACTAGTGATATGTCCATTTATATGCCAAACAGATTATTTCACAAAATGGCTCTCCTCAAATGCCAATTCAACTTGAGGCAAGACAAAATATTTAGACCATCTTGTGGATTGTTGACAGTCGATGTACTTGAGTCCAGCAAGAGTTAATGTCAACAGCTTCTATCTGAGAAGGGCAGTATGTAGCTTAATTCACAGCCAGACTGGGTAATTCCCAACTAAGGAAAGCTGACAAGAGCTTTGGAGGTCAAGCTGCCGGAACAAAGGACAAGCAATCACACAGCTTGTTTCAGCTGTATCAGATCTGGTAAGGAAGGCACAGAGAGTGACCAGATTTTACTTTTTAGACACACACTCGGTTTAGATGAAGAAGTAATGTAGTGAGTTATATTTAGCTTGCTATCAAGGACAGTGTGACATGCTTGTTATTTTCTGTGTGCCCGGACATTCGCTACGCTCTCTCTTCTTTTCCAATGCCTTACGCTCCATGATAAGGCTCTTCAGAATGAAAATGGAACACAGCTGCCAGAGCTGAACTTTGGAACAGCCTAACTGACTGTCTGAAATCTGTGAAGAATTTAGTGTATATTTGAACTACAAAAATCCCTGGCAGGATTCAGTGGGGAAACATGAGCAGCTGTTGGTTGTCAGTAGAGGTATGCGAGGATAGTTGAATTCCATTCCTAAAGGAGGTACTCCAGAAGTTCACTGATTTTTCATTAGGCAAGGAACAAAATGAAGAAATTGTGTTTATAAGACATCCTTCATATCCTCAGGATATCACAACATGCTTCACTGCTAATAAATTTCTTCAGCAATGCTTCTAAATAAAGTTAATAGTTTAAAATATACAGCTGTTACAACCAGGTGAGCAGTGGCATCAGGAGTCCCTCTTTCCACTTCTCTTTTATTTGTGACCACTTTTTTCTTAAATAAGATGAATGAGCCAATCCAGTGTATATACTTAACTATTTACCTGCTGATTGCAAATCATTTGGTCCATCAAAACATCTTGAGTTTAAATGAGTAGGGGGTTCATTTTTATTGCACTAAACATGATTAACACTGCTGTCTCACAGTGTTGAGGAGCCGGGTTCTATTCTCGGTTTGGGTCACTGTCTATGTAGTCAGTATGTTCTCCCCATGTCTGTGTGGGTTTCCTCTGAATGCTCCAGTTTTCTCCCACGGTCTATAAGATGTGCTGGTTAGGTGCATTGGCTATGCTAAATTCTCCCTCAGTGCACCTAGACAGGTGCCAAAGTGCGGCAACTAGTGGATTTTCACAGTAACTTCATTGCAATTTTAATAGAATAATACTTGGGACGCTAATAAATAAACATAAAACTTAAAACTTAAAAACCCACCTAGGTAAAGATTTTGGAATAGGATAAAAAGAAATACACATCCCAACTATTGCAATACACACACACATGCGTGCACACATGAAATGTACAAAATAGAGGTTAATTTTTGAACAAATTAACATCCAATAATAAAAAAGCAAAGACATAAAGACATCACTAATTACAAACCTTTTGCTGTTGTTTGTGACTGAGGCAGTTCTTACATCTTAATTTTTTCTTTCTGCTGGAAATATTGCTTTGGAATACAAAGTTAGCTTTTGAATTTTTCTATCTGTAGTGAATGAGAGATGCATGTAGGGTTAACATCGGTTGATAAAGACAGGCAAATTGCTTTTTGTACCTTCAGATATTCTTTTTCTGGCTTGCCCCAAAGCCAGCTGGATTTTTGTCATAAAATGCTTTCTGAAATGAACACGTTTAGGTCATGTGACGAATGAACATTGCTACATGATGGAAAACGATCAATAGTTAATTCCGAGTAACAAAATAATTTCCAACCCCTAAAGTCAAAACTATCAATTTACAAAGGAGGAAAATAGGGGTCTTAACATTTCCCTTGTGCATAAACAGTTTTGTTACTTCCCCTTTACTACCTGATAGTCCTGGAGACAGAAACTCTGAGGCCTTAATGTCTTTGCTCTTTTGGGGTAAATCCTGACGAAAGGAAGTGCGATATTCCACAAGTATGTGGTGTGGGTATTTTAGTCCACCATTTGAGAAGCTTCCAGAGATTTGCAGATCCAAACATCAAATCAGCAGTAAACATCTTGGGTGCGATTTTCCCAAAAGTGCTGAATTGACAGGGAAACAATTTTAAATCCCGACTGTTCCATAAGTTCAACTTCTTATCTGAATCTCCGCGCTCTGTGCACCGAAGAGACCCAGTCGTGAATATCATTAAAAACCCAAGGAGGGACAGGGCCTATTCATGTCGGAGTTTGACAGTTCTGAAGCACTGGACGTGCGCAGAGATCCCAAACTGTCAACTTTCTGTCTGCTGGTTAGCTTGATCACTGGCTAGCCTGGAACTCCTGCAATACTGCCTCTCCAGCTACCACCCCCACCCCAAACAGCCCAGTGGGCCGGCCCTGACTTCCACGGCCTGGAATTCCCTGATGCCCGGGCCTCACCCCCTAGCTATGGTTATCCCCCAGTTCCCTCACCCCGGCAGAATCCCCCACCATGCTGATTCTTATACTTGGGGTCAGACTCCCCATACCGGATGCAGGCCCACCTCCCCGGCAGACCACTCCCCAACTCCGCCAGCCCCAATCGCTGCCTTCCTTTCATCCCAGACCAATCCCAATGCAAAGTGGCAGTGGAACTTCACACCTAGGCCCTGGCCACAGTCGGCCGCACCACCTTGGCACTACTCGATGCCCACAGGGCAGTTCCATGGTGCCCCCTGGGCACAGGCACTTTGCTCCTTGGGCAGGGCTGGGGGCACAGGCCAGCACTGATAGGATGCTCATGCCCAGAGGCACCACCTCCCCACTGCCTGATCCACTGGGGTGCCTCGATTGCACCTACACTTCATTCCAGAGGGGTCTCCCGCTAGTTCCCTGAATGTGAGGAGCAAGCCTGAACCTCTTGGAATGAAGTACTCCTGCTGGGATGGGAGATTCATTCGGGATCTGAAGGATCCTGATATTTAACAATATACATATTTAAAATACATGCAAAAATGACTTAATGACATACCTATCTTCCTGCTGGTTGCCAGCATGGTCTGGCTGGCTATTATTTGCCGGCTTTGGGAGATGTGCATGTATTCCCAGGACATGCATAAATCCCTGTTTAAGGTCAAGGACTCGTGTCTCTGACTATACATCACTGACCGTGACCCGCCAAAAAAGTTGTGGATCTCAATAGGAGAATCATGGCCCTTATGTCAGTGTCTTTGTTTTTAACAGCTGAAACTTCCATTTAGAAAAAAGTTACTGAAATTTAATATTTGACATCAACGCACCTCCATAATACAGGTTTATTTTAGACAGCTGATAGTTCATAAAAATTCACGACTCATTTAGTTTAGAATGACTTAAAATTCCTGTCTTCATAAGTATCTTTATTCCTGTAATATTAAAGCTAGTTGCAAATGACATGAGAACTTTGATGAGGTGGTTCTCAGGGGAAGTAGATGCATATGCCCAGTGAGATGTTTGGGGTGTTTTGGTGGGTCTGCCAGATGGCCTTTTGGTACTGTCAAAGAGTGTGGAGGAGTCTGCCTCTAACTTGGCACAAAGCATCACACAGAGCTTGAAAACCATTCTTTCCAGTAGGAAGGTGGTGGCCAACCCTAAGGTAACACTTACTCATCCAGTTGTGATGCAACGCCTGGGAACTGCTGTCTCAGTTTCCAGTGCAGCACTGGCAGAAACCATCCAGAAGTGCAGTGGAAGCTCATACTGAAGTCGAGTATTCCATATTTGTTGCCATGCAGATTCATTCTACCACTAACCTGTCTGTAAATTCCTGAGTTCAAAAGAGATTACAAGCTTATTTCGCAATCTGTTGTGAAATGATGTGCGTATATCTTTAATGGAGCATATCATAAACTACTGTCAATCGTTACATATTTCGACAGGATGTGATGTATTAGACCCATGACTTGTAGACAGTTGGCAAGCAGCAGGGTAGAGATCAAATGTATGGTACTTGGTCCTCTAGTTAATCTATCCATAGCTTTGTCTTCAATAAAGAATCTACATTATACAATTCTAGTGTATGACTTGTACATTCGTATAAAAGTGAAGAAACACACAATAAATAATATGGTGCAGGAGTGATGGTTTTGAAGATATGACTCAAAAATATATGTTTTAATGCAGCACATGCAACAGATGAAGATCTGGTGTGACAATGAAACAACTATCAAGATTCACTGCGTATAAGAGTTCTACAGTTTTGCCAGGATTCTATACACTGTACTTCTACGTTATACACCAGTTACAAGTGATGTACCTCAGGGATCTGTTTAGGGGCCACTGATGTTTGTCATTTTCGTAAATGACCTAGATGAAGGTATAGAAGGATGGGTCAGTAAATTTGCTGATGACACCAAAGTCGGAGGAGTTGTAGACAGTGAAGATGGATGTTACAGTTTGCAGAGGGACATAGATAAGCTGCAGAGCTGGGCCGAGAGGTTGCAAATGGAGTTTAATTGGAAAAGTGTGAGGTGATTCACTTTGGTAAGCGTAACAGGAGTACAGAATATAGGGCTAATGGTAGGACTCTTAATAGTGTCGACGAGCAGAGAGATCTTGGTGTACATTGCATAGCCCCTTGAAAGTTGGCACTCAGGCTGATAAGGTTGTTAAGAAGGCATATGGTGTGTTAGCTTTTATTAGTAGAGGGATTGAATTTCAGAGCTGTGAGGTCATGTTGCAACTATACAAAACTGGTGCAGCCACACTTGGAGTATTGTGTACAGTTTTTGTCGCCACATTATAAGAAAGATGTGGAGGCATTGGAGAGGGTGCAGAGGAGGTTTACCAGGATGTTGCCTGGTATGGAGGGCAGGTCTTATGAGGAAAGTCTGAGGGACTTGAGGTTATTTTCGTTAGAGAGAAGAAGGTTAAGAGGTGACCTAATTGAAGCATACAAGATGATCAGAGGGTTAGAAAGGGTGGATAGCGAGAGCCTTCTTCCTCGAATGGCTAACACGAGGGAACATAGCTTTAAATTAAGGGATGGTAGTTATAGGACAGGTGTCAGAGGTAGGTTCTTTACTCAGAGGGTAGTAAGGGCGAGGAATGCCCTGCCTGCAGCAGTTGTGGACTCGCCAACTTTGAAGGCATTCAAATGGTCAGTGGCTAGGCATATGGACAACATTGGAATAGTTTAGGTTAGAGGGTCATTAGATTGGTTCCACTGGTCGGCGCAACATCGAGGGCCGAAGGGCCTGTACTGCGCTGTAATGTTCTATGTTAGTTAATAGTGACTGACAATAAATAATGATAAATTTGTTATTTTGAAAATATGTTTCAAAAAGTATATTTTTTGAAATTTAAACCAGGCAGTTTGATGCTGATTGGTTAGAACATTGCCCTGAGGCATGAACCAATGAATGTATGTCACTTATTTTGCTTAGGTAAAACAGGCATAATTTCTGTTTCCAAAGAATAAGGCTCAGTGTATTAATATTTGTAGCTTCCAGTACATGCAAATATGCAATCACAGTATCACATCAAATAATGGAAACTGTGTTTTGAGTTTTGCAAGCACTGGCTTGTAATGTATGCTCAACGGTGGAAGGGACTTGATGTTTGATACAATCTGCCACACATACTGGTGGAACCTGATGAATGCAAAATGAAAAGCTTTGACAAAAATGTCTCTTCTGTTCAGAAACTTGTCTTTTTACATTGTACTCTTTTCTCAGAGTTACAAAGCTAATGCGCTGAGTGGACAGAGCAAGCACTTAATCCATCTCCTTACGTGTTTTGAAAATCAGTTCAAACTCAAATTGAATCCAATTCATGATCCTTGCAAAATTGATACACTAGATCCAAGCTTATAGGCATTACACCAGATCTCACCCTTGATCCTACACTTGATCTTAGCCAAAAGGTTGAGATACTCAGACTTATGTTGCATTAGTCCCTTAACTTGTAGTCATTTTGGATTGCAGCAGGGTAGAAGCCAGATATATGAAACTTAATCTCCTCCTAAATCTAACTATATATGGTTTTATCTTCAAATAAGAAACCTGCATTATTGTTTCGCCAATCCTCTGTGTGAATGGTACATTTACATTGAACAGAAGAAGACTGTAACACAGTCCAACATTTATTCTCAAACAGGCTATTAGGGTTTTAGAATCAATGGCCTGAGGAAGTGGCAATGGCTCCATGGTGCATGAATCTGCTGCTTTCTCTCAGGATGAGAATACTTGTGTTCCCACTATCAGCACCATTCTTTTTGCCTGCCATCCAGAGCACGCTGCTGCTGCCATTGCCAAAATGATGCAGCCTGGACCAGAACATTTAGGTCCAGAGCTGGTGGCTGTTATCCTGCGGGGCCATCTACAGCCTTCTCCATTGAAAGTCATCAGCCTTGCAAGGGCCATGCTGCAGTCAAGGAAGGAAGATAACATAGGAGAACCAGGCCAAACAAAGACACCCAGAAATTAGGTGCTAAAGGAATGCACTTGGCTGAATAGATCAATTTTGTTTGTATTAGAAGATGTATTGCTGTGGAAAAGTTTGTTTTTATGCTTACCTTTTATTTCAAGACTTTGACCAAAAGAATGCTTTTATGGGAGTTAGTAGATGAATTGATTGGCCAAACTTCAACCTTGCTACATTTCAGCAGCTCTCACTCAATGTTAATAGGTGCCATTTCATTCTTCTGGGCCTCTGAAGCTTCTCAGGCTTTCTCTCTGTTCTCTTGCAGATTCCAATTGGCTGACAATGATCTCTTTTCTTTCCCTGGCTGACACTTGACTGCCAGCCAAATCATTTCCAAGGAGGGAATCAATTCCTGCTACTGCTAGTTCAGGGATAATTCCCACTGTGGCAATAAGGTCTGAAACAAAGTTAGATTCTAGGATGATCTTGAGGATGGGGCACAAGTGTTTGGAAACAAAGATAGTTTTAACCAATTTATATTTATGATGTTGAATATTAGAAATAAGATATAGTTTAAGTTGATTTAATTTAATGTTTCTGTGCCTGAAAGGGTAAAACCTATCGTTAGATTCATGACGGACAGAAGTGTTTGTGTGGGACTTGCTCTCTATTTCAACTGTGATTCTATTGTGCTTAGAGAGAGCTATGGCATGAAGAATAGATAAACTAGCAGTGATTGCATAGCAATTGGTACCTTGTAAGGTAGGGAAACTTCTAAGTTTTAGTTTAGTTAATTTGATTGCAGTCAGAGATAGGTAGTGAGAGGGAATTTAGCTCTCACAGCTCTGTTAGATGCAATTAGTTTTAAAAGTTTATTTATTAGTCACAAGTAGGCTTACATTAACATGGCAATGAACTTACTGTGAAAATCCCCTAGTCGCCGCACTTTGGTGCCTATTTGGGTACACTGAGGGAGAATTTAGCATGGACAATACATCTAACCAGCGCATCTTTTTGGGCTGTGGAAGGAAACTAGAGCACCCAGAGGAAACACTTGCAGAATGTACAAACTCCGCACAAATAGCGACCCAAGCCAGGAATCGAACCCAGGCCCCTGGCACTGTGAGGTAGCACTGCTAACTACTGTGCCACCATGCTGTCCCATAAAGAAGGCTAAAGAGGCGACTTCTCACTCAGCAGACTCCTCCACGCTCTTTGACAGTACCAACAAGCCATCTGGAGGAATACTTAAGAAAACAGATGCTGGAAATTTAAAGTCCAGTTAATTAAAGAAACTAGACAAACATTGAGAAGTTCTCAAGAAGTCTGGAATTAATAGGAAAGAGGAAACTGGGGTTGTTCAGTAAAATCACAGAGACTTGAAAAGGCATTTAAACTTGAGAGGCCAGAAAGGAAGGTATCTGCCATAGTGCTAATGTTTGTGAGAAATTGCTACAGTTTGGGAGACATTGGGTCTGATTTTACCATCAAGTTGCACCTGTAAAGTCAGATGTGAGGTGAGTAGTGTGATCCATGCTTGTCTCAGCGCTGGTTCCCTCTTTAACAATGCCTGAAAATGGACACGGTTGGGACTGTGTCTGAAACAGGCATGATGGCTATTTAAATATATTTGCATTTACATGCATTTAAATTGAATGAATAGACTGCGCAGCTAACCTTACCAACCTTAAGGTTAGTAAGGTTAACCTTACTAGCCTTTACTACTAAAAATCCAGAATCGGCACGAATTAGATATGCTCCATAAAAGTCTGGTTTGGGCACTCCATCAGCGAGGGTCAGTGAGGAAGTAAGTACACAGCATCTGATGGCTCTCTGTTGCTTATGGGTGTCCTTTTGTGGTGGCCATTTTCCTTCTCAGGTCTGTGGCGGCTCCGCCAATGCGTGGGGTGGAGGCTGTTGCTCAGCAGGGTCTCCAATGTCTAACTTGCAGCACTGACTTCAGGTCTTGGGGTGCCAGTGGGATCTAGTGCACTCAGCTCACTTCCAGCTGAAGGATGTGTACAAAGCCAAGGAGGAGGAGCTGGAGGAAGAATTGTGGACACAGGAGGCCCAGGCCTTACCACTTGCTGGAGCAGAGGGAGACAAACACCAGAAGCAGGAGGTGGCTGCCATTCACCCAGGTCGGTGAGGTGGAGGGGGTGTGCAGGAGAAGGAGAGAGTAGAAACCTCAGCATTTCCGTGTACGAATGTCATTTGAACATATGTCAGACACCATATGCTGTTGACATCTCTGCCTCAGAAAGAAGACAGTGCAACAGCTGTACCACCTATTGCAGGGCTTGGCACCTAAAGGGTGGGAGTTGGAGATGGAGAGGAAACTGTGTCAAGCAGGTCATGGAAGCCCTGTATGCCCGGACTGGGCAGTACATCAAATTTAACCTGGACCAGGCTGATTAGGAAGCCCGGGCTGCAAGGTTCACAGCTATTGTGAAGTTGCCTAACGGACATGGAGCCATTGACTGCACCCACGTCACCTTCAAGACCCCCGACAGAATCCGTGAAGATTCATCAACAAAAATGAATGTTCAACTAGTGTGCAACCAAAATATGAATATTATGAAATCTGCACAAGACATCCAGGCAGCTTCATTGTTGGGAACTTGGACATCCCGGAGGCATTTGAGGTGGAGCCCAGGTTGCGGGCGTGCCTCGTGGGTGATGTGGGTTACCTGCTTTGGACATGGCTGATGATGCCTGTGTGGAGGCCTGTGACTGAGGCAGAGACCCGCTTCAATGAGGCCCATGTAGCCGCTCGCGTAATAGCAGAGAGGTGAATGGGGCTCCTCAAAATGCGGTTCCAGTGCTTGGACTAATCTGGAGACACCCTTCAGTACAACCCAGTGATTTCTTCCTGCCTTGTGGCAGTGAGCTGTGCCTTGCACAATCTGGCTCTACAGAGAGATGACATATTGGAGGGGGAGGAGAAGGAGGATGTGAAGGTTGACCAGCTGGGCATGGCTTGGGGAGATGACCAGCAGGAGGAGGACAAAAAGAAGGAGGAGGAAGAAGAGGCAGATTAAATTGAGGAACACCACCCAGGCACTGGAAGGCTGGCAGTTCAAATGAGGCATGCGAGGGGGGCAAGGGAGGCCCTGATCATCAGGTGGTTCAGTTGCTAGGGGGCTTGTGTCTGTGGGCTTCATTCCTTCTATCTCCTGAAATATTGCCCCATCAAAGTGGTATGCCTGGGTATTCTGTGTTAGTGAGTTTTTTTTAGCAGGCAGGAGGATAATGACAACTTGCTAAGCATCGTTATGATGATCCCCTGGATCAAACTAATTTGACTCCATCCTGAGCTCCACATGCATGCTAGCACCAGGGTCCATGTCTGCGTAGTGGGTAAGGCACCTGAAATCCTCTACAAGGCCCTGGGGCAGGTGGCATGGGACAACGGAAAGGAATCACCCTTGAGTTCTGGGAAATCATTGCCTCAAGGCAATGAGGTTCATCCCCAGCTTACATCAACATGAAGCATTCCTCTGGCGGTCATCAATGGAAGAGGATTCCTATTCGGAACAAATTAGTCACAGATGGGTGTGAAAAAACATTTAATAATTGCAATAAAGATGTTTAAATAATATGTTCTAAAATAAAAACTTGCGAATAGAAAACATTAAGTGCTTCAGTATCTTTCTAACGCATCAACCCTTCAACCATGCCATCTTATTGCAATTACAACTTCCTAACCTTACATGGCCTACCATTATGTCTTAGTGACTCCTCAGAAAGTACATTGGAAGTGGAAAGGGCCAGTGGCTTACCTCAATCTGTTGCCTGTGATGGGCATGGCAAGCAGCCTCTGGAGGCCCTGGACTTTAAGGCCTTGGCCAGGTGCCTGGAATGTTCTCATGACACCTTCTTTATCCTGCTGCCCCTGAGATAGCCCACGGTCAGGAAGAGGGGAATCAGAGAGTGCAGCCACAACTACAGTCTCCTGAGACATGGGCTTGAGTCTTTCCTCTTCCTTTGGGGTTTCTATGGATCCCTGCGTCACTCCATGGGACAGTGATCATCTGGCCCTGCCAGTCTAAGGATCCAACATTTACTTTAGCCACTCTTTTCCTTCTTATATATTTGTTAAAGTTTTACTATCAGTTTTTATGTTTTGCGCTAGTTTAGTTTCATAATCTATCTTTCCTTTCTTTATCACTTTCTTAGTAGTTCTTTGTTGTTTTTTTAAAACTTTCACAATCTTCTAGTTCCTCACTAATTTTGGCCACTCTCTGGTTTTTGATTTAATTTGATACTCTCCTTTATTTCCTTAGTTATCACAGCTGGTTATCTCTTTTCTTACATTCCTTCTTTTTCGTTAGAATAATTTTTTCTGAGTACTGAGAAAAATCTCCTTAAATATCCTCCACTGTTCCTCAGCTGTCCTATCAACTAGTCTGTGCTCCCAGTCTACATTAGCCAATTCCGCCCTCATCTTATCGTAGTTCTCTTTGTTCAAGCAGAGGACACTAGTTTGGGACCCTATTTTCTCACTCTTCATCTGTATTAAAAATTCAATCATATTGTGATCACTCGTCCCAAGAGGATCCCTCACAAGGAGATCATTAATTTTATCCTTCTCATTACACAGGACCAGATCCAAGATAGCTCGTTGTCTCATAGGTTCTGTTACATACTGTTCGACAGCATTCTAAGAACTCTTTCTCAAGTTCACCGCATCCGACTTGACTTGACCGATCAATATGTAGGTTAAAATCCTCCATGATTATTGCTGTTCTGTTTTATATTTATCTATTATTTGCTTGATTACAGCCCACCCCACCTCGAAGTTATTATTTGGGGGTCTATAGACCAAGCCCACCAGTGACTTTCTCCCCTTACTATTCCTTATCTCCACTCACATCGATTCCACACTTTGCTCCTTAGAGCCTATATTGTCTCTCACTACTATCCTGATATTATCCTTTATTAACAGAGCTACCCTCCTTCTCTTTCCTCCTGTCCATCCTTCCGAAATGTTTGCTACCCCTGGATATTCAGTTCCCAGTCCCAGTCACCCTGCAACCACGTTTCTATAATGGTCACTAGATCATACCCATTTGTACTGATTTGTGCCATCAACTCATTCTCTTTGTTTTGAATGCTATGTGCGTTCAAGTAAAGTGTCTTTATGCTAGCCTTTATCTGGACCCCATTTGTTAGTGCTGTTTGTTAACGGGAGAGTAAAGCAGTATTGTATCATAATCCAATTTTTTCATGTTTGCTAAATGTTTTTTCTTCTTGTTGGTGAAACCTTTTAGTAGTCTTGTGACTCTTTACTGAGAAAATACCTTCATCAGTCTCTTTACTGAGACTGTTTTATGAGAAAAAGAACTTACGGTCTTTTAAGTCAAAATTCCACTCCAGGATCTCCTTTACAGATATAACATCAACTGGAATCAAAACACAAGTGATGATCTTCTTCCCTCTCTATTGATCAATGCTTTGGATTTCAGATTGGATTCATGGGGGTAGGTTAAGGTTTCCCTCCAACATTAAGGACTGGATGGCTCTGGAAATTCTCTGGGAGCTTGTCTGGTTGGAATTCTCTGTCCGTTAATGTTGGTCGGGAGTTGGGAATTCCCATTGATAGTGGTGGCACCAGAGAATCTCGCTGCTAGCAAACAACGCAGCACCTCCTGCCAGCAGGAACCACACCACTGGGAAGCTGGAGAATCCCCACCCACATTGTGCCATACTGTTCAAAGACTAAGCTTCAATAGTGAGAGACTGCTCTGCTGCACCACTGATTGTGATGTCTTTTGGGAGACTATTCTTATGGAGCTTAATTGGACCTATGGCCTTCCTCACAATCACTAGCCCTCAAGTCTGGAAAGACCTATTTTATTGCACATGGCCACCAGAATTGCAGAAAGACTTCTAGCAGCTTCCCTTGTGTTTAATGTTCCAGGTGGGGGGTCTTTCCCATCTACACTGCCTTACTGATCCTTCTAACACTCAATCTATTAAGTCAAATTACTTTCTTCTTCAAAACAGAAAACACTTTTTAAAGTGTGCCTTATCCTTTATCTGGAATCTTGCTTATATTTTGAAATGGAAGCAAATTCTGAAGTACTGATTTTCATTTGACTTAAATGCAAAGACTGGCAGAATAATCAGAAAGGTATAAACAGGTCACTCCTTAATGCATTTTCACATCAAACTAGACAAGATACCTGACTGAGAGCCATGTGAGTGATCAGGAGGTGAATTTTGAGTGGCAGTATATTGTGCCCATTCTTCACTGGAAGTTTAGCTCCTGCAGGATTGGTTTGGACCACTTTCAGTCATCCCTGTTAATCACTCATACGAAGTGCTGAAGTCATTTGAGGCTGCCATCCGTGACATCAGCAATATCAATCATCTTGCAATGCACTACTACACAAAGCAAGTAACAGATTCATGTTTCGACAAGAGGAATAATTTCATCACTTTCCCCATGGAGGCTGCCAAGCAACGGCAGAGACCTCTGAGATTTTGCCTGAATTTTTGACTTCCCTCAAATTCGGGGAATAATTGACAGCAGACAAATTGCACTGTGTTCACCGTATGAAGAATTGCAAGTGGTTTGTCAATCGGAAGAGCTTCCACATTCTGCGTTTGCAACTGGTAAGTGATCACAGCCTTCAGATCATGCTTCACTGCATCTCTTCTCCTGCCTGATGCCTTTGTCAGCCCACAATCCTGCCTCTCCCACTCAAACCATTGGCTATCAGGTTGGCTCTACAAAGTCCCTAATCATGTGACTCTTGAGTGTTGTTAAAGAACTGAGCAAAGAAATTAAGAATGCTGTAATTGAAGGCGCCTCGCAACAGGGCTGACAGCATTTGTAAGGACAGAATCGAGCCAAGGGCTGGAAGTCTACCACCTTATCAGCCAAGCTCAAGAGTGTACTACCAAGATGCCGCCAACACATCTCCTATTCTACCAGAGGCTCAAACATCTTAGACCTGTACACAAATTTCAATCATGCCTACTGCTCTATTGCCCGAGCACACTTTGGCAAATCAGACCACAAAGCTGTGCTCCTGCTCTCGGTTTACAAGCAAAAACTGAAGCAGGAGAATCCATCAAAGAAAGTCGTGCAACATCGGTCTGAGGAATTGGATAATCTCCTATGGGGCTGCTTAGAGTCAATAGACCGGTCAGTATTTAAAAACTCTGCGACCAGCTGCTACAGTAACTGATTTCATTAGTATATGTGTAGAAGAATGTGTGCCAAAGAAGAAAATCCATGTGTTCCCCAACTGGAAACCATGGATGGACAGGGATAATCACTGCTTGCTGAAGTCCAGATCTGAGGTATTCAAGTCAGGTGACACTAACCTATACAAAAAAGCCAGATACCATCTGAGAAGACCCATCAAAGATGCTAAAAGATAGTACTGGACCAAGCTAGAAAGCCAGGCTAGCTACACTGACCCCCGCTGACTATGGCAAGGTCTGCAAGATATACCAGGCTACAAGATGAAGGCATGTAAAATCACTGCTCCAACGCACCCCTCCCTGATGAGCTCAAGGTATTCTACACCGGCTTTGAGCAAGAGATCAGTGAGAACATGCCCTCCACCCTGGAAGCACTGGATGAATCTGTATCTGAGGTCACTATTGCAGATGTCAGAGCAACCTTTCAGAAGGTCAACCCTCAGAAAGCGATTGGCCCAGATGGAGTATCCAGATGAGCACTCAGATCCTATGTGGATCAGCTGGCAGGGGGTACTCATAAACATCTTCAACTTCTCTTTACAACAAACTAAGATTCCTATCTGCTTCAAGAAGGTGACCATCATCCCAGTACCTAAGAAAAACAAAGCAGCGTGCCTTACTGAGTATTGGCCAGTGGCTCTGACATCCATCATTATGAAGTTCTTCGAAAGGTACGTATCAATTCCAGCCTCCCGGACTACCTGGATCCACTACAACTGGTCTGCAGTAGACACCGTTCTCCAGAATATATTCTCCTATATTCAACTCTGGAACACCTAGATTATAAGGACACCTATATCAGACTCCTATTTATTGACTGTAGCTCAGCCTTCAACACTATTATTCCCACAAAATTCTTCTCCAAACTCCATGGCTTGGGCCTCAGTATTTTCCTCTGCAATTGGATCCTGAACTTCCTAACTCACAGACCACAATCAGTAAGGATAGACAACAGCACCTTCTCTATGATTATCCTTTAGCGCTGGTGCTCCACAATGCTGTGTTCTCAGTCCCCTACTATACTCCTGATACACCTATAATTGTGTGACCACATTCTCCTCTAATTTGATTTTCTGGTTTGCTGACGACCCTATTGTAGTGAGTCAGATCTCAACTGTCATGAGACAGAGTACAGAAATGAATTAGATAATCTCGTGAACTGGTGCAGCGGCAATAATTCTCCCTCAGTGTAAACAAAATGAAGGAGATTGTCATCGATTTCAGGAAGTGTAAAGGAGAACATGTCACAAAAAGGGCTGACATCATACTATTCAGACTGAAATGAGGCATATGGTCCAATTTTACATCTGCCTTTCATCGATGTCTCAGGCCTCAGTGAGACAGCGATTTGTGCTACAAGTTTCTAATTGCACCCAAACACACACTTTTCATAAGGCTGTGTCTAGCTAAGGTTAATGTCATTTATTGATCTTGCCTAATTCCTACTCCCATCCAGTTCTTGTCTTATCCATCTCAGGGTTTCTCCTTCTACAAGGCTGGCAAATATGTAGCCTGCAAAAACTCTTTGTTTTTACTCAAGCCTGCAGGAAAATGTAACACTGGTATATATTACAACAAGTAACTCATTACCAAAGAAAGCACACTTAATTCTATGTTCGAGTGCATGCTGTGCTGAGGCAAAGGGAACTGTTGAGAAACGATTCCCGCAGGTGATTAACATAGGCAGGTGTACACACCAACTGCAAGCTTAGCTGCATTTTTAAGCAGATGTTAGCTCAGATATCCGACTGAGATCAGTTTTAGTACAGGCTAACCTCCAGCTAACAAACCCATATTATAAAAATGGCTATGTGCTGTATTTTATCTAGTGATAATGAAATCAAATAGTTCTCTTTTTTTAAACTACAAGAAAAATTGTACTGTAAGCAATAAAATAATATTTGAAAATCTACTGTATTAAAATTTTAACAAATGGTCAATTGAAAACCCACTAAAAATTTACAGAAATTCTGCTAATAAAATGGCTTGGCCATCTTATATATAGCTGTTACATTTTGCAGTAAAATTGGAGTATAAGCGTTTATGTATTACAAAATCTGGCTTTGAAATGACTGGTAGTTCAGTGCTACAGATATCACTTTGGAACTAAAATGGAGTCTGTGTTACACACATAAACTCCAGGCACAATGTTTGCCCTCAGTATCTCTATGGGGGTGTTAACACTGTTATTCAGAGATGTTAGGAGCGTGCATTGCATATATAAAGAATAGGCAGACCATAATGTCAGTCAATGGTCTGACAGATATGTAATGCTGTTTTAACACGAGCATTGCCATTTTTGACCCACCTGCTCCAGCAGGGGTCTATCAACTGCACAAATTTACCTTGTTGGCTGCTGCATCTCAGTGTTAATTAGGATGTACCACAATTGCAAAGGTTGCTAATCATGGAATATGGAGTTGGTTTAGAACCGTACAAAATATGTTATTTTGGTGAATGCCCATTACGATAGGAATCTTTCTGCTATCTTTCTGCAGCATTCTCAGTTTTTCAAACCAGAGGATAGCTGATAAACAATCAAGCTAAAATATAAAGGGGGCAATTCTCCTAAAAGTGCTGAATTGGCAAGAAAACTGGTATAGATCATTTTCTGTTTTCTCAGTACAACCTCAAACCTGAATCTCCCCATTCTGTGCAATGCAGAGGTCACAATCATAAATATCATTAAAGACACGGTGGGGGTGGGGGGGTGGTGGTGGGGCTTATTTGCAACAGAGTCTGATAACCCCGGAACTCTGTGCATGCACAGTGGCCCCAATCTGTCAATCTCTCTCTCCCTGTTTGCTGGCCATGACCCAATTGCAGCCCCTACAATAATTCTCAGGTCAGCCCCGACTTCGCCCCCCCCCCCCCCGCCCCTCCCCCCACCCCCATCCAGAACGCCGTTTTGTCCAGCTTACCTCCACTCAGAAGTGGCGATACCTCCATTCCCCCATCACAACCCCTGCTGATCTCCCCTAGCAGATCAGCCCCTTCCCCCCCACAAGACGCAGATACCTCCAACGGGAAGCAGATGCCCCCAGCACACCATCCCACAGCCATGCAATTGCTGGTCTTCCGACTGACTCCATGCAGAGTGGCAGCTGAACCCTCCAACCCCGTAGGTCCTGCCCACAATAGGCGCCATCCCCTTGGCACTGCCTCATGTCCAGTTGGCAGTGCCAAGGTGCCCCTTGGTATGGGCACTTTGTCCTTGTGGCAGTGTCATGGAGTGCAGGCTGGCACTGCCAGGGTGCTCATGCAAAGACGGCAGCACACCCTATCGCCCGACCCCCTGGGAGCCCTGATTGTCCTCCCTGCATTCCAGCAGGATCTCCCACTAGTTTCCCAAACATGGAGAGCTACTGTAAACCCAGCCAGAATGAAGTACTCGCAGTGGGATGGGAAATGCTATCGGGTCTGTCACGTTCCGTGCTAGACCCAATAATGACATTTAAACTACATTTAAAATATATTTTAAACAATTTAAAATTAGTTACCTCTTTTTCTATGGTTTCCAGCACAGTCCCAACTGTACCTATTACCTGGCTCTGGGAGATACACATGCATCAGGATGGCATGCATGAATCCCACAAAATGACTGACATGTGGTTTTCCAAGCTGGACCTGCCAGAAAATTTGTGGTAGCATAGTCCCAGATAACCGTAGGCCACTCCTCTTTTTGGGGAAGAGTTGATCGGTGGCAATTTAATCTGAGGGTCACACATCTCAGGCGAGAGACAAGGTTGAGAAGATGGAGCCTTCATGACTAACCTCAGCTGGTATGGGAATAGAACTGCGCTGTTTGCATTGCTCTGCATCACTAACTAGCTGCCCAGCCAACTGAGGTAAACAGGCTCCCCTGAACAATTAGGGCTATTCATGCTACATGACGTGACTCTATATCCTCAACCCAACCACGTGTGGAAAGCACAAATATAATGAGAGCAATACTGCCACATAAGCACACTATTGTGGTGCTGAAGTAATGGTTTCCTTACCTGGACCAATCTGGTGGAACCCTACTGTACTCACCAGAACACTTGACCCAATTTGTCATGGTTGCTATATCCTCTGGTAAGGGAACAATGCTTGCCACTAGGGATGTAGCTCAAGATGAGAAGGAGGAGAGTGAAAGAAAAGGAGCAGAAAGAGGCATCACTATTTTGGCCAGCCAGTCCTTTATTGCCTTAACTGCCTAAGGTTTTCATGAACACAAACCCCATATACACATTGTACAACAGTGCAATTTTTATACCATTTTTCTGTTACAGACTCCTGTGGTGTCCTCTCAGCCATAATCTTGCAATACAAACCATTGCAAAAGACCCATCTCAAAACATTATTCAAAAAAGCATTCTGCATTAAATGTAACTAGTTGCCCTTGTGCATTTCCTTCCTGCTGTCTTGTGGCTATCTCTGGTGACTTTAGTTACATGTTGCTACCCCAGTGGCTGCAGCATGACAAATGACAGGTTGTTGATTTTTATTAGAGTGACTGCAGATAACTTTGCAAATGAACTCAAGCAGCTCCAATACCCGAACAACTAGCTTCGGATTGGGGATGTTTGTATGTGCATATATATGGGCAATAGTCTATGTTGATATAATAGAATAAGCAAGAGAAATGACAGAGTGAAAGTATTGTGAGCATGATACTGTCATACTGAGAATGATGTGGAGATGCTGGCATTGGACTTGGGGGGGCACAGTAAGAAGCTTCATAACACCAGGTTAAAGTCCAACAGGTTTATTTGGAATCACAATTAACAAATAACAACCTAGTGTTGTGAAACTTCTGACTATACTGAGAATGGACAGCAGGTTCAGGCTCCATAGAGTTACTGCCATTCGTCTGACATGATCCTTCAACAAACCTAGAAATCTGATAATGCATAGATTGCTGGACTGCTGTGAAATCATCCTTATACCTTCACATATTGGGATCCACAGCAATGATGACAATATTGTGAAATGCTGCTGCCATCAATTCTGAAACACTTTGATCTGTAAGCAAGATGGAGCATGACAGAGAATGTGGTGCAATGTGTTTCAGATGATGTGACTATTATGGTTGAATAACTAGTGGTGTGCACAAGCTGAGAGATGTGGATATGGGGTTTATACTGCTAAGTGTATGAAGGTGAGATAAGGAAAGGAATGCAGGGCTTGAACTGTGTTTGGTGGAGATTTGGAATGTAAGTGATGAATAGAGCAGCCCATGAGGCTTGTGGATCACTGTGGGTACAGGAAAACATGATGATATATTCACTAACATTGGCTATTCATATGAACTTTTTACAGCTTTGTCTCCGGCTTTTTAGTGTTATTGATCCTGTGACTATTTGCTTCAACTGCCTATACATAAACAACATAAAACAGCACTCCAGCATCACCTCCCACCACCCCCTCCTTCATACCCTTCACATCATTATCTCCCACAAACATTCCATTCACCATTCATGCCAACTCATGCTATTTCATTCCCCTACCCACTCCTTAGCACCTCATACCATCATGCCACCTATGCCCCTCTACCCATCTTTCATGTTGTTTATAGTTCCTAGTCAACTTAGCCACAACTCATACTGACTTATGCCCCTTTGCCCTTACAGCTACCAAGACAACTTAGTCAGTATCCAACCTGAGCAAGTCTCAAGATCCATGCTAAAATGAGCTAAAATAAAGTTATTAAGTGTCTAATGGACAATGTATTACTTCAAAACAAGTCACTGTCATTGATAAAAACAACCATTAACCACACTTAACTTACTTATAAAACAAACACTGGAACTCATATTCCTGTTTCAAAGAGTCCATAACCACTTGCAGCTGTCAATCAGACTGTGAACTGAAAGCAACCCACTATGATAATAGAAGACAGTGAAATTAGTCACGTGGCACTCATCCAGCAGTGAAAACCCTCAAGCTTTTGTTAATAGACGGAGTGAAATAACAAGATCTATTTCCTTTAAATGCTGCAGTTTTTGTTTCTATTTAAGACCAGAAGTTTTAAATAGCTTGACAGCTTGACAGTCCTTTTTGACAGTTTCAATATGCTTGGCAGTTGCTTTTGATAGTTGTCTTGGAAGTTTCAATTAGTTTATGCATTTTTTGTACACATTCATGGCCACTATCACAATCCCAAAGAGCACCTGATTTCCCCAGAGGTGTCCCGGAACCATTTCCAAAAGGGTACCCATCTATCCAAATAAATTCATAAAGTTTAGGCCTGCCCCTTCCAAGTCTGAACTGCACATCTCATCTTTTACATTCTGAACTCTGTTGGAATCTGATATCTCGGAAGGCAGCTTCTGTTTTGTATGGGCAGCTGCTTCTGTCAACCACAAACATGCAATTCTGAATCCTCCCATTGCTCCTCTCCTCTACTTTCACCTTCCTGTGTTCAGTAGTGGGATTTCCATGGCATCTGCAGCCAATTTTGTAATAATTGAGAACTTCTCTGTCCTTACAAAACTGTTTCCAACACCCCCTATCACTTAGGATCCAGTTTTCAAACTCTTTCTTATGACCTCAATCTTGCTGCGTGTTGTACATAAAGATACCTCTGAGACAAATTGTGAGTCAAAGTATAGCAAGTTTATTCAAAAGCTTTTGGGAGATACACCTGGCATCTAATAGCGGGTCCCCAGGCATCTCACCGAATACAAGTTAAGAGCACATATTTATATCCTCTCAGTCACGTACGCATTTCCTTATTCTCATCAGGTTCCCAGGCTGTGGATTGTCCTCTATCATGGGAATATGGCTGCCTTGGCATTTCTTCATGGTTATCTCAAGGCCACAATTGACGTGTGTGATTAGCCCTTAGCTAAAGTACGGACTGACAAGACAAATTAAAATTAATGGGCCGGTATAACAATCTATGCTCATAAGTTGTATAACATATGTATATGTATAATATGTTGGTACATGACACATAAGCAGTATATAATGAATATATATACATTATATATATCTATATATATATATGGAATATATTTAGGACATGCAGGCTTCACTATATTAGGCGAAAGTTACTTAAACTACATTTCTGAGCGGGCTTATCATAAACTTGGGTATAATGGAAAGAGCAGTTGTTGCCTCCCTGTCTGGGTCACCTAAAACTTGTGTACAATAACAGGGACAGCCACAATCTGGGCATACGAAAACAAAGTTACATTTATCTGAAATATATGAAAAAAGGGCTACTGGATATTTGTCCCAATATTTTTCTCATCCTCTTAAGTGTTATAAAATTCATTAGCTTATTCCCTACTGCAATTTCCAATAAGGTTTCCTCACCTGCTCTTTACATTGCCCACTGTATAAGAACCACCACCACTATTTTTTCCACTTCACTCCCTATCTGGGACTGAAGTCAATGTTCTCTATTAATTCCTCCAATAAATTTAAAACAGAATCTTCTGCTATTTCTATCCCAACTCTTACATGTTGCCATCCAATGTCTGTCTGGCCTTCTCTTGCCCTGATCTTCTCTTCCAGGGCCTACAGTGGGAGTTCTTTCCTGATCGTTATTATATGTTTATATAAGAAAAGACGCAAACACAGTAAATAAGCCAAGACTCATCGTGAATAACAACATTGGAGATTGACTATTCATAAATGGTCTTTTTCTCCTACCCAAATCATAGATCACTAAATCTCTAGAGTGCAGAAGGAAGCCATTTGGGCCATTGAGTCTGCACTGACTCTCTGACAGAGCACCTTACCCAGGCCAACACCCCCCACTCTATCCCTGTAATCCTATACATTTACCTCACTCACCTACATGCTTTGAGTCACTAAAACCATTTGAGCATGGCCAATCCACTTAATCTGCATATCTTTGGATTATGGGAGGAATCAGAGCACATGGAGGAAACCTATGTAGACATAGGGAGAAGGTGCAAATCCAACTTCCAGTCTCAACTCTTCCTGATTTCAATCCATCCTCACTCTGTGCATTTTAGAATAGGCAATGAAAATAATGCTTGCAACTTTTAAACAGATCAGCACTGAACACAATATGAACAGTGACAAATTACAGGATTGATCCAAAATAAACAACAAACCAACATGTGGAAACAACTGGAAATCAACATAAAATAAAATGACTGTCAATTGATGGACACACGACCAACAAAATGCACATATTATCGACAACACAAAGTGAAACTCTCACCATATGCTTCTTCATATGAGCAACGTGATGAGAGATCCTTTGCTATAAAATAAAGATCACTCATTTACAGTTTTCATAGGATAACAGCAAGAGGTGTGCAATTTAATTCCCAGGAAATATCATTTAATAGAGTGTGATTATTCAGTCACTATAAATCAAGGGAACTAATCTAATCATCTACCTGGCATAATTGACTTTATTCTTCCAAAACATTGCACCCTTTGACTTTGTGGAACAATGCCATGGGTTGCAAGCTAATGAAGTTAAAAAGTTACCGTGTGTTAAAACTAAGCTTAAACCTCACTTAAACCTCACACCTCACATCTTCATAGAGAGTCATTGCCATCTGCAGCATTCTCTTTCTTTCCT
Source organism: Sphyrna mokarran (assembly GCA_024679065.1). NCBI lineage: Eukaryota > Metazoa > Chordata > Chondrichthyes > Carcharhiniformes > Carcharhinidae > Sphyrna > Sphyrna mokarran. The sequence continues at coordinate 77,388,231 of JAGIQG010000004.1, read as the reverse complement.
TTTCGCTTCTCTCAGGAGATTATGGTACTTAGAGAGTGGGTGAATGGTTTAAAAGTTTGTACAGGGTCTGAAAGTGAAAGATGTGAAAGGCTAGTCTTTTCTTGCTGTTTATAGGTAGAAAGCAAATTATTGATCTAATTGCTGTGCAACACTATGCTTTTAAAATTAACCTGTTGAATAGTGATGCTCATACATGAATGATGGGTGAAAATCCAGAGAAAGCATATTTTTCCCTTTTAGTGTTTTAACAAAGGAAAAGTGTACCGCAAAATATAAGTTATAGCTCAAACTTAGATCTTCAAATTGGGTCAGCAGGATCTAGAAAGTCTGTAAAGAACATGAAGAATTCACAATGTCATCAAATTTCTGACAGTTTAGAGGCTGTAGTGGGTGATATGTAGTCAACATTTTGAGGATCCTTAATTATTTAGATACTGTGTGTGTGTCTTGACTTTCTGTTAACCCAGTTCTGTCATTATAACTAGTTCTGTCAGTGTATACGTATAGAGAAGAGCCTGATCCTTCTACTGGGGATTAAGAAAGTACAGCTATGGCAACAAAATGTACAAGATTTTTAGGAATGAATTGATATTAGTTAAGTTGAAGAGTCCTGCCGTATAAACTTTGACAGACAGTCCTTACAATTGCAGGAAATTCTCTGAAAATATTTACTGCTTTTCTCGACTGAAGACACTGTTCAGAATAGGGCATCAGCAACAAACCAGTGCTTTGCCCAAGTGACTTTTTTTTCTCCTTCTGCCTGAGAAACTACAGTGAATTGTGACACATCTCTGCCACCTCGAGTATGATTATCTAATTCAGACTTAGATAATAACTAGACAATAAAGACTTATGGTGACTTAATGTTAGCATTGCTGCCTCACAGCACCAGGGTTCCTGGGTTTGATTCCCAGCTTAGGTGACTGTCTGCATGGAGTCTGCGTGTTCTCCTTGTGTCTGTATAGATTTCCATTGGGTTCACCCACAAACTAAAAGAAATGCTTGTTACATCCATTGGCCATACTAAATTTTCCCTCAGTACATCTGAACAGTGCTGGAGTGTGGAGGCTAAGTGATTTTCACAATATCTTCATTGCAACCTTAAGGTAAGCCCACTTGCGACACTAATAAGTAAACTTTAAACATTCTTAAACTTGCCAAGGAATATTCAAACATATGGAGGGATAAGTAGTATTGAGGAAGCAAGGGGGCTACAGAAGGACAGATTAAGAGAGTGGGCAACAAAATGGCAGGTAGAATACAATGTGGAAGAGTGTGAGGTTATGCACTTTGGAAGGAGAAATGGAGGCATAGACTATCTTCTAAATGGGAAAATGCTTAGGAAATCAGAAACACAAAGGGACTTGGGAGTCATTGTTCAAGATTCTCTTAATGTTAACATTCAGGTTCAGTCAGTTAGGAAATGTAATGTTGAGAGGGCTAGAATACAAGAGCAGAGATGTATTTCTGGGCCTATATAAGGCTGTGGTCAGACTCTATGTGAAGTATTGTGAGCAGTTTTGGGCCCCGTATCTAAGGAAGGGTGTGCTGGCCTTGGAAAAGGTCCAGAGGATGTTCACAAGAATGATCTCTGGAATGAAGAGCTCGTTGTATGAAGAACGGTGGAAGGACTCTGGGACTGAGCTCATTGGAGTTTAGAAGAATGAATGGGGATCTTACTGAAACTTACAGGATGCTGTGAGGCCTGTATAGAGTGGACATGGAGAGGGTGTTTCCACTAGTAGAAAAAACTGGAACCAGAAGGCACAACCTCAGACTAAAGGGATGATCCTTTAAAACAGAAATCAGGAGGAATTCCTTCAGCCAGAGAGAAGTAGATCTGTGGAACTCTTTGCCATAGAAGCCTGTGGAGGCCAGCTCGTTGAGTGTCTTTAAGACAGAGATAGATAAGTTCTTGATTATTAAGAGGATCAAAGGTTATGGGAAAAAGGCAGGAGAATGGGGATGAGAAAAATATCAGCCATGATTGAATGGTGGAGCGGACTCAATGAGCGGAGTGGTATAATTATGCACCTATGTCTTATGGTCTTCTATATTTGCCTTTTCTCCAATCTGTTATGATGCTGTTACTGAAATGTTGGGCTCTTCATCTGCAAACAAACTGCTAATTAACCAATCTGGCATGTATGATTGTACATTTTCAATAAGAAGCCCTGAAACAGGAAGCATAGTTTGTGTTTTGCCTGGAGTAAACAGGGTTGGTCTCACTGTTACCCGGCAAAAGATCAATTAATTTGAAGTGAACTAAAAATTGAACACTAGAGATTCTTGTTGAACTTGACTTGGTGTTGCATCAGATGGTCAATTATCCATAAAAATATGTCTTCCTCAAAATGTTATTATTACTTAGAATGCATTTACCTGGTTATTTATGGCCGGTAATCTGCAGTAAAATAGTTTTTCTTTCTGGCAAATGGGGTGGCATGATGGCACAGTGATTAGCACTGCTGCCTCATTGCACCAGGGATCTGGTATAATTCCAGCCTCGGGTCACTGTCTGTGTGGAGGTTGCAATTTCTCCCCATATTTGTGTGAGTTTCCTCTGGGTGCTCTGGTTTCCTCCAACAGTCCAAAGAAGTGTGGGTTGGGTTGATTGGCCATGCTAAATTGCCTCTTAGTGTCAGGGGTCTCGCGGGACAAATATGTGGAATGATGGGAATAGGGCCTGGATTGGATTGTTGTTGTTAGAATCAATGGGCTGAATGGCTGTTTTTATACTGTAGGCTTTCTATGATTCTATATTTAAAGGTTATCTAACAGAAATTGTAGGACTGAAAAATGCATCAGAATTTACCTTTCAGACTAATATTTAGTTAATTATTTTCAGTCAATCAATTTATTACTTGCAGTCTCCTTACCCATAAAACCAACGTTTATAGAAGTTTTCCTGTGGTACTTTTCTCCTGTGATGATACTGAAATTTTCACAAATGCCACAGTCTGTTTAAATGATTGATCAATACAAGTTGATTGAGACCAACAGATACAGATAGATAATTTACTTAAATTATCACAATTATTCAATATCCTTTGTTTTAATTTCCATAAAAAATTAATTGATTTTGACCTGTTTCCATTTAACTAATTAATCACTCCAGTTCTCACCTAATCCATTTGATACATTTGATTGATTCATAGGGGGTGACCTTGAGCCCATGTTTGCCGTTTGTGTGAATGCTGGCAGGGCCTCAAGATCTGGAAGTCACAACACTCACAATTGCAGATCTTCCCTACCCATAGCGGGCAATGCTATCAGCTAAGGACATGAACCTGCCTCCATGTGAACATATTTAAATATTATTAATCCACCCTCTCACCAGATATTGACTGTCTGCTTTATATTGACACATCATCATGGATTCCAACAGGTTCACACAGATGTCACTCTGTCATGCGGGTCTCCCCAGTTCTCTAAAGGTAATTATAGCTTCCAGGGGAGAGGACATGGCCAAACATTACCCTGGTAATGGCCCCTGGCATTACCCATTGGCTTTTCCTCGGGGCAACCATTCACAATCAAGCTGCCTGGCTTAAATTTCAAACAATGCTTGGCAGTTAACCGTCAGCCACTATCAACTGGTGCATTTTCCATATCAATGCCTCTAACAATCAGAGTCTACTTGCCAACCAAACAGCACTCTCTTCTTATACAATATAAATTCATTTTTTTGCTCTGACCTTGGTGTTCTTGTGCACTGACCTGATAAATACAAGACGAAAAGCCCCAACAAAAAAAACTATTTTACAGCACTACTCAATTTCTGTAGATTGGCACTGTCAGGTTAGCATCATGCCTATGCCAAACTGGTAGTGTCAAGTGGCTGTGCTGACATGTGCCAAGGCCACAGTGGGAGCCTCACAGCGGGGTAGATTATTTAAGATGTTGTGCCTAGCAGTAGATGGAAGAACTGGGGGTGCTGGCAATGGCTATTGATGATGGGGATGGGGAGAGGAGGAGGTGGGTGCTGGCTCAAACTGTTGGGAGTGGGAGGAAGGGGTTAATTCCTGGGTGGAGGGATGGGGAGTTGTGGGACGAGTGATGAGAAGGTGCCGATGTTCAGAGGGGAAGAAGGAGCTGATGATCAGAGAGGGGTGTGAGAAGGGGCTGACTCCAGTTGGAAATGGGCAGGGGAGCCCCTGAGATCTCCGTGGTGGGCTGAAGGGTTATACAAGTTGTGATCTGGAAGCTACTTAAGATACCACCCCACTCTCTATACAGCTAGGTTTTGGCAATGTGTTTAAGCCTCATGCCCTGAATGAGGGCATGAAACACACCCTCTTGATATTTTTTGATGAATTGTCATGAGATCTGCTGAGAAAACTGACTGGTTTTCAGGCTAGAAACATTTTTGCTAAGATAGAATTCTGCTCCAAATTTCCTTCTTAATATTCCCTAACCTAAAGTTTTTTGAAGATCTCAATATTTTCTGTCACTATTTATGACAATCCAATGGAGGAATTACATATTATTCTGAATTATCCTGTCAGATAGTAAGCTTACTGTGCTTGCACATTCACATTTCTACTCTGTTATATCCTTCCAGTTGCACTTGTAGTGAGTTTCCCAATCTTATATGACAAACCTATGTTGAAGTAAACAGACTTCACCTTCATATGAGCAATAGCTGTGCAGATTATCTGGCTGCAACATTGACAGTAATGCTATCTGACAATGCTACATAATTATGTAATGAGTATGAAAAGCTAAGGATGTCTCTTTAATTTCAGCAAGAGCATGATCTTACCAGCTTGCCATGCCGCACTGATTGACCGGCGCGGTGGTCCAAGAAGACAGCATAAGAGGCCAAAAATTTTCAACTCCTTTTTACAGGGTCTACATTAGCATCCACTTTCTAGGTTTGACGTGACTGCTTCCGCACTTACCGATGTTCCTCGCCTTGCCAGTGAGACATCAACTGGCGGGTATCATTGCTACACTGTAGAAGCGGAGACCAGGCACCTTGGCCATGTCAGGGGAATTGGAGTCTGGGCAGTGCCCATCAGACACCCAGGGTGCCCATTTGGCATGCTGGCAGTGCTTTGTTGGGCACCATATTTGTGTCCAGGGTAGTACAAGGATTGGGGCCTATATGGGGTGGGGGCCTGAGTGGGGTGGTGTAATGAAGAAGAGGCTATGCATAATGACGGGGAAATGCAAAGAGTGGGATGCCTACTCAGAAGAGGTGCTTTGCAAGGGGCGAGCTTTATAAGAGGGTGAAAGACAGGTAACTATGCTGTTTGATTCTTGTAGAGCACAGTGGCTGTTGCTGCTGCTAAGATCTGTAATGTTTCCCCAGTCTATGTAGCCAATTTTGCTCCTGGCTCATGCATTCTCAACTGTTGGAGATCTTTCTGAAGGTAACAAAACGCCTGTTCTCCGATGACTGTAGCCATGACTCTGTATCGACTTACATTTTAAGAGGTCAGCCATTCACAATCAAGGCTATCTCTATTGGAGGCACTTTAATTCCTTGCACTTGGTTCAGGGTAAATGACTCGGATCCCTCTTCTGGCTCATTATCCAGTTTTTTTTTGAAGGAGGGAAACTAATCGTTTTGGCTTTTTTTGAACATTCCGTCCTCACTGTTTCATTTTGCACCATATTTACAAATGACTCTTTTCTGTTACTCCTGGTATAGATATTGGGTGGAATTCTCTGGCTGATTCATGCCAGAGATATTCTCCAGTCCCACTGGCAGCGCACCCCTTCCCATGGGTTTTGCGATGGTGTGGGTGACATCAATGGAAAATCCCATTGACAGCAGCAGCAAAAGAGAATACTGCACCACTTCCTGCCTCTGAGAAATACGTGGCTGGAAGGTTGGAGAATCCGCACCCCCTGCCCTCCTTTCTGTACTGACAAGCCTCTTGGGTATGTTCCCTTCAGTTACTGGTCTCAGCCAATAAATTCTTCTGTATAATTAGGCTGTTTATATAACAGGCTGTCACCTAGTGACACAATGGTTAGCACTGCTGTCTCACAGTGCCAGGGATCCAAGTTTAATTTTAGCCTTGGGTGACTGTCAGTCTGGAACTTGCATGTTCTCGCTGTGTCTGTTCTTTGGGTGCTCCGGTTACCTCCCAAGACTAATGGTGTGCAGTTTAGGTGGATTGGTCATGTTAAATTGCCCAATAAATGTGTAAATTAGATGGATTAGCCATGGTAAATGTGTGGGGTTATGGGAATAGGGTGGGGAAAGGATCCTGTGTAACATGCTCTATCAGAAAGAGTCAGTGCAGACTCAGAGGGCTGAGAGGCCTCCTTTGGCACTATAGGGATTCTGTGATTCTATGAGATCAAATTGTCTCTTACCATTTTTCCTAAAGCTGGGGTGAATTTGCAGTGCTCTGCTAACCTTTTCTATCTCCCATGAATCCTGAAACTGCTTCCCCTGGCTCCCAGGGTGCTGATTGGAATATATATGTGGACATAATGATTGAAGGTTGGGGGCTTAAATGATTTTTTACTAACTCATCTATCTGTGTGTCAGGCAATGTTAATCTTTTCACTAAGCTGTAAGTTTGTGGACCACACACTGTGAGCAGAATAACCTTTTGCTATTCTTCAGCTGTTATTTCATTTGTTAAAGAGAAGTAACATAACCTTTCAACACACTACCCCCAATTTTCCACTTCAGCATCAATTGGTTCAATTTTTCCATTCAAAGGCATTTTCACGTGCATATATATTGTGCTTCTTTAAATTTTTGATGCTCAAATCTCCTCCCGTGTAGCTGCATACTGCAAATCCTGACAACTTGGAAGTTTTTTTCCTCGTGGTTGGTGTAACAAATGTAGAGTGATGCTATATGGCTCAAAGAAAGAAAGGAGTTATTACCAATGATAAATAATTCTTTATAATAAAGAGTCAGGCAGAATTAACTGTGACTATGCAACACACCTCCCTGGCTCAAACTAAAGGTCCTCTCCAACTTGGGATATGCTTTGATTGTCTCAGTTTCCCACCTTGATGCTCTATATGGTCCTAAGGGAATGTCTTTTTAAAGATTCTACGCCATCACAGTGAGATTCTCCAATTTGGCATTCCAATCAAAACTTCATTTGCTTTCAGCAGCACCAGAGAATCCGAGCCCTGAATGAGGATGAAGATTTTCGATGAATGTGCCAGAACTTTCACAACTTACATTTTATTTTTAAACTTTGAAACAAAATGGGAACTTCTACTATTTCTCTTTTAACATTAAAATTCACTCAAGACTCAAATGCTGTGTAGAACCATGAGTATAATTTCCTACTTCATTTTAAGCATGTACTGTCTGGTCTATATTTGTAACATATTGGTACCCTTAATACTTTTTATCTAACTTTTGATTTATATTAATCAAGAGATGAGTAAAGCTGATTGTAACAGTGACCAGGACTTGCGTGGGAATTATTGATTGACCTCCCTAAAGCACTCGTAGAATATGAGCTCTCTGGTGATTGATAATCACCTTACCAGCTGGAGCTTGCAAACCGAACCCTTTATAAAGCAAGCCCCTGAGTGGGTCCATTATTGTATTGTTCCAATTGGGACCTGTTTGTGTTCATCACAGGCTTGTGGTTTTGCTTTACTTTATTCTGTGCAACAAAGCATTGTTCCTGACTCCTGGAGTTAATATTATAACTGATGTCAGAAATAACTCTGATATATTTCACTATATCTTTCAGTTTGCAATTAATTATTTCTACATGAAAATGCATTTGCGTAATGTAATATTAACTGTTCTAAATTTTAAAAAGAGTAGGGCATTAATTTTTTAGCCAGCCAGATAGAAAATTGTATCCTTACTTGATGCATTGGCATCTAAATCAATCCCCTTTGAAATTCTTCCAAGAAGGAGATGAGCATGGAGTTTAGGGTGAAGGTAAGATCAAGCTTTAGGAAAACAAATGGCCCCAGCTTGGATACACAATGTTCACAAGTATTAATATAAAGTGAGCATGCAGTGGGTAGAGCTGTCCCATTCTTCCAATTAACAGAATCATAGAACCCCTACAGTACAGACAGAGGCCATTCAGCACCAGCCCAAATCTCATCCAGGCCCTAGCCATGTAACTTCATGAACTTACCTGCTGGTCCCCTGACACTAAGGGATAATTTAGCATGGTCAATCAACCTAACTCCCACATCTTTGGACTGTGGAAGGAAACCCAAGCACATGGAAGAAACTCTTATAGACAGGGGGACAATGTTCCACACAGACAGTGACCTGAGGCCAGAATTGAACGTAAGGTTCTGGCATTGTGAGGCAGCCATGCTAACTACTGTGCCACCATGCTGCCCTTCTCACAACTACGTAAAAGGCATTTCTTTAAAGCTGCTCATGAGTTAAGAATTTGATTAGGATGCACGTAGGCCCCCACTTTTAATTCAGGAACTATTCAATTTAAAAATAAGTCAGCCGATAAGCTTTAATCTTAAAATAAGGGTTAGGTTATTTGAAAAACCACAGCTTAGAATTATTTAGATAAAAATGATAAAGGAGTTAAATAAAATACAGATACAAAGATTAAAGCAGATCAAGATGAAAAAAATAAACTGAGAGAGTGCAAGTCTGTCTCTGTGAGATTTCATTGTGAGCCTATCATTTGAGTCCTTCTTGAAGTGAAGGGGTTCAAATCTGAGATTCAGTTTAGCAGCTGCAAAGGCTGGTCAGTATTTGCCTTTTTTAGGTGGATTCAACAGGTTTATTGGAAAGAGAAAAAGTCTCCTCTTCCTGACTAATTTTGCTGTTATGGCACATGAAATTTGCCTGGACTCTTTCAGTAAAATAGTAGTTGATTTTATTCATATCTTTCTCTTTATTCTCATTGGCCAAGAAACATCTGGAATTGTTTTTCAGAGTCCTTACTGGGAATCTGTATATAAAATGGCTTCTCTTAAACAGATTTTATACAATTTTAGAAATCAAAATTGTTGTTATATCAATTTTGATGAAGCTTTGCATCACCAGGCAAAGAAGTTAATTAATGTTGAGTTCCTTTGAAATTCCTTCTTGCCTCCTGTTTTCTAAGAAGTAAAAGGGTTTTTTCTCCCCACAAACCTTTTAAAATTCAATGGACATCCCAAAAGTATCTTGCATTCTTAATGACTCTTTCTAGCCAGCTCTAAAGATATGAGTCTGACAAGATTTGGATGAACATCACAAGGTATGATATTGTTTGTCCACGTTTCCTGTTTGTAAAAAGGTGTTTAAACACAGTGTAAATTGTCAATTAGAAAACAGTTTGATCTGGGTTGCTTTAGCTCATGATTTTGTAGTTGGAGTCCTGTGAGCAGAAGATAAACTGGCTATTCATTTTTCATTCAATCTTCAGTTGCAACATTAAAACAAATTCAATTTTAAATCAAGTTCAAAGTAACATTACCAACAAAATCTGGTGAGTCTACAATTATACTACACACTAAATCAGTTGTCAGTTGATTGCTTGATGGGCAATGTTTAAACTGCTGCAGTCTTGTGATTCAGCAATTAACGCATGCACATGCTGACATGTTATAATAACCTCTACGCCACCCATGTGGTTCATTTTACATAATCAGCATAACCTTCCCAATGTCCTATCCTTTATCTCCAACAATGTAGCTGTGTGCATGCTGAAATTGCAAAGCACAGCAAATTTAAACTTCAATCTGTTTACACTTAACAAATGTTTTTGCTTTTTTTTTCAACAGAAATGAAAACAGTCAGCGAAATCAAAAACAAGAGATTTTCTAGATACTGGGAAAGGAGTCAGATTAAATTTGGAAAATAGGAGGAAGTTTTGGAAACCGGATGTATAAAAAATGTGAAATGAGTGAGGCAGAAATATCATTTTGTTTCTATTTGGATTTGTGTATCACTGATATCTGTGCATTATTGAGTGTCATTTTCAAACATGATAAAATGAATTAGAACATGACTCTATACACAACTATCAGATACATTGAAGAGGAGTGATATTGTCTCAAAACATCAACTCTGTTTTCCCCTCCACAGATGCTGCCAGATTTGATGAGTTAATTCAACAGTATCTGTTTTTAATAACAGCAAATACATATGTATGATACTTCATTTAATATTGCATCCTACTAAATCTAAATCTGGTTTAGGTCACTGCCATCAACATCTGGTGTTTGCTAATGTTGCCAATTAAAGCGAAATATATTCTTAAATTTTACAAACACTAAGGGCCAGGTTCTCCGAACTTGCCCGTAGCTGGGATTCTCTGGTTCCACTACAGTGAACAGAGATTTGATTGGGTGCCAAACTCTCTGTTCTTGTTGGCAGTGATGATGGGGTATGAATGGCTGGAGAATCCCAGCCTACGTATGCCAAAATTCTTAAATTTAGCCAGATGTACCTCAGTGTTGTTATTTAATGGACAGTATTATGATTGCTTGTTTGTTTTCAGTGCATAGCTATGAAGACAAAAGGTAAGTTTTCACTTTGAACACAGCCACAATGCTGCACAAAATGTCACCATCTTGCACATGGCAGTTCAGTCAATGTAGGAATTTTTTCTTGTCATGACTTTTTCTTGCAACACAACATGTAACAGCTTATTCTCCATACCACTCCCTCTCCACCTGCTTAAATAATAATAAGTAATGGGAACAAAGCCTCCTTCCCCATTACAATCATATAATCTGATTGACATCCCTGACCTCACTCCTGTTACTATTTCTGGTCCAACACATGACTTCCGAAGGTACTTTTGATTTAATTTGATTTATTATTGCCATGCATTAGTAGACAGTGAAAATTGTTTCTTATGCATTATACAGACAAAGCATACCATTCATAGAGAAAAAAGGAGAGAGTTCTGAATGTAGTGTCACAGGTATAGCTGGGGTGTAGAGAAAGATCAGATTAATATGAGGTAGGTCCGTTCACAAGTCTGAAGACAGTGAGAAAGAAGCTGTTCTTGAGACGTATCCTCAGATTTTTGTATCTTTTTCCTGATGAAAGAACATAGAACATAGAACATTACAGCGCAGAACAGGCCCTTCGGCCCTCGATGTTGCGCCGACCAATTAGGAACAAGCAGTGACCCTCTAACCTAAACCATTCCCTTTTCATCCATAAACCTATCTACTAACCTCTTAAACGCCACCAAACTTGGCGCATCTACAACTGACGCAGGCAAGGCATTCCATACCCTTACCACCCTCTGGGTAAAGAACCTACCTCTGACATCTGTCCTAAAACCACTACCCCTTAATTTAAAGCTATGTCCCCTCGTGCTAGCTTTCTCCATCCTAGGAAAAAGGCTATCACTGTCCACCCTATCTAAACCTCTAATCATCTTATATGTTTCAATAAGGTCTCCTCTTAGCCGCCTTCTTTCTAACGAAAACAACCTCAAATCCCTCAGCCTCTCTTCATAAGACCTGCCCTCCATACCAGGCAACATCCTGGTAAACCTCCTCTGTACCCTCTCCAATGCCTCCACATCTTTCTTATAATGTGGGGACCAGAACTGCACACAATACTCCAAGTGCTGCCGCACTAGAGTTTTGTACAGTTGCAACATGACGTTGCGGCTCCGAAATTCAATCCCCCTACCAATAAAAGCTAAGACTCCGTATGCCTTCTTAACAACCTTATCGACTTGACTGCCTACTTTCAGGGATCTATGCACACATACACCAAGATCCCTCTGTTCATCAACACTATTAAGAGTCCTACCATTAGCCCTATACTCTACACATTTATTATTCCTGCCAAAGTGCATTACCTCACACTTTTCCACATTAAACTCCATTTGCCACCTCTCGGCCCAGCTCTGCAACTTGTCCAAGTCTCTCTGCAAACTATAACACCCCTCTTCACTATCTACCACTCCACCGACTTTAGTGTCATCTGCAAATTTACTAATCCATCCTTCAATACCCTCATCCAGATCATTTATAAAAATTACAAACAGCAGGGGCCCCAAAACAGATCCTGAGGTACACCACTTGTAACCGAACTCCACGATGAATATCTTCCATCAACCACCACCCTCTGTCTTCTATCTGCTAGCCAATTCCTAATCCAATTAGCTAAATCACCCTCAATCCCATACATCTGCATTTTCTGCAGAAGCCTTCCATGGGCCACCTTATCGAACGCCTTACTAAAGTCCATATATACCACATCAACTGCCTTACCCCCATCCACCTCTTTGGTCACTTTTTCAAAAAACTCAATAAGGTTAGTAAGGCACGACCTACCCTTCACAAAACCATGCTGACTATCCCCAATCAATTCATTTCTCTCTAAATAACTATAAATCCTATCCCTAATAATTCTCTCCAATACTTTGCCCACAACAGAAGTAAGACTCACCGGCCTATAATTCCCCGGAAAGTCTCTCTTCCCCTTCTTGAACAATGGGACCACATTCGCTATCCTCCAATCTTCCGGCACTATACCCGTAACCAACGACGACCTGAAGATCAGAGCCAGAGGCTCTGCAATCTCCTCTCTCGCCTCCCAGAGAATCCTAGGGTAAATCCTGTCCGGCCCAGGGGACTTATCTAACTGTTGATGTCCCAACAAAATAATTGCCAAGGCTTAAAATACACTGGGTGCATATTTTATTAAGCATAAACAGCCACAAAGGGATCTTAGTCTGCACATTAGGGGTTCAAGAGACTAGTGTAATTGACATAACTTTACTGATAGAGTAAAGCTAAGGTCTTTGACCTGAAACACATAGTCTAGAATGTTACCATCATTCACGCCAGCAGAATTTTCCCATCCCATCACAGTGAATGTAGATTTGACTGGCTGCCAAATTCTTTAAACTCGTTCAGCAGGAGCATGGCATAAACAGCCATAAGATCGCACCCTTACTCTGTGTCTCTCTACAGAAGACCTGCTGAGTATTTCCAGAATTTTCTGTTTTTATTTTAGGTTTCTAGGATCCACATATTTTGCTTTTGTGTCTAATAACTGACTTTTGATACTGAATGACACCAGGTCAGTGTTATGCCACATGCGACCATCATTTTCCTTATTAGTTATGTCACCATTATTTGCAAGAATAATGGAGGAACTGGCCTGTCATTAAATGTAATCCATAGAAAATGTCCTTTGCAGTGCCTGACATAACTTCAGGGTGTCTCAAAGGGTTTTACAAGTAAATTAACTACTCTTGAAGTGAAATAATTGTTTTAATGTGGTAATGTGGAAAAGTGGGAGCCAGTTTGAATATAACAAGGACCCACAAATGGCAATGAGTTAACAACTTAATCTGTGTTTTTGTGATATTAGTGAAAGAATACATATTGAATGGGAGAGCTCACCAGATCATCTTTGAATATTACTATGAGATCATTTATATTCATCTGAAGAGACAGGTGAGCCTTGGTTTAATGCCTTGATAGATAGATGGCAACTCCCACAATGCAGCACTCCCTCTCTAGAAGGAATAAACAATTTGGACTTGTATTGTTATTTCTCCGTTTCACTGATGTTCCATTTTAAAGTATACAAAATTAGTTCAGACCAGTATTCTTATTTCCTTGTTTTACTGTTTTTTTTCCCTTCTGGGTCAATACTGCACAGAAGTGTTAGCCTAAGTCATGTGTTCAAGGCTCGACAGTGGGACTTGAATCAACAATCTTTTCATTCAAAAGCAAGGATCCACCGAGCCAAGGTTGACAACAAAATATTACCTTCTGTTCTCTGAAATGTTTGATGAATTTCTTGGTATTATTCACTTACTGGATGTGGACATCACTGGCTAGCCTAGCATTTATTGTCCATCCCTAACTGGTCTCCATTTGAGAGTCAACAATTTGCTGTGGATCTGGAGTCACATGTAGGCCAGAGCAGGAAGGAGAGGAGATTTATTTCCCTAAAGAAAATTAGTGAACTAGATGGGTTTTTACAACAGTCAACAATGGTTTTATGGTCATTGTTAGACTTTTAAGTCCAGATTATTATGGAATTCAAATATCACCGTCTGCCAAGGTGGGATTTGAGCTTTCCAGATGTTGCTTTAGGTCTTTGGATTGCAAGTCTAGTGACAATACCACTACAACCACTACCTCCCCTTATCCTTAATCTAATTAGATGCTTTGTCATCCAGTGAAGCATTGATATTGGATTTTTATATGAATATTATTATATGTAAGGATGTTAACCACGCACTAGAATGCTACTTACAAGTGACTAGACCTGATTGTGGACAAGTAGTGACAGCCTCAGGATTCTTAAGATTTCGAGGATAAACTATTGCAATCAAATTATTTCATCCAAAGGGTGGTGAATTCTTTATCGCAGAGGGTTGTGAAAGCTCCATTTTTGAAGAAATTTAAGACAAAATTTTGCTCTGTCAGGGATTAACAGCAATGGGAAGGAGTGGAAAAATGAGAGTTAAAGTCTGAGATCAGTAATGATCATATTGAATGGTAGAGCAGGGTTGTATGGTCTACTCCAGTTCCTGTTTCTTGTTTTCTTGCACAATTACAGTTCAAGTCCAAATATATGCAGAAAAATTATATTTACATGCTAAAAGTTTTTCTCTCTTTTGAGTCTGTCTTCCTGTCCCTCCCAGTCTATCTCTCCTAATCTTTCTTTCTCTTTCCATTTAATTCTCTTCCTCTTCCTCTCTCTCCATGTTTCTCTCTCTCTCCCCCAGTCTCTTCCTGCCTCCATTTCTCTTCCCATCTCTCTTTCACTGTCTCACCCCCATCTCTCTTTCACCTACTCCCTCTCTCTACTACCCCTGTCTCTCTCTCTCTCATCCCACCTTTCTCACCCTACCTTCCCCTTACCTCTCTCCTCCTCATTTTCCATCCTTTCTGTCATTCCCCAGTCTCTCTCTTGCTCTCCCATCTCATGAAATTGACATTTTGACAAGAATCAAACAACATAGGAGTCCTGCCCTTTAGCAATTTGTAATTCTTAATTATCTTTAAACCTTTGACTCAGCAATTGACAGATGTTAAATTTGAATTTCTAATAAGATGAATATCTTAAACATCTGCTTTGCCAACAGGCGTATACATTTTCAATGGCCAACATGTTGTCACATTTATTTCTGCTTAAGTCAGTATGAAATATAACAATAAATGAGGTGATTACTTTTGAAGTCGTTTTCACTTTTTCGCATTGCTGCATGTGAATCTCTTGTCTATCCAGTAAAATTAAGTTTAAATACTCTAATCTGTTAAGACTGCTATTGTAACAATGGCAGATTTCTAAATATACTAATTTTGTAAGTATTTTATTTTCCTGGAACAAATATAAGGAATATTATCCCACAAGTTTTAATTACTTTGCATTTGTCATTACTGACAGAAACTATTCGTGTATCTGAACTGTTGACTATTAATCCAGAAACTCGACAAATATTCTGGGGATCTCAGTTTGAATCCTGCTACAGCAGATGGTGGAATTTGAATTAAATATCTGGAATTAAGAATCTACTGATGACCATGAAACCATTGTCAATTGTCTGAAAACCCCAGTTGGTTCACTAAGGCTCTTTGGAAAGGAAATCTGCTATCCTTACCTGGTCTGGCCTACATGTAACTCCAGGGTCACAGCAATGTGATTGACTCTCAACTTCCCTCCAAGGGCATAAGGAATGGGGAATAAATGCTGGCCAGCCAGAAAAGCCCATGTCCCATGAATGAATAAATGAACACTGACAATTTTCTGTGGACCCTTTTTGTCTGTCACACAGCCAAAAAGGTGAAAAACAAAACAAATAAAAGGCTGCTAGCTATGGGGGCAAATTTCATAATGTCTGCTAATTCTTGTAAGAGGCCCAAAATGGGATTTGCGCTGTGAGATTTTGGAATGTAATCTTCTCACCCCCTTCTAATGACACAATCGGGTTCATGCCCAAGAAAGGGTGAATCTAATTAGCATATTTTGTAATGAATTTGCATGTAATTATAGGGCTTAACGCCACTGCCCCTGCCCTCTTCGCATTATCCCTCCCAGCCAGTGTGATGTCACATGGGCGCAATTACAGATGTGGTGACCATGCCAAGGTATACAGATAACTTCTAGGAGTTGAGGAATGCGGCTGGGCAGTGCTCCAATACTATCTTTTGGCACTCCAGCACTGCCCCAGCAATTGGGAAGAACCATTGCCGAGGGGAAGGAGGGCAGTAGCTGGCTTCTACTTATGTGTAGTGCGAGAATGTGTCCTGATGCCTGTGAGGAGAATATCTGATATTTAAGTGGGGGAGAGTTAATCTCTGATGCTTGTGGGGGTTTGGGGTGGGGGGGTGGGATTCCTCAGTGTTGATCCAGCACCCTTTAAAGATGGCATCCAGATCTCTGTGGAGCTAACCTTGCTGATTTTATCAAGTCCCACCCTGCTAGAGCAAACAAACCATTGAGTGCCCAAAAATTATTGTGAAAACTTAACTGTGCTTCTGGAGAGATAACTGACAATCTCCCAGATTTTGAGACAATGCCACAAAACATTTTACTGTTTGACTTCTGTAGCCATTAACTTTATGCAAAAAAACATCCATAAGATGATTACAACAACACTGGCTGTTGTCACACATCATATTGATACAAACAAAACACTTCAACAATTAAAAGTCATCATGATGCTTGAAATAGCTCAACAGCTTCTAGCGATAATGGCATCAATGTAGTCAACAAGACTGATAAGCGCAAATAAAAATTTAGATTTCAATGTGATTGGGTCATAAGAAACCAATAAAAATGTGAATTTGAAGTCTTCTACAAATTACTGAGAAATCCCATGGTATTAACATTTTCATATTTATCATAAAATCCAGTTTCAGTTTAGTAGTAGCGGTGATGGCTGTAAAGATATGGTACAAGGACAAAGGCATTTATCTATTGCACTTTGTGGACTACCTGGTTTAGTATACCCATGGTGATTTAAGCAAAGATAAAAGGGTCATTATAGATAAAATTATGATCACTGGATTGGAACAGGATTGGGAACACTGTCCAAATTTTTGATGGGCAATTGGGGCGAATTTGCAAATGGTAAGTTTCAAGACATGTGTGAAAATGTTAATATCGTAACAATGCATACTGGAGTAGAGAGCCCATTCCACAATGACTTCTGTGGAAGGAATCATGTGGTTCTAGACAACATGTTGCATAAAATTTTGGCGGATCAGCTGAGCTGTAAATTGCAGGTTGCATTAGCATGGGCAGTGCATGTGAAAATTTCGTTACAAATGATGGGGGTGCTATAGTCCATACCAGTTGGTATACAGGAGGAATCCAAAGTTGGGTCAGTATTAACAGATGCTCCCCTGGTGCTAGAAGGGACAATCATTAGCTCCGTGTTTTCTGCGCACTTAAATGCTATGCATACAAGGAGAAAGGCCTTGATTACGGCTGAGGTTTCTGAATGAATAAGGAGGGCCATAAGGCATTGCAAAAGACCATCGGAGATATACTTTGAGAAAGTGGACAGAGCCTATTATAAAACAGAGGGCAAAAATGAATGGAAAGGACCAGGGAAAGTGATAGGAACAAATGGCAAAATAGTAATAGTACAACATGGTAGCTAGAGAATGCAAGTCCCCTCTTCGAGATTAATAAGACTTGGGTATGAATTTGGAGTATCTGGGCAAGTTGCAGAAATGCAGGAAGCATCTCGTATCTCACATGCACAGTTATTATGAGGATCAGTCAACAATAGATTAGAGGGAATCTGATGATCAACAAAGTATCAGTGAAGCAGCAGGTGAAGCTGCTACTTCAAAGATTCAGCTACCCAAAGTAGGCACAGTGATATTATACATACTCGAAGGAGTGCCACTATAATCAGGAAAACAGGAAAGGTCTCAGGAAAGTGCAAACACTGACTCAACATCCAAGAGCCAGGGCAAGAAGCCAAAGCTATAGGCTGGGAAAATAGGATGGACAGATGGAAACAAAAAATGCGAGACCTAATTCCTGAGGATGAGACAGTAAGCATTCGTGAACACAGGAAAAAGTCAAGAATCTGTGAGCGAAAGTATGCAACAGAGAACAGGTTTGAGAGTAGAAGCCCTGACAGAAGCAGACTTGGCAGTAGAGGTTGAAATGTAACAAGAGAGGCTACAAGTCAAACCAATGTCAGTTATAGGAGTAAAAACCCCCATGATAAGGAAGTATTGATAGCTGCAAACAAAATGGAGCTTACAGAAGTAAGTGAAACCAAACAAAGGGAACTGGATAGTTGGAAGGAGTTTGGGGTGTACTCCAAGGTATCAGATGAAGAGCAGTCTGCTTTGTCCCATATGTAGGTTTGCACAGAGAAAGTTTTGCAAGATAGAACATATAAAGCTAAAGCTAGACTAGTAGTTTGTGGGTATGAGGAACATTTGGATGGGAGATACATTAGAGTTGATTCACCCACAGTAGGGGAAGTGACACTGAAATATTTTTTCACTGTTCTAGTATCTCATAATTGGATGTGTAAATTGATAGATATCGAAGCAGCATTTCTGCAGGAAATTTCAGAGTTTTTTGAGGCCACCCAAAGAAGCAGGTAATACAGAGGGACATTTGTGGAAATTAAATAAATGTGTATATGGGTTATGTAATGCATTAAGAGTTTGATATTCCTTTGTATGATCTGTATTACTGAAGACTGCTGTTTCACTGACACAGACAATGTTTTACTGGAAGGCTAAAAGAAAATTGGCTGGAATTTTTATCATGCCTGTGGATGATTTCCTATAGGGTGGCATAGAAGAATTTGAAAAAAAAGGATAATTGAGAAGCTGAAATAGAATTTAAAGTAGGAAGTCAAGCAGATGGTACTTTTCAGTATCTTGGTCTTGATATCTGACAAAGTACATCTGGTGTAACGGTAAGTCAACAGGGACATCTAAACAGTATTGACCCCATTCCCATCATCAGAGAGAAAAGTCAATAGAAAAAGAAGAATGGGGCAATGGAAAGAAACAGAGTTGTTGAGGAGTATGATAGGACAACTAAATTGGCTATGCACACAGACAAGATCAGATGGGATTACAATTTCCTTAAGCAGAGTAACATGTTGAAGCATGCCACAGGCAGAGAGATCTTGCAGGCTAATAAAACATTTAAAAAGTTAAAATTAAAGAAGTGTTTAATTAAATTCCCTGCATTAGGAAAATCGGAAGACAAGAAATTGGTTGTGCTTCATGTGCCAATCTACCAGATGGACATTCAAGTGCTGTTGGATTCATAATATTCCTGGGAGGTATTGAAGGAAAATGTTTTCCCTTGGTTTGGGAAGCAAAGGAATTAAAAGGCTAGTCAAAAGCACCTTTGTTGCTGAAACCCTCGTGTTACTGGAGGCGTTGGATATTGGGATATATTTATCTAACACATTAACAGATCTATTTTTTATGGGCATATCGGGTAAGGAAGCACCAATTGAGTGTTATATGAAAAATTTGTCTTTATGGGACAATGTTTACTCAACAAAAAGTGTAGCAGAAAATGATTAAATTGATTTGGCTAGCATTAAGCAAATGCTGGAAAATAAGGAAGTTTCTAAACTTAACTTGTCAGTACACATTTACAGGTACCTAACTATTTTACTGGAAATTTATTAATAATACCGGAGGATGATTGTCTTAAATTATTTTGAAAAAGAAACTAAAATAAAGGGAAACTGGTGTCAACTTTGTATTGGTTGTAATGTGACCAATGGGAACAAAATGTAATAGTCAGCTGACCCAGTAAACTATGGAACCAATTACAGAGTGATGTAATGGTCAGCTGACCAGCTGATTCACTATATAAAAAAAATACAGAATTAAAGAGAGCTTAGAAAGGCTCAGAGTGAGGTTTTATATTTGGAGTAGTATTTCTTTATTAGGCTCTTTCTTTGATTTATAAGTTGGAGTAAATTTTGTTGTTATTTTGTATCTGCCCTTTTGAAGAGCTCATTCTGAGGAAGCAAGGAGAATCATCTCCATTTTGTCAAGGGGAGACAGAAGGTGGGATTTTCCAGCCACACTTCCACCAAAACTGAAAAATCCCACCTGAGGTTAATGGACTTTTGCATGTTTTCTCCTATCTGCTGTGATTACTGTGAAGAGCAGGGTAGGAAAATTTCCCCCAGTGTCTGCAAAGGGATATGGACTGACAAATGAGTGAGCAAAAATTTTGGTGAATAGAAAATTGAGGGTAATTGTGAACTTATTCACTTTGCAAGCAAGAATAGAAAAGCAACATTGATTGCAAAGCTGTGGTTCTACCACCAGGATCTGGGTGTCCTGGTATGTGAAACCCAAAAACATAATATGCAGCTACAGCAAGAGAGTAGGCTAGCAAGTAGAATGTTGATATTTATTACAAGAGGAATAGAATTTGAAAGTAGGAAAATGTTATTACAGCTGCATGTGGTCTTGGTGAGTATGGATATTGTGAACAATTTTGGTCTTTTTAAAAAGATGTAATTGCTTTCAAAGCAGTTCAGGGACAGTTTACTGGATTTATATTGGATGAGAAAAGGCTTGATAGCTAAGGACTATATTCATTGGAATTTAGGAGAGTTGATCTTATTGAAATATAAGATTCTAAGACTACTTGGACAAGTAGATATCTGGAAGATACCCCCACTTGTGGGGAAGACTAAGACCAGGGGACACTATTTAGAAATAAATCTTCCTTTAGACAGGTGAAGAGAAATCTTTTCTTCTAAAGAGTGATCAGTGCATGGTATTCTCTTCCCCCAGAATAGTGGGGGCTAGGTCTTTGATTTTATGCAAGTCAGAGTTAGGCAGATTTAAGTTGGGTAACAGAGAAAAGGGGCAGCACAGTGCCATTGTGGTTAGCACTGCTGTCTCACAGCTCCAAGGTCCTGCATTCAATTCCTGCCTTGAGTTACTGCCTGTGGAATTTGTGTATTCTCTCGTCTGCATGGGTTTTCTCCCATGGTCCAAAAATATGTGGGTTAGGTGTATTGGACATGCTGAATTGCTGTTTTGTATTAACAGGTGCATAAGTTAGAGGGATTAGCAGAGAAAATGAGTTATGTGAATAGGACCTAGGTGGATTGTTGTCAGTGCAGACTTGATGGGCCAAATGGTCTCCTTGTGCACTCTGATTTTGATTATGGTGGGTATACAGAAAAGTGGAGCTGAGACCAGATCAGACAGGATTGTGCTGAATAGGAGAGCAGGCTTGAAGGACTGATCCTCTATAGTGGCCTCCTTTGTTCAGTGCTCCTCTGTTGCAGCTTTCAAACTGAGAAGCTGATCAAAATCTTCCAGTTTTGAAACTACACTGGGATTCAGGATAGATGCTTTCAGCCATCTTAAGCAGTCAGACATAGGCAAAGACTACTTCCACAATGCTTAGCAGGGAGACCCTTCATAGATTCATAGAATCTCTGCAGTGTGGAGACAGGCCATTTAACCCATCAAGCCTGCACTGAATTTCTAACAGTCTATCATACACAGGCATTCAGCTCCATACATTTACCATGGTTAATCCATCCAACTGAAGTTACAATAGTTGTTACAATTGCTGTGGTCACCCTTCTTCTTGAGCAGAATTATGACTTCTGTTTCATGAATTTTGCTTCTCTGAATTGGTTGTAGCTTAGGTTGAATGTTGGGATGAAGCCAGCAAGAAAAACATTGGCTACATCCAGCTTCATGTGAAAAATAATGGTTAGCAAAGCTGATGACTCGCTGATTGCTCACACATTTATGCGTTGTATGAGTTTGAAGCAGAGACTAATAAGAAAGAATTAGGAGCAGAGGTAGGCAAATTCAGCCCTTCGAGCATGCTTGACCATTCAGTCAGACCATAGCTGATCTCACCCTGGTCTCAAATCCACTCTTCACCTGTTCTCCATATTCCTTTTTAGCCCATTTTTGAGTAATATATCTATCTCCTCCTTGAAACCATTTAATGATTCAGACTCCACTGTGCTATGAGGCAGCGAGTTCCACAAATTCATCACCCTCTGTGAGGAGTAGTTCCTCTGCGTTTCAGTTTTTAAATCTAGCACCTCTCAACCAATATCTGTAACCTCTTATTCTATATTTCATTTACATTTACTTTATCAATCCCTTTTAAAATTTTATATGCCCCAATTGGGTCCCTCCTCACCCTTTGAAACTCCAGTGAATATAATTCAAAACTGTTCCAGTTCTCCTCGCGCATCAACACTTTCAACCCTGGAATCAATTCACTGAACTGCTTCCACTGCCACCATGTCCTTCCTCAAATATGGAAACCCAAATTGGACAGTATTCCCTATACAATTGCAACAACATTTCTTTACTTTTATACTGCAATCCCATTGCAATAAATGCCAAGGTTCCATTTGCGTTTTTTTATTACATGCTGCACCTACACTCTGACTTTCTGTGACTCATGTTGGAAGGGAGTGGTGAACATGAGGATTGGTGGGGGCAAAAGAAGAGGCAAGGCATTTAGTGAGGAAACTGATATAAGAAAACCCAAGATTTTCCAAAAAGTAGAAAGCTCTATTCGGCCATCAAAATATTGTAGCTTGGCAGGTCTGTTTAACTGCAAACTAGCTGAATGTTTTCCTTGTATTTAGTGCAGTTGAAAGTGTAATTATGATCGAGGCATAGAATAGTTGGTAACAACAGGGTTTTTGAATTGAATGTACTAGAATTTGACTATTATATAAATATTTAATATTGCACATTTTCATTCATTGAAGTCATTATGGCACATTTTCTATTGTTGAGGCTAACAGGCTGTAACATAGAGATAAAAATCGTTCAGTGAATGATGCACGATCATTTGAAGTATTTGAATGAGAAAGTAATTATTGAAATTCAACTAAGTCTTAAATCAACAAGTGCTTGCTACTAGCACACACAACTCCAAATCTGAAGTTTTAAAGTTTACTTATTAGTGTCACAAGTAGACTTGCATTAATACTGCAGTTAGGTTACTGTGAATGTTTTTACTTCAGAAAAGATAAGTGTGTTGCGCAGGATAATTAAGCCAATCTTAATTCATCCATTCAAAAAATGAATAAATAACACGCTGGCATCAATTCTAAATTGGCCCTTCACCACTCAAGCATGTGAACTGAGGTTGAGATAGACCATCAAACATCCATTCAGTCATTAATGGAAGTTTCCACATTTGTCAGCCATCTCTTTGAAAAACTATCCTTGGAAATTAACAAATGAAGTTCAGAGCAATTAAAATCAGCATTAAAATTAGAACAAAAAAACTTAGGACAGGATTTAAAGCCTCGCTCGGGTGAGACTGGAAATTTCCGTCCAAGTTCAATGGAGATTTCTGTTGTTGGACCCTCACCCGCTCTGGTTCCATGGCGTGTGAGGTGGTAGAGTTCTCACCCTAAACTCCTTTCTGATGCCCTAAAACAAGGTTCAGGAGACCAATGACTGCTCATGGCACATCACCTTGACAACTAATCAGCAAATTGTTTGGCTATTTACTAGAATTGATTATCTTGGTATTCTCCTGATTGGTCTCCTATTTTTCACCCTTAAGCTCATCCAAAAGCTGCTGAGAACCCTGCCATTCCAGGCACCTGTTCGGCCTGGCATTCTGGAAGATCTGCAAAGTGCTCAGATGTCAATGAATGTCCGAGTCAATGTTTCAGGCCAATTGCCCTTTGTCAGAATAGTTACCAACCTGAAAGGTTGGGAATAGTTAATGTAGATGATGGTGGTCTTGCCCATTGGCCGTAAAGTAGGTAAGAGCTCCACATTGCCCCTGTTCAAGCATTTACATGGATCCCCTGAGATCAAAGACGCTGAGGGTGGATGTGATGTCTGCCGAGAGCTACCAGTCGATCAGAGGCTGACAGTTTCTCGTTGCTTGGCAGCACCATCCGTGAGGTGGTGACTTCTGCTTACATTATATCCATGCCAAGCCTGGGAATGCTGGGGTATCCAGGCACAGGTGCATGATAGAACAAAGAAAATTACAGCATAGGAACAGGCCCTTCAATCCTCTCAGCCTGCACTGACCATGTTGCCAACTGAACAAAAACTCCCAGTGAGAGAGGTGTTGCATTCTAAGAGTTGCAGGTGAGTGAAGAGATGAACCATCAACAAGGGTAAGAGTTTGGCTTTCAGCAGCAGCCCCTCTCTCCTACCTCCCCTTATCATGAGGCAGGGGAATAAATCCACCTGCTGTCCACAGATGCTGCTTGACTTCTTGAGTATTTCTAGTATCTTTTGTTTGTAATTTGGATTTCCAACACCTACAGTACTTTGCTTTTCTATATAAATTCAAGTTGTTACTTGTTGTTGTTATCCCCATTTACAGGCTTAGGGTCCACCCTCAGGGTCAGTGACGCAAGTCACTCATGTCCATCAGTCTGTGAAGTTCACACACACATTGCGCATGTTATTCAAATTAATGTAACATTGGGTCCCTAACTAACATCTAACCTGGATATGGATTATGCATATCTTTCATGTGCACTTTGCCAATCTACAAAAAAATGGAAAAAAAATTGAATACTGCTAAAATAAAGTTAATGGCAACACAAGATGTGGTTTATTTTAAATGACTAAACATTTTAGGCTTTTGCAACTTATACAATTCCGTTAATGAAGAAAAAATGCTATGAATAGCAGGAATATTTATCTTTTTGCTTTACCTTTTTTTCTGCTCACTTTCCAGCTGGAAAGCCAACCTTCTATGCCTGATTTCCTTGCTCAGCCTTCTTATAGCTGGAGCTGACTCTCAACGTGGGTTTTCTCTCCTTTTTGTTAATTTAACCACAGGAAATGAAGTCACAGCAGGTTAGCCTGCCAACTACCTGCTCTGAGCTCAAATGAATTGAGTCATTTCAACCGGAGGAGACGTGAACAGTTGCTGAACCGCTCAAATTAACTTTCATTGTCTGAAGCAGAATGGATGATACCAATCTCAGTCCCAATTTGTATCTTCCATCCTGTTTCTTTGTGAATTTAACACTCAGAGACCTGAGTTTAACTCAGTTGTAGTATTGTAGATTATACATTGTAGCAAGGCCATGGCAATGTAGTTAGAAATGTGGCATTCCCTGACTGGAACTCTTCCCTTTTCGCAGCATCTGTTGAGTTTTCTTTTAAAGTACTCCTCACATGCTTCAACAGTTTTTTGTTCTCCCCAGGTGATGGTGGTTAGCACTGCTGCTTCACAGCACCAGGAAATCAGGTTCGATTCCCGGCTTGGGTTACTGTCTGTGCAAAGTCTATTTATTTTTCCCTTGTCTGCATGGATTTCCTCCTGATGTTCTGTTTTCCTCTCACAGTGTGAAAGACATGCTGGTTAGGTGGAATGGCCACACTAAATTCTTCCTCAGTGTACCCAAAAAGGCGCCAGAATGTGGCGACTGGGGGATTTTCGCAGTAACTTCATTGCACTGTTAATGTAAACCAACTTGTGACATTAAAAGATAATAATACAATAGAATGATGACAGCTCTCTTTGAAAATAAATATTTCCTGACATCAAATGTAAACTCCAACCCCATCATCTTTATTATTTCAAACAAACTGTATAATCAGGCTGCACCATTTGTTCACATCATTTAGAAAATATTAGTCATACTTTGTAGACTGCCTTTCTCAAAAGTACATAAATATTGTAAATATCTAGTTCATGGTTTCATTGCAATATTTTGGAGATTTTTTTGTGTTTTGGCAAGATTAAATTTTAACTGTACAAAGTGGGGTAAATGCAATTAGAGTAGCTGAAATATACTTAAAATGTTGCTGTCATTTTGAATTAAGGGGCTAACAGCTAGAAATGCCAGTTCGTACCACTGCAAGTGGACTTAATGAGAGAATTTGAGATGAGTGGTGGGATTTTTCGGCCTTCCCAGACACTGGAAAATCCTGCCTGAAATCAACAGGTCTTTCCATGGTCTGCCTCTTGTCTGCTTCAATTCCAGTGGCAGGCAGGATGATTAAATTCGTCCAAGGTGTGCTTGCAAAGAAATGCATAAAGTTGTCATGATTAGGAGGGGGGCGTTTCAGATCAGAGTTGTGGAGGAGTTTCTTCACACAAAAGGTGGTGAATCTTTGGAATTCTCTGCCTGATGAGGTGGTGGAGCCTTCCTCGCTGAATATGTTCAAGTCAAAAGTGGATAGGTTTTTAATTGACAAGGGAATTAAGGGTTACGGGGAGAAAGCGGGAAAATGGTACTGAACCACTACAGATCAGCCATGATCTTATTGAATGGTGGGGCAGGCTCGAAGGGCTGTATGGCCTACTCCTGTTCCTATTTCTAATGTTCTTATGTCCTTGTGTTTTGGAAGTTAGAGCTATAATGAGTTTAGTGGGCTTAGAAGATGTGTGGAGCTAAGAAGGTGCTAGGGTTTCTAAGATTTTATTCATCTGAGCGCATGCCAGGAGAGTGAATGTTCTGTAGCTGGAGAAAAGTCATGATGTGGAGATGCTGGTGTTGCACTGGGGTAAACATAGTAAGAAATCTCATAACACCAGGTTTAAGTCCAACCAATTTATTTAATAGTAATCCCACAAGCTTTTGGAAATGGTGTTCCTTCATCAGGTGCGTGGAAGGTTCTGATCAGAGAAGCAATCAGAACATTCCACACACCTGATGAAGGAACACCGTTTCCAAAAGCTTGTGGGATTACTATTAAATAAACTGGTTGGACTTAAACCTGGTGTTGTGAAATTTCTTGCTGAGGAAAAGGCCATATTCAGAAAGTTCTGCTGTATGAGCCTCCAGGCAACGAAAGTGCTGTTAGCCAGTTGTGTGGAGTTGGTGCTCAGAAGAAGTCCCAGGAGATGTTCAATAGCTCTGTGTGCTAAAGGCTCAGGTAAAGTTCTTGGAAACTGAGAAAGTGGTAGAAAGTTATAGGCTCCGTTGCTGGAAAGAGTTGTGGCTCACAAGAAATCCTGGGAGGCATATATAACTTGATGTCACTAGAGAACTTGGAGTTTGGTGATTTCCAAAGTCAATGTTACAGTGGCATTCCTTCATTGTTGCTGGGTCAAAATCTTAGAACTCCATCTCTAACAGCATTGTGGATGTACCAACACCCCAAGAACTGCAATGATTCAAGAAGATGTCTCACCATGAACCTTTCAAAGGCAGTTAGGGATGGGCAATTAATCTTGGCAAGCTAGTGACAGCCACATCCCATATGTAAATAAATAAACATAATGGTAGGTCAGAATATATGTTGTGAAGCAGACAAAGAACAAAGAAAACTACAGCATAGGAACAGGCCCTTCGGCCCTTCATGTCTGCTCTGACATGCTGTCTGGCTTAACTAAAATCCCTTCTCTTCCAGGGACCATATCCCTCTATTCCCATCTCATTCATGTACTTGTCAAGATTCCCCTTAAAAGTCATCATATCTGCTTCCATTTCCTGGCAATGAATTCCAGTTACCCACCACTCTCTGTATAAAAAATCTGCCTTGCACATTTCTTTTAAACCTTCCCCTTCAACTTTAAATCTATGCCCCTTAGTAATTGACTCTTTCACCCTGGCAAAAAGCTTCTATCTATGCCTCTCATTATTTTGTAGACTTCTACCAGGTCTCCCCTCAACCTCTATCACTCCAGTGAGAACAAACCAAGTTTCTCCAACCTCTCCTCAGAGCTAATGCCCTTCATACCAGGCAACATTCTAGTAAATCTTTTCTGTACCTTCTCCAAAGTCTCCACATCCTTCCAGTAGTGTGGTGATTAGAATTTAACACTATATTCCAAGTGCAGCCTCACTAAGGTTCTATAAAGCTGCAACATGACACGCCAATTTTTATACCTGGCAGATGAAGGCACGCATGCCATATGCCTTCTTGACAATGTTCTCCACCTGCATTGCCACTTTCAATGACCTGTGTACCTGTACACCCAGATCTCATTGCCTATCAATACTCTCAAGCATTCTGCCATTTACTGTATATTTCTTGTTTGTATTAGACCTTCCAAAATGCATTATCTCAGATTTATCTGGATTAAACTCTATTTGCCATCTCTCTGCCCAAGTCTCCAACTGATCTATATCCTGCTTTATCCTCTGATGGTCCTCATTGCTATCTACAAATCCACCAAGCTTTGTGTCATCTGGAAACTTACTAATCAATCCAGTTACATTTTCCTCCAAATCATTTATATATATTACGAACAGCAAAGGTCCCAGCACTGATCCCTGAGGATTGCCACTTTGTCACAGTCCCCCATTCAAAAATGCAGTCTGCCACTGCTGCACTCTAACTTCTTTGACCGAGCCAGTTTTGTATCCACCTTGTCAGCTCATCTCTGATCCCATGGGACTTCACCAGTCTGCCATGAGGGACTTTGTCAAAGGTCTTACTGAAGTCCATGTAGACAACATCCACCGTCTACCCTCATCAATCATCTTTGTCACTTTCTCGAAAAACTCAGTCAAGTTCGTGATACACAACCTCCCCTTCTCAAAATCATGTTGCCTGTCTATTTATTTTCAAGTGGGAATAAGTCCTGTCTCGAAGAATCCTCTCCAATAATTTCCCTACCACAGATGTAAAGCTCACCGGCTGTAATTACCTGGATTATTCTTACTATTCTTCTTAAACGAAAGAACAACATTGGCTATTCTCCAATCCTTTGGGACCTCCCCTGTAACCATTGAGAATACCAATACTTCTCTCAAGGCTCCAGCAATTTTCTCGCTTGCCTTTTTTAGTGTTCTGGAATATATCCCATCAGGCTCTGGAGACTTGCCTACCTGGATGTTTCTTAAGAACCCCAATAACTCTTCCTTTTTGATCTCAACATGCCAGATACATCATCCACCAAATTCTTCTCTTTGGTGAATATTGACGCAAAGTATTCATTTAATACCGCGCCCATTTCCTTTGGTTCACATATAGATTCCCTCCCTTATCCTCGAGTAGGCCAATGCTCTCCCTGGCTACACTTTTGCTTCTTATATATGTATATAAAGCCTTGGGATTTTCCTTAATCCTGCTGGCCAATGCTTTTTCATGACCCCTTTCAGCCCTACTTGTTTAAGTTTCTTTCTACTTTCCTTGTATTCTATACTCGCTTCGTGTGTTCCCCATTTTCTTGCTTTGATAAATGCTTCCTTTTTCTCTTTGATGAAGTTTATGATATCTCTCATTATCCAAGGTTCCTGAAACTTCTGCTGCAGTGGGATTTGAACCTAGGTCCTTGGAACAATTGCTGAGTTTCTGGATGAATAGCTTAGCGATAATTCCACTGGACCATGCTGTGGTATGATTCAAAAGAGAGTAAGGACCTTTCCAAGTGTTAGATTAATATTTGTTTTGCACACAATGTTGCCAAAACAGATTAGAAATTATCTATTTAGTTACTTGTGGAATTTTGCCATGTGCACATTGGCTGCTGCACATTGTT
Organism: Sphyrna mokarran; assembly: GCA_024679065.1. Classification (NCBI taxonomy): domain Eukaryota; kingdom Metazoa; phylum Chordata; class Chondrichthyes; order Carcharhiniformes; family Carcharhinidae; genus Sphyrna; species Sphyrna mokarran. The sequence continues at coordinate 77,358,932 of JAGIQG010000004.1, read as the reverse complement.
ATTTTGATTTGATTTGATTTATTATTGTCACGTATTAAAATACAGTGAAAAGTATTATTTTTTGCACTCTGCACAGACAAAACATACCATTCATAGAGAAGGAAAGGAGACAGTGCAGAATGTTACAGTTATAGCTAGCATGTGGAGAAAGATCAACATAATGCAAGGTAGGTTCATTCAAAAGTCTGACAGCAACAGGGAAGAAGCTGTTTTTGAATCATTTAGTAGCTGATCTCAGACTTTTGTATCTTTTTCCCGATGGAAGAAGGTGAAAGAGAGAACATCCGGGCTGCATGGCGTCCTTAATTATGCTGTTTGCTTTTTCAAGGCTGTGGGAAGTGCAGACAATGTCAATGGCTGGGAGACTGATTTGAATGATGGATTGTACTTCGTTCATGACTCTTTGTAGTTTCCTGTGGTCTTGGATAGAGCAGGAATCATACCAGCTGTGCTACAACCAGAAAGAATGTTTTCTATAGTACATCTGTAAAAGTTAGTGAGAGTCATAGTGGACATATAAAATTTCCTTAGTGTCCTGAGAAATTAGAGGTGCTGGTGAACTTTTTTAACTATAGAGTCAGCATGGAGGGACCAGAACAGGTTGTTGGGTGGCGTGGACACCTAGAAACTTAAAGCTCTCAGCCATTTCTACTTCATCCCAATTGATATAGACAGAAGTACACTCTCTGAAGTTGATGATGATCTTCATTTTGCTAACATTGAGGGAGAAATTATTGTCATTGCACCAGTCCTGTACTCTGCTTGAGATCCGATCCATTACAGTGGGTGTCATCAGCAGACTTGAAATTTGAGTGGCAAGGGAATTTGAATGCACAGTCATTGGTGTTTAAGGAGAATTATAAGGGGTTGAAGACACAGCTTTGTGGGACACTGGGCATTGAGGATGATGGTGGAGGAGGTGTTGTTGCCTATCCTTACTGATTGTATTCTGGGGGTTAGGAAGTTCAGAATCCAGATGCAGAGGGAGGAGCCGAAACCCAGGCCACACAGGTTGGAGATGAGTTCCATAGGATTAATGGTGCTGAAGGCTGAGCCGCAGTCAATAAATAGAAGGCTGTCATAGGTGCCTTTGTTATTTGATGGTTCCAGGATTGAGTGAAGGGCCATGGAGATGGTGTCTTCTATGAACCTGTCATAGCAGTAGGCAAATTGCTGTGAATCTAGGCAATCTGGGAGACCAGAATTGATTCGTGCCACGACAAATCTTTCAAAACACTTCATAATAATGGATGTCTGGGCCACCGGATGATCGCCATTAAGGCACGCTTCTTGGCTTTTCTTTGGTTCTGGGATGATGATCATCTTCTTGAATTAGACAGGGACCTCAGATTGTTGTAAAGAGTGGTTGAAGATGCCTGCGAGTACCCCACCAGCTGATCCATTTAGGATCTGAGAGTGCTCATCCAGATACCCCATCTGTGGCAGTTGCTTTCTGTGGATTGACTTTGAGAAGGCTGCTCTGACATCTGCAATAGTGATGTCAGATAAAGGTTCATTTGAGGCTTCTGGAGTGGAGGGTGTGCTCTCACTAACCTCTTGCTCAAAATAGGCATGGAATGCATTGAGCTCATCAGGGAGGCGTGCGTTGGTGCCAGCAATTTTACTTGCCTTCATCTTATACCCTATTATGTCTTGTAGATTTTTCCATAGTTGGCAGGGGTCCATATGGCTAGCTTGGCTCTCTAGCTTGGACCAGTACTGTCTTTCGTCATCTTTGATGGATACCCTAAAATTATATCTGGCTTTCTTGTATAGATCAGGGTCAACTGACTTGAACACCTCAAACCTAGACTTCAGGAAGCAGTGGATGTCCCTGTTCACCCATGGTTTCTGGCTGGAAAGCACATGGATTTGCTTCTTTGGCACATAGTTTTCTACATGCTTATGAATGAAGCCAGTTACTGTAGTGGTGTACTCATTCAGGATGGTCACAGAGTTTAGAAATATTGACCAGTCTACTGACTCTAAGCAGTCCTGTATGAGATAATCCGATTCCTCAGACCAACATCACCCAACATTCTTTGATAGATTCTCCTGTTTCAGTTTTTGCTTGGAAGCTTGTATAGCTTGTAAGTTATTGAGTGACTATCCTTCAGAAGTAAATATCTTGACTATTCTGAGGCAGTAAACAAAGTTACAGATGGTCAGATTCTTCAATATTGCTGAAAAAAAGAGTTCTGCTATCAAAATACATGAATGACTGTGTGGCCAAATTTCCTTCCAACTCGATCTTCAATTTTGCTGATGACATACCATAAGTGAGTCAGATCTCAAATAATGACAAGACAGAGTACAGGAATGAGATAGAGAATCTGGTGAACTCGTGCAGTATCAATAGTCTCTCTCTCAATGTCATCAAAATGAAAATTTTCATTGACTTCAGGAAATGCAGAGGAGAATGTGCCCCTGTATACATCAACAGGGACAAAATAAGTCTCATGGTTGAGAGCTTCAAGTTTTAGGTGTCCCGATCACCAACAAGATGCCCTAGTTCCCCCATGCCAACACTATCATTAAGAAAGCACACCAACGCCTCTACTTTCTCAGAAGACTAAGGAAATTTGGCATGTCAGCTATAACTCTCACCTACTTCTACAGATGTACCATAGAAAGCATTCTTTCTGGTTGTATTATAGCTTGGTATGGCTCCTACTATGCCCAAGATCGCAAGAAAGGGTCGCGAATGTAGCCCAATCCATCAAGCAAACCAGCCTTCCATCCACTGGCTCTATTTACACTTCCTGCTGCTTCAGCAGAGCAACCAGCATAATTCAGGACCCCATGCAGCCAGACAATCTCTCTTCCACCTTCTTCCATTGGAAAAAATATGCAAAAGTCTTAAGTCAAGTACCACTCAACTCTAGAACAGCTTCTACCCTGCTGCTGTCAGATTTTTAAATGGGCCTACTTTGTATTAAGTTGATTTTTCTCTACATACTAGCTATGACTGTAGCAGTAGATTTTGCACTCTGTTCTTTCCTTTTCTATGAACGGTATGCTATGTCTGTATCACACTCAAGAAACAATACTTTTTACTGTAAGCTAATACATGTGATAGTGATAAATCAAAAAAAGCTTTTTATCTTGGATGCATTCTCCAGGGCAACACCTCAACAATCAGAGTTCACTTTCCAATCCAGTCAGCATCCTCTTTTCGTGGAGTATAAATTGTTGTTCCCTTTGAAATTGGGTACTCTTGTGAATTTCTCCTGTTGAGTGCAAGATGAAAACCTTCAACAACAGGTCTATTTTTTCAGCAATACTCAAGTTCTGTATGAGCAAGTGATCATTTGCACCCAAAGTTTTTTTAAGCATCAATTTGAATCCTGTAGTACCTCAGTCTGTTCGTATGCCTTTGAAATATTGCTGTAGATTTTTCTTTTCTATACCATTTGCCATTTATAGTCCAACTCATTTCTCAGAATCTTCCTCTTACATCTAGCAAGTCAATTACTTTGCCTTTCCTCGTAGGTCAATCCCTTGATGCAACTGTTGGCCTTAGTGAAGCTTGCTAATCAAAATGTGATGTGTAAGGAATAATTACAGCTGGTAGCCCTTAAATTTACTGCAGTACATTTTAAACAAGAATTGGTAGCAGATGGTAATTCCCTTTGAACCACACAAGAGGATGGAAAGTGACAAATGGGCTTATTTGGTGGAGTGCTGTGAGACTGACAGTAAAATGGAGTGATGATATTACTGCATCCAGGAAAATCCCTGCTGCAGATGTGAAGCTCCTAGGTTTAAAAAAAACACCAGGCACAAGGAGAATTACTTATCAAAAAAAACAGCCAAAAATCTGCTGAGCACAAATATGCTAAGAAGGAAATTGCAACTAAAATTGTCAGTATCTCAAAACAGGATGAAGAGGACAGTGGAATGAAAAAGGGAAAGGGAAGAACAATAAATGCAGCACGGTATTGTGTACATTGTAGTTAGGGACTTGGAATGAGAATTTTCATTATAATTGAATTTGGAAGTACGGGATTCAAAGATAAAGTTAACATCACACGGATGAGAAAAACACAAATATCTTCAGACCATCAACAGCAATGAACCTCGTGGTGGCACAGTGGTTTGCACTGCTGTCTCACAGCACCAAGGACATGGGTTCAATTCCGGCCTTGGGTTTCTGTGTGTGTGAATTCTGCACTATCTCCGCATGTCTGCATGGGTTTCCTCTCACAGTCCGAAAGACATACTGCAATTTTCACAGTAACTACATTGCAGTTGATGTAAGCCTGCTTGTGATACTAATAAACTTTAAGATGTATAGTTTAGGGGAATTAGTGGGGTAAACATGTGGGGCTTTGGGGATAGGTAAGATGCTCTGTCGGAGAGTTGGTGCAGGCTTGATGGACCACATGACCTTCTTCCACACTGTAGGAAGTCTAAGATTCTAAAATTAGCTTACTAAGAGAAATATGATCAAATTTATTGGGGAACATTGTAATGTTCTGGTACCAGCGGGATTGAAGAGATTTCAGATTATATTTTCTATGCCATGTACTGGTCAAGAAGAAGTATCTTATGCTATCTGACTACACATTTGCCCAGCTTCCATTCCTGATTTGAAGGTATTCATCTGAGAATCAAGTGTGCTCTCTTTCTCATTGGAAAGAGTGTCATACCAGCTCATATCGCCTTTGAATCTCACAATCAGTGGCACTAACGCATATTTTGATATTTAAATGCAACAAGGCATTAAAAGTTTTTTACACTGCAATGAAGCTATTGTGAAAATGCCCTAGTCGCCACACTCCAGCATCTCTTTGGGTACATTGGGGAAGAATTTAGCATGACCAATACACCTAACCAGCATGTTTTTAGACTGGGAAGAAATTGCAGCACATGGAGGAAACAAATGCAGACACGAAGTACATGCAGACTCCACACAGACAATAATCCAAGGCCGGAATTGAACCAGGCTACCTGATACTGTGAGGCAGCAGTGCTAATAACTGTGCCACCATGCTTCTTATTTGCATATGTAATGATATACATTCAGATGAATTTGCATCGCAAGAACATACTGAGCAGCTTAGGACCCATGCAACATCTTTGTAGAAATATGCAGTGATGTATTTTCCACTTTGTTTGCATTTTATTTATTTAGGTCATTTCCCATCCTCATCTGAAGTTCCCCTTGTCATAAGCAGTAATAAACAAGCAGTATTCATGAGCAATCGGTACACTTGCCTTACGATATTGAAGATTGGTGACAGAGTATATTGGTGACCGACTGTTGATATATCTATTTTTCTGTTGACCCCTTGTGTTGCTCTAATATTATAAGGTATAAGACATTGATGATCTTAATCGAGTTTCAGATGCTCTATAATCATCTTAATGAATCTCTTTACTGAATAACTAAATGGGAATTAGTAGGTCTTGTCAATGAATGTTACTGCCGGAACTGCAAACCTGCAGGAAAATTTATTAGGCAATCTCAATGGTCATTAAAGTTAAAAAAAAAAATTCCTATCAGTAGTAACATTGTTCCACCACTCACTCACAGGTGATGGTAAATCTAGCCTATTATAACCTTGCACACTGTTACTGTTTCCTTTTCACTGTCTTCACCTTGTGCTGAAAGGACATCTAAATGCTAGTTATTTGCAAGAGAGTTTTGAAAGATCCCACATAAACTTGAGTGAAGGCGTTGGAATGAGTCATTGAATGGTGCAGGTGGAGGCTGGTCAGCCCATTGAGTTTTGCCTGGAAGAGCAAATATGAAAAATTATCTGCTTAATTAATGAACTTCTAATCAAAAATTATTCATCTCCTTGCAAACCCATGACCACTTCCATCTAGAAGAACTAGGGCAGCAGATACATGGAAACACCACCACCTGCAAGTTCCCCTCCAAGTCACTTACCGTCCATACTTGAAATATATCACTATCTCTTTGCAGTTGCTGGGTCAAAATTTGATTTGATTTATTATTGTCAGATGTATTAGTATACAATGTAAAGTATTGTTTCTTGTGCACTATACAGATGAAGCAAACTCTACATTGGGAGGAAAAGAGAGAGGGCAGAATGCAGTGTTACAATCATAGCTAGGGTGTAGAGAAAGATCAATATAATATAAGATAGGTCCATAGAAAAGTCTGATGGTGCAGGGAAGAAACTGTTTTTTGAGTCAGTCAGTACATGATCTCAGACTTTTGTATTTTTTTTCCTGACAGAAGCAGTGGAAGAGAGTATGGCCGAGATACATGGTGTGCTTGGTAATGCTGGCAACTTTTCCAAGGCAGCAGGAATTGTATACAGTATCAATGGATGGGAAGCTGGTTTGAGTGATGGACTGGGCTTATTCATGACCCTTTGTAGCTTCTGTGGTCTTGCACAGAGCAGAAGCCATATCAAACTGTGATACAAGTCAAAAGAATATTTTCTATGGTGCATTTATAAAAGTTGGTGAAAGTTGTAGTAGATATGCCAAATTTTCTTAGTCTCCTGAGTAGGTGGAGATGTTATTGGCTTTCTTAACTTTGGTATCCACTTGGAAGGACCAGGACAGGTTGTTGGTGATCTGGACACCTAAAAACTTAAAGCTCTTGACCATTTCTACTTCATCTCTATTGATGTAGACCAGGGCCTGCCCTTCATTATGTTTCCTGAAGTCAATAACTATCTCCTTCATTTTGTTGATATTGAGGGAATGTTTATTGTCATCACACCAGCCCACCAGATTCTCTATCTCAGTTCTGTACTCTGTCTCATCATTGTATGAGGTCCAAGCCACAACAGTAGCATTATCAGCAAACATGAATATCGAGTTGAAGAGGTATTTGGCCACACAGTCAAAGATCTTTATCCTGGAATTCCCTCTCTGGCATTGTGGTTTAACTCACAGCATGTGGACTGCAGAGTTTCAAGAAGGCAGCTCACTCCCACCTTCTCAAGGCAACTAGAGATGGACAACAAATGCTGGCCAGTCAGTGATGCCCATGTCCCACAAATGAATAGAAAAAAGAATGCAAATATTTATATTAGAGTGAAATATTTATTTTCAAGTCTCATAATGTAACATTAGGTAATGCAGTGCTTATTTATTAAAATGTACATTTTTATATATATATAAAATACTTGGGATAGTTTACTCTACATCCATGTATAGGAACATTGGTATGGAAAGATGGCAATGCAATTGGGATCTGATACCTGAGAAATATTATATCCATTTAGCAGCAATATAAGTAAATAGAGAAGGTTTCTTCTGATCTGTATTTCTAATGTAAATGTAAATATGTAGAAGAAAAGTGGATTTATCATTTAACTACAAAACAAAATAAAGGAACTCTTTTTGCATTTGTTTGAAGTGTCATTCTGTAAGGTGCTCATGGAAATAATTCTGCATGACATAATCATTACTGTTGTCTAAACAAATCTCCCAAGGACCTGTCAATGGGAGTTCAGGGGTCTAAAGTGGGCTTTATGTGTTAAATTGTTAGGCTGGTGTGTCATTTAACTGTGCTGTTTCAAGAGGCCCATGGGTCTATTTGTGATGGTTGTAAATTGTACCAGTGAATTCATTAGTAAATTGCATGCAATTTTCAGGCTTCAAGTCAGAAATATTACATATTGTGTACAGCAAAGTGTTAGATTGACACCATGGTGCTGGGCATGGACATGGAGGTAATGGTATAAAGGATTAATAGTATTATGCTAATAGCTAACAGACTTCTTATTAAGTGATGTCAGATCATGTGTCACTGAAACTCAGATGCTTCTGGAGGAGCCTCATGCTTATCCCTGTGCATAACTGTACATGATTATTAAACGCTCTGAGAGGCCTTGTTTCCAGTTGTCTCTATTAGGATCATGTCTGATGATACTTCAGGGGGAATTATGGAAGTGGGGAAAGCTACATCAGGGCAGTTTCCCAGTGCATTCCCACTGCTGATGAATTATCCTAGAAGAGGGATGGATTGTAGATGACCTAATTAGGGGTGATTTTGCATCCTCAGCCATTTTGTCAGCAATAGGGCAACGACCCTCTATGTGCAGAGGCTGCTAACTCAAAATAAGACAAACTCTCTGTGGAGTGCTAATAAGCCATTGAAGCTGGGGGCTTCTTGCTGTGAAGAGGGGGCTATTCTTGCAAAAGACCTAAGATTAATCCAACAGAGGTGTTTCACCTCTGAACTTCATGATTTACTGGTCCAGATCTCAGTCTTTATTGTATAATCTATGATTGATCTGACAGGTGGATGGATAGGACAGTGAAGATAGCCAGTTAGACAGTCACCTCCCTGAAGATTATCATCTTGGTCTTTGTCCAAGCAAATAGGGGCTCAGAGCTGCCATTTAGAGTGGTGACCCAGTAACCAAAACCAGCAGCAAAATCAGGTCTTATGCCTACAATGTCACAGATGGAGGCTAGATACAGAAGGTTATAATGGTGGCACAGTGGTCAGCACTGCTGCCTTACAGCACTAGGAATCCAGGTTTGATTCTTGGCTTGAGTCACTGTCTGTGCAAAGTGTGCGTAATCTCCCTGTGTCCGAGTGGGTTTCCTTTGGGTGCTCTCATTTCTTCCCACATCTGAATGATGTGCTAGTTATGTGCATTGGCCATGCTAAATTCTCCCTCAGTGTATTCAAAGTGCTGGAGTGTGGAGACTAAGGGATTTTCACAATAATCTTATTGCAATGTGAGTGTAAGCCTACTTGTAACTAATAATAACTTTAAATTTTTTGAACGTCAGACAGATGGAAAATTGATGAATAACAATCAAGATTAGCTCCTGAAGATATGGTGTAGCATTTCCATTTATAGTGCAATCATCAATCCAGGCACTAATTTAGTTTGAAATTGTGGTAGTTTTCTGACTTAAACTTTTGCTCACGTCTAAGCTCAAATCTACGTGTACATCGCCATGAACAAGTGTCACCAAGCAACGTTTTAGAATGTAAGTTTCTTTCCCTTAAAGACTAATCCTCGGTGTGTTTAAAGGTGCAGTTTTACCAATACACATGCAGTTGAAAATGGGTTTAACCACAAAATAGGTGTTTTTAATCAGTGTGCTAAATCAATTCCTAGTAACTTAGCCTAATCCTAAATAATTAAAGATGAATTATATGAACCATACACTGAACCATTTATTACTTTTATTGATGCACAATAATTAATTCCTTTGTAAATTAAGCTTGAGAAAAATGCCCTTTGAAGGTTAGTTTTAAGAACGTCTTTGAAGACTCACAAATAGTTCAATAAGTGGAAAATCATCATGGGAATTAATTTGATGTGGAGGTATGGCCAATATTTTGCTAATTGTTGTCTTCATGTATATTGGGCCATAACTTCCTCAAAGTGGCAATCAGCACCAAAATGCTGACCCGTGCTCACTTTCTTGTGCCAAATTTTGTATATGCCAGTATTGTTGAATCTTCCTGACTCAGGCTGGATGAAATCCAAATAGCTCAATCCCTGGGTTTGGTATTGCAGTGCAAAAGAATCACAATGAAGAAGGACATGCTCCTTTTTTATGGCACTAACATATGTTCAGAGGTCCCACTGAAATTTACAGGCTAAGGAGATGAGTGTCAAAGGTAACTGGATGTATTGGGGAGGGGGTGGCTGGATATGCAGAGGAGAGGGCTGCGGATTGTGGGAGGGGTTCAACAGGGTCAGGTCAAGGTGGAAGGGAGGGCACAACGCTGGGTTCAGTTGGTTTGAGTTTGGGGATCAAACTGGGATGCAATGGGAATCACATTGAGGAGTATGGAATCGAACAGGATCAGGCCGCTTTTGGGGATGTTCAACCAATTCGGTTGGGGGGCTTAAGTAGATGGTGGGTGGAAGGATGTGGGAATCAAATGCAGGTGAGTTAGGGGCAGGCAATATCATGGGGGGGAGGTTGCTGAATTAGGCAGAGGGGAGTACCCTGAGTCTTCGAGTGTTAGAACAATCCTGTCTAGGATCACTTTAGGTATTTAAAATAAAGTTAGAAGTGGTTTTATTCCTTCAAACGTTTTCAGATTAACTATTAGTGTAACACTGGAATCATGGAAAGTTAACAATTTGACCTGTTTTGTCAGATGGTTTCCAGCATAGCGCTATTGCCTAGCAGCAATTAGAATCTCTGGACAATGGTGGTGCAAATGCTTACAAGGGAACTTCCGAGAGGGATTCACCAGCACATCTTTGGTGTACCTCCTAAATCCTACACTGGAGAACTGGGAATGCTTTGTAAACCAACGCACAAGTTTCCAGTAACTTGACTTGTACAGAACATAGCTTGAAATTCCATGTCATTTGCATCAGTTGGGCCAATTTCTGGTGAATTTACAAATGCAAACTTGTTGAAACTCTACCCCATAACCTTCAGTGTCACAGGTAATTTAGTCTACTTTATTAAGTGTTTAAAGAATGAATGATCATATACATGGAATTTACTTCTGTGGCAATTGCTGATATATTAATGCTGCATGTTATTAAATCATTGCATCTACTGAGAGCAAAATGCTATCTCCAATTAGAATAGAAAAATATGTCAATATGTTGTTAAAATATTCCAGTTTACAATTTTCAGTTCTTCTGAAAGGTATAGTACAAATTTTAATCATCCTTTGTTGTGGTTGAATATGATATTTTAATTTAGTTGTGTGAGCTGGCTTTTAATTCAGTCTGTACAGACAATGATGTAAAAATCTTGCCTCTAAACAGGTACCCAAAACGATACGAATGATCACGATCAAACTACCCACAGATGTTCATTCACAAAGTAAAACTGCTGTTATATTTGATGAAGTGGAATTAGTTGAGCAGTCTTGCTCAGAAAAAGCTTAAGAACGTACATTATGGAAAAGAATTCATGCCAGCATACAGTGTTCTGTACTGCTCTTCTGGCATGATCACTGGTAGGATTTAGATTTCAGATTCACTGATGAAACTGGCTAAATGACAAATTCTGTTCCTGACTCTTGGGTAAAGCTGTCAAATTTGGAATCTTATAATCCAGAATAATTTAAAATAAGGATGTTTATGTAGCTTAATAGCATCATGGAGGGGGAAGGACGGATTTGAGATGATTGGTAGTTAGGATGCTAATGAGCTAGCTTTCATGTTGTTTCTGTGTAGACTGAACATAATAATCACTTTGCCTGTTTGTCTCTGAAATCAATAACATTGCTACCTGAAGTGGAGCTGGGGGGTGAATTGGTCTTCAACAGGAATAGAAAATGGGCTGTAGCAAACACATTTAATAGCACACCCAATTTCATTTTTCATTTTGAGTGAAAAATGGGTCATCAATTCTTTATTGCATTCCATTTTGTACAATTGCCATGTACAACTTTTACCTTAGTCACATTGGAAGGTTTTTGATGTCTTTACCACCATAAACTGTTTGGAATGAGGCAGTTAATGCTACCTGAAAAGGGTCCAGCAGCTGTAATCAGGAAACTGCTCAGTAAGCAAGGTCCCAGAAAAGACAAGTTCAAAAAGTCAGATGAGGAAGATGTTAATCTGTTTTTTATCAAACAAGTTATACCATTGTAGTGAGGTTGTGGAGTATGCTCATTATTTTAAAGATTTGCATGGAAATATATGTTGATGCAAAAAAATGAATCTGAAAATAATAACATTTTTTATGTTCACCTAGCTGTGAACCAACTGAACAATTGCTCCATGTAGAATTAGCTCGGTCCTTATTTGGAAAGATTAAAAATATGTGTGTGCAAAAGACATGAGGGTTCAATCTGGATAACAAAGGATAGTATTGTTAAATCCCTATTATTGAAGTAGAAGTAGAGCAATCTGAGGAAAATCCCATAGAAATCAGAGCCTTGGGCTAATTTATGGAAAAACTGAGACTGCTGAACTTAATGTAGTGTATTGAAAATTGCATTGTGCATTTTGTTCACCTCAGACTAGAGGGAGTCTCGGAAGAAAATAAAGAAATGAATGTTTTAATAGAGTGTGCAGTTTTGATTCTGAATGCTACTTGCCAAATCTTATTGTCTCTTAAGATGGTGGCAGACAGTGAAAATAAGAAATTCTGCTTTTTACAGCATTTTGTGTTGGAGATCTAAAGAACACATTGAGGTTATGTTGGACACATACAATGGATACTCCAGCTCAGGATTAGCACCAAGAAGGCACAATATACATAGACACTGATCACACAAAAATAACCCTTCAATCAAAATGAAATCTCAGATCATTGCAGAGAAAGTATTTTGCTTTCTCTGTAATGTGATCCTGCATCCTCAACTAAGCAACATCACTACATTGCTGAACAAGATGGTATCGTCTATGCATAATCTGTTATATGTTGGGGAAAAAAATGCAGAAGATTAAAACTAAGGGAGCTTTGTCTATAGGGTGGTGCTCACTATATGGCTGCTTCTTTACTCTGGCAGTTTCCTGCATTAGCGATCTATGCTGCTGCTTCTGGGCGGCATGGTAGCACAGTGGTTAGTACTGCTGCATCACAGCTTCAAGGACCTGGGTTCGATCCCTGATCACGGTCACGGCCTGTGCGGAGTTTGCACATTCTCCTCATGTCTGCGTGGGTTTCCTCCAGGTGCTTTTGTTTCCTCCCACAGTCCAAAGATGTGTAGGTTAGGTTGATTGGCCATGCTAAAATTGCCCCTTAGTGTCTTGGGATGCGTAGGTTAGAGGGTTTAGTGGGTAAATATGTAGGGATATGGGAGTACAGCCTGGCTGGGATTGTGGTCGCTGCAAGCTCGATGGGGCGAATGGTCTATTTCTGCACTGTAGGGTTTCTATGAAATGCATGAATATATTAATACATGGTGCTTGGTGCAGCTACCAAGAATCAATATTAATACATAACACAATGTGTTATGTTTTGACACACATTCAACCATCATCCCACATTGGCAAAATGTGACTGTGATGTCTGAAAGGCACAAAGCCAGAATTGCAGTCACAGGTAACCAAATAGGAAAGGACTTTTACCTCCACAATGAAGGGGGAAAATTACAAGGTGTTTTTGAGACACACTTCAGCTGAATTATCTGACCTCGCTCATGGCTGGGATTCTCCAGTCCTACTGCAGTGAATGGAGATTTGGCTGAACGCCAAAATCTCCATTCTCGCAGACAGTGGTGGTGGAATGAATGTGATCAGAGAATCCCAGTCATTTATGTCTGCAAGATGAAAACAAGCACTACTCACCAAAAAAATGCTCTATCTCATGCCCATGAAAAATACAATATGCAAAAGAATTGTCTTCCAATGCACTAAGCAAGAACCAAATGTGACAATCACAGGTAGATAGGGTCGTTAAGAGTGCTTTTGGAACAGTAGCCTTTATAAATCAAACTATCGAGTAAAGGAGTTGGAATGTTATGGTGAGGTTGTGTAAGACATTGGTGAGGCCGAATTTAGAATATTGTGTGCAGTTTTGATCACCTAATTACAGGAAGGATATTAATAAAGTTGAAAGAGTGTGGAGAAAGTTTATAAGAATGCTGCCGAGACTTGAGAAACTGAGTTACAGAGAAAGGTTGGATAGGTTAGGACTTTATTCCCTGGAGTGTAGAAGAATGAGGGGAGATTTGATAGAGGTGTTTAAAATTATGATGAGTATAGATAGAGTAAATGCAAGCAAACTTTTTCCACTGAGGATAAGGGAGAAAAAAACTAGAGGACATGGGTTAAGGATGAAGGAGGAAAAGTTTAAAGGAAATATTGGGAGGCTTCTTCGCACAGAAAGTGGTGGGAGTGTAGAATGAGCTGCCAGATGAAGTGGTGAAAGCAGGTTCACTTTTAACATTTAAGAAAAACTTGGATAGGTACTTGGATGAAAGGAGTGTGGAGGGATACGGTCTGGGTGCAGGTTAGTGGGACTAGGCAGAAAAATGGTTCGGCACAGTCAAGAAGGGTCATAAGGCCTGTTTCTGTGCCATAGTGTTCTATGGTTCTATGTTTCTAATTGACCAATATTGCATATAATTGACAATGAGCAACCACATATAACTTGTAGGGTTGTAAAGGGATTTTCTTGGGGCGTCCCTCCGAGGGTTCTTATATTCAACTGATCTCAGCCAACACATAGACAGTATACAGTTAAAGACATTTTTTATTTGACCAACAGGTATTGGGAGAGACAGTCAAAGGATTTCAATTTTTCTTTAACATTATATCACATGACCATAACAGATACACATTTCTGAAAATTTGTTTGTTTCGCCCAACCTGTCATCCAAGCTGAACAGTCCAGTCACATTAATACACTTTTTTTTACTTTGACTAATAGTATTCTACCTTCCAACAAAATTAGAGATTCTTGGTCAACTGAACCCAGAGATTCTTCCTCATTGCCCAGTAACATTACCTGGGCAGTTCCAGTAGGTTCAAGGGTGACTCCTAACATCAGCAATCCTGGGAATGAGAAGACAGTCATTTCTCTGGTATGTTTTCTGCCTCTTTATCAGTGGAGGTTGAAAGTCTATTCATTACACCTAGGAGCTGAGTCCTTTTACACAATTTCAAAAATCTTGGTAGCCTGTAGCAACCAGGCCTGCCCCTGATAATATGGTATATGGTCTTTAATTCATTGTTCCAAAAGAATGCGGTTTGTCTAATTAAGCTAATTTCCCATTAGGCTGGAGGGGTAAACTGCTTGTGGCCAAAGCTCACAAGAAATTACAAAAGTACAAGTTCAAATCTATAATACTTGTTCAAAAATGTATATGTGTTTATACAGACAGTATAAACTTTGTATAATATATAAATGAGGCACATTGTGACACCTTTGATATAAATAAGACACACTGTGGTCTCTATTTTAAACTAATTTACTCTGTTTTTAATAGTCTTCAGAAAATAGGGGTTTCTGCATCCCCTGCGATAGGGATATTGAACTTGTTAAACAAGAAAACACAAATAATCAAAAGTTACGTCTCTCTAATCAACAATATAGAAAAACATTCAAGAATGGCAGAATTTTGTTAGAGCTGCTGGAGTAGCAAGATCACAAGTGTTTTCAGAATCCAGATTTACTGAAGTGTTGATCTTGTCACCAATAACTATTGCCCAATTCATCGTTCACATGCCAGGAAACAACGCACAAAATAAGCGCTGAAGTTTCTTCTCTGTCTGCTTCCTAAAATGAATTAGTGTTTGGTGCTATTGATGCACAATGAGGGGACAGATTATGGTCTATGTGTAGCTGAAAATATAACCCCCCCCTCCACGTGTAACAACTTGCCGAAAGAAGCAGATGGCATAGAATTTGAGAATGTTGTTGGTGTATGTGGGATTCGTGCATTTGACTGCAACCATGTGGAAACTGTTACCAATTACATGCTCTTGTCCTGTTGATGGACAACATGAGCACTAGGGGTTAATTCCAATGGTGGGGAATATCATGATGTTTCATTTGATAGTTACTGCCTGCCTCAAGTTAGACATGATGTAGAGATGCTGGCATTGGGGTAAACACAGTAAGAAGTCTGACAACACCAGGTTTAAGTCCAACTGATTTATTTGATAGTAAACTCACAAGCTTTCGAGGTTCAGGTGAAATGACAAAACATATAATGGGTGACATGGTGGCACACTAATCAGCACCACTGCTTCACATCACCAGGGACCTAGGTTCAATTCTTGGCTGCTTATGCAAAGTCTGCATGTTCTCCTCATGTCAGCATGGGTTTCCTCCAGGTGTTCTGGTTTCCTCTTGCAGTCCAGAAGATGTGCTGGTTAAGTGCATTGGCCATGCTAAATTCTCCCTCAGTATACCCGAACAGGCGCCAGTGTGTGGCGACTGGGGGATTTTCACTGTAACTTCAGTATAGTGTTAATATAAACATACTTGTGACACTAATAAATAAACTTTAATTATGGAACAAAGCATACATGGCCAAAGTGGTTATGATCTGAAATTGTTTTCAGAGATGTGTCTGGAAGATTGTGTTTTTTTTGGATGGGAGTGGTTGGTTCAACTATTGATTACTACTATCGTTGTTTCTTGTCCAATTTTCATCTTTTCTTTCCCGAACCCTTTTTTCCATAGGTTCTGCCTTACCTACTGACTATTGCCAGCATTTCCTTGATCTACTTTGTATTCAGATGGAGTGTGGGGGTAAGAGAATAATTACCTAATCAGCATAATAATGGTGCCATTATCTGTGGACTCTTCCCAAGCAGAAAGCTGACGAAGCCACACATGAATAGATAAAGCTTCTCCATGAGTGGTTTGTTATGAAAGCTCTGTTTTTCTGCCAATAAGACATTAACCAGCTTATATCATAGTTACATTCCCAAAACAACTGTTAAAATTCTTGAATCACACACCTCTTACTTGAATGTGTGCTGTTTATTTAATTACTGCATTTCACAGTAGCTATTCTTTCTGGCCAATGCGGTTAATAATTTTGTTAACGTATTATTCAGCCACATATTTTCTTCATAACATGAAATTATTCACTCAATTAGCATATTGCTCATTAGAGTTTGACATGCTATTTTGTGATTATATAACATTAGTGTGGGAGGAAATTATTTATTTTCTAATTTTGGCATTTCTCAATTCACTAACATTCAACAGGAAATGGTGAACGGCTGAGTGCAGATATGTTTTTTCACATAGTTGAAAGTAGTTGAAAATCTGTGGTTGTCATATCTCTATGTTTAACATGAATCTTAGTTTATTCAAGGGGAGACAGTGGTGTAATGGTACTGTCACTGGACTACTAATCCAGCAACTAATGTTCTGAAGACTCGGTTCAAATCATATCACAACAGTTGGTGAAATTTGAGTTCATAAAAATTAGATGATCATAAAACCATTGTTAATTGTCATAAAAGCCCATCTTATAGTGTCATTCACAATAAAAAGGCCCTTTGGCCCATTGAGCTTTCACTGACAATATCTGCTACTAAAGGTGCTCTAATCCCATTTGCTATCACTTGTCCCATATCATTGAATATCCTGATATTTCAAGTGCTGATCTAAATATTCTTTAAAGATTGTAAGTTTTCTGGTCTCAATTACCTTCCCACAATGCTCAAGTGATTTTTTTTTTCTCAAATCCCCTTTGGATCTCTTACTCCTTACCCTAAAACTATGCTCCTTCGTGATTGACCCTTCAACCAAGGGGAACATCTCCTCCCTTCTCATCTGCCCAAAGTCAGCATAATCTTATACCCTTCAATCATGTCTCCCTTCAGCCTTCTTTGTTGTAAAGAAAACAATCTAAGTCTATCTAGTCTCTCCTTATAGTCCATCCCAGGCAACATCCTACTTAATCTCCTCTGTACTCCCTGTAGTGCTATCAATTCTTATAATAAGGTGACTAGAACTGCACAGAGTACTCTAGCTGTGGCTTACCCAACGACCTGTATAACTCCAACATAACCTGCTTGCTCTTACACTTTGTACCACAAACGATGAAAGCAAGTGTCCCATACGTCTTCTTAACAATCCTATACATGTGATTTGCCAACTTCAGGGATCTATGAATAATTATGCCAATAACCCTCTGTTGCTCTGACCTTCCCAGTGTCCTGCCATTCATTAAATATTCCCTCATCTGGTTCACTGATGTCCTTAAGGGAAGGAAATCTGCATAATACAGGGACTCCAGATGCACAGCATTATAGTTGACTCTTAAATGTTCTCTGAAATGGCCAAAACAGGAATGAGATAAAGAATCTGGTGAACTAGTGCAGTGCCAGTAGTCTCTCCCTCAATGTCAATAAAACAAAAGAGATTATCATTGACTTTAGGAAGCGTAAAGGAAAACATGTCCCTGTCTACATCAATAGGGATAAGTAGAAAGTGGCGACAGCTTCAAGTTTTTAAGTGTCCAGATCACCAACAACATATCCTTGTTCCCATCCCACCATCCCCCCCCCCCCCCCCCCTTGCCGACACTATAGTTAAGAAAGCCCACCAACACCTCTACTCTCTCAGAAGACTAAGGAAATGTGATATGTCTGCTACAACTCTCAGCAACTTTTACAGATGCACCATAGAAAGCATTCTTTCTGGTTGTTTTACAGCTTGGTATGGCTCCTGCGCTGCGCAAGACCGCAAGAAACTACAAAAGACTGTGAATGTAGCCCAATCCATCACATAAACCACCCTCCCATCCATTGACTCTGTCTACACTTCCTGCTGCCAGCATAATTAAGGAACCCATGAACCTTGGATCTTCTCTCTGTCACCTTCTTCTGTCAAGTAAAAGATACAAAAGTCTGAGGTCATGTATCAACTGACTCAAGAACAGCTTCTTGCCTGCTGCCATCAGATGTTTGAATGGATCAACGTTACATTAAGTTGATCTTTGTTTACACCCCAGCTATGACTATAACACTACATTCTGCACTCTCTTGTTTCCTTCTCGATGATCAGTGTGCTCTGTCTGTACAGTGTGCAAGAAACAATTTTCACCTAATGCTAATACATGTGACAATAATAAATCAAATCAAAGAAATGGTTAGAAATTCCAGCCTGAGAGTCAGAACATCAGGTGAGGTGGTTGGGGCAGATTGGCGGGGGGGGGGGTGCTTTGGGTTTATTTTTCATTTATTCCTTCACCTGCCAACTTTTCTAATGCAAAGGGGGTCTTGTGGAGATGCATAAAAGTCTTTGAAATAGTCCTTGATATTGTGCTTGTTCCTTTTAGCCAGGACACAGGGGAGAATACCCTTTCTTCTTCTTCAAAGTGGCCCAACTGAGTGGAAAAGAACATTGCATAAAACATAAAATGAGCTGCTGAAACCCAGTTTGTATTTGACCTGCCCAAGGTGAACTTTGGTACATTATTTGTATTTTGTCGTGGGAATTGAGTGCAAGAAAAGGTTGCAGTGCTTTTCACCCTTTGGTATTGGGGCCATTTGTTTCTTCTTACACTGCTGTCAAAAGAAACCCAGCATTTCAATGTAAATATAGTAAATTATAATCTGTAATAGTTTTCAGCATAATGAATAATTCAATCAGGCACTTTGTCTCTCTTTAGCTGTCATATGGCATGCAACCGCTGGAATTACCAGGTCACTGTAGTCGCAGTACATATCATTTTTAATGAATTTCAAAGTATGAAATTTAATAAAACATGCCTGAAGAATCTGTAATGTTAATAATTTTCCGTGTCTCCATCAATGGCTTTTTTTTTATATTTTAATGGCTTGGCAAAACTGGATTTGTTCCAAAATAAAAAAAATGAGGTTATTTGAGTGCCTCTCCACTCTTCCTCTTTCCCACTTACCCAAATCAGGTGGTCTGGAGGCACAGTGGTTAGTACTGCTGCCCCACAGAGCTAGGGACCCAGATTCGATTTTTCAGCTTGGGTCACTGTCTCTGTGGAGCCTGCACGTGAGTTTCCTCTGAGTGCTCCGGTTTCCTTCCACAATCTGAAAGATGTGCATTGTCCACACTAAATTCTCCCTCAGTGTATCTGAACAGATGTTGCAGTGTGGCCACCTCGGAATTTTCACAGTAACTTCATTGCAATGATAATGTAAGCCCACTTGTGGTACGAATAAATAAACTTTGAACTTTATGTTCCTGAGCAGTACTGCACAAAGAAATGCTTGAGGCAAGTCAGCATCTCTCTTTAGTAGCAAAAGCATGGTAAATGACCTGATCTGTTCAAATTACTTACTCAGAAAAATAACTCACTGGGGAATATAATGTCTCAGATTGTAAAGGGCCTCATCAACCTTGATGTATGTTTGATGCTATCCGATGTGCAACATTTAATATCATTTTGATATTTTTATTTATCTTTTTGTGCCAAGCACATTTTGAGACATTATTGATTTTAAAATATAGACAGTGTTCTTGCATGATGCTGTTATTGAAGCAATCAACCATAACCTGGTGATTATAGCAGAACTGAAACATTCTGTATGTTAAAAGTCTCTACCTACCAATAATTGATTTTAGTTGATTTGCTGCTGGCCTTCTATATTAGGGTTATAGTCACTGTACAGTAATTCCAATATGCACAAAGTGAAAATAACAGTATCACAGAACTGTTACAGCACAGAAAGAGGCTATTTGGTCCATCATGTCTGCACTGCTTTCTTTATGATCTTTATAATTTTAATGTCATTCCCCTGCCTTTTCCCAGTGCCCTTTGCACTTTGTTTCAATTCTCTTGAATGCCTTGATTGAACCTGCCTCCACCACAATTCCAAGCAGTGCATTTCAGATCCGAACAACTCTCATTCTGTCTGGAAAAATTATTTTTTGCATCACATTTGTTTCTTTTGTAAATCACTTTAAATCTGTCCCCTCTTGTTCATGCTTTTATGAATGGGAACAGTTTCTTCTTGTATACTCTGATAGAGATATTCAAAATCACATGGGGGATGGATAAATTGTCCCTTAGTCTCTCTTCCAAGGAGAATAGTTTCAACCTTGCTAATCTATCCTCATAACTGAATACAATAAAAATCCGCAACTGTAAGTCTAATGATGATAATGGAACCATTGTCAATTATTATAGAGACCTATTTGGTTTGCTAATGAGCTTTCGTGTTCATCATACCTGGTCTGGCATACATGTGATTCCAGATCCACAGCAGTGTGATTGACTCTTTGAAAAAAAACCCTCTGAAATAGTCTAACAAGCCATTCACTTCAAAGTCAATAAGGGATTGGCAATAAATGCTGGCTTAGCCAGCGATGTTCACATCCCATGAATGAAATTCATTCTTGTAAACCTCTTCTCACTCTCTCCAATGTGTTGACAACTTTCCTGTAGTGTGGTGTCCAGGGCTGTACACAGTGTTCCAGCTGAGGATGAGCTAATGTCTTGTATAGGTTCAGCATTATCTCTTTGCTTCTGCGCTCTATGCCCTGATTAATAAAGCTTTATTAACTGCTTCACCACCTGTTCTGCCAATGATCTGTAAATATATACTCCCAGGTCTCATTGTTTCTGCACACCTTTAAGAATTTTGTCCCTTGTTTTATATTGTCTTTTTGTGTCAAAGCGATTCACCACACACTTCTACGCATTGAACTTCATCTGCCCATTCCACCAACTTATTGATGTTGTTTTGAAGTTCCACACTATCATCTCCACAGTTGACTACAGAGAAAAATCAAAGAAGTATTGATAGATTTTTCAGCTTTCATATAACAGCAGAGAAATGGATCAAAGAAAATGAAAAATGGGTGCTTATTCTTCTCCCCATGATCTGTACTTGAACTTCCCCTGTGTTTTTCTATGTTTGTGAATACACCTGAAAAGGGTGCAGCAATAGAAATGACATTTGAGCCATTTTAATGTAGTTATATTCACTGTTTTCCTTGTATAACTTTGAGTGCCATCAAGGGCACATATTCCCTTCAAGTCTGCTGTTGGTGCTTTTAAACTGCCTTTTAGACAATTAGTTTTGCAAATGACAGCAGATAATAGTATTCGAAAACTTTATTTTTAGAACTTTGAAAAGAAAGTGTTTTTGGTGCTGCCAGCATTGTGCAGTTAATGTTGTCTTCAATATTATGCTAATCTCCCTTTTGAAATATAGTTAATTTGAAGGCAAGTAAGGAAATCTAACATGATTCAAGAATTAAACAAATTCTTTTGGTTTTCTACTGAACTAAGAATTCCCTTAGCCTGGGAACATAATTGTGATAGAAAGAGATTCCTCACAGTCAAACATGAGCTTTTCTCTTATTTCCTTGAAGCTTAAAGTTTAAAGTTTATTAACGTCACAAATAGGCTTACATTAACAGGACAATTAAGTTACTGTGAAAATCCTCAAGTCACCACACTGAGAATTCAGCACAGCCGGTGTGCCTATCCAGCACATTTGTGACAGTCATATTTCTTCTACCTTTTTACAACTCCATTCAGAGGCCCAATTTTATTGATGGTTGGGCACAAAAACTTGGTAAAGTCAGATGTGAGGCGAATAGCATGATCTGTGACTGCGTTTGTGCCGATTCCCTCTTTATCAAGGCCTGAAAATAGACATGAATGGGACTGCATCTGAAATGGGTGCAACATCAATTTAAAAGCATTTGTATGCATTTAAATTGACTTAATGGGTTGGATGCCCAAACTTACCAGCATTTCCCCCTTTTCCACCTTGTTCAGCCATCCAGGTTCAGTGCAAAACAAAGGTCTGTTTTGGGCATCCCAGCTTCTGAAAAGGTAAATTCAGAAGTTGGGACGCTTCTGAAGGGAGTAGGGGGAGAGGGGAGGAGGCAGGTCAGATCATTTGCTGGAGGGGAGGGGGGAGGGTGGGGACAGAGTGAGAATGAGGGAGACCAGATCATTCTCTGACCAGGGTGAAGGAGGAGGTGATTAGATGTATCTCTGGTGCAGGAGTGGAGGGGACAGGGGTCCGATTGCTCTTGGGGTGGGGTGGAGAGAAGGAGGGGGCAGGAGGGTAGGGGCTGGGATGTCTGTTGTCACTCTGCAGGCGATTGGTGGGGGGAAGTGGGGAAGAGGGTCACGATTGGTTGGTGAGAGTGGGGGTGTGTGTGGCTGGATAAGGGGGACAGTTATGTTGTGGGGGGTGGGGCGATAATCTGTGGGGACCATCGCTCTCGGGCCTCTTTTTGCGGCCAGGAGCGTTGTGACAGGGGACCATTTTCAAAATGTTTTTTATTGCGTATGTGTAGTTGAAGTCTCTGATCAGAGTAGTAGAGTTTCGGGTGCTATAAGCCCCACCCACAGCGTGATTCAGAATCACGTTTGTTTTTCAGGCTGAGTGTGTTTGGGGGCGCCTGAGAACAGGGTTCACAAGTCGTACCTGAATCACTCCCAGATACAGCACTTCGAATCAAAATGGTAAAATTGGGCCCAGAGTGAGCAGGTTTTGTTTTTGGAGATACTACCTTCTGAGGACCTGGCGGATGACACCTGTGAGAAGGGATACAACATGGGGTGGCACAGTGTCACAGCGGTCAGCACTGCTGTCTCAGCGCCAGGGATCCAGTGACTATCTGTGTAGAACTTGCACATTCTCTCTTTGCCTATATGGGTTTTGTCTGGATGCTCCGGTTTCCACCCACAGTCAAAAATGTGCTGGTTAGGTTTATTGGCCATGCTCAATGTCCCTTAATGTCCCAAGATCCCCCAAGGTTAGGGGGATCGGTAAGGTAAATGTGGGTGGTTGCGGAGATAGGGCCTATGCAATATATTCTATTGGAGAGTCAATGCAGGCTCGATGGGCTGAATGGCTTCCTTCTGCACTGTAGGGATCCTATGATTCTAAGAGCCACATATCCAATGGCTCTTAGAATGTGAATAATCAAAGGTGATTATAGTGTAAGTCACTGAATTGCTGAGATGCCTTCTTCACCGTGCACTGCATAATACCACATTGCAAGGTGGAAAGGAAATTCTGCGGAAAGGCGGATGATAGATCATACCCATTGTCAACAAACCAAAAACTAAAGTTAAAACTTTTCCTTATCTTTTAACCAGGTCATATTATTCACTTGAATGCCACAGTTCATGAGACAGAAGAAATATATGTTCAAATAAAATGCTCCATTGATCCAAGTAAACATGCATATCATGTAATTAACATATAACTCTGCTAATTAACATTGTTCTGTGCACCCAGTGAATCCCTCATGCAACTATTAACTCCCCTCACCTGCTTCCTATTACTTCGACGTGGTGCAGTCTCTGTGAACTCAGCAGAGCGAGAGGCAGACAGTTCACTCCCTACTCTAGTGCATGAGATAGTCATGAGTCTCATAGAGCCCTGCCTGCGACTGTCCCACCTGCATAGGGTTAGAGTTGGTTATAAGGGCAGTATGTGCAGCTTTGGTTGAGGGTGATGTGTGAGTAAGGATTGACAAGGAGTAGCAGAACACTGAGAAGAGTTCCTGCTTTCATATGCCCTTTGTCTTCTCTCCTAGTATGCCTGCATTTTCCCGCTAATGAAGAATTGGAGAACTCTTGTTCACATTTCAGTGAGGAGTGTGTTACCATGGTGAGGCTTTCCTCCATCCTGTGTAAAGTGGCAGGTAGAGTGCTCAAGCCTTTGTTTAGGAACAGAATGCATTAGGTTTTTTGCCGTGTCTGATTTTCCAGGTGATGCCATACCTTCCATGGAGGTGAATATCTGCACAAATGCCTGAGATATCTGGAATTAAAGGTTACTCTCAGTGATAGTGACCTGTGAAGCCGTTATCGTAAAAATCAAGCTGGTTCACCAACAACCTTTAGGGAAGGAAATCTGCCACCCTTATCTGGTCTGACCTATACATAACTTCAGAATATGGCCCTTTGAATTGCCCTTTGAAATGGCCAAGCTCTCAGATCAAGGACAAGAAAGGAACAAATGCCAGTGATGCCCACATCCCATAAATAATAAATGTTTTAAAATCATGTTATTCCTGCTGGAGGTGGAATCTTCCAATCTCTGCCTAAGAGGGTGCACTGATTCTGGAAATGCTGACAGAAACGTATCCATTTCTCGTGGTTGCTCCCCAAAATCCTAGTTACTGTCTGAAATCCAAGGCCTGGTATCTGCACCAGGAACAGAGAATGGAGTATCCTGCACCTTCTGATGGTGACTCTTCTTTGCTGTTCCAGTCTTCAGAACCTAGTCCTGCTCACGTGGTGTGCTCCTTACCATTTGATGACTGGTTATCTCTACTGCAGTACTCATAGGCATGATCCAAGTGATAATACATCTACAGTGTGAGTGCTCACCCTTCTCTGAGGACTCTTTGGCATGATCCTTCTGTGACTCTTCCATCACTCTTGAAGTATCTGTGTGATATTAAAGACATTTATTAGAGCAGACAAGTAGAAAACATTCAAAGTTCACATTATGCATCCCTTGACATTTAAGGGAGTGGTAACAGCAATACAAGATGAATGGCTGAGTGACTACTATGTGCCAAGTGGCAGTGTAATATCTAATTCTGTCATCAGATCTGGGAGAGACCCTTATCACTCCACTGAAAAATTGTGCACCATGAACTAGACTTGTAGTTAAATGTGCATTGATTAGCCCTGTGAATAATTCTGGTCACTGCATTGTAAAAAAGATATGGAGACAGCAGAGAGGGTGTTTTAAAAAAAGATTTCTGAGGATGTGACCAGGGATTCAGATGTAAACATATCATGAAAGGCCAAATAGGGCAGGTCTCCTTTCTCTCAAAAGAAAAGGCTGAAGAGTGACCTAATGGTAGTGTTTAAAATTATGAAAGCTTTTGATAGATCAGGTATGGAGATAATATCTTGTGGGGGGAAAAGAAACGAGAAACACAAGATGATGACCAAAATACCAAATTGAAACGAAAGGAGAAAGTGCTTTAAGTAGACAATGGTGAAAATATGAAATTTGTAATTAGCTGTTGAAGTGAATTGTATTGATGCATTTAAGAATCGTAAAATTCCTGTCGGACTTAAGGAGACTCAATGGGCCTAATGGCAGGCTCCTGCTCCTATTTTCTCTGTTGTTATGTTTATATAAGCTTTAATTTTTTTACTTTGCTCAATCATTTAATGTCTTTGAATAAATCAGGCCCTGACTTATTTTGAATGTTGTGCACTTGGAAGGTTAATCAGTCCACTGTGGCATGTATGAAATTTTGTACCCTGTTAGACAAGAAGAGGTTCCATTACTATAAAGAACAAAGAACAAAACAGCATGGGAAACAGGCCCTTCGGCCCAACGAACCCGCGCCGCCACCCCGATGTTCCCACCTCTACCTGTGATCCCTGTCTATGTTTATAAATCTATGGATTAAAAACCAAATTTGAGACAATTTAGGGAGAATTTGTTTTGCCAATTAGCCTAAGAGCACATCTTTGGGATGTGGGAGGAAACCGGAGCACCCAGAGAAAACCCACGCAAGCACGGGGAGAATGTGCAAACTCCCACAGACACAGGCCCAAATCCATGTATCTGCACAGCACAGCGTTTGTCACTGAGCTGTCGTGTTGCTCATCAAATGGTCCAGGTCAAGCCTACACTAACGACGTGAAGCAATAGGCTACTCTCGAAAAAAAATCCAAGAGCAGTCCTCTCACGACCCATCGCGTGTATGCCCCTCGTTAGACAACAAGGTGGACTAAAGCACCTGTAGGATAAAAAAAAGTACATCAATATCATCATCTATTTACATCCTTCCCAGGGACTCCCAAGGCTCATGATCCCTGTTTTAAATCAGTTTTTTATACCCCTCCATTCCCATTCTGTTCATGTGCCCATCTAAGTATTTCTTAAATAACTCCAGAGTGCCTGCCTCCACCACTGGTTCTAGATCACATTTTTGTAGGACTAGATAATAGCTAAATTTGTGATCTCAAGGTACATGACAATCCACCAACAGGATTGCCTGGTAATTTTGATCTTGTACAGCAGACATTTGTTATAGTGAAGTTGGGTGGTATTGTTTCCTACAAGACCATTAAGAACAAGGAACAAAAGAACAAAGAAAGGTACAGCATAGGAGCAGGTTCTTCAGCACCCCCACCAATCAACACCACTGTGCTGACCATGGTGCCCTAACAAAACTGAAAATAACCTTCTGCTCTTACTTGGATCATATCCTCTATTCATGTCCCCATCCAAATGCCTCTTAAATTTTGCTAATGTACCTGCTTTCACCTTCTTGGCAGTGTGTTCCAAGCACCTACCACTCTCTGTATGAAAAGCCTCCCCCACACGTCTCCCTTAAACTTTCTCCCTCTCACTATGAACCTGTGCCCCTTGTGATTGACATCTCCATCCTGGGAAAAAGCCTCTGACTATCCACCTTGTCTATACTTCTCATAATTTTGTAGACCTCTATCAGGTCTCCCCATCAGCCTCAGTTTTCCAGTGAAAACAATCCTAGTTTATTCAACCTCTCAGAGCCAACACTCTTGAGACCAGGCAACACCCTGGTGAACCTTCTTGCACTTGCTCTAAAGTTTCCACGTCCCTCTGGTAGTGTGGCGACTAGAACTGTACAAATATCTCCAAATGTGGTCTAACCAAGGTTATTAGTGGATCAAGTGTATATACTGCTAATGCTATATTGTGCTAACAAAAAAATTCCAATGAGGTAAATCCTCATTCCTGTTAATGCTACTATTCAAATATAAGTGTACACAGCAACCAATGTAAAATACACTGTAGTTAAGTAAAATAAATAACAGCAATGAACTGACTAGCAATATAACTTTAATTATGATATGTTAATTTAGTTTATTATTGATCGACTTTTCATTGAGCCATTCATTCAGTCCAGGAACACAGGGGGCGATTCTCCCATCGCAATGCGCACATTTTTTGGCGGGTGGGTTGGGAGATGCACGTGTTGGCCATTTAATGGGCTCCCCATGAGCATCTACAACTCACGCGCATCTCCCAACTTGAAAAAATGGCACTGCCGAGACTGTGCTGAAAGCTAACTTGCCACTGATTTGCATTAGTTAACATAGTTTAGTATGCCATTTTTGGGATTGATACGGCAATCTCCGCCACGTTTGCATCTTCCACTCTTTGTCATGATGTCAATTTTGCGCGAATGAGAATAGATATATAAAAGTCTCAGACTGGTGAAGCAGCCTTGAACTGACGTGAGGAGGTAAATGTTGTGAGCAGAGTGCAGGACATGTCACAGGCAGGCCCTGGTGGATGTCCTCCTACTATCTTCTGGTGCTGGTCTGTGGACCAGTGATATCGGGAGTTGGGGGGCTTCTGTATTCTCAGATCTCTCTGACTGAGGGTCCCAGAAAGAGTTCTGCTTAGCCTTCCCCTCCAGGACAGTGCTCTAGCTCAGTGGCAGAAGGTGCCTGACGGAGTCCTACAGAGCCTTCCCCTCCAGGGCAGTACTGTGGCTCAGTGTAGGAGGGTCTCCGATGTAATCCTGCTCAGCCTTCCCCTCCAGTGCACTGTGCAGTGACATTGTCTTGCTGCGGGGTGTGGTCAGAGACTCCACTGAGTGCTGGTGTTCTGGGGTTGGGGAGGGAATTCACCATGGGTTGAATGAGGTCTAACCAGATGAAGAAACTGTTGCTCCAGGCTGGGATGCAGATGTTCAGACACTGCCTGCGTGGAACCTGCTGTCACTGGGCACACATCTGGTCCTGATTTGCAGTCCATCCCTACCCTGTGACATGGACCAGCAACACATGCCTGTAACAGATGCTGCAGTAGCACATACAGCAATGGCTCAAGGCTGCGCGGTGCCCACGGCTCATACCGACCTGATTAATCTGTAGCAGCAATTGTCATGATAGGAATCTCACACAACCTAATCAGGTCACACATGGCACCATATATTGTGTGGTATTGCTAGCTCGCACAAGTGAGGGTCCTGGCCCAAGTGAGGAATTGTGGTGGTGTTAGGTCTATGCACCAATGACATTAATCCATCATTCTATGGTCTTTCCAAACCCACTGTGCAGATGTATTTCAAATTGATCAATTTAAAGCTGGCCGTTATGGAGGTGGCATTCACAGCTTCTACCAGCTCCTCTCACAATGCTATGTAACAACTGCATCCCTTAGGTGAGGGCCCTGACCAGGGAAGATCCATTCATGCCTCTTCCCCCACGGCATCAAGCAGGTGCTCTTGGTCACCCTCGAAGAACCTTGGTGCTGCTTTCCTCAAAGACATCTTTCACCATCCGAAGACACAGCGGGCAGTGGCTGTGAGCCTCGACAACTTAGCCCAGAGTCAGAAGGCTACTGCTGAGAGGGCTCCAGAGCCTGGCTTGCTCATAGAATGCTAAAGCAGAGGAGCTTCAGAGCTTAGCCAAGTCTCAGAGGGCCAGGATTGAGCGATCACAGATAATGGGGCAGACGCGTCTGGGCCTCCAGGACTGGCAGAGCCAGGTGATGCCGGAGCTTCTGGAGTTCAGTCCAGGTACCCTGATGTCCCATGAAGTATGCCTCTGGCCTCTGGGCACCCCAAGAGAGGAGTAAGGGCTTGGGCTCATACCAGGCTTTCCATCCAGGAGATCTCAGACATCTCATGACTTTTCAATTCCCCCTTTCCTCACACCAGGGCATCTCAAAGCCAGAGAGATGAACAGAATGGCACCAAAACAGGGCCATCTGCAAGTCAGCCGGGGCCCTCCAGGTTCCCAGCCACTAGGATACATTACAGATAACGGGGCATGCATCTCAGCTGGACACCTCCATCTCCGATGTGCATCCTGGAATAGCACCTAGAAGAAGCAGTTGACAGCACAATATTAGAAAATGGTAGTTCACTAAGAGGGCGCAAGTGAACATCACCAGTAGTCAGGGTTTATTCATTGCTAACGTTAAGTTACAATAAATTTTTATTTGCACCTCACAGCTGTGACTAATGTGTCTCTGATTCAGTTTCCCCCACCATAGCAGAGCTGAGTAGTCCCCATTCCCACGTGTGGAGGTGTTGTCTGTCGTGCCTTCGAGACTCAGTCACGTGTAACAGAGTACCTGCCCTATCTTCCCCAACATCCACCAGATCCTTGGTGCCAGTAGCCCCCCCACTCCCTCCCCACCCCTAATTGGCCATGTGTCCTCATCTCTTACAGCTGTACAGACCAGGTGGCTGGACTCAGTATTGAATTTAATAGCTGTAGATGGTAACTCTTGCCACATTTTGGTCCCTTCTCTTTGCACGTTTCAATCTTACTCATTCATCATTCCATCATTCATACCTCCTCTTGAAACATTTTTTATTCATTTTTTTACTTGTTCTGTAACCATCAATGGCAGTTTTTCTGTCATTTTCCCATTTTCCACTTTATCATGGACCTTCTGTTTTTCTTCTACTCCGTCCCTCCTTTCTCCCTCCCCCAACAACTCCCTCCCACCTCTTCCCAAACTTCCACTGGTTTAAAAGCTATTACATTTCTAACCTATTTCAGTTCTATGACATGATGATACAATGGTTAGCACTGCTGCCTCACAACTAGGGGCCTGGGTTCAATTCCAGCCTTGGGTGCTGTGTGGAGTTTGCATGTATGGGTTTCTTCCGGTACTCTGGTTTCTTTGGGTTGATTGGCTATAATAAGTTGTCCCTTGGTGTCAGGGGGATTACCAGGTAAATATGTAGAGATAACAGGGATAGGGCCTGGATGGAATTATTAACGGTGCAGGCTCAATGGGCTAAATGGCCTCCTTGTTGATTTTATATATGACTCTAAATAATTTCTCATCTCTGTTTCAAATCCCTTATCCTAAAACTGACTTCTTATTCTAGATTAGCCTACAAGAGGAAACATCCTCTTCACATCTGCTTTGACAATTCCCCTTATCATCTTGCACACTGCAATTAGATTGCCTCTCATTCGTCTAAACTCCAGGGACTATAAGCCTAAATGGCCTAATCTCTCTTTGTAAGACAAACCACTCATCTCTGGAATCAATCCGGTGAACCTCCTCTGAATTGCCTTCAACGCTACTCCATCCCTCCTCACATAAGGAGACCAAAACTACGCAATATCCTATTAGTGTCGTCTCACTAATGTCTTGTACAGTAGCAACAAACTTCACTACTTTTATATGCTATTCCATGAGCAATAAATGTTGATAATCCATTTATCTTCCTTATTATCTGCTATACATGCATACTAGTTTTCTGTGATTCATGCATAAGGACACCCTGGTATCTTTGCACCAAAGTTTCTGCTCATTTATATTATAATTTGTATTTTTTCTATCAAGATGTTCTGCCCACTACACTGTTGATAAGCTTAGTATATGAATTTCACTGCTGGTGTGACATAGGTGCATGGGCCAGATTTTCCAGTGATTGGCTAATCAAATCAAACAGAATGTTCCTTCATTAGTAATCGGTAGTGTACAGACCACACTCAGTTTGCACTTCCAAAACCTAAATTTCAACAATTAGATTTGATTTTGTGATTGGATTGCACTTGCTGAACAATCCTGAATCTGCCAACAGCTACCAATTAGCTAACAACTAATTTAAGATAATCGGTGGAATTCTACCACACCACTGAGCAGGCGAGTTAAATCGGGCAAGGGCTGGACAATGGGAAGATCTTGGGCAGAGTTTTTTCGGTTTCCGGTCAGGTGATCCTGCCCAATTAGTCAAGCTCATTATTCAAGCTCATTTACATTTGCTAGAAATTGCATGCATTCATATACAGGGATCTGTTCTCTGAAAACAAAAGGCAACATGCTTAAGCCTTGCAGTTTTTTGGAATTACCTGAGATTTTGGGGAGACCATGGCTGGAATTCTCCCATCCTGCCCGCCACTGGAATTTTAGTGGCAGGTTGCGGAAATGTGAAACGGGAATTTCTGGCTTTTAAAACAGTGCAGCTGGAGAATTCTGCCCCATCAGTTTCAATGTTTTCTCCATGGCAACATCTTAGTTAGAGTCAATTTGCCAATCAATTGGCGCCCTTTTCTCCAGAAGTATGAATTTTTGTGAACATTTGAGATTTAGCATTCTTGCATTTACCTTGATGAGTACTGGACAAAAAGCTTTGGCTTACTCCAATTCAGAGTCACAGGAATTGGAACCTATCTCAACAATCACTGAGTGTTAGGTGGGTACACCTAGGATGGGAGACCAGTCCCGCATGCACCAATGTGCACGCATGCATACATGCACGTGCACACACACACTCACTTACTCACTACTCTGAAGGACAATGTACAATGGTCAATCCACCTAATCTGCACATCTTTGGATTGTGGGAGGAAACTTCTGCACCTGACAAAAACCCATGTAGATACATGGGAGATACGTGGAGAATGTACAAATTCCATTCAGAAACCTGAGGTCTTGGAGCTGTGAGGCAACAGTGCCCACTGCACAGCCCTCTTTTTGTTTAGTTTTCCTTAATCTGTTTTCTTGTCTCCTGCTCCTTCACCTATGAAGAAGACTTCTATTGGTTTGAAATGCTTTCAAACCAATTTCAAAATACTTGTTTCCCCTGTTGTGGCCTTTTGTTTGTGTTGAGTTGTTTACTTTGAACATTTCAGGGGTTAAAGCAGCAGGACAGAAGGTGGAGTACGATTTTACACCAGAAAGAACATAAAACAATTGAAAGGCTTCTTGTTACATGTCTGGCTATCAGACATGTATGTCTGCTTTCCTATTAAAGTTACGGAAAGGAAGATCAGGTGGTCTGTACAGCAGGCGGCTGATCAGTTGCTACCCATTTTGCTAAAGTTGTACCTTAGAAGCAGTTCAATTCCTAATATGGTTGCTGCAGTATTTTCATAGAATCATAAAATAATTCAGCACAGAAGGAGGTTATTCCTTCCTATTGTGCCTGGTTCTGATCTTTAAAACAGATGTTCAATTATTTGCACAGTTTTGCTTTTTCTCCATTGCCGTGCACTTTTTTTATTTCAAGTTTTGCTCTAACTCTCTTTTTAAATTGAAATTAAATCACCTTTTCAGACAGTGCATTTCTGATTATAACAAAATAGCATGTATTTTTTAGTCTCTCTTATGTTGTTTCTGGCGTTATTGCCAATTACCTTAAACTTATGTCCTTTAGTTCCTGACCTGTCTGCCTCTGGAATCACTCTGTTGATTTACACCATCAACTTTTTTCATGATTTGGAATAGCTTCAACAAAAAAATCCATTAAATGTCTCCATTTGAAAGAGAAAAATCTTAATTTCTACAGTTTCTCAATGAAATTGAAATCTGCATCATCTCTAAGACCATAATCCCTCGTGCTAGACCTTTGCTAGCACGAGGGGACACAGCTTTAAATTAAGGGGTATGAGTTATAGGACGGATATCAGAGGTAGGTTCTTTACTCAAAGAGTGATTAGGGAGTGGAATGCCCTGCCTGCAGCTGTTGTAGATGCGCCAAGTTTGGTGGCGTTTAAGAGGTTAATTGATAAGTATATGGAAGAGAAGGGAATGGTTTAGTTTGGAGGGGCATTGCTTTTTATTTTGGTCGGCACAACATCGAAGGCCGAAGGGCCTGTTCTGTGCTGTAATCTTCTATGTTCTATGTTCTATAATCAACAAGTTTATGCACTTTTAAACATTGGTGGAAGGGAAAGTTACAGACTGGAAGGTTTTGCAAACTGCACCAATTCAGATGTGACTGAGAGCTCTGCACAAATGCCAAGATAAAATATCCAGGCAATCTGTTGAGGAAACCTGAAATCTTGAAGTAAAAATTGAAATGAAGCTATTAAGACAATTCAATGGGATGAATTTTAGTAATGTCAATGTCAAAAAAATGTCAACAAAACAAAGGAGATAGTCATCGACTCAGGAAATGTAGTGTAGGGCATACCCCTGAGTACAGCAATGGGAAAAAAGTAGAAGTGGTTGAGAGCTTCAACTTTTGAGGTGTTCAGATCACCAAAAACCTGTCTAGTCTTCACACATCAACACTATAGTTAAGAAAGCCCATAAAAGCCTTTACTTTCTCAGAAGAGCAAGGAAATTTGGCACGTTAGCTGTGACTCTCACCCACTTTTACAGATGCACCATAGAAAACATTCTTTCTGGTTGTATCACAACTTGTTATTGCTCTTGCTCTGCACAAGACTGCAAGAAACTACAAAGGATTATGAATGTAGCCCAAGCCATCACACAAACCAACCTCCCATCCATTGACTCTGTCCACTCTTCCCGCTGCCTTGGAAAAGCAGCCAGCATAATTAAGATACAAAAGTCTGAGGTCATGTACCAACCGATTCAAGAATAGCTTCTTCCCTGCTGCCATCAGATTTTTGAATGGACCTATCTCACACTAAGTTGAACTTTCTCTACACCTTAGCTATGTCTATAGCACTACATTCTGCACTCTTTCATTTCCTTCTCTATGAACTTTGTATGCTTTGTCTGTATAGTGTGTAGGAAACAATATCTTTCACTGTATACTAATATGTATGACAATAATAAATCAAAATATGTGATTGTACATTATGTAATGTTTAAAATGTAAGTTTGGATCTTATAAATATTGACTTATGAGAAAAAAAACACAACAACCCCCTCCCCACATTAAAAGGAGTATTTAAATGGAAAGTAATTGAGTAAATTTTATGCTGTAGAAAACCCAATCCACAAAAAAATGTACAATTCATAGCTAGGAATCAAGTTTCAAGCATTTTATAAGCAAACATTGAAGTATCTGAGATGGCAGATCAATACCAAAAGAAGCTTAATTATCTGAGACATTCAAACAAGGTATGTATATATCTTGATGGAAAATTATTAAAACTTTAAAAACTTCTCCCAGCAAAAGTTAAGATTTTAAATCTGCCTTCTGAAGGAATATGATATGAACTAGCCCAGAGTTCATAAAAGTCGCCAACAATACAGTTTCTTTAATCAGGACAAAATGTAAATAACACTGTCTTATGACAAAGAAGATATTATAAAATTTAATAACAATAAGGTTTCTTGCAGTGGGACTTCCAATGAAACCAGCTGCCTACAAACTTACAACCATAGCCTTTTTTTATGCATGTTCCCTTTCTAATTGTTTGTGCAGCTAGCTACCAACATGTTGTAAGATGTGTGCTGTAATATTTTTTTATTTGTGTTTATCAGTAGTATATTTCTTCTTGATTATTTCAATTATGCTATTGAATTATAATTATCTCTGATTTAAATGTTTTGATGTTTCAGTAAGATATTTGTAAAATAATTCAATAAATCAGCTGTAGAATTTTGTAAGCTTACATATAAATGTTTATTAACCAAAATAATGTTGTAAATGCAAATATTTGCTACTGTGTTGACATTCTGGTTGTATCATAGCTTGGTATGGCTCCTGCTCTGCCCAAGACTGCAAGAAACTACAAAGGATCGTGAATGTAGCCCAGTCTATCACACAAACCAGCCACCCATCTATTGACTCTGTCTATACTTCCCACTGCCTTGGAAAAGCAGCCAGCATAATTAAGGACTCCACTTGGCCCGGACATACTTCCTCCCACTTTGTTCTGTCAGGAAAAGGATACGAACGTCTGAGGTCATGTACCAACCAACTCAAAAACAGCCCCTTCCCTGCTGCCATCAGACTTTTTAATGGACGTACCTCAGACTAAGCTGATTTCTCCCTGCACCCTAACTATGTCTATAACACCACATTCTACACCGTGTACTTTCCTTCTCTATTAACAGTACGTTTTGTCTGTATAGTGTACAAGAAACAATACTTTTCACTGTTTACTGATACATGTGACAATAATAATTTAAATGAAATCAGATCAAATCAAAAATTTAACTTAAAATTTAACTTCACAGCAGCTGCAGATTGACATTTTATCGAATAGCTATCTCAACTTTTCAAATTTCTTGAAATAATTTTTTAATATATATTTTGACAGAATGGTGAATAAAACAGGTTTTTAATTGTGCAAAGCAGAGTGGTAAGGGAGGGGAGAAGAGGGAAAGGAAAGACCGAGGGAGAGGAGGAAATGAGGGATAGAAAAGGTGGAGGGAGAGAACATAGAACATAGAACATTACAGCGCAGTACAGGCTCTTCGGCCCTCGATGTTGCGCCGGCCAGTGGACCCTCTAACCTAAACTATTCCAATATCATTGGAAGGACATATTATTAATTTTGAAAACTCAATGTCCATAAGCAGTAGTGGCTAGGTGATCTCGAGATTGTTTTCAACCTGCACTGCTTTCTGGAATACTTATCAGAGGGAAAGGTCACATCAATTCACATGTTGCTTATGTTTTCAAATTTACAGCTTGCATATGTCACCTAAAGGAAAACTTCCCTAAAACATTTGAAATAGCCAAGTAGCTTTTTTTTCTCATTGTAAATGCAGAACTCATTTCACCCTATATCAAAATCACTATTAAGGGGCTTCTAAGGATCAACATTGTGTCAAAGAAACTCTTAAAATTGGGATAAACAATACTGCTAAAATACAAAACAAAATCTAAATGAACTTTATCTGAAACTTATTTCAGTCACTTCAAATCCATTTCATTGTATATGAAAATACATTTTAATGGAATTAACAGCAGAATGTCATGGCAAAGTTTTAAAAATATATACCTTTCACTTTCTGTGCATTACATATATATATTTTCTAAACATTTTTAAAGTAACGTTTATGAGTTGCAAGTAGACTTGCATTAATACTGCAATTATGCTACTGTGATAATCCCCTAGTCACCACACTGCAGCACCTGCTAGGATAAATTTAGCATGGCCAATGTATCTAACATACACATCTTTTGGACTGTGGGAAAAAACTGGAGCACCCAGAGGAAACCCATGCAGACATGGGAAAATGTGCAGACTTTGCATAGACAGTGACTCAAGCCAGGAATTGAACCCAGGTCCCTAGCACTGTGAGGTAGCATTGCTAACCAGTGTGCTACTGTGCCTTCTAAGTAGGAAGAAATTCAGCATAACAAATCATGAAGTCTCGTATTATTGATGCGGGGTCAGCAGTTTGGAATACAGATTCAATGGCATGTTATCAGTAGTAACAATTTAAATACACAATTGAAGGGTTTTAGGAGCCTAGAAATAATAACCTTTAAAAGCCGAATTGCAGTTGTGAATAGGAATCAAATGATGCTTGAGATCCTTAGCTTCATTTCAAGAGGAATAGATCATAAAAACAAGGAAATATCACTTCATTTTCACAGATTGCTACATTGATTAAATTTAATTTATTTCAGGTTTGGGCACTTCACCTTAGAAAGGAACATACCTTCCCTGGGGGAAGGTGAGTAATGATTTCACAAGGTTGTACTTAAAAAGACCCAGGGTTAATGTGACTCACATTGCCTGGAGATAAGGAAATTACAAAGGTATTTTAAAATAAGGAAGGGAACTGACAAGACAGCTAGGAAATAATTATTCTCTCTATCACATGTATCCAAAGGTAAAATGAGAAATAAATTGGCTCAAAGTCAATTAAGGTAAATTTATTCAAAAAATATTTGTAAGGTTGTGAATCCCACTACCATGTGGATGTAAGATCAGCTGTTGTTTAAAAGGGAGGGGTATACTTACTGCTGCCTCCTGATCAGCAGCAATACCAATTGCCTTAGTTTATTCTTCCTCTGTCCTTCCAGAATGATGTACCTGTTGGGGGCGAGACTTGCCAAACTCCTTCCCGTCCCTGTCATCACTACTAGCTCTGACATTGTAAACTCTATATATCAACTATCACTGCTTCCCCCCTGTCAATGCCATTGTCAACCTCCTCCCTCAATGTCAGTAAAACAAATGAGGCAATCATTGACTTCAGCAAGTGCAGTGGAGGGCGTGTCCCTGTCTACATGAATGGTGATGAAATGGAAATGTTATCCAGATCATTGACAACCTGTTCTGGTTCCTCCACACTGACGATATAGTTGAGAGAGCCCACGAACACTCCTACTTTCTCAGGAGGCTAAGGAAATTTAGCATGTCCCCTATGACTGTCATCAACTTTTACAGATGCACCATAGAAAGCATCCTTGCAGACATATCACAGCTTGATGTGAGTCCTGCTCTGACCAAGACTGCAAGAAACTACAAAGGATTGTGGTTGTAGCCCAATCCATCACTCACAGCCCTGCAAGATATAGTTTTACTTATTAAAAGTGTGC
Organism: Sphyrna mokarran; assembly: GCA_024679065.1. NCBI lineage: Eukaryota > Metazoa > Chordata > Chondrichthyes > Carcharhiniformes > Carcharhinidae > Sphyrna > Sphyrna mokarran. Next base: position 77,321,471 of record JAGIQG010000004.1, on the reverse strand, counting down.
TTATCACCACGAGGTTTATGTGCCAATCATGATGATATTTTGGGCTTGAGAAAATACGCGAGTGAAGGATGATGGGACTTTTCTCCATCTTGTTATACTTTACACAACTTCTCCTTTTTCAATCTCATCATAGTTGTAGTTTAGGCCTTAGCTTTAAATCACACCCTTGTCTCGACCCCTCTGACAACCCTTCTTTCTTTGAGCAACTAATCTTGTTCCACCCTCCACAACTTCATTTAAAATCCTTGTTCCATACCGCCACCCAAATATACTTCAGATGCCTCATTGAAATATCTTCCCTTCTTTCTTCTCCCTGCCTCTGCACTGAACAACTCTGCATTCTTGGTCGTTTCAAACTTCATCTCACCTTTTCCTGTTTTCTCTACTCCTGATGCTCTGTAATCACATGTAAGCAGCTCCAAGATTTTTTTATTTCACATAACATCACTGCCCATCACTGAAGTGGCAGGTTATTCCTTTGTATGGATTCTCTCCAAATCACCCTCTACCTCCCTGACCCCCTCCTTTCTATGGATGGTCCTGAAACAAACTCTTCCCCAAAGTCACTTACCTGACAACTCTCCAATTTTCAGTTATATAAGCTTTGGCATTTAATCCATCATTTTAGCTTGGCAGTCACTGATTCACTAATTCACACCTTCAGCACTGTCTTTGATGAATTGTTCCACAAAAACTATTATTTTTTTCCCCCTGACTTATTCCCCAGTATATCCCTCATCTCTAATCCCTTAAGTACAAGGGGACCAACTGGCCCTTAAGTCCAAAGGTGATCAATTGGTCAAATCAGGAATTGGCTAGGCCACTTTAAAATATCATCGAGCAATGCTCTCCACTTCCACCATTCACAAATCATGCAAGAAAGCAAGGATAACACCGACTTCTCTACTCTAATTTCCTACTCAAGCTACCCTCTTCATTTCCTCTACTTTTTTCTCCAACTACAAGAGCAATGAATTAAAAGACGCTTCTGTTGTAAATATAAACACCATCTGATCAACCATCTCTGCAGCTTTCCTCCATTCCCCTAGCATACTGTGACTAATTTTCTTTAATGTACCTCTTGCCCTAACCCTGAATTTGCATCTTCCTCAGTTTCCCTCTGCTCACACCCTGTCTGAAGACGTCATGTTAATGAAGTCCACCGATTGCTCGCTTGACCTTATTCATAATAAACTGCTTACCACTCAACTTCCTTTCCTAGTTTCCATACTAGCTGACATTATGAATATTTCTCAGACATCAGATTTAGTCTCCCTCTGTTTCAAGTAAGTTATTCTCATCCCCTCCTCAATAATAACCCTTGATCTTTCTGTCCTTGCAAACTGCTATCCCATCTCCAACCTTTGATTTGGTTTCCAAATTCCATACCAATCTTTCTCGGAACCCCTTGTTTGAATCCTTCCAATCAAGTTTCCGCCTCTGTCATGACACCAAGATGGCTCTTACTAAAGACACAGGTGATATCATGTGTGTCTGTCATAAGGTAAGTCTCTTCCCTTCGTCCTCGTCAACCTTCCTGCTGCCTTTGGCAATGTCAGCAATATAATTCTGCTCCAAATGTCCAGCTGGATTAGACTGCACTTGCTTGGCTACCTTGATATTTATTCTGTTGTAACCAGAAAAGGTTGCTTTCTTTACAACAGAGGAAGCTAAAGGGTGAACTACAAAATTATAAGAGACTTATTTCCCCGAGTGGAGGGCCAGTTACCAAGGAGCACGGATTTAAGGTGATTTATAAAAGAATTAAAGGGGACTCGAGTAAATTCTTTTTCATCCAGTGGAAATCTGGAACCCACTGACTATTAGTGGTTGGGGCTGAAGCCTTTAACTCATTTAAAAGGTACTTGGGTCCATGTCTGAAGTGTTGGAACCTGAAAGGCTACAGGCCAGGTGCAGGAAATGGGATTAAAATGAGTGGCTATTTTGGTTTTCCTCTTTTTTTGGCTGGAGTGGACATGATGGGCTGAATGGCCATTTCCTGTACTATTTCTTTTCTATGGTTCTGTCATTTACAGTGGTTTCTCTTTCCACTTCCACATCTTTAGTTCTGCTCTCCCCCTCAAGGATCTTTGGTCCTATTCTGTTCCTCATTTGGAAGCTACCCCTCGATCACAACATCCAAAATCATGCAGTACGTTTGCACGTTTCTGCTGATGATACCCAGCTAGCTCTAGCTCACTACACTCTTTCTTACCTACTCCACTGTCGCTAGCTGTCAAACTACTTATTTTACCTCCCTCTTTGGATGAACAGAAGGGGAAAACCAAAGCCATTAGTCCCCTCCATAAACTCCATTCCCTCACTATCTTTCCCAACCCTTTCTCTGGCAACAGCCTCAGGTTGAACCAATCACTTTTCAATCTTGATCTTATAATATAATCCTGCTCCAAATGTCCAGCTGGATAAGACTGAACTTCCTGGCATACAAAGACAACCTGCTTACACCTTCATAACATTGTCCAGCTACAGCCTTCTCTCAATTCATCTGCTGCTGAATGCCCCATGCACACCTTTAACTCTAGAATTGACTATTCCAACAACTCCTTAATGGTCTCCCACATTCTAACTTGGGGAAAATTGAAGTTATTCAAAGCTCTGCCATTCATGTCACTCAAAGTCCTGTTTACTGATCTTTCTTTCCAATGCTAGCTGATTTACACTGGTTCCCCATCAGTCAATATCTCAATTTTATAATGTTCATCCATGTTTTCACATGGTTTTATGGCTTCAACCTTTCCTATCTTTTCTGTAGCCCAACAATTTCCCTTGGTCCCTAAACCCTGTGATTTTTGGCCATTTGAAGATTCCTGATTTTAATCACTCCACTGTTGGTGATGGTGCCTTCAGCTCTCTGTGTCATAAGCTCTGGAATTCTCTCCCTAGATCTCCTCACATCTCTCCCTCTCTTTCTTCCATCAAGATTAGAAATAATAGATAATAATATAGAACATAGAACAGTACAGCACAGTACAGGCCCTTCATAAGAGCATAAGAAATAGGAGCAGGAGTAGGCCACCTAGCCCCTCGAGCCTGCTGCACCATTCAATAATATTATGGCTGATCTGAATTGGATCAGTTCCACTTTTTCACCTGCTCTCCATAACCTTTAATTCTCTTATCGATTAGAAATCTATCTATTCGTGACTTAAACATATTAAACGAGGTAGCCTCCATCACTTCAATGGGCAGAGAATTCCAGAGGTTCACCATCTTCCTAGAAAAGAAGTTCCTCCTCAACTTGCCCCCCGCCTCCTATTTTAAGGCTGTGCCCTCTGTTTCTGGTTCCTTTCTAAGTGGAATCTCTCTATCTCTACCCTATAGAGCCCCTTCATTATCTTATATGTTTCTATAAGATCCCCCCTCAGCCTTCTAAACTCCAATGAGTACAGGTCCAATCTACTCAAGCTCTCTTCATATGCTAACCCCTTCAGCTCTGGTATCAACCTGGTGAACTTTCTCTGTATTCTCTCCAAGGCCAATATATCCTTTCACAAGTAAGGAAACCAAAATTGCACACAGTACTCCAGCTGCGGCCTCCCCAATGCCTTGTACAGTTGCAGCAAGACCTCCCTGCTGTTCTCCTGAAGGCTGGGTAGTTTGCTGCAGACAATGCTGTGTTTGAGGTTGTATGGTTGTTTGAAGGCAAGTAGTGGAGGTGTGGGGATGGCCTTGGCAAGATGTTCGTCTTCATCGATGACATGTTGAAAGCTCTGGAGAAGATGTTGTAGTTTCTCTGCTCCGTGGAAGGACTGAACAAGGAAGGGTACTCAATCCACCATATCCCATGTGTGTCTTCTGAGGTCGTTTATGTGGGTTTTCATTGTGGCGCATTGGAAATGTTGATCGACAAGTTGATACCATATCCTGTCCTTATAAGGGCATTTTTCAGCATTTGTAAGTATTCCTTTGCGATCCTCCTCATCTGAGTAGATCCTGTGTATGTGGAGGGCTTGTCCGTAGGGGTGGCTTCTTTAATGTGTTTAGGGTGGAAGCTGGAGAAGTGGTGCATCATGGGGTTATCCATGGACTTGCGGTACAGTGAAGTGCTGAGGTGACCGACCTTAATGAAAATGCTTGTATCCAAGAATGCAACCAATTCTGGATGAGTCTGATGGTGGGATGGAACTTGTTGATGTCATCGTGTAGTTATGTCTGTAATTTTTCGCCATGAGTCCAAAGGAAGAAAATGTTATCAGTTTATCTTGAGTATAGAGTCAGTTGAAGGTTCTGTGTAGTGAAGAAGTCTTGTTCGAATCTGTGCATGAAGATGTTGGCATATTGAGATGCAAATTTTGTCCCCATGGCTGTTCCATATGTCTGGATGGAGAATTGGTTGTTGAAGTAAAGACATTGTGGTCCAGGATGAAGTGGATGGGTTGTAGATTTGCATCTGGAGATTGACAGTTGTTGGTATTGAATACTGAAGGAGCTGCAGCAATGCCATCATTATGGTGATGCTGGTGCCTGGGTTTGCAAAATATCAGTAACCATCCTGGTTGGAGGCAATTCACACTTCTTTAACCTGTGCTTAACCTCCCTCTCCTCACATTCTCTGCATCTGTTAAGACTTGATTGCCTGTTAAGACTCACATTCCAACCATTATCTTGTAATTAAGTTTGTGTCTATATATGCCCTATTTGTGAACCAAACTCTTCATCAACACTTTGATGAAGGGGCAATGCTCCGAAAAATTGTGCTACCGGAAAAAGCCTGTTGGACTTTGACCTGGTATTGTGAGACTACTTACAGATTCTTCATTGTAAAGCTTGGCCCTTTGTATCCAATATATAGAAGGTCTGGATTCTGGTTTCAGATCATGATAACTTCCCTATTGTAAAAGTAAAGTACCCCCGTTCACTATTCAAGACATATGTGTCCCTTTGGATTTTGACCTGTGGTAATCTCATGGAGGCAATTTTTAGGTGTATTAATTTTAAATGTCCAGTTTTACATTGGGCCTAATTTCTCAGGCCTTGTCCATTTGACCACACTGTGAACAGCTGCTCCAGCCAAACGCACTTTCCCTTTAAAAGGGGCCAACTTTAAGCAGCACAGATTAGCTTTAATGGATATTTGCCACGTTTGAAATTGAATTGCGGCAGATGTATCCAGCTAATGAATACGCTGGTGAGAAGCAGAGATCATGAAAATGAGCAGGCGCCATGAAGTTAGCATGTTGCCTGCATTTTAGCCAAGGGGATTACATTGTGAGCCTGGTGTCTGTTTTCAAAGGTGATCCAATCTATCCTTCTGTCTATGCAAAGAACTTTGTAAATTCTAGTCATTTTTTCATTGAGTTTCATGAATAATTCTGAGAAGCACAGCTGAATACATTTTATTACAAGATTCTAATAAAATTATGTTTTCTCTATTACCCATATCGGATAAAAATACTCGTGTGGGGGTTAAAAATTTAATTCATCACTCAATATTGATTTTACAGTTTTTCTGAAGGAACTGTTTCAAGGAGCCTTGGGAATGCGATAAAGCAAGGACTTCATAAAGAATTAACACTCAGTTGATAGTGGATAATAGTTGATTTTACATAATGATAGAAGACAGAACATGGGAGGGACTGACAGGCAAGTGTAAAACTATTTCGTAAAACATCATTTTGAAGTGGAACAGAATAATTAATTCATGTGCAACAGAATTTTTGGACTTTGAAGATCATTTAATTGAATTGCAATAAATGGTATGCATTTCAACTCAGCAAATAGCTTGTTATCTGGCTATCTTCAATTAGAAAGACAACTGCACATTGATTAACCCCTCATCTTTTTTGCTTCACTTGAAACATTAAAGGATGGCTCAGAACATGCGGAGGTAGTTGCACTAGCATAAAGAACACGCTTGCTTTTATGTGCAGTTACCTTCCTGATTCCTGTTTTTATGGAAAAATACCAGGTGAACTTAACTGAACACCCACTTTATAGACACTTGACTATTGTGCTCCCTCACCAGTATGATTAAAGTCTCAGCATTACACCAAAAGTTAATTATGGAAATATACCTACTCGGCAAGAAGCACCATAAAATATTATTGCTTTTCCTTCAGGGATGAATAAGTAAAGTTAAAGTAAGTATCAATCCTTGATGTGAATGTTTGGATTAATTTCTCTCCCCATTTCAATGTTCATGATTTCTTTCTTGAGTAGGCACAAAGCCCTGTGTAACCTTGAATAACCTGAAAATGCACACTATCTAAAACAAGTGTTTCTAGTCATGAAGAAAACGAATAATATATACAAACTGCATTGGATATAGACAGAGAAGAAAGCTGTCACAGCAAATAGATTTAAAGTCTAATTTATCTCAAGCCACAAAATAGGAAAGGGAATAATTGACATTTGTCACTCTTAAATGAGAAGGGAAACAGTAATAGAGCCGCTTTTGATGGGATTTGTAAATATCTTACCGAGGCTTAGGTTAAATAGAACAACAAAGTGTTGCAATGAGGGCTAGCCACAATACATGTATCCCGCAACTTTTAAGAGAAAGACCTGATGAAAACCTTGGACAAAAAGGTATTAGGTAGCATAACAGTCATTGTTGTATCCTTTCTAACTCAATCAATACTGAAGAGTTAAAAGACATTTTCTAGTTAAAAAAAACATGTGCAACAAAAACAGAGATCACCGAAACATAAAGGGAAAGTTCCTAAATAAGTTATACATTGGTCAAGTAATCATCACAAAAATCAGTTCTGGTCTTTGGGCAAATCATTTTGAAGTTACAAATCAAAAGAATTTGATAAAAGGAAAATAATGGAGCACGGCAGCTTACAAGAATATTGATAGTGCAAAACGATATGGTCCAGAAAGGAACACAAAATGGAACATTCTCAAAGCAAAGGCAAGTGGATTACTCATCATCCAAATTGCTGAACTGTGGGATCACTGCACACCATTAGCAACATGATGAAGCAATCTTCTAACAATGCAATTCCAACATACATAGCACAGACAAACTGAGTTGGTCTATTCAATTGCAAAGCAATTGAAAAGTTATTTTAGTGATATCGGGAAAAGATCTGAATGTTGTTCTGATTAATCGTCTCCAACTAAGATTAATCTGATTTTTTTTTCTGTCTTTCAAATATTAATGGCTGCTACGTATTTCCAACATTTTCTGTTTTTCAACATGTGCATGCCTGCTTAATTGCAATGCCTGCAATGGCTTATTTGCTCCTGGAGCAAAATAGAGATTGTATGAAAAATCTGAGTCAAAAAGTTGGTGGCAATTAAAATCTGGAGTGTCTGCCTTTATTTTCTCTTATCTGGGTGGAGGTTGGTGAAAGGGAGGTATGCCTTCCAATTCAACCTTGGTGTAAATGCACTTCCAGAAGAAGTGAAGAATAGTATTGAGTTACAGTGGGCAGGATTCTCCGATCTCATCCACTCCACTGCCGGTAAGAAAGGAGAATTTGGTGCTCATCCAAAACTCCATTCACTGCAGTGGGACTGGAGAATCCTAGCTGTGGACAAGGTCAGAGGTTTTCGGTGTGTGAGTCAATCCTGAGTCAGTGAACGATGTTTTCAGCCTTTTTCACAGATGTGTTCCAGGCATAAACGTGTGGAAGATTCCACATGAAGCAGAAAACCAATCAGGTTTTGTTCAAAATCGTTACTTAGTTAAGAATATGGAGTGTGATCTTACCGCCCATTCACACCGCAATCACACTGCAGTGAAGATGTAATTTCAGAAAATTGGGTTACAGGAGAAACTGTTCAGTGAGTGAGCACGTTCAGCCAGGTGGAGGAGAATGATAGTGAGTGGAAATTGTTTGGGCCTCTGCTCAAGGAAGAATTGGAGAGCCCACTCAGACTATTCTGGTGGATAATGGAGGTTTAAAAGGATTGGACATCCATTGTGAAGAAGAAGTAGTATAATCCAAAGATGTGTGGCTTTAGTATGGTGGATTGGCCATACTAAATTATCCCTTAGTATCAGAAGGACTAACAGGGTAAATATGTGGGATTGTGGGGGCGGAGCCTGGATGAGATTGAGCTGTGTTGATAACAAAGTGCCGATTGGCCTCCTTCTATATTGTAGTGATTCTATGATTCGATGACCTGAAAACTGGAAATTGTTGATATGATGTAGGGGATCAGAAGAATCATGAATGTAGGTGGGGAAGGAGTGGCAAAAGGAGAGAACAAGGAGTTAAGAAAGGAAGAAATAAGGTCAGAGTTTAGAAACAGGCTGAAACAAGTGAGTTGTGTTGAATAATAAGGTTTCTGATCGCAATTACAAGGACCGATATTTCTTCAGAAGCCACAATCTCTTACCAGCCTCTTCAGCCACTTCTGCCATTTACTTGGCCTCAGGCTAAATCACAAACGCCAGTTGTGCTGAACAGCTGAATGCCTCTAACTGTACAGAATGGGACAATGTTATAAAGTAATTGCGGCAAGACAATATCATGATCAATCATTCACATGACTTGATTTCCTGAGGATGAACACAACATATCATTTGTTTACTCACTGCTCAGTTCCCTCAACATCTGCTTTCAGTGATTCCAGTATAAATGTGTTTGGATTCAGTATTAATGGATGTTGAATGTTTGTGGAAAAGTAGCAGAATCTATCTCCCAACTGCCATATGAGTCAAACGATATTCATGGTGATGATAGAGATGGTGACGAGATTGTAATCGTGATCGGTTTCAGTCGGGTAGCTGTGCTTATTCGGTCATACTATTTATTAAAGCACTTAAGGACTTGTCAAAGAATTCTAAGGAATCTGACTTGAAGATTTTCTTTTCAAATTAAGGAAATTGGACACATTGAAAGATCAGAGGATGTTATTTAATTATGTGTTTGGAGCTCATCAGCAGCGATAGATGATAACACTTATGGAACAAATCTTCTGAGGGGCAGCAATCACCATTAATTGTCACTCCATCGTTACTTTGCTCTATAATATCTGATCTCCACACTTCCTGCCCAACCTTCCAATCCCAGCTTCTTTAGAAACGTGAAACATACCTGCATCCTCAAAGCACTGGATCGGTAGGGAAGGCGAACAACACCCACTTTTTATAGAACCTTGTAAGTGTATAGGGTAAAAGTGTCCCTAAGCTTCTTTAAAAGACTACAGGGAGGAAATAAGTGGGTAAGGGCCTGAGTGGATGAGGTAAATGGTTAAAGGAGTTGGGTGACAGCTGGATAGTGTCAGGTAAGGTGTGGGTGGTAGTCAGGAGCATGGTTTGTTGGTGATGTTGGGTCAAGTTTAGTTGGGGGCATAGTCATGGGGGTTAGGGCCATACTCAGATGGTGAGATCAGGTCAGGTTAGCTTGGGGCAGCAGGGACATAAAGGAGTGGAGTGACATGGGCCAGGATGGGAGTTAGTTGATTGGAGTGGTAGCCAGGCAAATGAGGTCGGGTCAGCCAGGGAGGAATCAGGAGGGTAGGATGTGAGTTGGGGATGGGGGGCATAGTTGGGTAATGAGATTGAGGCAGGTGGTGTGGGGAGAATTGCTGTTGGGTATCGAAGAGAGTTGGGTGGTGAGTGCTAGTCAGCACTCAGGGTATCATTGCGAAGCTGGGGATGCTTGTGTCAGGTCAGATAGGAGTGAATCAGGACATTGGGTGGTGAGTAGAGGGATAGTCAGATGGCGATGGTTATGTTGTTTGGGGGTTGGGAGTGGGGGGTTAGGGTTTGGGAAAAGAATTCAAGGGTGTGGGGGTCTATGGTAGAAGGGGAGGAGGTGTGGGGGAGGTGAGTCAGGGATGTCGGTTGTGTAGTTACCTGAGAGTTAGACTAGAATTTTTCCATGTAACATTTCCTATGTCATTATTCAGCTGAGTAAATTGGAATTTTCAGAGTATCCACTGGTTGCTCTTCTGAAGTCTTCTTTGAAGAGTCACTAGGAACAGGAAAAATTCCCACTGGAAATTCAAACTTTCTGACAATTTCCATTGTGTTAGGGTTTCTGAGGGGGTCCAGAAGCATATCTTTGGGGCACATCTGGTCTCTGACTATGTGCAGTATCTGAGTGATGATTTGGTCCATTGTATTCATGTAAATTTTTTTATTACAGAAATTGTACTGCACTTCTGTTTTCTCAAAACCATGAAAATAGAATTGAAAAAGTTTACAAAGATCATCCTATGACATCCATGGTCATAGGATGTCCTTTTTCCTCTGCATTGTAAAAATAGTTCCTCATTTTTACTACATTACCCTCAATTCCAGTCTATTTTGGATAATTCAAAGCACTCCATATTAATTTTCTTATACAGTGATATCAAATAAATAATTGTGTTAACTATAAGTACCATCAGGGAAGTGAAAATATTGGGGTAGTAGAGATTGATCTTGAACAATTCTTCGAACTGATGTAGGCAAAAAAGGGTCTGATTTTCTTTGCCCATTGGGTGTGCGCACTTGGCAGGTCTGGAAGTGGGCATGAAACACGTTGCTGGCCATTGTTGGCTCCGAACACAAATTCATGTCGGCTGTCCAGTTAGCAGTCAGGCAGTGTGAAATGTGCTCTGTGAAAGACTGATCACTGTGGGGGATGGCGGGAAGAGAGGAGGTGCCAGGAAAAGGAACGTGCAGGCTGTCATTTCCAATGTGTTCTCTGTGGATGACAGTGGCTCTGTAGCAGTTTCAGGCAGTTGTTGATCAGAGAAAAATAAATAGCAATGGCAAAAGTGCGTCACAAGTACATGGACAGCACAACCATGCACAGATCTAATTCCTCAGACACATTTGAATTGAGTGCTGACATTTCACCCCACCCTGGATAGGAATTGCAGCTTAAACCTAAAGATGGCCTGGCCAATCAGCCCAGCTGCCAACCATAAAGGCATACAGACAATATAAAATCCCAGTTAATTGCTGTGTAATTAATTTAATTTGGCTCCTTGTTTGTTGATTTGATTTGATTTAGTGTCACATGTATTAGCGTACAGTGAAAAGTATTGTTTCTTGTACGCTATACGGACAAAACATACCATTCATAGAGAAGGAAAGAGAGAGTGCAGAATGTAGTGTTACAGTCATTGCTAGGATGTAGAAAAAGATGACTTAATACGAGGTAGGTCAAAAGTCTGATGGCAGCAGGGAAGCAACTGTTCTTGATGGGCACATTTCAACTTGTGTGCACTCCATCAGCCTATGTACTGTGTGAGGGCTTAATAGTGACAGGACGTGTTCCCAATGTCTTCTTGCATGATTAAGTATGCTTGTGGGTCTTTACTTCATACATAAAATTCTGGCCATGAGCCTCAGAAAAATTACCACAAATCAGGGTGAGGAATTTGCAGCTTATGTGGACGTCCATTTCCATCTTTCTCTTTCACCTATTCATTTCCTTTCCTTATTTAAAAGATGCAAAGTTGTCAGCTTCAATCACTTTCTACAGAAAAACAGTTCATGTACCAATAATCCTTTGAATAACAAAAAATATCTTCATCTCTCTCCTGATGCTCTTAGCGACAATTTTAATCTGATGACACTTCATTACTGACTACCAAACAATTAAAGTAGTTAATTTTTTCAGCCTATCAAAGTCCTTCAATAAATTTAGCCTTGTATTAAATTTATTCATATCCATTCCTGCTAAACACAAAATCTTTTTGAACTGTGGATTGGAAGAACACTCCCAATTTATGGATTTGGGTTGAGTGTGAGGGTAAAGTCTTTTGAATCAGTTCCTGATCAACATTTGCCTTCAACTTGTCTAATCCGAACTTTAACTGAATCAGCCTGCTCCAATAGTGAATTGGTACCTGAAATATGATCCTTGTAAATTGCATTGTCATTCAAGTGTGGTCTCAAAAAACCTGGCAGCCACATCCCAGGAGGTGAGTGCTGCTTGCCTTACATCCTGGATCCAGCTTGCCTGCCTAGGGAATTCCCAGTTGAGGACCCTCCCTCATGTGTTGTGTATTGAACATTTCATTGTGTGCTTTGCCCAATTAAGGTCACCCTACCCATATCAGCAGAATGAGTCTAGACATAGAATAAAGGACTCCATATTTTAACAGTACATGCAGTTCTGATTCAGAACGCCTCCTGCTGAAACTTATCCCAGGGTATCACACTACCTATCTTCTCCATGAGTCCCTCAATCGCTACTGTTCCCTCATGAAAATTCTAATTTCCTCTCTTGCAAATTCAGTGAAGGACTCCAGGCTCACAAGTGATATCCACCACTTCCTTCATTGGCCTCCAACTACACCCTTGAATCTGCTGTTGCTTTGGAGGATTTCCAATCACCCCCACCATGGAATTGGACCACTCCCACCTTAGCCCCCATCAACATCCCAGCCTTGAAATCACTGAGGATTGTCCCTACCAAACGTGCCTGGAATCAATGCCTCTCGCCCCATTCCCTTCAAGAGGCATCCTTCTCACGTCCCTCCACCACTACCAGTTCTCCCCACAGTGACCTCTCTCATCCCCCACTATAGTCTTACCTGGACCAGTGAATTTCACTGACATGTCCTCTGTTGTCTGTCCTATTAGGGTTTCCTCTGGATGGAGAACCAATTGGTAACATCATGGAAAAGCTTTCACATTCCCCTCCATGCTCCCACCACCCACTTCCCTTAATTTTCCACTGGCAGGACAGGTAAGTAAAAAGTCAGTCCATAAATTTGTCTTCCTAGTGTCATCTGATATTATTCACTCTCTCTGACCTTTTACTCTTTCTATGGTTGGGTGTTCAAAACTGAACATTAAAGGATGCAAAACTGTTATATGCTTTTCTTTAATGAGTTTATCTACCTGCACATGTACTGTCAACCTTGCTGATATTCAGTCCTGCAATTGTTTCAGAGTTCACTAATCACAGAATGGATTGTTGGAGACAGTATAGTTATACTTTATTAACATTTGAGTAGGAACCGAAGTTCAGAATGTGGGAAGCTAGATGAGTCAACCTTTCTGACATCCTTTATCACCCTGGGCTTGTGCAGGCTAAAGCTCTTCAGCAGATGTCCAGGTAATTTTTCTTCGGTTATATATCATTAAGCAAATGGTTAGGCCGAGGAGTCTGGAAGATTGAGTTAGTAAGCAGAGTCTGAGCTGCTGCATTTAATTTGTTTTAAACCTCGAGTGCAGTTGTTTTCATTCCATTCAGTCGTTGAGTTCAGTGAAGCCTTAAACAGGCACCAGCTCTGAATTTTACGCTGCTTCCATCACTACAAATTTTAGCACTAACAGAGACTTAAAAATTTATCATGGTTGTAAGTAATTAGCAATACTCAAAGCTAATTGCAACATTACAACTAGCTACTTTCACGTGCACCCAGCGTGAGTTAAAAAAAAAATCAAATGCAACTTTCAAAATAAACATTTTTGCAAGCAATGTTAACCGATTCCTCCAATTGGGAAGCTGAGGGGACTGGTGAAATGCAAATTTTACAATCCGCCTTACATTGACACATTGTAAAATTAGCAATTTTCCTGACTCAACGGGATTCCCCATCAGTTTAAAATTATTCTGTGAAGTTATTTTTTATATAGATATTAAAAAGCAAAATACAATGGGTGGATTTTTTTTCACAATGCATATCAGGCCAGTAAAATGGTTTATAGCACATTGGTGGCACAGCTGGATTCTCTCACCATCACTTTGATAATAAAATATCTGGGGTGGTGGTGTAAGAATGAGTCAGCAGTGTTGGCTTTCCAGAGATAGGGGTGCTGTTTAAAAAGGCACCCTGATCTCCAGCACTAAAAATTCAAAACAAAGAATTCCCCTAAAGAATTTCCAACTTGCCTGGACAGGCACAGCTTTAACAACACTCAAGAAGCTTGACACCATTCAAGACAAAGCAACCTGCTTGATAGGCACCACATCTACAAACATTCAATCCCTCCACTACGCAATGCTCAGTAGCAGCAGTGTGTAGTATCTACAGGAGGCACTGCAGCAATTCACCTAAGATCCTTGGACAACACCTTCTAAACACAAGACCACTTCTATCTTGAAGGTCAAGGGCAGCAGATATATGAGAACTTCATCACCTACAAGTTCCTCTCCCAGTTGCTCACCATCCTGACTTGGAAATATATCGCTGTTTCTTCACCGTCAATGGGTCAAAATCCGGGAACTCCCTTTCTGATGGTGTTGTGGGTCAACCCACAGCACATGGACTGCAGTCTTTCAAGAAGAAAGCTCACCACCGCCCTATCAAAGACAACTAGGGATTGGCAATAAATGCTAGCTAGCCAGCAGTGCGCATGTCCCATGAATGAATTAAAAAAAACATGGAGATTCCCGCAATTCACAGAGGGAACCTACCACCAAGCACACAGGGAACCTCCCCATACCTATAGTGCCGGGGTTGGGGGGGGGGGGGGGGGGGGGGGGGGTTGGTTGGATGTAGCCAGGTGTTGTCACTTCGGTTGGTTTATCTTCTTCCAGATCCATCACTTTGGCAAGGGGGAATCCAATTGTAGATGGATGATACAACAGGGAACCTATTAGTGACATAGTAATATATTTAAATGAGGTTCCTGACTTTCCTGGGTGTGAACCATTTTATGTCACTGTGGTGTTCATGCCATGAGATCTCGAGTAAAAGACATCCCTGATAGGCTAGAAGGAAAGAAAGATTAAATGACTAAATAGAACATAGAACACTACGGCACAAACAGGCTGTTCGGCCCACAAGTTGTGCCGATCATATCTATACTTACCAGGCCATTGAACTATCTGTAACTCCCAATCCCATTACATCCCATGTACTCATCCAGAAGTCTCTTAAAAGACCCAGTGAGTTCGCCTCTACCACCACTGACGGCAACCGATTCCATTCACTCACCACCCTCTGAGTGAAAAACTTACCTCTAACATCTCCTCTATACTTGCCCCCCAGCACCTTAAACCCATGTCCTCTCGTAGTGACCATTTCAGCCCTGGGAAATAGCCTCCTAGAATCCACTCTATCTATTCCTCGCAACATCTTATAAACCTCTATCAGGTCGCCTCTCAACCTTCATCTCTCTAGGGAGAAGAGACCTAGCTCTCTCAACCTATCTTCATAAGGCTTGCCTCCCAATCCAGGCAACATCCTTGCAAATCTCCTCTGCACCCTCTCAATAGCTTCCACATCCTTCCTATTGTGAAGCGACCAGAACTGCACACAATACTCCAAGTGGGATCTGACAAGGATCTTATAAAGTTGCAGCATTACCTCCCGACTCCTAAATTCAATTCCTCTATTAATGAAGGCCAGTACACCATATGCCTTCTTGACCACATCCTCCATTTTTGGGGCAGATTTAAGAGACCTATGGACCCGGACTCCAAGATCCTTCTGCTCCTCAACACTGCCAAAACTCCTACCCTTGATATTATACTCCTTCATCCCATTGTTCCTGCCAAAATGGACCACCACACATTTATCTGCGTTGAAGTCCATCTGCCACTTCTCCACCCAGTCTTGCATCCTATCTATGTCTCGCTGCAACTTCAGACATCCCTCCAGACTATCCACAACCACCAACCTTCGTATCGTCGGCAAACTTACTAACCCATCCCTCCACTTCCTCATCCAGGTCATTAATGAAAATGACAAACAGCAAGGGTCCTAGAACAGATCCCTGGGGCACTCCACTGGTGACTGACCTCCATGCAGATGAAGACCCATCCACAACTACTCTCTGCCTTCTGCAGGCAAGCCAGTTCTGGATCCTCAAGGCCAAAACCCCTTGGATCCCATGCCCTCTCACCTTCTCAAAAAGTCTTGCATGGGGGACCTTATCAAACGCCTTGCTGAAATCCATATAAACCACGTCCACTGCTCTTCCTTTGTCAATGTGTTCAGTCACAATTTCAAAGAATTCAACTAGGCTCTAAAGGCACAATCTGCCCCTAACAAAGCCGTGTTGACTATTCCTGATCATATTGAATTTCTCTAAATGCTCATAAATCCTATCTCTCAGAATCCTCTCCATCAACTTACCGACAACTGAGGTCAGACTCACTGGTTGGTAATTGCCCGGGCTATCCCTATTCCCCTTCTTGAAAATAGGCACCACATCCGCAATCCTCCAATCTTCCGGAACTTCTCTCATCTCCATCGAGGACGCAAAGATCATCGCCAGATGCTCTACAATCACTTCCCTCACCTCCCACAATAACCTGGGGTACACCCCACCGGACCCGGTGACTTATCTACCTTGATGGAATTTAACAGTTCCAACACATCCTCTTTCTTAATGTCCACATACTCAATCTTTTCAGTTTGCCGCATTCCTGTAGTACAATACCCCCCATCACTCTCCACTGTGAATACTGAGGCTTGTTAAGCACCTCTGCCATTTCTTCTGGTTCCACACAGACTTTTCCTCCTTCACCCTTTATAGGTCCTATCCCTTCTCTTCTCATCCTTTTACTCTTCACATATTTATAGAATGCCTTGGGATTCTTCTTAATCTTACCCGCCAAAGCCTTCTCGTGGCCCCTTCTGGCTCTTCTAATTTCCTTTTTAAGCTCCCTTCTACAAGTCTTATATGCCTCATTTATCTGCTACTCAGAAAATTAAATGTTACATGGAAAAAGACAAAAGGAGAGGCGGGAATGGAACAGGTTAAAAAAAACACAGAAAAAGTATCCAGAGGAAGTATGAATGGCTGGTCTCTGCAGAGCTGCCATCCAGGGAGAGGAAATAAGAGAAAAAAGTTGAGATATTTGCAATTCCCATGATGGTCAATGGATAGCCCTCTGCTATGAATTCAAAGCTGCTACTCAGAAAATCAAATTTTTACTTCTAGGTTTACCAGACAACAGGACAAGAAAATGCATGTTCAATGAAAAAAAATCAGGGTGTATTTATTTCCACAAAAAAGGTTATCACGTGTAAGTAATATTGCAATGAAGGTTAGTTGACGTCAAGGCACTCGGCCTATTAAAATAAAAGATAGAGTTTGTAATAGGAAAATGGAAGCTTTCTTATTATAGGCCATGACTTAGCATGGACAAAAAGACTTTGTTCAATTCCCTTGAAATGATAGTCATGATTGCACAGTCGTAAGCACAGTGTCATAGTGCCAGGAATCCCGTGTTGATTCCGGATGACTGTCTATGTGTAGTCTGCACATTCTCTCTGTGTCTGTGTGGGGTTTTTTTTGGGTGCTCCAATTTCCTCCCATAGTGCAAAGATATGTGGATTTGGTGGGTTAGCCATGCTAAATTGTTTAAAGTATGAAGTTTATTTATTAGTGTCACAATTAAGTTAATATTAACATTGCAATAATGTTACTGTGAAAATCCTCTAGTTGCCACACTCCAGCACTTGTCCAGGTGCACTGAGGGAAAGAATGGCCAATTCACTTAACCAGCACAGTTTTTGGACTGTGGGAGGAAACCAGAGCACCCAGAGGAAATCCCTGCAAGCATAGGAAGAATGGGTAGACTCCATACGTTGATCCAAGCCGAGAATCGAACCCGTGTCCCTAAAGCTGTGAGGCAGCAATGCTAACCACTGTGTCACTGTGCCATTTCTTAGTGTCCAAAAATGTGTAGGTTAGATGTATTAACTATGATAGATGCACAACGTTACAGGAATAGAGTGAAGGGGATGAGTAGGGTATTCCTTCAAAGAGTCAATGTAGACTTGATAAGCAGAACTGTTTCTTTCTGTGCTGTAGAGATTCTATGCATCTATGGAGCTAACATGAAATTATTACTTTATCTCCTAATGTGGAGATCAAGGTGAATGGGATTATTCCAGCAATTAGACAGTCTTTCCCTTCAAAGAATATCAGTGGGGAGTTTAAGAAGAAAAATATCTGAAGCGGAAGATGCCAGCATCTTTATTGCAACAGAAAGTATAACATTTTCTAAAGATAAAGGTAGATTTTATTTTTCACATTGACCTTAAGTGAGTTATCAAGACTTTTTCAATTCATCTTATAACCCCACTGAGAAGGATAAAGGCAGTAGATGTTTGGAAATACTACCACTTGCCAATTCTCTCTAAGCTTCTCACCTTCTTGATTTGGAACCTGAACTCTATTTGTTCACTATTGTTGGGTCAAAACCCTGCCTAACTATACTGTGGGTGTACCTTGTTATGAGTCCAGTAACTTTTAAAAAGAAATTGGAACTCCCAGTTATTAACTGAAAAAATGTACCCTAAGATTTCAGCTTTTAAACAAAATATTTACACTGTATATGCATTAAACATAGCAAATATTGGTTTCAAGAAACCACTTCAAGATCTACTGTTATTTCCACCCAAAGATCCACTAAACTTCATAGGATTTTGAGTCTGCTTTCATTTCTCCTGGAACCAACAATAGCATGTCACAACTCCCAGAAATTAACTTTGCTCGTCTTCAGGGTTCCTAGTTAGCTGTGGTATGAAATTAACTGGGGACTTTCCAACAGCATCTGGGTAGACAACTCTCCAACTCGCTCTTTCAGCAACTCATGCTTGTGCAATTCTCAATTCAAGTGAGGGCCTCACTGCATTCTTCTTTAGTTATTTCAAAATTCCAAAAAAATCCATGACTTCTGATATCCATCAGCTACTTCAACTTATTGCTTCTGTGAGAAACCACATAGATAAAACACAAAATCAAAGAAAAACATTCCTGCAACCTATCCCCATGATAATGTGGCATACCTGGGATGTTCCAAATGGAGATATAAACATTTTTTTTCAATTCCCTAGTCTTCCCTGGAAACCATATGAATAATTAAGTACCAGGAACAACTGATGTCTTACCAGACTGACTGATTCCATTATGAAGCTAAGAAAGAAAGCTTTTGTTTGTAAAGATCATGCACCTAACTCTAAACCCTTTAAGGAAACATAACCCATCCTTCGAATTGTAATTATCTTAAGGCTGCTTATCCGTTTCTCAAATCCCAAGTTTTGCCCATTTATCTTACACTTAAAATTATATTCCCAAAACTAGAA
Source organism: Sphyrna mokarran (assembly GCA_024679065.1). NCBI lineage: Eukaryota > Metazoa > Chordata > Chondrichthyes > Carcharhiniformes > Carcharhinidae > Sphyrna > Sphyrna mokarran. Next base: position 77,302,553 of record JAGIQG010000004.1, on the reverse strand, counting down.
GTTAAATTCCTAAAACTTATAAATCATATTAAATCAGATATATGCAACAATCTGCACCATATGGACTGCAGGTGTTCAAGATGGTGACCCACCATAGCTTTCTCAAGGACAATTATGGGTGCGCAGCAAATGCTGGCCTTGCCAATGATTCACAGATCCCACAAACAAATAAACAAATACATCTCACACCTATTTCATTTACATGTTTATTGCAAAATGCTAATAAACATTTGGAGATACACAGATGTACAGCAATACTTCAGCACACATTTCTGTAAACATTTCTAACTCACACAGGAAGACTTGCAGCACTACAAGAATTTTAGGGACATTTAGCTCTTTGATGGCTGATCTGTCACGCAATTATACAGAAAAAATTATTTCCTCCAAAGTAAATCGGCCAATTCTGCGCCAGATTATTCAAAATACATTTGTGTGAAATCGCTACGGGCAAAACATAACTTGAGTGGCTCAAGAAGGCTTTCATCTGCAGTGCTTTGTAAATTTATCAACTTGCATGGTTGCTATGATTGCTCACCCTATTACTAATGAAAGCATATGCATTAGCCACAGTGTATCTTATCACCAAATACCTTATATTTGGAATGCAGTGCTGATGCTAAATACGTACATCATTTGATCGTTTCCCCTCATAGAAATACTTGGATGCCATCACATTTAATTAGACTTCATGGGCTGCAGCCTCCTGGGGCCCCTTCTGTTTCTTCAAATCTCTTAAGTTACCCAAAGAAAGCTATGAGCCTGGGGACTTTAATCAGAGCAGAAGTAGAGATGAGTCATCCATTCTTGGAATGGATATGTCACAAGCAAATAGGTGTAGTTTTAATTTGTCAGTTGTGATCTTTCATGTGATGTTTGCTTTTTGCATTCTTGACTTTAGGTTTTGTGATCATGTAAATTGATTTGTGCAATTTCTTTTTACTAATTCTTGTCATTGTCAAGCCAATTTCCCAGATTCCACTGGCTTATTATGTATAATTAAATTAGAAGTGAATAGTACATTACAATGTAACAACGGAAGTTTTTTGTAATTTAAAAGAAACAAATTTCAACACAGATTTATAAATGCACAGAAACAAGCTTCCCTGGTGTGTCAATCAGGAATTGAATGCCTAGCAATGTTCCATGTTTGATCTGGTCTGAATTATCTGATCTCAGCCATTATAGTAGTAAAGTTATGCAAATTGGTGCTGGCTGGATATTACCATGATCTCTGCATGTCCGACTCCCATTTATTGACTACAGCTCAGTCTTCAACAGTATTATTCCCACAAAGCTCTTCTCCAAACTCCTGGGCCTCAGCAGCTCCCTCTGAACTTCCTAACTCACAGACCACAAAGTAAGGATAGACAACAACATCTCCTCCATAATCATCCTCAACACCAGTGATCCACAAGGCTGTGTTCTCAGCCTCCTACTGTACACCTTATACATCTATGATTGTAGACCAAATTCCCCTCCAATTTGATTTTCAACTTTGCTGACGACACCACCATAATGGGTCAGATCTTAAACAATGATGTGACCTAGTACAGGAATGAGATAGAGAATCTGATGATGTGGAAACAATAATGTCTCTCTCAATCTCAACATATCGAAGGAGATTGTTATCGACTTCAGCAAGGGTAAAGGAGAACATGCCCCTGTTTACATCAATAGTGATGGTATAGAAAGGGTCGAAAGCTTCACGTTTTTAGGTGTCCAGATCATCAACAACTTGTCCTGGTTCCCCCATGCCGACACTATAGTTAAGAAAGCCCACCAATGCCTCTACTTTCTTAGAAGATTAAGGAAATTTGCCATGTCAGCCAGGATTCTCATCAATGTTAACAAATGCGCCACAGAAAGCATTTTTTCTGAGCTTGGTATGGCTCCTGCTCTGCCCAAGAGTATAAGGAACTACAAAAGGTTGTGAATGTAGCCCAACTCATCACACAAACCAGCCTCCCATCCATTGACTCTGTCTACACTTCCCGCAGCCTCGGCAAAGCAGCCAGCATAATTAAGGACCCCTGCACCCCAGATGTTCTCTCTTCCACCTTCTTCCTTAGGGGAAAAAGATAAAAAGTCTGAAGTCATGTACCAACTGACTCAAGAACAGTTCCTTCCCTCCTATGTCAGGTTTTTGAATGGACTTACGTTTCATTAAATTGATCTTTCTCTACAGCCTAGTTATGACTGTAACACTACATTTTGCACTCTCTCGTTTCCTTCTCTATGATCGGTATGTTTTGTTTGTATAGCCCGCAAGAAACAGTACTTTTCACAGTATGTTAATACATGTGAGGGTACAGAGGAGGTTTACCAGGATGTTGCCTGGTATGGAGGGCAGGTCCTATGAAGAGAGGTTGAAGGATTTGAGGTTGTTTTCGTTAAAAAGGAGGCGGCTAAGAGGGGATCTTATTGAAGCATATAAGATGATTAGAGGTTTAGATAGGGGTGGACAGTGATAGCCTTTTTCCTAGGATGGAGAAAGCTAGCACGAGGGGACACAGCTTTAAATTAAGGGGTATGAGTTATAGGACGGATATCAGAGGTAGGTTCTTTACTCAAAGATTGATTAGGGAGTGGAATGCCCTGCCTGCAGCTGTTGTAGATGCGCCAAGTTTGGTGGCGTTTAAGAGGTTAATTGATAAGTATATGGAAGAGAAAGGAATGGTTTAGTTTGGAGGGGCATTGCTTTTTATTTTGGTCGGCACAACATCGAAGGCCGAAGGGCCTGTTCTGTGCTGTAATGTTCTATGTTCTATGTTCTATGTGACAATAATAAATCAAATCAAATCAAATTTGACTGATGCTGTCCACAATTGAAGATAAGGGTAGCTGCATAGCTCATCCTCTTCTCATCCCATTCCTCCCTCACGCCACTAGATCAGCGAAGCTGATGGCCTAGTGGTATTATTGTTAGATTATTAATCCAGAAATTCAGCTAATGTTCTGGGGATCCAGGTCCAATTCTGCTGTAGCAGATGAAGGGATTTGAATTCAGTAAAAAAAATTGAATTAATGATCTGCTGATCACCATGAAACCATTGGTTACGCTCTGAAAAATCATCCGGTTCATAATGTTCTTTAGGGAATGAAACCTGTCATTCTTACCTGGTCTGGCCTACATGTGACTCTGGAGCCACAGCAATGTAGTTGACTCTCAACTGCCCTCTCATATGGCCTAGCAAGTCACTCAGTTCAAGGGGGACTAGGGATGGGCAATAAATGCTGGCCAGCCCGCGACGCTCATATCCCACGGATGAATAAAAAACATCTTATGAGAGAGAAGGGCTAATCATGTACTTCTTTCTCGTCTAACTCCTTCACATCTGCCTTTGTCCTATGTTTCCTATAAGATACCCCAGAAGAATAACACTGTCCAGGTAATGCAGGCAGAGCAAAAGGACTGAAGAAATTGAGCATCATCATCATTCAATTTCTCAGTCACAGCCATCAACTCAGATATTGAGATTATGTGTAGTTTAGAAGTTGTCAAATCTGCACATGCAGACAGTGAGGCATGTGTGTACAGGCACCAAGGCAAGGGGAGAGAACATGAAGGTGTCAGCACACCAGAGGATGAGGTCACACACTAATTTTGCTGCTAAGGACACAGATGTGACTTTGTTAGATCAGTTTATAGAAGATGTTTATGGGTATAGTCATCCAAATGCTTGGTGCCACGGGCTTGCCAGAAAGTCTGTGTTCAGTATCAAGCAGCATGGAAGATATTTTCACAAATTTAGCACTGGGCTTTGCTCAGAATTTGAAGCCTGACCTTTCTAACATGTGGAGGTAGTGGCGTAGCAATATTAGCGCTGGACTAGTAATCCAGAGAATCAGAGCATAATTTTCCCTGTTTCAAATCCCACCACGGTGAATTTAAATTCAATTTTTAAAAATCTGGAATTGAAAATCTAAAGATAACCATAAAACCATTGTCGGTTGATGTAAAAATCCGTCATGCTCGCTCATGTATTTGGAGAAGGAAATCTGCTGTTGTTACCCGGTAGGCTTACATGTGACTCCAAATCCACAGCAACGTGGTTGACGCAAATGTTCTCTGAAATGGAGGGCAGCTAGGAATGAGCAATAAACTTTGTACCAGCCAGTGACGCCCACACCTAATAAATGAATTAAAAAAAAGGGTGGTTACTTGTCGCAGTACAACTGTTGATCAACCATAATGGAACATTTAATAGTGGATGTTTCAGCTGTTAGTGCAGCATAAGCAGCTTCAACACAAAGCCTGGGTGCTGAAGTGGAATATCAGAACATGTGTTATGCAATCATAAACTTGGTACTACACAGACTCAAGCTTCTGCCAGATCTCTGGCAACATAGACCTGGAAGCTGCTGCTAAAATGGATCTTCCATCATGCCTCAGCACTCCGGCATTCAGCTTTTCAAATGTGTCAGGAACCAAAGCAAGAAATGCTTTAAAAGCTCAGCAGGTCTGACAGTATCTGTGGGGAAAGAATAGAGCCAATGTTTTAAATCTAGATGATCCTTCGTCAGAGCTGAGAGCAAAGAGACTCTACAGAAATTTATACAATTGGGTGGTGGAGTGGGGAGAGGCAGGCACAGAGAGAGTGTGGAATTGGACAAAGGGAATTTAAATGAGGATACAGAAGGCTGAGAAGGTACCAAGAGTGCCAGGAATGTTGAGGAAATGCTCATGAGAATGGAAGGTTCATTATGCCTTGTGACCTTACTGTTCTTTCTCTGGATGATAACATTTGTTCTCCCACATCCATCCCTCCACCAGCACCCTTACTTGAAACCTGTCAGTCAGCCAACCCTGGCAGTTATAGTCCAGGCAAAGGTGGTGCACTGGGGTCTTCAAGGCCCAAGATCTTCTAAAGGCTATCCCCCCATAGTCATTTGTAGTCTTCTCCACTGAAAGCCAAAAGCCTTCCACCAACCGTACTGTAACCACTGGGGAAATATCTGATTGCAACACTAAGGTCAGCTAAAAGCATATGAAAGAGGCAGTAATAGAAAGCACAAGCAAGATTATTTCTGTCTGCAATACAATATAATTCAAGATTTAAATTTGGAACTTGTGTTCTGTGTTGGCTTTTATGTTTGGACCATGGAAAAGAGAGCAATATGATGGTCAGCGGAAAGGAAAATAAGGAAAAAGAGACTGATGATGAATGGGTAATTGCAGTTCAGCTTCCTGATGAATTGTTCATTGATTATTTGTCACATAGAGCGCAATCAGAAAGGGGTAGCTGAGCTTGCAGAGTCTCTTCTTCATTCTCTTCTCTACCTCTTCATCCTACTCCTCAGTTTCTTACCTGATGGGTGATGGTGATGGCTATTCCCTCTTGATAAGAACGTTGCGCAGTTTGAGACACAGGGTCCGATTTTACCAATTAGAGAAATAAAAACGATCCGAGACCGGAATCCTCACTCCAGCTTTTTGCCGGCTCCAATCGGTTTGCGTTGTGGGCGGGGCTTAGCGCTGCCGGAACGATGGGAGGTCTGAACTGTGCATGCGCAATTTGAGAAAAGTCTGAAACAGTGTGCCTGGGCGTGAAAGATTGGTTGATGCAGTATCCCTTTAAGACGGTGCTCTTTTAACCTGTACATTAGTTTATTTTATTTGTTGAATTTAATAATTTATTTAAATTGGTTAACCGTTTTGATCTAAAAAGAGTATAAATGAACATAGCTGGTGCAGTAGGGTTTGGAAGAAATTTGGAGTCTGTCACTCTTTGCAAACTTGGCTTAAGAATCAGGTAAAAGATTAGCTGTAGACTCATTCATCCACAATTACCTGTCATGGCTGGGATGTGAAGAAATATATTCATCAGCTGGACTACTTTAGAAATACTTGCTTTTTTTGCTTTCCATAATGACATTTGGTGAGCTGACAAGATGGTTCGTGCTGATCACATGCTGGACTTGGCAAGTTTCTAAACCGTTTCAAAGTGAACAAAATTCCCCAAATGTCTGAAATGTAACACTCTGCATTGCATATACATTTCAGCCAAGTTAACACAATGGCCCAGCAGCTAGTCAGTCTGCTCCAGCCAACTTTGATCAAATGGCAGCACAGCCAGCACTGCAACACAGCAGTGTTGCTTCACAGCTCCCGGGACCTGGGTTTGATTCCAGGCTTGGGTCACTGTCTGTGTGGAGTTTGCATGTTCTCCTTGTGTCTGCATGGGTTTTCCCCAGTACTCTGGTTTCCTCCCACAGTCCAAAGATGTGCAGGTTAAGTTAATTGGCCATGCTAAAAAAATCACCATTAGCATTCTGAGATGTGTATTTAGCGTGTAAATATATAAGGACATTGGGATAGGACCCAGGTGAGATTGTGGTCGGTACAGGCTCGATGGGCCAGCTGGCCTCCTTGTGCATTGTAATGTTTCTATGATACCATGAAAGATCGTAATCTTCAACAATGGTACTATTGGCCTAAACATTAACAGTTATAACACAATGCATTTAACAAAGCCTTGGTTAGCAACCAAAAACCATGACTGAGATTTTGGCTTGCTGACATCCTGTAATTATATAATCCTGAATGTTATGGTCAATTACTGTTTGATCTCCAATGAGAACAGGATTTGAAGCAATGGCCTGCCATTACACAGGAGGCAGCAGAAAGAACTCAGTCACTCATCAGAAGTGCAAACTTTTGTGTCCCTCACTATGCAATATTATACCCTTACTGTACTCCTATGTCTGTGTGGCCAAATTCCCCTCTAACTCCATTTCCAAGTTTGTTGATGATTTTCACATAGTGGGTCAGATTGCAAAGAATGATGAGATGGATTACAGGAGAAAAGAAAGAGAATCTGGTGAACTGGTGTGACAACAATATCTCTTCCTCCAATGTCAACAAAATGAAGGAGATAGTCATGGACTTCAGGAATCATAGTGGAGGACATGCCAATGTCTAAGTCAATGAGAATGAAATGGTTGAGAGCTTCAAGTTTCTAGGTGTCCAGATCATCAACATCTTGTCCTTGTCCCTCCATGTGGAAGCTATTGTTAAGAAAGCCCACCAATGTCTCCACTTTCTCAAGAGGCTAAGGAACTTTGGCATGTCTGTTATGATTCTCATCAACTTTAATAGATGCACCATAGAAACATTCTTTCTGGGTGCATCATGGTTTGGTATGGTTTCTGTTCCACCCAAAACCTCAAGAAACAACAAAGGGTTGTGATTGGAATCAAATCCATCAGGCTAACCAAGTTCCCATCCATTGATTGTGGGCCCTATTTTACCATTTTGATTTTAACTACTGGGCAGACTTGAAACTGCAAATGTTTCAGATTTGACTTTTAGATCTACTCTGAGGTGCCCCCTTATGCACTCTACCTTCAAAAATATCAGTGATTCTGAATCTGAACAAACCTGTGAGCAGGGCTTAACACACTCAAAAGCCTGCAGCTCTGATTGGTGTCTCCGACTATACATACACAGAAAAAAATGATAGAATAATGCTCCCCTGCCACATCCCTCCCTGGCCAGATGATGCCTCCATCTAGCCCCCACAGGCATTGCCCAACCACACAATACTACTGACCCTCTTATCCTCCCATCCCCTGTATCATGTATACAGATCATGGGTCCCTCCCTCTTTCCCCTCACTGGTCTTAGGCAGAGTGAAACCTCATCCTCACCTCCCCCCCGGACGTTCTTGTACAAAGCCCCAATCTCTTCTGGATTCTGATGGCTGTATGACGTCTCCCTCTGTCTCCCCTGTCCCCTGTCCCCAGTCATTGAGGTACTGATCCACCATCTGTCATCTCCCCATCAGCACTCCTGCAAGTGCTCTCCTGCCTTCTCCTCAATGCCAACAAGCAAACTACATGGAACTTGCATGAATGCTCTACCAAACTGCCCACAACTGATCTGCCCTAACGAGGGGCAGATCCATAAAAAACCCAAGGATGGACTGGCAGGCAGGAGGTGCAGGAAAAAATGATCGCGTGACCAGTTCCCTGATTTTTTGAGGATGCTGGATGTGGCAGAGGCGAGGCAGAACATCCTTTCCGCCCCCGAGGATGCAGACTCAGGAGCTGATGGAAATGTGGCCTGGGAGGAAGTTGCTGCCTTGATCAGTGCCAGAGCACTGGCCTCCCCAAAATGTGAAGCAGTGCTGGATAAAAGTCAATGACCTCATCTGCGCAGCAAGGTGAGTGCTGAACCCCATCTTGCATCTTCTCCCAAATCGCCCCCAGACTCTCCCACTGCCGGCACCCTGCATGTTTCCATTTCCTGATCCCAAAGCACCTCATTCTTATCCCCCGCTACGAGCACCACTGTGCTTACCCTCTATGGGCCATCACCTGATACTCTGCAGGAGGCACACCATCATTTCTTTCATGACGTCTTCTGTCAAGACAGCTCAGACAAGTCCTCAGAGAATATGGGTGAAGGGACCTCCGAGGGCGGGAACGTTTTGGTGTCAGCTCCCTCCTCACAACCCACCATTCAAGATACTGGCACGTTGATGGGTCCAGTTAGTGGTGAGGCTTCTGGGTCACTCTCTGGTTAGCACTACACATCTGCTGATATCCATCGGGTGGAGGAGGGAACGTCTGAAACCTCTGGCATGTTGGAGGAGGAGAGAACATAGCTGGCCCCAGGCTATACATTGAATCCAGATCACTTCTCCCTCAGCTGCTAGAGATGCAGCAACAGAGCCAGAGAATGCAGGAGGGGCTAACGGCACTGGATTGACTACAAGGGTATTGGGAGGAATTCCAAAACTTTCAGGTGGACCAGCTTTTGCCTGTCCTGTGTGCTTTCCAGGCCAACACTGCAAGGGTGATGCCTGCAGTGGAAAGCCTACGGCAGGGAATCCTCTTCATGAGCGTCAGGTTCCAAATGATGGCTGAGTCACAGCAGGCCACAGTGAAGTTCTAGCATACCCAGACCCACCACTCTGGAGTGACAATGTTGCAGGAGATAGAATGACTTTGGAGTGTGGGGATGGGAGGGGGGGGTGGGATGGAATCTACAGACACAAGCCCCTAATGACTAAACTGCCTAATGACCAAAACCTCCTTAGCTGGCCTTGCATACCTTATTTGAGCTGCCAGCCCTCCAGCACCTGGCTAGTAATGCTTGGCATGCTTTTCCTTCTCTTTTCCCTTCTCCTCTTCTTCCTCTTCCTCCTGCTGGTGACACCCAGCTGGTCAGTCTCCATGCCCTCCTCCTTCTCCTCCTCCTCTTCCAATATGTCACCTCTCTGCTATGCTGGGTTGTGCAAGGCATAGCACATGGCCACAGTAACGGGAAGAGATCACTGGGTTGTATTGGGGGGCCTCACCATATCAGTCCAGGCTCCGGAATCACATTTTGAGAAGTCCAGTTCACCTCTCCACTATCGTGTGGGTGGCTACATGGTCCTCATCTTTGCGGGTCTCCATCTCAGTCATAGGCCTCCGCACAGGCATCATCAACCATGTTCAAAGTGAGTAAACCATATCACCCACAAGCCACCTCCACACCCTCATCTCTTCCTCAAATGCCTCCAGGATGTCAGAGCTCCTGACAAGGAAACTTTTGTGCATGCTGCCTGGGTGTCTGCACGGATATGCTTGATGTTCATAATGTGATCACACATCAGTTGCACATTCAGAGAATGGAACCACTTTCTGTTGATGAATCTTCATAGTTCTGCAGTGGCTCCCTGTACATTAGGCTCTCTTCAATGGCTGTGAACCTTGCAGCCTGGGCTTCCTGATGGGCCTGGTTCAAGTTTAATAGGGATACAGGGCTTCTGTGACCTGCTTGATGCAGATGTGCACTGCTGACTGGAAAACACTACATACATCTTTGCTCGGGGTTTGGAAGGAGCCAGTTGCATACAAGTTCAGAGTAGCCATCAATTTGACAGCCAGTGAGAGTGGGTGTCCTTTCCATTGCCTCTAGGTGCCAGCCCCTGCAACAGACAGTACTGGAGTTGCATTGTCTCCTTTCGAGTTGGAGACCTTGGCGGCACACATCTCATACATGGAATTGCTGGTGTCTCTGCTCCCTCTTCCTCCTGCATTCCTTCACTGTGAATAAATGGCTGCCACCTCCTGCTTCTGGTGATCATTTCCCTCTACTCCAGCAAGCGGTGAGGCGTGGACCTCCTGTGATTGCAATTCTCCCTCCAGCTCCACTTTCTCAGCTCCAGCAGCAACCAAAAGGACAGCAAAAGCCATTTCTTCACACTGAAGGGGTGGGGGGGATGTTGAGGGGTTGGTAGGAAATAAGGAGAGGTTAAGGGACACTGCTTGCCCCTAGCACTCATCCAGGCAAGTGGAGAGTATTCCACCACAATCTTGACTTTGCTGATGGTGACAGGCTTTGGGGAATCAGGGGGTGACTCACTTCAGCATTCCTAGCCTCTGACCAGGTCTTGTAGCCATTGTATTTAAGTGTCCATACTGCCCATTCCCCAGCTGCATCTCCCCAAAAACCACAATACCCCTCATTCCCTAGCCATATGCTCCCCACAATCATAGCTCCTTGAAACACTGAGATGCTGCAGCAGTGCAATTTGCAAAGGCTTTGTACACATCCTTCAGCTGGAAGAGTACTGAGTGCACTAGGACCCATCAGCATCCAAAAGACCCGAAGTCAGCACTGAGACCTGGGTCTGTACCTCAAATCGGACATCGGACACCCTGCTGAGCAACAACCTCTCCACATCCCCCAACATGCTTGAAGAAGCCCAACTGAGTTGAGAAACAAAATGGCTACAATGAAAGGATCCTTGTAAGCAGCAGACAGCCATCAGATACGAGGTACTTCCCTTCTCACTAACTCTCATTGATGGAGTGCTCGAATTGGACTAATGTGGAGCATGTCTATTTCGCACCATTTCCAGATTGACGAAAGTGGTGATAAAGGGGAAAGTACTGGTAAAGCTGTGCGTGTAGCCCATTAAGTCAATTTAAATGCATGCCTCGGAAAAGCAGACAACATAATTAAGGCCCCATGAAGTCCAGATTTCCTCTCTTCCACCTTCTTCCATCAGGAAAAAGATACAAAGTTCTGAGGTTATGTACAAATCGACTCTTCCCTGCTGCCATCAGACTTCTGAATGGACCTACCTCACATTAAGTTGACCCTTCTCTATACCCTATATGACTGTAACACTACATTCTGTGCTCTCTGCTTTCTTTCTCTATGAGCAGTATGCCTTGTTATACAGCGTGCAAGAATCACCAATAAGAGACACTCTAACCACAGCCCTTTGAAATTCAAAGGTGTTACTTTCACTGAATCCCCCATTGTCACCATCCTTGGAGTTACCATTGACCAGAAACTCAACTGGGCTCACCACATAAACACATTGGATACAAGAGCTGGTCAGAGACTAGGAAGGCTGCGGTTAGTCACCCCCTGATTCCCCAAATCCTATCACCATCAGCAAAGTTAAGAGTGTGATGGAATACTCTCCACTTGCCTGGATGAGTGCAGCTCCAACAACATTCAAGAAGCTTGACACCATCCAGGACAAAGCAGTCCTCTTGATTGGCTCAGCTACACACATTCAATCCCTCCACCACCAACGCTCAGTAGCAGCAGTGTTCACTATCTACAAGATGCAGCAAATCATCAAAGATCCTTAGACAGCAAATTCCAAACCCACAACCACTTTCATCTAGAAGGACAAGAGCAGCAGATACATGGGGAACACCTGCAAGTTCCCCTCAAAGCCACTCACCATCCTGACTTGAAAATATTTTGCTGTTTCTTTGCAGCCGCTGGGTTAAAATCCTGGAATTCCTTCCATAATGACATTGCGTATCAACTCATAGCACACGGACTACAGTGATTCAAGAAGGCAGCTCATCACCACTTTCTCAAAGGCAACTAGAGATGGACAATAAATGCTGACCAGCCAGTGATGCCATGTCCCAGAAATGAAAAAAAAACTTTCGTTGTATACCAATACATGTGACAATGATAAATCAAAGCTGGAATCTTGGAACTTGTGCCTTCAAGACGAATATTCTCTACATGTTTTCTCCCATCATGGAAGCCACTCTTTGGAAAAGACAGACTTAGCTAACTTCCCCTCTAAAGGAAGATCTTATTTGATTTTTGATTCTGTGTTCTGAACACATGTAAAACCATACTTATGTTTGTGCCTTAAACCTTCTTTCTTTTTCCTTATATCCCATTAGTTGTGTGAGTGTGAAAGGGTGGATGTTATAAAATATGTGTGTATATAATAATAAAGCACTAGTTTTTATTTTATCATACTTCAGGTTTGCTGCATAGGTTATTCATAGAGGGTTGCAACATCTTAAATTTCAGGATTTGGGGAAAAAATGCTACTGTTTGCAAAGGGGCAAATCAGAAAAAAAAACTTTACTGTTTATGTATGAAGAGTGGGAAATCAGAGCAGTGTAAATTGACTCCGTCCTGTACATAACAATATAAAAGCTGCAATTTACTAAGATTGACTTTTGTCATTAGTTGCCAGCCTTTTGTTTGCCACAGTGGTTGAAGTACAGCCAGCATGATGGAATGCCACAGGATGAATATATCACGATTGCTGCCAAAAGATTGGGCATTGATCTGCATGACTCCCTGTCAATGGCCTCACACCAGCTGGAGGTTGAGGAGTTGGAATCCCTTTTGGGTTTAGCACATGGCAGAGTTGACGTAAAGTGCACACAACTGCAGTCAGTTGTACCCTGAACCATGAAGAAACCTGCAATCCATGTAAGCTCTCCTACTCACTCTAACAGTTTGCCTCTGGCCAGTGGGAACAAAAGCCAGTTATCTCCCTTTGCATGGAGAGGCCCAGTGATCTCCTTTAATCAATAATACACTGCAAACTGAATGATGTTTAGAAGGAGCCAGAATCATCAAAGCTCGCTGCCATAGACACCTTGTCAGCCATGGGCAATGCACTGCTTGAGGCTGGCATCGTGGATGAAAAAGTGCAGATTTCAGTCCAGCAAGACAATAATCTCAGGCATTAGTCATTGCTGAATTTCAGGTTGAAGAATTGCTGTGTAAACACTTTCTGCAGATATGACCTTCTGTTGAGAGCCCTTCTTCTGCCCATCCTCCCCCACCTTCCAGTAGCTTGTCCTGCTCTGGGTGGGCTACCTTCATTTTCTCAGTCAATGCTAAGAGGAAGGCTCATTATCACATGTTTGAGAGCAACTGGTTTGTTCAGAAACTTTTTTAAGTCAGCAAAAATTAATCAACATCTTTGACACCATTCTTTATCAACTAAACTCATAGAACTGCAGGAACAATCAGAAGAACAGGCCAATAACTAATTTGTGAGCAGTTAATCATCCCTTTAAGTAGCACTGGTGGGTGAGAGGCGGTTAGTGTGGTTGGTCAATTTGGCATCTGGTGCAGTTCTGTTCAGAAGTGAGCAAGCGGGTAAGGGATGGCATTTTTGATGATTAAAGGGCCTCATTGTCAAATTTTATTTGCCACTTGTCTGCCCATTCCACCAATCTGACTTTGTCCTTTTGATGTTCTACACTATCCTCCACACAGTTCAAAAACACTTCAGAGTTTTGTATCACCCAGAAATTTTGAAATGATATTCTGTGCAACGCAGTGTGAACAAGGGTCCTAACTCTGGGAAACTCCACTGTAAATATTTTTCAGTATGAAAAGCAACTGCTAACCATTACTCTGTTTCTTTTCACTCAATCAATTTCAAATCCATATTGGATGTTGTCAATTTTATTCCATGAGTTCCATCTGTGTCACAAGTCAGTTCTGAGGCTCTTTCCCAAATATCTTTTGGAAGCCAGAAGACATTTGGATGTACATCACATGAACAGATGAATGATCCTTAGAAACACAATGGATGGATTTCAATAAAGATAAGTGTGAGCTATTGTGTTTTGGAAAGTCAAACAGGGTAGGACTGATATAGTGAATGGTACGGCCTAGGGAAGTGTTGAGGAACAGTAGGACCTTGGAGTACAAGAACATAGTTCATTGAAAGCAATGTCACAGGTGAATAGGTTGGTGAAGAAGGCATCTAGCACACTGACCTTTATCAGTCAGAACATTGAGTATAAGAGTCGGGATATTATGTTGTAGTTGTATATGTCATTGGTGAGGCTGTACTTGGAGTATTGTGTACAGGTTTGATCACTTTGTTACAGGAAAAATATTGATAAACTAGAAAGCGTGCAAGGAAGATGTTGTCAGGACTAGTGGGCTTGAGTTACAGGGAGCATTTGGCCAGGTTAGGACTTTATTCCTTGGCACATAGAAGAATGAGGATATATTTATATTGAAGTGTATAATACCATGAGGAACATAAATAGGATGAACATAAATGGGGCGGGGCAGAGTGATTCTCCCATCCTGCTTTGCTGATTTTTTTAGCGAAATGGGCCAGGTGATTCCGGCTATACTTGATGCATGGGACCCACATTGGGCCACGGATAGCGCCTCCCACTGCCAGATTTCTAACAACATCATATCCATGCCAGAAATCAGTGGAGAGCTGCATGAATTATTTAAAAGCTGATTTGAATATATTTTAATTACAAGTAACAAATTCTTCACTGAAGTCTCTAGGCCCACTAGTATCTCCACCCTCACCAGAACTGTTCACTACAGCGGGGATTATTACAGCTCCCCATTTTCAGGGAGCTTGGGGCCCAACCCTGCTGGAGTGAAGAGGGAAAATCACTTTTAACTGTTCTCTACCTTTTATTTCTTCATTGTTTTTCTTTATTTTACTTTCCCCTCACTCTTTCCCCTTACTTTATGTCTCCTTTTCTTACCTTTTCTCCCCCTTTGCTCTGGAATTTCTCCATTTTTCTCAATTTTATATCTCACCCACCCATCTCACCCCTCCCCACACATCTTCACCTGCCACAGTTTGTCTTCTAATTTCAGCTTCTCTGCCATTTGGCCAGCCACACCTTCTATTCTCTCCATGGGCTGCGATTAGCAGCCTATCCCCTTGTTTTGTGGCCATGACTTATCTTTTATTCCCTCACCCCACAATATAAACATCTCCAACTTTCTATGCCTTTTAGCTTTGACAAAGGGTCATCTGGATTACAAACATCAGCTTTTTTCTCTCCTCACAGATGCTGCCAGACCTGCTGAGATTTTCCAGCATTTTCTCTTTTGGTTTCAGATTCTTGTATCCACAATTATTTGCTTTTAATTTATAAGAACAAAATAATTAGGAGCACTGGTAGGCCATTTGGCCCTTTGAGCCTGCTCTGCCCTTCAATAAGATCATGGCCTCAGCTCCCCTCCCCGTCTATTCATCATAAGCTTTAATTTCTTTACTGTTCAAACATTTATGTATCCTTAAGGATACTTATGTATCCTTAAAAACATTCAATAAGATAGCCTCAACTGCTTACTGGACAGGGAATTCCCCAGATTCACAGCACATTGGGTGAAGAAGTTCCTCCTCAATTCAATCCTAAATCTGCTCTCCTTTATTTTGAGGCCATGCCCCCTAGTTCTAGTTTCACCTGTCAATGAAAACAACTTTCCTGCTTCTATCTTACCCATTCTCTTCATAATTCTATATGTTTCTATAATATCTCCTCTCATCTGAATTCCAACGTGTATAGTCCCAGTGTACTCAGTCTGTCCTCATTAGCCAACCCTCTCAACTCCAGAATCAACTCAATGAATCTTCTCTGCAAGCCTGCCAGTGCCAGTATATTCTTTTTCAAGTAAGAAGACCAAAACTGTTCTCAGTACCCCAGATGTGGCTCACCAGCACCTTATGCAGTTGCACCTTTTTTCTCTGTTTTTAAACTCCATCCCTCTAGTAATGAAGGTCAAAATTCCATTTACCTTCTTAATTACCTGCTGCTCCTGCAAACCAATTTTTTGTGATTAATGCACAAGGACACCCAGGTCCCTCTGCATAGTAGCATGTTGTAATTCTTTACCATTAAAATATTGCTACCAAAATGGATGACCTCCCATTTACTAACATTGTACTCCATCTACCAGACCTTTGCAAACCCACTTAGACTATCTATATCTCTTTGCAGACTTTCACTGCACATTTACCCTGCAACTCATCTTCATGCCATCTGCAAATTTTGACACACCATACTTGGTTCCCAACTCCAAATTATCTATTTAAATTGTAAACAAAGAGACCATTTGATGAGATCATTTTTAAAGTTTAAAGGACTCCCTATTCTGATTCTCCCAGTGTTCAACGTCACAAAAACAAACAGAAGTTTCAAGTTTATTTAGCAAGTTTATTCATTTGTCACAAGTAGGCTTACCTTAACACTGCAACAAAGCCACTGTGAAAATTCCCAAGTTGCCACACACTACGGTGCCTGTTCAGGTATGCTGAGAGAAAATTTTGCATGGCCAATGCATTTAACCCAACACACGTCACAAATACAGCAAACAGACCTTTTCTAACAACTCTAATCTCATTGCTAATTACAATTGTTCCCATCAGTAAGAAGTAAATTGAAATACATGTAATCAAAAACATTTTAGGCCCATCTGCTCATGCAAAAGGCAACATGTCATTATGTAATTTCTATAATGCTTTTGCTGTCTGCAATGATTTGTGATCTTCATTCTCATTCGAGCCAAAATCTTTTCAATAAGTTTCAAAATTCAAGAGTATCGTGCTTAGTTCATTTCATGCCCCTGTAATCCATGAAAATAAAAGTCAAAGATAATTTTGTTTCAAAAGCATTAATAATTTACAGTGCAGTAGCTTGGAATGGGTTGAATTCATAGATCACACACGGTGATAAAACTGACAAAAATAATCTCAAACCTTGAAAAGGGATATGACAGCTTAAAATAATCATAGATTGAAGTTTATTCATTAATTTACACTTCCATTCACTGAAACCCACCCTCAACAACCAACGAAGAATATGTTGCTGCTTGAGCTTTTCGATTGACATTTATTGCACAGCTAAATTTTGCTGTGCCATATTCTTATTAGAAATCCAACAACATTTGAAGCATGTTGGCTGAGAAGACCAATGCCATCACTCTTGGTCTCTGTTTCAAACTTTGTTCTCTAGTTACTGGCTCCAGCCTCCTCCCTGGCAACAACCTGAGATTAAGCCAGACTGCTCGTGGTAACATATTTTGATCCTGCAAAAAGTTTCTAATCTGATATTGTCACCGCCATTTAGACTTCCTCTCTTGACCTGTATAACATTGTGCAACAATGCCTCTGTCTCAGTTAATTCCCTGCTGAAACCCTTATTCAAGCCTTCCTTAAACTCCAAGCTAGACTATCCTAATGCACTGTTGGCTGCTCTCCCACCTTGCAACTTCTGTGAATGAAAGCTATCTAACAGTCTGTTTCCATGTTTTAACTTGCAGCAAATCTACCATCTACCATCCCTTTACTCACAGTCCTTCTTTGGTTCCCCATTAAATAATGCCTTCAATAGAAAATGTCCTCCTTACTATCAGATCTCTCCATAGTCTTGTATTCCTCATCTCTTTGTCATTTAATCGTTTCCACCATTGGCAGTTGGTCTTCAGTTGACTGGGTCCAAATCTCTGGAATACCCTCCTGACACCTCTCTGCTGCTTTACCTCTCTCCTTTAGGACAATCCTTAAAACTTATCTCTTTGACCAAGCTTTTGGTCACTTCACTTCATATGCCTCAATGTCAAATTTTGTTTCATAACACTCCAAAGGGCTTCATTATGTTAAAAGCGCGACATAAATATACGTGTTGCTGTTGAGGTAGTTTTCCAACATTGCAATGTCTTTCCTAGTCAATACTGCCGTCACCTTTCATTTTTGTCCCTTATGTTTTCTGAGCGCTTCATATCCTTGAACATTAAACAATCAGTTCTTGCCATTTTTAAGCCACATTTCTGCTGTTGCCACTAAAATATATTTCCACATTGCTATTTATACTTGTAGCTCACCAACTGTATTCACTAAAATTAGTGTGCGTTCATGCATGTGTTCTAAATCTGTCTTTCCACTCCTTGTCGTACTTCTTAGTCTGCTTCTATCAAATATGCATTTTTAACACTACCCAATATTCTTACTTTATGCAACTTATTCTTCTTTCCTTTGTTTATATGTTTATTTGCTGGTGCCTACCCACTATCAATTAAATTTAAAATCTCCCACACCAGTGAACTTCCCTGTGAGGACACTAATCCCAGTTCCAACAGAGGAGCAATCCATTCCTTTTGAAAAGGCCTTGCTTGCCTCAGATCTAATCCCAGTGTTCCAAGAATCTGAAATCCTTCCTGCTGCACCATGCTTTAATCAGGTATTGGTGCCCCCTATTTTCTCATTTTCACAGTCTCTCTGATTTGGTATTGGGAGTAATCAGAGATCCGACATTTTATCTCACTCACTTGCTCCTGAAAGTCTGACAAAAGGAGCCATTATCTGCCTTCCCCTTATCAGTAGCATCAATAAATACCGAAACTTCTGGCTCACTCCCTTCTCCCTGCCAAATATTTTTACATATTAATATATTATGACACTTTCTCTGAGGTCACTGTAATGCATCATCTACACAATGGTGATCAAAGTAAGTTTAAAAGTATCTCTGCAGGGCAGATTTCAATGATGAATACATACATTACTACACATCTCCAATACCATGCAGCATCTAATAATCACATTTGAAAGTATCAAAGCTTTTATTCAATCCTTTCAGAATGTTTCAAACTCTTCAGCTGGTTTCCCCTAATGGTCACAAATTCTCCAAGCAGCTATTAATTTAGGAATTCTAACTCCCACCACAGCACACGAAAATTGTATGTGAGAAAAAATGCAACTTTCCTCTGGCTCTCAAAATGAGGACCCAGACCTTCGAAGAAGTGTTTTCCATGCAAAGCCTTCCCAACGCATGAAAAGGCTGTGCTTAAACGGTGTAAAGTTAAAAGAAAAATTCCAGCAAAAAGAAAATGAATTTTAGCATTTCAGGATATTTGCACCTCTATTGGGAGACAGAAATGTTTTGTGGATCCAGAACTGGCTTGCCCATTGAAGGCAAAGAATAATTATAGATGGGTCTTTTTCTGCGTGGAGGTCGGTGTCCAGTAGAGTGCCTCAGGGATCTGTTGTGGGACCCTTACTCTTTGTGATTTTTATAAATGACCTGGATGAGGAAGTGGAGGAATAGGTTGGTAAGTTTGCCGATGACATGAAGGTTGGAGGAATTGTGGAGTTTGGAGGGATGTCAGAAGTTGCAACAAGACATAGATAGGTTGCAAGACTGGAAGGAGAAGCAGCAGATGCACTTCAACCCAAATAAATGTGTGGTGGTTCATTTTAGCCAGTCAAATGGAATGAATGTAATATTAAGGGTAAGACTCTTAGCAGCGTGGAAGATCAGAAGGATCTTGAGGTCCAAGTTCATAGGACTCTCAAATTGGCTCCGCAGATAGAGGAGGTTAATGTGGTTAAGAAGGCGTTTGGTGTACTGGCTTTCATCAATTGAGGAATTGAGCTTAGGAGTCGGGAGATAATGCTGCAGCTGTATGAGACCCCAGTCAGACCCCACTTGGAGTACTGTGCACAAGTCTGGTCACCTCATTACAGGAAGGAAGTAGAAGCCATTGAAAGGGTGCAGAGGAGAATTACAAGGATGTTGCCTGGATTAGGTGGTATGCCTTATGAGGATAGATTGAGGGAGCTCGGTCTTTTCTCCTTAGAGAGATGAAAGATGAGAGATGAGCTGATAGAGGTGTCTAAGATTTTGAGAGATATTGAGAGATATTGATCAAATAGATTCTCAGAGGCTTTTTCCCAGGGCTGAAATGGCTGCCACAAGAAGACATAGATTTAAGGTGCTGGGGAGTAGGTACAGAGGAGATGTCGGGTTAAGTTTTCATTCAGAGGATAGTGTGTGAATGGAATCAGCTGCCAGCGGTGGTGGTGGAGGCGGATTCGATAGAATCTTTTAAGAAACTTTTGGATAAGTACGTGGGTCTTAGTAAGATAGAAGATTATAAGTAAGCCTAGTAGATAGGGATATGTACCGCACAATTTGTGGGCTGAAGGGCCTGTTTGTGCTGTAGTTTTTCCATGTTCTATGTTCTAAAATCCAGCCCAAGGAGTAACGTTCTTTTGCTACTAACCATATGTTCTGATCTTCAACTGGATGTGTGGATTCGAATCCTACTTCAGTTACATAGGCCAAGATTTTCAAAGAACAAAAAAGAACAAAGAACAAAACAGCACGGGAAACAGGTCCTTCGGCCCAACGAGCCCATGCCGCCACCCCGATGTTCCCACCTCTACCCGTGATCCCTGTCAATGATTATAGATCTATGGATTAAAAACCAAATTTGAGACAATTTAGGGAGAATTTGTTTTGCCAATTAGCCTAAGAGCAAATCTTTGGGACGTGGGAGGAAACCGGAGCACCCGGAGAAAACCCACGCAAGCACGGGGAGAATGTGCAAACTCCCACAGACACAGGCCCAAATCCATGTATCTGCACAGCACAGCGATAGTCACTGAGCTGTCGTGTTGCCCATCAAATGGTCCAGGTCAAGCGTACACTAACGACGTGAAGCACTAGGATACTCTCGGAAAAAATCCAAGAGCAGCCCTCTCACGACCCATCGCGTGTATGCCCCTTGTTAGACAACAAGGTGGACCAAAGCACCTGTAGGATAAAAACAAGTACATCAATATCATCATCTATTTACACACTTCCCAGGGACTCCCAAGGCTCATGATCCCTATTTTAAATCAGTTTTCTATACCCCTCCATTCCCATTCTGTTCATGTCCCCGTCTATGCATTTCTTAAATAACTCCAGAGTGCATGCTCCCAGCACTTTACTTGGCAGCGCATTCCATATCCCCACCACCCTCTGTGAAAAAACTCCCTCTAGCATCCAAATTGTATCTTACCCTCCTCACCCTAAGCCCGTGACCCCTCGTGCTATTCGAGTCCATCCTAGGAAAAAGCTTAACCCTGTTTACTCTATCTATACCCCTCATAATCTTATACACCTCTATCAGATCTCCTCTAAGTCTATGTCTTTCTAAGGAAAACAGTCTCAATTTGCCTAACCTCTCCTTGTAACTCAGACCTTCCATACCATACAGCATTCTGGTAAACCTCCTCTGCACTCTCTCCAGAGTCTTCACTTTGGTAATAAGGCGACCTCGCGCCTCCTTAAGCAGCCTGGGATAAATGCCACCAGGCGCCGGAGATTTATCAGTTTTAATGCTACCTAGAAGCTCTAACACTTCCTCCCTCGGTATGGATATTTCCCTCAACTGGTCCACAGTTCCCTCAGAGACAGGAACTGTCAACAAGCCGCTCTCCTTTGCGAATACCGATGCAAAGTATTCATTCAGGATCTCCGCCATTCCCTCAGGCTCTAAGCACAGTTCCCCTCCTCTGTCCCTAGGAGGTCTGATTTTTCCTCTAACCACCCTTTTATTCCTAACATAGGAGTAAAAAGCCTTTGGATTTTCCTTAATCCTATCTGCCAAAATCATTTCATGCCCTCTTTTTGCCCTTCTAACTCCCCGTTTGAGCTCCCTCCTACTCTCTCTATATTCATCCAACACTGTCTCTGTTCTCAGCTGCTTTGACCTATCATACCTCTCTTTTCTTCCTAACCAAGTCCTCGACATCGCTAGTAATCCACGGCTGTCTAATCCTAGCTTTCCCATCTTTCCTCTTAGCCGGCACATATCTTTCTTGCAACATTTTCAGTATTCCCTTGAACGAGTCCCACATGCCTAGCATGGACTTAGCCTCAAACAACCATTCCCAATCAGTTTCCATAAGTTCCTGCCTAATCCGACCATAGTTAGCTTTCCCCCAATTCAGCACCCTGCCCCTTGGGTAACAAGCATCCTTTTCCATCTGTATCCTTTCCATCAGTTTCATCTTTAAGGCAGGTAGCAGGAGTTGGGAAAATTTCTGGTATGGATTGGAGGAGACAGGTAGATTTGGAGGGCAGGGAGGGGGATGCAGTGAGTGTGGGCCAGATGGAGTTGGCCCAGCTAACAAAGATAAAGGTCGGAATCAGTCCGTAGGGGTTGTCAGGTGTCAAGGGAGACAGTTCAAAGGGCCACCTCGGTTTGTAAGATTTCAATCCAATTAAAATAAAACAGAAAGACCAACCAATGCTCACCCCACATACCCTTTCACCCTTACACACTCCCAATATCCCATCAATGCCATCTCATACCTCCCATCCATGGGCTATTATCCTTCATGATGATCATGTCAAGGTTAGCTCTTCCACCCATCACCTCATGACCTGACATGTCCCCTATGCCAAACTATGTTCAGGCATCCTCCTCTCATGCCCTATGCTAATCTGTAGCACTTCTATGTCCATTATCCCAGTGGTATACAACTGATGAACTATTGTGACAATAGAATATATAATATATTTTAAAAAAAGACATTTATTCATAACTTTCCACTAAATTAAAAATGTCCTTATACTATAGGGTAATAAAATACCAATCACCCAGGTCCTTTAAAGGTTTAATAGCAAAAACTGCAAGCACTTGAACCCTCTTAACTAAAATAAACATTGTGCAATCACCAGCAAAGATCAGATAGCCAGAGCTATGAGTCGATCAATGGTTTCTCGTGAGACTCAGGTGTATCAACAGATTAAATAAATTAATGGGTTCTCAGACAAGGTTCATTATGTATTCTTGGTTGAGGACCCAGACATTCATTCGAGCACAAAGTTTTCCTTACTGCGCTACACAAGTGTATCAGGCAAGATTCTGTATTCAATTCCTTGAAGCAGGCAGGGAATTGAATATCTTCTGCTTTAGAGTTAAGAATGCTCTTCTGGCTAAGAGGTAAAAATGCTCTTCTGGCTAAGAGGTAAAAATGCTCACAGCTGATATTGGAACAAAATGCAGTATGAACAGTTACCCATTCAACAATAAGCCTAATTTTGAAAGGCAGGGAAAGATTTCTAGCTGAGATGGGAGGAAGAAAAGTAATCGGATGTTAAATTAGTTTCAAGGGGCTGCACCAATGCATGAAATTATTTCCAATGACACTGTGAAGATTCATCCCCTCTGGGAGAACACAGACAGAAATAGCCAACATGGACAGACAACACCACAATAGGCAGCTCAGTGATACGCCTGATAGCTAACCCAAATAACATGATTTGCAGTAAAATTATACTTATAATCTCACATTTGTAGAGGACAAATATCAGCATTCTTCCTGAAAGATTTATTTGCTTCATTGTGTAATAATTGCAATGACAAGTGGAAGTTAAAATGACTCAGATAGATTAATTTAAAAAGTCGAACTCCCTTTAGGGCATGCTTAGTAACATAATCCAATTATAGATACCAGGGATGCAAAGGAAGTGTGTTACATGGGCAGTTGGAGAAGGCTATTCATGCAGACTATCATCAATAAAGGTGGAAACACCCCATTTTTTTTAGAATGTTTATTGTGTTATTTTTCCCTTCTCATTTATCTAACAGTACAAAAATTAGAGTTAAACCTAACAAATGGCATTTATATTAAAATTTTGTCAAATGAAGAGCAAGGACATTTTGACAAAAAAAAATGCAGTTGATGGGAATATAGTTACCCTCTAGTGATCAACCTACATAAATCCTCTTATCCACCCTCAAAACTAGCATAGCTGAACACAGCTGTTAGAACCGATAAGGTCTATGATTTACAGTTATTCATAGGATACCAGTATGAAAGAAATCTATCATTTTTTCAACTTTTCTTTGCATTGTCTTCACAGTGTGTGTAAGGTATTGTGGTTGGTTGTATTTTAAATAACATTGTACTGAGATGTAAGCTGCCTGATATTTTATACTGAAGTCAGTTATCCTTTGAACTGTTCTTTTAGATTTTTGATGAAGCCAGAAATGTTTCACAGCCATTGACAGACACAAACCTCAATCCCCATGGACCTAGAAATTTTGGATGGGATTTTACCACAAGGCTTAAGATCCTGTCACTGGGCAGAGGATGAGGAAGGTTCTGAATAATGGAATTCTGTGTCAGCTGGCCAATTCATAGCTAGGAGGCAGAGGAGATGCCTAGTTAGCTGGTGATGATGGCATGAGGTAACATCGCTGGAAATGCTAGCAGGGCAGAGGACAACCTTGGATGGTCACACCTGTCTGCTCAAGCAAGGTACCGTCTCCCTGGGACAGGAGGACAGAGGATGGAGATAGCAGAGGAGGTCAACAGTTTCCTTGGGTCATCCCTTGAACTTGGCTGCAGTATCATGAGAACGTTATCCAATCTTTTGAGGTGAGTGCACGGCATACAACTTAAAACTACAGCTTTACGTGTGAGGGTGAGGTTGGTAGAAAAGGAACTCAGTTAGTTTGCACGGAGACCAGGCATCTACATTGTCTGTCATGGGCATGGCAGTCTGTCACTCAATGGCTCAATATACCCTGATGGCTCCTGGTCTGCTTCTTGTGAGTGACCACATGCAAGAGGCAGTCCTGTGGCTCTATGATAGATGGTCAGTCTTCCAGCAGCGTAAGTGTTGGTGCTTGTCTAATGATGATCATTTATATGGTGGCAGGAGGACCCTGCTCACAGTATTAAAGAGAAGGCTTGACCCTAATAGAGGACTTCTCAGGTGAGCGGGGAGATGCAAATAAACCCCAAAAAAGAGATGATATGGCTGCGTACGTGCTCCTCTAAGGAGCTCTTGGACTTGGTGGCATCTTCTCAGTAACATCAACTGTTAAGTTGGTCAGAGGAGGGTCTTACACTTTAGTCAGAAGCCATTAGTACACCTTCTGGCAGCCAGAGGATGACTGCTGAGGCTATCCAAAGCCACAAGGCAATTTGCTTAGCAGCCTTCCTCTACATCAGTTGACAGTGCATGGAAGCACCATGGGCAAGTACATTTAAGAGTTGGAAGATATGTCCCTTGCTGCCCTTGGGATTACTGATTAAAATTATGTTAAGGCTCATGGCCTTGTCATCTTTGTGTTCTCCAATAATAATGGAATCCTTACATTTTGTAAGGTGCTGGGACTTTAGAGGTACACTGGATTTGCCAAAGAGTGTGGTTGGAGGGACCACATTGTATGAGGTTGATGCATTATTTCCATCATCTTAATAACATATTGAATGCAAGTGAATGGGAAAACCAATGAGAGAAACTACAACAGAACTACAGAAAGCTGTAGTTCTATTAGATTGTATGGATTTGTATGAAGGAACATCTGGGACATTCCTGTCCTGATGCTCTCTTTCTCCCACCTCGTTGTGCTTTCGATATTGCTCATGCTGTGTCTAGTCATCATTTTCCTCCATGTCCTCATTAATGGAGGAGAAATCATGCTGTTTGAAATGCTTGAGCAGAGCAGGAGCCATACCATACCAACCATACAACCAGAAAGAATGCTTTCTATGATGCATCAGGAAAGGTGTCTGGTGAGAGTCGTAGCTGACGTGCCAAATTTCCTTAGTCTTCTGAGAAAGTAGAGGCATTGGTGGGCTTTTTTAACTTTAGTGTCAGCATGGGGAGACTGGGTTGTTGGTGCTTGAAGCTTGAAGCTCTCAATCCTTTCTACTTCATCCCCATTGACTCAGACAGGGGCATCTTCTCCTTTACGCTTCCTGAAGTCAATGACAATCTCCTTCATTTTGTTGCCATTGAGAGAGAGATTATTGTTGCTGCACCAGTTCACCAGATTCTCTATCTCATTCCTACACTCTGTCTCGTCGTTGTTTGTGACACCACTATGATGGTGGTGTCAGCAAACTTGAAAATTGAATTGGAAGGGACCTCTTGTCATTGGCAAGGACTTGAAGGAATCGGGCTCTAATGTGACACATGGCATTGTGCGGAGCTATGGCATAATCCTTATGGTGGAATTAGCCAACTCCTTGCCATGACTGTCGCACATGAGA
The DNA here is from genome assembly GCA_024679065.1 of Sphyrna mokarran. Classification (NCBI taxonomy): domain Eukaryota; kingdom Metazoa; phylum Chordata; class Chondrichthyes; order Carcharhiniformes; family Carcharhinidae; genus Sphyrna; species Sphyrna mokarran. Next base: position 77,276,706 of record JAGIQG010000004.1, on the reverse strand, counting down.
CAAATTCTGGTGGCCATTGCCTGAGTTTTTATTGCAGCTCAAGCAGAAAACATCCAATGTCTGCAGTGGAAGTTTAGACAGAGATCATGAGGTCCATGCTTGCTGCTGTGAAGCACAGACTGCCACTGGAAGCTACCAGAAGTGCAGTGTATCTCATTCAATCAACTTCACCAGTGACAGAATGGAAACAAATTGTTCAACCATTTGGCATTGTGAGTTTCCTTGGAGGAGTTCAGTGAAGGAGAATTATCAAGACTGGGACTTTTCAAACAGTTTCTCTTCCTATGCATTGATTTCTTTCTACATAGCTTATCTCACACAGAGCGGTATATTGAATATACATGCTGATTACTTTTGAAGATAAAAGTATGCTCATTTTTACTGGCAGCATGCAATTCAATAACTTTTTAAAGTTTTTGGAGTCTTTATATATTCTGACACCAAATAAACAAGATGTTGGCATATCTTTAAAAGGCCATGATGAAGACGATAGTAAGATTGTTTGACAGTGGCTGCAGAGCTATTTCTAATACTGTCCCACATACCTTATTCGTGAATCATTTTGAGACCAAAACCTAAAGGTTATTGTTATTTTAACTGAGGTGTTTACCTGTTTAAAGCAAATGAGGCGGCACCTGCATTAAAAAAGTTGGCAGAAAAATATCACGCTAAAATCATGGCAAATAATTTATGTGGTCAACATTTATAATGTTTCGGCAAGGAACAGACACTATTCCATTACGCTGTTCATAATAGGTCACCACAAGCTACATGATTCACTGTTACAATTCCAATCCAGTTTAGTGCAGAATGAACAACAGATTCATTTCTGTATACTGACACATTTGTACTACAACCTGTTGAAAAATGCAAGCAAATGAAATGACATAAAGTCCAAATTATCTCTCAAAGTCCCCTGATGAAATAAGTCCTTACCATTGCGGGCAATATACCCACTTCTCTAATTGCTTTTCTGCCTGCTTCTCATTCTTTCATCTCTTTGAAGATTTGAAGATTCAGGATTCTTTGCTATCTCTCATTTGTCTGCTGTTGCACATTTGAATGAGGGATGAACCAGGCCTCGGGCTGCTTTATGGATCAAAAGGAAGGTAGGACCTGGGTGGGTGGAGGTGTTTAAGCTCCAGGAATGAGTGTGTCGGGGTGCTGGTATCCTGGTCAGTGTGTACAGTGACAAAGTCAACTGGAAATGAGAAAAGGTTTGAAGTCCTCTGCTGGAATTGCAACTTGGGAGCTAAAAATGTTCTTGGGGCCTGAAATGACTCAATATTTGATTGAGAACTAAGAGCACTGGGGGTTGTTGTGAAACCTGGGATCAATTAGTGAAATAAAAGCAAATTACTATGGACGCTGGAATCTGAAACCACAAGGAAAAATGTTGGAAAATCTCAGCATCTGTGATGAGAGAAAAGAGCTAATGTCTCGAATGCAGGTGATCTTTTGCCAAAGCTAAAAGGCACAGAAGGTGGGAGATATTTATATTGCAGGGTGAGGGGATGAAAGATGAGTTATACCCACAGAAACCAGGGGAAAAGACTGCTAATAGCTGTCCACAGAGAGAATAAAGGGTGTGAATGGCCAAACAGCAGAGAAGCTAAAATCAGAAGGTAAACTATGACAGATGAAGATGTGGGGGGACAGGGAATGGGTGGGAGAGAGGTCAAATTTAGAGAAATGAGAAAAGGGAAAGTAAAGTGGGAGGAAAGAGTGGGGGGGAAGCCAAATGAAGAAAGACGTTCAAGAAATAAAAGTAGAGAATAGTAAAAAAATTACATAAAATAGATTGAAAGCAAAAGGGTTGAGGTGGGTTAGAACAAATCATCTGTAGTTGTTGAATTCGATGTTGAGGCAAGAAGGCTGTAAAGTGCCGAGCCGGAAGATGAGATGCTGTCCCTGCAGTTTGCATTGAGCTTCAGTGAAACATTGCAGCGAGCCAAGGACAGACATGGACATGGGAGCAGGGTTGTGTGTTAAAATGGCAAGCAACTGGAAGGTCAGGGTCCTGATTGTGCACAGATCAAAGAATCAATTAATGAAAGGTGGAGGGTATCTATAATCATGGCAGTAAGTGGGGTGGGTCTGAATGGGAATGAAGTGCCAGGATGGTATTTAACAGATACTGATTGTTCCCCAATGGACAAGTATTAAGGCAGCAACTAGTCAGTAAAGAATATATAGAGTTGGATTCTTTGACTTTGCCCATAGCTGCAACTCTTCAGTCCCACTGCAGTGACTGAAGATTTGGCTGAGCTACACATTCCATGTTCTTGCTGACAACAGTGGCAGGGTATGAACAGTTGGAGAATTCCAGCCACAATCACTTGTCTCTATGGACTACTCAAATTGCTGGAAACTGGGGAGGTGATGGCCTACTGGTAATTCATGACACTATTAATCCAGAAACTCAACTAATGTTCTGGGGACCCAGGTTTGAATTCCACCAGAGCTGGTAGTGGAATTTGAATTCAATAAAAAATATCTGGAATTAAGAATTTTATGATCACATGAAACCATTGTCAATTGTTGGAAAAATCTATCTGGTTCACTAATGTTCTTCAGGGAAGGAAATCCACCATCCTTACCTGGTTTGGCCTACACGTAACTCCAGAGCCACAGCAATATGGTTGACTCTTAAATGATTTTGGGCTGGCCAGTCAGCCATGCCCATGTCCCATACATGAATAAAATGAGAAGGAATGTATTCTGTTCAGATTTAGGCTCCATCAAGGCAATGGCAAACATCAGAAAAAGTGCTTGAGATCCTTTTGTGCTCATGAGCAGTAAACTGATGGACAGAATATTTTCAATTAAAAGAAATAAAAATGGACAGTGGATGAGTGATCTCAGTGGATAAACATACTTTGCTTGGTAGTTTTCTCCTCCTATTTGACTTTTCTCAATTTTTTATCCCATTTATTTATCATCATTAAATGTTAATCCACAATGTTGTGCTCTAAAAATACAGTTTTCAAAGCATTCAAAGCACAAACATCATTAGGTACTTTGTGGTTAAGAACATAAGTCACCTTCTTTAGTACTTGTTAAGTATAAAAGTTTTACTCGTGCAAAATTTGACTTATTTCCTTCAAAATGTCTTTTTATTCTCTCTATGCAGATATCAATGAACCTCTGCAATTAAGGATAATGGTGGGAACATAGGAGCGAGGCGGTGGGTGGAAAGAGGTAGGAAAATAGGATAATGCTATGAAGGCCAAAATACCAATCACCTTCTTCATTGCCTATTATATCTGTGCACTTACTTTCACTGACTGATGCATGAGGGCATCAAGATATCGCTGAGTATCCATCTCTCTCAATTTACACCCATTCAAATAATAATCGGCCTTCCTATTTTTGCTACTGTAGTGGATAAACTCACATTTGTTCACATTTCCAGGGCCACTTCCTTAAGTATTCTGATATGAAGATTATCAGGCCCTAGGGATTTATCCATCTTCAATCCCATCAGTTTTCCTAACACATTTTCTCTATTAATGGTGATTTTCTTCAGCACCTCACTAAAACTTCTTTCTTTCAGAATTTCTGGTACATTATTCATGCCTTCCTTTGCAAAGTTAGAGGCAAAGTACAATGTTAGTTTCTCAGCCATTTCTTTGTTCCCTGTTATGAATTCTCTTGTTTCTGACTTAATTTTTTATCAATCTATTTCTCTTTACATACCTATAGAAACTTTTACAGTCAGTTAACTTACTTTCATGTCCTATTTTCCCCTCCTTAATCAATCCCTTGGCCCAACTTTGCTGAATTTTAAACTGTTGCCAATCCTCATGCCTATTGCTTTTTCTTGCAAATTTGTACGTTTCTTCTTTCAATCTTATACTTTCTCTAATTTCCCTTATAATCCATGGTTTGTCCACATTTCCCTCATCCTTGCCAGAGTCACATATGCTCTATGAAAGAATAAATGTACAAGGCGAGGAAAGCAAGTGCTGAATATTACATTATTGAGAAACTTGTCTTTTCTACACTTTCAAACCTACATTTGCAATGAGTTTGACAACAGATAAACTACTTGTGAATAACCATCTGCCAGCAGTGCTTCAGTATTATTGAGACAAATCTTCTTTGGCAAAGTTTGAGAATACCTCTCAATGTACATAAACCTCCCATTTTCTCTCCAGGGGAGGACAGGTAACAGGAGAATAGATCTGTTACAGAGAATCAGTTTGACTATTTTGGAGTCCGTGTTGAAAAATCACATGAACATCTTGTTCAGGTGCACCAGCACTTTATAGAATTGATATAAAGTGTTCCATTGATATTTAAGTCTGAACTGGAAGTACCCAGCGAACACTGACCATTATCCATGATTCTGAATAACTACTGCATCCCATTTTGTTGTTAGTCAAACTTACTTTAAAGTACAATTCTCCTTGAAAGGGGTGAGGAAACAAATTTACAACTTTGGCCTGGATTTTCTAGATTGTACTTATTCAGAAATTGTGCGAAAATTTGAACTGATTTCTATAACAAGCTTATTGATGGGTTTGGTTACAATGGGTAGAATAGCGGCGCATGCTCAAAATTCAGACAATTTGAAAAACCCAAATCTTGCCAGCGAGATTGTGTTTTGTAATTTTGAAGGAACTTCACCAGCGGAGTTATGTGGCTAGTGAAATATTCAGGTCAGTTGGTTTGGTATCATTTATCTCATGAGGCACTGGTTGATGGGCTGGATAGGCTATAACCATCTGTCACATTTCATGTGCCCTACTGCCATACAATCTAGCTCACTGTTCTGCTGGGAGAAACATCTTAGTAACATCAGAAATCAGGAAGATAATACCATCATTAAAAGTCTACTATTTATACATCTTAAATATGACTTCAGTGTGAATGAAAAGGAGGAGAGATGTATAAAAGGTGGCTGATTCAATATTGACTGTTTTATATTATTGCCAAAAGTCCAGAATAACATAGTCTGACTGAACTCCTGCCAATGTTGTGATATGTATGTGATGATATGGAGATGCCAGTGTTGGATTGAAGTAAACACAATAAGAAATTTCACAACACCAGGTTAAAGTCCAACAGGTTTATTTGGTAGCAAATGTCACTAGCTTTTGGAGCGCTGCTCCTTCGTCAGGTAAATGGGAGCTCTTCTCACAAACATTGCATATAAAGACACAAACTCAATTTACAGAATAATAATTGGAATGCAGATCTTTACAGCTAATCAAGTCTTAAAGATTTAAATAATGTGAGTGGAGAGAACATTAAGCACATGTTAAAGAGATGTGTATTGTCTCGAGACAGAACAGTCAGTGAGATTTTGCAAGTCCAGGCAAGCCATGGAGGTTACAGAAAGTGTAACATAAACCCAAAATCTCACTTGAGTCATCTTCACGTGTGCGGAACTTAGCTCTCAGTCTCTGCTCACTGACTCTGCATTGTTGTGTGTTGTGAAGGCTGCCTTGGGGAATACTTACCCGAAAAGCAGAGTCCGAATACCCGCGACCACTGAAATTTTTCCCAACACAAAGAGAACAGTCTTGCCTGGCGATTGTCGAATGGTATTCATTCATCCATTGTTGTAGTGTCCGCATGGTGTCTCCAATGTATCATGCCTCAGAACATCCTTTCCCGCAGCGTATCTGGTAGACAATGTTGGCCGAATTGCAAGAGTATGTATCATGTGCCTCGTGGATGGTATTCTCACTTGAGATGATGGCATCCATGTTGATGATCCAGCACAGCTTGCAGAGATTGCTGTGGCTGAGTTGTAAGGTGTCGTGGTCACTGTTTTCTTGAAGTCTGGGTAGTTTGCTGCAGACAATGTTTTGTTTGAGATTGTGCAGTTGTTTGAAGGCAAGAAGTGTGGTATGGGGATGGCTTTGGCGAGATGTTCGTCTTCATCAATGAAATGTTGAAGGCTCGGGAAGAGATGTCATAGCTTCTTCGCTCCGAGGAAGTACTAGATGATGAAGTTACACTGTCCACCGCGTCCCATGTCTGTCTTCTGAGGAGGTCCGTGTGGTTTTTCGCTGTGGCGCATCAGAACTACCAATTGATGAGTCCAGCACCATGTCCTGTTTTTATGAGGGCATCTTTCAGTATCTGGAGGTGTCTGTTGCTATCCTCCTCATCTCAGCCGATCCTGTGAATACTGAAGGCTTGTCTGTAGGCGAAGGCTTCTTCAATGTGTTTAGGGTGGAGGCTGGAGAAGCGGAGCATCATGAGGTTATCAGTAGCCTTGCGGTACAGTGACGTACTGAGGTGACTGTCCTTAATGGAGATGCGAATGTCCAAGAATGCAACTGATTCCAGAGAGTAGTCCATGGCGAGTCATGGTGTGATCGAACTTTTTGAGGTTATCATATAGTTGTTTCAGTGATTGTTCGCCATGAGTCCAAAGGAAGAAAATGTCATCGATGTATCTAGTGCATATCATCGGTTGAAGCTCCTGTGTGGTGAAGAAGTTTTGTTCAATGTTGTGCATGAAGATGTTGGCATACTAAAGTGCGAATTTGATCCCTATGGCATGTACGTGATGGCAAGGCCATCATCATTTCAGTTCACTATTTCTTTTGGTGAAAGATTGTGTAATTAAAACAACATATCAATTGCACAGTTAATTAAGGGAAACACATAGAAAGATAGTGCACACTGACATTTTATGATAGATGCGATGACATATTTATTATTGCTCATCATGTTACAACACTTTCAATAATTAATATTGTATTTTCCAGCTTTGATTTTACATCAGAGGGGATTCTCCCATACCGCCGCACTAATTTTCTAGCACAGTGGGATAGTAAAAACTCGCGACTTGGCATTCGCGGGATTTGTGCACGTGTTCTGGCTGTGAGTGCATCTCCCAGCACCAGATTTCTAGTGCCATCAGATCTGTACTGTTAACCGGTGGGAAGACCAGGTGAATCATTTTAATCTGCTTTTAATATAATTTAAATGTAATTATCGGGCCCAGGACTGAATTTTCCTGGCCCACTACCTCTCTCACCCCACCCGAGTTTTTCACTCCAGTGGGGTGTATGACAGGTCCCCACCTTCGGATAACTATTGGGATGGCCCCAGTAATATGAAGCGAAGGGGCAACTGGGACTCCCCAGTGTGTCAGACAGTGGGTGACTGATGCCCCCTGGCCATGGGCACCTTGGCAGTGTCAGCCTGCACCCCGGTACTTCCCCAGGAGCAAAAGACCCATTCCAAGGGGGCACCTTTGCACTGGCCATCTGGTATGCGACAGTGCCTAACAGACATGGCCTGTAGGGTTGGAGCCTAGGGGATGTAGCCTATTTACGATAGGGCCTGGTGGAGCAGTCGGTAGGACTAGTAGAGTCCATTGCTTGCTCAATAAGGGCTCGATGAAGACCAATGATTGGGTGGGCTGTGGGGAGGTCAGCTGGGTTGTCTGCCCCATGGGGGGGCCTGTACTATGGGGAGGGATTGATCGGCACTATGGGGGCTCTGGAGATCAGAGAGGACTGGGGATAGGTCTGCCTGCTGAGGGATCAGCAATGCATGGGAGAGGGTTGGGATGGTGAAGGGAGTTTGGGGGGGCGGGGGGGGGGGGGGGGGGGGGGGGGGGGTGTGGGGGGGGGGGGGGGCGAACTGTGGAGGGGGAGCTGGAGATTGGGGCAGACTGAGCCAAAGGTCAGGGCTGGCCCAGAAATGGTTGTGGGTGCAGTGATCTGGCCGTTGGGGATTAGGGGGGGCATCACTGTGGTGTCCTAAGCTAGCCAGTGATCGAACTGGCCAGCAAATGGGAGGCTGACATTTCAGGAGTAGTGTGCATGTGCAAAAGGCCTTCTGATTTCAGACTCTTGGGTAGGAGTAGGCCCCATCTCCTGTAATCGGATGATATTTACACTGTTGGCCTCTCCAATGCAGAGTGTGGAAGATTCTAGTCTGAACTCCCACTGAAAAAAACAATGTGAACTACTCCAGTTTTTCCAATGAATTCAAATCTTGGTACTTTTTTGGGAAAATACTGGCCACAAAATTTTCATGAAATAGAATCATAGAATCCTACAGTGCAGAAGGACACCATTCAACCCATCAAGTTTGTATCAACTCTCTGACAGAACATCTCATCGAGGCCATATCCACGTAACTCTTTTTATTTATCCCGGTAATCTCAGCAATTTACACTTTTTGGGACAGTAAGGGACAATTTAGCTTGATCAATTCACCTAACTTACACATCTTTGGAGTGTGGGAGGAAACTGGAGCATCCAAAGGAAACCGATGCAGACATGGGGAGAATGTACAAACTTCACTCTATTCAATCCCTAGCTCCTTATTGGATCCATTCAGATTTCCATTATATTTTGCATTTGTTGGATTGAGACAGATCATTGGGAACAATGTTTATCCAAATAAAAAATAGGCAGGTTGTTTTTAGCTGCAGAAAGCTGTGCAACATTCCCTTCTGCTGTTCAGACGTGTGCTTCCATGGTTTCTCAATTATAAATGGCATTGAAGCCAACTCACAGACCAATGAATAATAGAGCATTCTTATGTATTGATGTGGCATCAAACCGCAATTGCGATTCTTTCATGAACTGTCCTGCAAGAAACTACAAAGGGTTGTGAATGAAGCACAGTCCATTACGCAAGCCAGCCTCCCATCCATTTCTTCTGTCTACAATTCCCACAGCCAGCATAATCAAGGATCCCAAGTACTCCGGACATTCACTCTTCCACTTTCTACCCATAGGAAAAAAATAAAACTCTGAGGTATGTACCAACCAGCTCAAGAGCAGGTTCTTCCCTGCAGTCATTAGATGCTTGAATGGACGTACCTTATATTAAATTGATCTTTCTCTACACCCTAGCTATGACTGTAACACTACATTCTCCAGTATGCACACTAGTTATGCTTTGTCTGTCTAGAGGGCAAGAAGCAATGCTTTTCATTGTATGCTAATACATTTGATAATAGTAAAGCAAATCAAACCAATGTATGATTCAGTCTGGATTACTTTGAAACGCAGAAACTAATTTCTGGTATCTGTGCAACATTTAATCGCAAAATGCAATCCAATTTCTGACATTGCTTTTCTCTTACAATGCAATGACCCAAACACCATGGGAAGGATTTTCTGGACTGATTGCCCCAAGACTGGAAAATCTTGAGATCATTGGACCATTGCATGGCCTGCTACTCTTCTCATGGTGGGTGAGTTGGGAAAATTCCGCCACATGCATCATTTATTAGTAAACATGGATTTTACTGATGAAAATTTGAAATTGTTAAGTAACTATGTTGAGTGAACATTATTGCCCGGTGAATCTTCTCTCATTAAGAAATGGATTGTGGAGGAGGAACATGGAACCAAGTTTCATGCTATGCACTTCTCAGTTGGGTAGGGCAGCCTATCCAAAGACATTAGTGAGAACCTGAACTATTTTTCTGGGGCAAGACTCATTTTAATTTTCAAGGCTTATCATCATTAAGTAGATCATCCATAGCAAGTGGAGGAATTCCAGCGCTATTTAAATGCAGCTTCTAACTGTTTAAAGGGGCAGTGTCCTCCTTGTACAGTGAAGATTGCATTTGTTTTTGCAATCTCGGTGGAGACTGCAGACAGGGCTCCATGTTTTCAATTGTTGAGCAGGTAAACTGAAGGAAGGAGATCCTCTTTCCGAGTTCCAGGTGCCTGGACAAATAACACAGCAGCAATGAAGAGAGATGTTTCCAATATCAATGGGTAGGATTTTTCTCCCTCTCCATGGCATGTTTTGCGGCGACAGTAAGCAGTTTGCCCCTTGCTGGCAACTGAATCTTTTGTTCCTTTCCTCGTCAACGGAGTTTCTCATTAAAAGTACCCTCATTGCTAGGAAACTCATGAAAGGGGTGTGTATTGGTGCAACATTATAGTCCCACCAGTGGGAAGGGCACTGAGATCTTAGCAAGTGTCTTGGAGTTGGCGCTGGTCACTGAAAAAGATCCAATGACTTTTCCAGATATCACTGCTAAAGCATTTCTCCACGCACCACAATACTCCACACTTTAGTTCAGCACTTCAAATCTTACCTTCTTCTGTTGCCCCTAGCACAACAACATGTTAAAACCTCACAATTTTCTTTCACTTGCACAACTCTACTATTACCTTATAACTACTTCTTGCTCCGATCCACATCTGTAGCTTCTTCCCAGAAAAATATACCACATACACCCTCACAGCCCTGTAATGAACAAAATTTACCGTCAAGGGGTTCAGCAGGTGGAACATCTCTATTTCCTAAATTGACAGATTACTTAACTTTTGAACATAAAACTTATGAGAAATAATAAAACAACACTCAATAATGAACTTAAACTATAAGTTTTGTAGCAATACCAGCAAACAAGAAAATACCTTACAGTCAAAAAAAATTATACATACATAGCAAGCAGACACATTGCAATTTTATTAACACATATTAAATTTGTGTTATGTGAAGTTTAACCAATGTTCTAACTTGACAACAAAGTGAAATATATTTTTGATGTATGTTTGCTTATTGGTTTCAACCTGAATTTATAACTTTTATGCCTATTGCTAAAGTGCCTTAAAGTGTTACTTTTTATATTAAAGACAAATAGTTCTGCTAATCTGTGGGGAAAAGAAAAGCCTGCAGCTATTGACAAATTATTTTGATTCAAAAAGTCTTTTGCAAAGTTTGCTGGGATTGGATTTAGTCAACGTTTATACACTTGTCTATCGAAAACAACATATTTTAATTTCATTTAGACAATCAATGCCACCCCCACCCCCACCATCTAAATGAATAACACTTGTAAATCTGAGTCACTAATTTCACTTGAAGTATGAGTCTCTTATATCAACCTTCCTGCACTTAATGGTGAATAGGTCAGACTTTTGTCTCTTTCTGTAATGAATTATTCCTGGAGCAGTTCATGAGTCTGTTGCCAGGAGCTTATAGCTTACAGGGTGCCACTCCACATCAAGCATAGCCACATTCACAGGCTAACTAAGGGATAATTTAGCATGTCCAATCTTTCTAACTTGCACATTTTTGCTCCGTGTGAGGAAACTGGAGCTTCCAGAGGAATCCCATGCAGGCACGGGGAGAATGTGCAAACTCCATACATGATTCGCATTCTAATCAGTAATCTGTAAACGGTCTGTGCTGTTATATGTGCTGTTTGAGACCAGAACACCTCATTCACCTGACAAAGAGGACAACCTCGAAAGTTTGTGAGTTTACTACCAAATAAATCAGTTGGACTTAAACCTGGTGTTGTCAGACTTCTTACTGTGCAAACTCCATACAGACAGACTTCAGGCAATGTAAGGCAGCAGTGTCAACCACTGCGCCATGAGGCCACTTTAAAATACGATTAGATTAATCAAAAATATCACAGTTGTTTACAGGTTGAATAGGTCTCTATCCAAGGTCAATGGCAAAAAAGCGACTTAAGCAGATCAAGGAATTCCAGAACTAACTTTGACTTGATTTAATTTATTATTGTCACATCTGTTGGTATACAGTGAAAAATATTGTTTCTTGCATGCTGTACTGACAAAGCATGCCATTTTTGAGTCAGTTGGTAGGTAACCTTAGACTTTTGTATCTTTTTCCTGATGGCAGAAGGTGGAAGAGAGTTTGTCCATTGGGCATAGAGTCTCTGATCATATTGGTTGCTTCTTTGAGGCAGTGGAAAGTGTAAACAGAGTCAGTGGATGGGAGGTTTGTTTGCATGATGAATTGGGCTTCATTCACAAAACCTTGTAGTTGCTTGCAGTCTTGGTCAGAGCAGGAGCCATACCAAACTGATAAAACCAGAAAGATGCTTTCTGTTGTGCATCTGTAAAAGTTGGTGAGTCAAAGTTGACATGTCAAATTTCCTTAGCCTCCTGAGAAAGAAGAGTTATACATTAACTTATATATTGAAGTGCATATGTCTGTGCTCTGAAGAAACTAATTTTAATTCTGTTTGTACTGCGACTAGCAAGAATGAATCCATGCAATGATCTAATACAAATGAAGATGCTTCATTGTTGTCACACCTGTTAAGTAGCAATTGTGCTAAATTGAGAAGTGTGAAAGGAGTATTTGAATAAGGTTTGCATCATTGCTGTGCTCTTCTATTTACACCAATGTGAGCTTCATGAACTGCAGCAACGCTGCATGCACTGATTGAAGGTTTTGTAAATTTTTGCAAGTCAGGGTGATTTTGATTCACAAAATTAGGAAAATATGTCTCCAGGGGAGTAAAGAAGGGAAACAACAAACTGTGACAGGATTGGCTGAATTAGAAACAACAGCCAATGAAGGAAGACATAATTAAAAGAATGCTGAGACAAATTGTACCCTAATGGATGCTCACATTTCATTTCTCACTCTCATTCTAGCTTAGCGTACAATTTGTCACTTTTGTAGACAAGTGAATGCAATTTATGTTCAGCTTCAGCTGACTGACCCAATCAGTCAAACACAAAACTGCATATTCATTTAATTGCAATCAATAATCGACTGTTGAGTAATATGTTTGACCTGCCTCATTCTGTTTCACCTTTTGTTCTGCTATTTTCTTTTCCAGTGCAGTTTAATCTTGTCAAGCTTTGTCATGTGTGATGATGCCTGACCACAATATAGCTTCCCTAATTAAATTTGACATCACACTTTTAATTCTTTTTAGTGAAACCAACTGTATGATTGATGGCAACGGAATGAACAAAAGATAATCATTTTAAGAAAGAATTTAACCCTGTTTATATGATGATAATTTTCAATAAGTCACTCAGAAAAGAACACAAAAGATACTGTAGAGGAGCATGGTGGCATAGTGGTTACCAATGCTGGCTCACATCGCCAGCGTCCCAGGTTCAATTCTGTGTTGAGTTCACACATTCTCCCCATGTCTCCTTGGGTTTGCTCCCGATATTCAGGTTTCCTCCTATTGTCCAAAGATGTGTCGGTTTGGCCCTGCTAAATTAGCCTTTAATGTCCCAGGATGTGTAGGTTAGGGGAATTAGTGGGTTAAGAATGTTGGGTTATTGGTAAGGTGTCCTTTACGACTGCCAATAATAGAAATGAAACATGCACAACTGCATTGGAACTGTCAAACTCTTAAAACTGTCAAGAGAAATGTCAAGATGCTTTCAAGGGATTTGAATCTCCTGTCCTTTAAACTAAAGAAAAACAGCATGCAGTGTTAGAAAAAAAAATGTGCATGCTATTTCACTCTGATTACATAAAACTGGGGGCTTACGTAAACAAGTAGGATTGGCACTGTTTATCTGATTTCACAATATTTCATTTTCATAATGGGATGCCTTTCAGTTCAGTCTCATTCCCAGATTCAAATGGTTAGCAACTCTTTGAAATGGTAGTATGAATACAAATGCTTGTTGAATTTAAATATAGTGAATGGATTTTTTAATCACACAGTAATTTTTTTGAAATAGTGAATTCATTAATAGACATGTTTAAGAGTGTTATTCAGTTTCAGCAATTGTCCTCTGTTCTCAGGGTGAATAATAAGTGAGTGAGCAAGGTAGATGTAAAGGTGAAGTTGATGAGTGCGTTCCATGGGCAGGCATGACATGGCATTAAGTTGACATAGAGCCCATTAGGACCAATTGGATGGGTGGAGAGGCAGATTTTGGTATTGGAGGGGGGCATGAGAATCCATAGGATGGATGAAGGGGCATGAGGTGGCATGAGTTGTGGATAGGGCAAGGGATTTTGTGGGGCAGGGGTTAAGTGTGTGTGCGAGAATGAGGGCAGGGTGGGAGGCTTTTTTTAATGTTTTATTTTCATAATCTTGACAAAATCCCGATTCACCAAGACTGGTCTTTCACGCAGCTTGCCTCCGCAACCAACAGCCTTCAAACTTGTTTCCAGGTCTCTTGTTGTCACCCTCCCCCAGAAGTGTAAATCTGACCTTCCAGGGTATCTTTGTCTAGGTGAGGTGTGCAGACCCAGGAATTGAAGGGAGCATAACTTCGGGCCATTGTATCAATTTTTGGAGCAATGCTTATGTTGATCTTTATGATTAATATAGAAGTCATGCTACACAAAAACTTTAAAACAAATAATACTAATTTGCAGTAATAATGCAGTATTTTAGATTCTTGGGACATTGGGAAATGCTCTGGGGGAGTACTGGTCAGAGAGGTGAATCGGAATAAAGGGGAACTTATATACAAAATATACATTCTTGCAGGGACCTTTGCTAGTGCTACTGGGGAGGGTTCAAAGAGAATTGCCTGGGACTATGTGAATGAGGAGGCAACATACGAGATGGACAAATTGCACATGGAAGTATAAGAGATCGCATTAAATAAGCAATTATAAGATACTGTGGGAGTCATTGAGTCACACAGTACAGAAGAAAACCTCTGGCCCATCAGGTCCGCATTGACAGTACTACATTCAGTCTACACTGAGTACACCTTCCATAGGTCCTATGGACCTTGGTCCATAGCCGTAAATGTTATGACATTTTAAGTGCTCATTTGGGTACTTTTTAAAGACTGTGAGGTGAGTCAGAGTAAGAGGAAACACAATATTTGATTTGATTTATTATTGACACATGTATTGGGATGCTGTACTCAGTAATGGCCAGAATTCTCCCAAGAAAACCCTAAGTCCCCAATTCGTGTGAAAACGGGAGTAACTCCTGCTGATTTTTTTAGCGGGCTTTTCAGATTGAATCTTCCACACTTTATGCATCACAGAATGCACTAGTGGGATTGTGTCTGAAAATTAGGAGGCAAGCCCTATCCACACCCAAGGGCTGGCAGTATAGTGCTGAGTGGGCTATGGAAAAGCACTGATCATTCAGCAGCCCAGTCGCTGGCCAGCCCTGCAACCATCCATTGCTGGTCATGCAGAGCTCCCCATCCTCTGATTGCTGGCCTCCTAGACCTCCAGGACCAGCCGCTATGTCCCCACTGATCTTCCCGAAACCATCTCTCACCTGCGCGGCAGTCCTGACCATTCTCCCCACCACCACCATCACTTCCCCAACCTGGATGGTCAGCACCAATTGCTGTCCTCCCCCTCTTTGCTTGCGATCCAAAAAGCAGAATGCCACCTCCATCAATCATCTCCATTAGGCTCTGCCCACCAAATAGGCCCTGCCCGATGTCTATTTGACAATGTCACAGGATCAGGTGGTGCTCAGGCTGGCACTGCCCAGGGGCAGCTTCCCCTGACCGCCAATTATCTGGGGATCTCAATGGTCTTTCTTCACTCCAGTGGGATCAGGCTACCTGTTCCCTGTTAGTGCAGAACAGTTGTAAACGTATCTGGAGTGAACCACACCTGGCAGTGAGAGGAGACCTAGTGACCCCAGAGAAAACTGTCCTGGATCTGATAATAAGATGTAACATGCTAAAAGATGTAGAGCTGATTACTCTGAAAATCGTTGCTTCGGAGACACATGGAGGCTGTGGCACCCAGTGGGAAGCCTATTAAACAGCCTATACTGATGTCTCTTGATCCTTTGTGCTGCTGGAACAGCGGGCTAGGAGAATCACTCCATTATTGCTTGTGCGCTATACAGACAAAACATACTGTTCACAGAATACATGGAGAGAGGAAACAAGAGTATGCAGAATGTAATGTTACAGTCATAGCTAGGGTGTCAAGAAAGATCAACTTAATATAAAGTGTTACCAAAATTAAAAACAAAAAGAGTTCATGGATTGAATTAAATAAGTTTCATGGAATGCAGACAAGTTAGCCGGATGGGAATATCACATTGATGCAAAAAGCAGAGAACTGGCTCATAAAAGAACAGGACTGATTATTAAACCAATCTCCCATCCGTTGACTCTACCTACACTTCCAACTGCCTTGGCACAGCAGCCAGCAAAATTAAGTACCCCATGCATCTCGGATATACTCTCTTCTACCTTCTTTCTTTGGGGAAAAGATACAAAAATCTGAGGTCACATACCAACTGACTCAAGAACAGTTTCTTCCCTGCTGCTGTCAGACTTTTGAATGTACTTACCTTACATTAAGTTGAACTTTTTCTACATCCTAGCTATGACTGTAACACCACGTTCTGCATTCTCTCGTTTCCTTCTGTGTGAACGGTATGTTTTGTCTCTATAGCATGCAAGAAACAATACTTTTTACTGGAGGTTAATATATGACAATAATGAATTGAATCAAAATCAAATCAAATTAAATCAAATATTTCCCAGGATAGATAGGGAAGGACGGAAAGTAGACAAAATTACTTACTGATTAAAGAATGTGGCCCAGATTTTTTTGATTTTCACATAGTTGAAGACCATACATGCCACAGAAAATGCACCTTGGGACTCTTCAGAGATCCCAGCACAAGGAACTCTGTAGGATTGTCTGAGTAGTTTGTATATCCGATGGACAACTCCCATGCTCCCTGGGAATCTCTGAAAAAGTCAGAATGGAATAATCTTTAACTACAGAGAAAAATATCACTGGCGTATCATTCTCTGCTGTATCAAAGACTTGAAAATATGTTGAAGATCCAGATTTCCATGAACTTAGATGATAAAGAAAAGGACTGACAAAATCCTGCCTGACTGTCAGGAAAAGAGGAAGGGATGATTTCCTAATGAAATTTTGAGAGACATATTTACTTTCTGCAGGTAGTGATAAGATTGGAAGGATCTAAGTTATTATTACAGAAAGTGTGCCCCAGAAGGATCAAGTCAGGATCTATTTGGTCAGAGAAACATTGGAGGCACCGTTGCACTACTGGGTGCATCCTATAGGCATCAACCAATGGGGAAGATAAGAACATAGAACATAGAACATAGAACATTACAGCGCAGAACAGGCCCTTCGACCTTCGATGTTGCACCGACCAATTAGGAAAAAACAATGACCCTCTAACCTAAACCATTCCCTTTTCGTCCATAAATTTATCCACTAACCTCTTAAACGCCACCAAACTTGGCGCATCTACAACTGCAGCAGGCAGGGCATTCCATACCCTTACCACCCTCTGGGTAAAGAACCTACCTCTGACATCCGTCCTATAACTACCACCCTTAATTTAAAGCTATGTCCCCTCGTGCTAGCTTTCTCCATCCTAGGAAAAAGGCTATCACTGTCCACCCTATCTAAACCTCTAATCATCTTATATGTTTCAATAAGGTCTCCTCTTAGCTGCCTTCTTTCTAACGAAAAACAACCTCAAATCCCTCAGCCTTTCTTCATAAGACCTGCCTTCCATACCAGGCAACATCCTGGTAAACCTCCTCTGTACCCTCTCCAAAGCCTCCACATCTTTCTTATAACGTGGGGACCAGAACTGTACACAATACTCCAAGTGCGGCCGCGCTAGAGTTTTGTACAGTTGCAACATGACGTTGCGGCTCCGAAATTCAATCCCCCTACCAATAAAAGCTAAGACTCCGTATGCCTTCTTAACAACCTTAACGACTTGATTGCCAACTTTCAGGGATCTATGCATATATACACCAAGATCCCTCTGTTCTTCAACATTATTAAGAGTTCTACCATTAGCCCTATACTCTACACATTTGTTATTCCTGCCAAAGTGAATTACCTCACACTTTTCCGCATTAAACTCCATTTGCCACCTCTCGGACCAGCTCTGCAACTTGTCCAAGTCTCTCTGCAAACTATAACACCCCTCTTCACTATCTACCACTCCTCCGACTTTGGTGTCATCCGCAATTTTACTAATCCATCCTTCAATACCCTCATCCAGATCATTTATAAAAATTACAAACAGCAGGGGCCCCAAAAACAGATCCCTGAGGTACACCACTAGTAACCGAACTCCACGATGAATATCTCCCATCAACCACCACCCTCTGTCTTCTATCTGCCAGCCAATTCCTAATCCAACTAGCTAAATCACCCTCTATTCCACACATCTGCATTTTCTGTAGAAGTCTTCCATGGGCCACCTTATCAAACGCCTTACTAAAGTCCATATATACCACATCAACTGCCTTACCCCATCCACCTCTTTGGTCACTTTTTCAAAAAACTCAATGAGGTTAGTAAGGCACGACCTACCCTTCACAAAACCATGCTGACTATCCCCAATCAATTCATTTCTCTCTAAATAACTATAAATCATATCCCTAATAATTCTCTCCAATACTTTGCCCACAACAGAAGTAAGACTCACTGGCCTATAATTCCCCGGAAAGTCTCTCTTCCACTTCTTGAACAATGGGACCACATTCGCTATCCTCCAGTCCTCCGGAACCACACCCGTAACCAACGACGACCTAAAGATCAGAGCCAGAGGCTCTGCAATCTCCTCTCTCGCCTCCCAGAGAATCCTAGGGTAAATCCCGTCCAGCCCAGGGGACTTATCTAACTTCAAACCCTCAAGAATATCTAGCACATCCTCCTCATCTACTTCAATACTTTCCAGTTTGCAACCCTGTATCCCAGTGTTCTCCACAACTACATTTACATCTCCCTGCATGAATACCGAAGAGAAATATTTGTTCAGTGCCTCTCCAATCTCTTCAGGCTCCATGCACAACTTCCCACTGCTGTCTTTGACTGGCCCTAATCTTGCCCTAACCAATCTTGTATTCTTAACATATCTAAAGAGAGCTTTAGGATTCTCCTTGATCCTATCAGCCAAAGAGGTACACGCAAGTACTAAAACTATAGAGACGTATTATGGGGGACTTTAATAATCCTAATATAGACTGGAAAATTAATATATAAAGGGAAGTGATTCAGGACAAAATTATGAGTGACCTGGACAAGTGTGGATTAATTAAGAAAGGCCAGCATTGGATTTGCTGAGGGCAAATTGTGATTAATTATGATTGAGTATTTTGTTCAGGTACATAATGTAATTGAAGTGTGTGCACAAATTTCCAAAGGATGCATTTTGATTTGTTTATTTACACAGTCTCAGTAAAAAGGTCAGTTGTGATATGGCTATGCAGTTGGTTGTGTGACAGGAAATAGAGAGTAATGATGAGCAATTGTCTTTCAGACCAGAGGTCAGAGATCTCCAGAGTGGGTATAACAGGATTGTGCTTCTTCATGTACATTGCGGTTACTCAGTGGATGGAATTGGACTACAGCTTTTCTTTGTCTATATTAATGATTTAGACTTGGATGTTTAAGGCATAATTTCAAATTTTGCAGATGACACGAAATATGAACACATTGTGAACTTTTCAGAAGGTATTGATGGACATCAAGAGGGCTGAGACAAGCTTGTCAACTGAGTAGATGTGTCATCAATGAAATTTAAGGCAGAAAAGTGTGATACAACATTATGGGTGGGATTTTACGGCCTCATTCGGGTGAAATCAAAAATTCCCACTCGAGTTCAACAGAGATTTTCGTTGTTGGACCCGAGCTCACTCCGATCTGTGGCGGATAAGATAGCAGAGTTCTGGTCGATTGGTAGTAAGAACGAGGAAAAGCAATACAAAATCAGCAGAAGACATCCTTTGCCTGTAAGGGAAGGGGTTGGGGCTTAAATCATCAGCAAGTCTCCTATAGTAGCAGAGGGCACCATTGTGCATGTGCATATCTCTGTGAATGCACAAACACAATGTCAGTTAGCAGAGGCCTAACAAGTCTAAGAAACCTGTTATGCCTCTACTGCTCTAGATCATCTTGATCCAATACCCCTGAAGCTATCGTGTGAGTCCATGGCCGAAAGTGAACTGCACTCTCCACAGAAACACCTCTCCACCTCTCCACCACCCACACTGATTGCCCTCTTACTCCTCATTGATTGCTTGCAGAGTGTAGTAGAGCTCACTTGCTCCCTGACTGATCACCTGCAGAATGGCACTGAGGCCTCACTCCCTTCACAATCAGCCCATCTCCATAGGCTCTGCAACTGTAGGCCTTCCCCCACACCCCACTCCCCCATAGGCCTCATCACCTCAGTACTGCCCAGTGCCTGGTGGGTGTTGCCAGAGTGCCAGGCCTGTGCTTCCCGAAGGGCACGCCACTTACCCTCGATCTCCCTGGAGAGGGCCGCAAAGGTCTCTGCTTCTACCTATTGAGGCCATTACAACAGGTCCCTGTTCACGGGGACCAGCTGTGATCCTCACCGGAAAGTTCCTGTCCCAACAAGGCCACATAGGTAAGTGAGACTAGGCGATTACATCATTATAACAATGTAAACTTTGATGTGAATGTATTTGCACCAGAAGTGAGTATGAGGCTGAACTTGCCAGATCCCCGATATTGTTAAGATCACGAGAGGTGAGAAATTATGCATAGACCTGATTTCTCATCTCGCACACAATCTTAATGACTTGCTCCCCCCAATGGCTGGTAGGGCCCAACAATAAGGTTGCCCACGAGAGTTAAAAGTTGACAAGTCTCTGGGATATGTGGTCCTCATTCTAGAGTTCTAAAAGAAGTAGCTGTAGAAATAGTAGATTTTCCAAATTTCCCTAGTATGATCCTAGCAGAATAGGATATAGCAAACATAACATCATTATTCAAGAGAAGAAAGAGAGAGAAAACAGAGTATAGGTCAGCTGGCCTGGCCTTCGAGAGTTCTTAAGGAAGATTGAACAATGCACTTAGAATGTCCTAGTTTGATCAGAGTCAATGCGCCTTTGCAAAAGAGAAATTGTATTTGATAGATGTATTAAAAGCTCCCTTCCTGGTCTCTGTATTCTCGCCCCCAACTCTCACAAATCCTCTATCTCCTCAAACCCCAGTAAAGCTGGGGCTTGCTTCATGGTGACCTGTTCTGGCAATGGAACAGTGAACCCCACTCTTCATGAAATTGTGTCCAGTGACATGGAAGGCCCTAGATTGAATTCACTATAAACCTGTTTAATTACACAGAGTTAAAATAAGTAACTTACCTTCATTTTCCTCATGACATTGTGCAGTGACAGTTTGCATTCTGGGACAACAATCTTCAGCCATTATCTGAATAGAAAATTAGGAGGAAGAAACTTAAATTTTGCCTTTAGAAACTTATGTGGGAGGACAAAATGTAGATATGTTGATGTTCAAAGTTATTTGGAGAGAGTTATGAGTGGGCTGATAACTGCAGCATGGCTTTTAATATGAAAACATGCAAAATAATGTAGATATAGTAAATAATATTAATTTTCATTACAAGATAAATGATGGAAAACCAGATAGCATGGAGCAGGAATACAGATTTGTAAAATAAAGTTGTTATGTTTCAAAATCAGTCAAAAAAAAGATAATTAGGTGCTTTGAAAATTTGGAGTAAAAGAATCAAGAACTAAATTCCAATTTAGAGCAATTAGGTCAAAGAGTTGCTATGGTAATAACACATCATGCACTTAAACATGTACCATCCAGCCATTGCTCTCTCTGCTGAGAGCATCTCTTTTTCTGAATCAACGCTTACCTGGCCAAGAATATCAAGAGGTGAATTATCGGAGAATTTTTTTTAAATGCTGCCATATGTTTATGTCCATTGTCTCCTAATTTCAGAAATAAAACGGAAATATAACATCATTGAAAGCTGTAACAATGTACTTTCACAGTCTCCATAGATGAACACAAAATGTATCTATTAATAACAATTGTACAACTGTCACATGGCAGTAATGTGACAATACTGTGCCTTTAAGAAATGTATTTTAGTTATGATTCTTGTGTGGGATAAGTTTAGGCAGTTTTTTTTTTAAATAACTGATGCTGTTTTGTCTTTATCCAGTAGCTCTGCATTGTTACAGCAGCAGCATAGTTGCTCCTAAATGCCAGAGTATTTGTTTTAATCTGGACTAATGCTGTTCTGTTGCTTTTAATAGTTTCCCCTAAGATTTCACAGGGTAGGACTGAACTAGGCTATTGACAGGTAAGGTCATATGACAGGGTGGAGTTAAGCTCACATAGAGCTTTCAAGCTAAGTTGCTGTTTAGGTGCTGTTTTAAGTTGTTAGAGAATAATACCTCTCTTCTCTCCTCTCTGAGGTTGGAGACTAAAATCCACCAGGAAATAATTATCTTTCTTTGAGAAGTTGCTGCTTTGGAAGCTGCAGAGAGGTATCTTTTTCTGTCTTTGAAGTCTGGGAACTGAGAATTGCCAAAGATTAGGTTTACTTCTCTGAAGCTCTGTTGTTTGTGGATATATCCTTCTCTGTAAACTGCTGCCTGGACCTTTGTCCAGAGGTTAGGTTGTTTGGCCATATAAAATTGCCCCTAGTATGAGGGTGACTAGCCAGGTAAATGCACAGGGTACAGGAATAGGGCCTGGAGAAATTGTTGTTGGTTATGGCTTGATGGCCAAATGGCCTCCTTCTGCAGTATATTGGTTCCATTCTAGGTGTTAAAAGGCTGGAAATCTAGGAACCAAGCATCTTTGTTTGCTGTGCTATCTGGTTCTTAAGAAGAAATTTATGCTTATGAGGAATACTGTTAAATTGAAACAATAGAGATAGCTAGCTGCTAAGAATGATATTTTGTCATGTTTATATATTTTAATTGGTAAAGGTTATGCTAATTATTTTCATTATATTCTAACTGTGGTCTTAAATGAAGTTTGTTTTGATAAAAGCTTCCTAGTGGGTCACTTGCATCATGCTTAGAGCAAAACATCTTATGCTCACCCTAATGCCAAAATCAAAAGTAAAAGTTGAGATCTTCATAATATGCCTTGGAGGTTCTGATCTGGTCCCTAACAGTAGCTAGCTCCAAAATGTCTATTCCTTAGCAGCCTTTCTCACCATGGGCTAATTCTACACTGAGGGTCCTGATTTGTCTCACAAGCCAGTTGACTCTTACTCTGATATATTTCCCTTAAAGGGACAATGTGGTCATTTTCCCTCCCCCTTTAACTCTCTTTTACAATCATCAATAACTAATTCACTCTATCCTAAATACTTAATAAAACTAAACAACATGAGTTGGACAGCCTTTGGAGGATTTTCTGTTTTTTGTAGTGTGTATAATTTTATAGTCTGAGATGCTTCTGCAGGATTGACGTTTACAGGAACTGCAACACCTCTTTTAGAACAAACAATTCATCACTGTATGTTTCCCAGAAACATCAATTATTAACAGAGTGATCATGTACTTTGGTCCTTCTGAGTTCAAAAACATTTCTTGATGAAACTCATCCCCATCCCTACTGGCGGGATTCACATTACAATCTCTGTGTTGCATAGAGAGCTGTAAATTACCATTACTTATTTCGCTGAAAGAATGGATCAGACAATCTCCTGTCTCCTCGCCCTTACTTACACTTTGAATTATTTTAAGAAAATTCTGCCCATGAGCCGGAATTTTACTGGCAAATCTGCCCCAGAATCAGGGGCTGGTGAAGCTCAGAGAACAACATTCTCTGTCAGCCTTGGGCGGGATTTTACTGGCCTCAGGCAGACAAGGTAGTAAAATTCCGGCAATGGTGTCTCACTGGACTTGTATTTAAAAATGAGCAATGACCGAGAACTCTTTACAGCCTTTGATTAAAATTTGCAAAAACGATTTAAGATATTCCAGCTCACTGTTTAGTACTTATATGTCTTTTCTTCTGAATACAAGATCTAAATTACTTACATGGAAAGAAAGGCAAACATTAAAGAACTTTCTCAAGCATTTAAGATTTGAGAAGTCAACAATAAATCACAATACAATTCACTAAAACAGAAGATTCTAGTAACATGTCTACAGATATTACAGGCCAGTAGAAAACAAATAAAAGCAAATTATTGTCGAAAAATTGAATAACTTTGTAAGCATTGCATTTAATCTTGTGTTATTTTGAAAATATTGAATAAAATGGTAGAAATGTTATAATGTCTAATGCTACATAAGTAGTCTGAATAAATTTGCATTCAGAAGTTACATGAAGTATAGGAAAGAATCAAGGTTGAATAGAATAAAAGAGAAGAATAATTTGTCAAGAGGCACTGATTAGCTAATGTAACATTTCAAATGTCTGTTGTTAAATGGTAAATGTAACTACAGGACTCTATAGTATTAAGGTCCCGAAAAAGAGATAGAAATGTGTCTCAGTTTTTAATATAGGGCAGTCGAAGTGTGAATAAGGCAGTATGATTCTTATTCACCATTAAATGCTCTCAATTTTCCACTTAATGAAAGACCAGCAGGAATCCTACACATAACCATTTTTAGCTGTTTTCTCTGTTTCTGCAAAGTTCTGAACATTGCCCAATGGCAAGTCCAGTGGACATTCCAGATGTATAGCTGGAGGATGTTGTGTCATGAATAAAAGCAGGTGTTCAGAGATGCAACAACCACTGTTGGTTAGCTCAGTTGGCTGGATGCCTGGTTTGTGATGTCGTGTCATGCTGACAGTGTGGGTTCAATTCCTGTATTGGCTGAGGTTCTTCATGAAGTTCCTATGGTCTCAACCTTGCCCTGTGCCTGAGGTGTGGTGATCCTCAGGTTCACTTACCATCAGTCAGCTCCTCTTTCAAAGCGAAAAGTAGCCTATGGTCATCTGGCACTACTGTAGCTTTATTTTTATAGATAAAATAGGATGAGATAAGGAAGATTTCAGTAAGGAGGGACCTAAAGAAGTTGGCAATTGGAGGCAAGAAACTTCATTCTATCTGCTGAGATTTTCTGACACTTATTGTCTTTATTTCTGATTCCAGCATCCACAGTTATTTGCTTTTAAACTTTATTGAATCTTGTTCAGGGGTCAATTAACAATGATCTCAACTAATTGTGTTTTTTTTATATAAATCTTGCAGCATGATTTGAAAATATTGATCATTTTTCATACAGCTAAAAAAGACACTGGGTAATCATTTTTGGCAATTATATTGAAAAACTTTCCTTAAAGATAAAATTATATGCTGATGTGGAAGGTGGATTCATTTGCTATTAAAACCTATGATTAGATGTGCACTTTTTATTTATTAGAAATAGGTAAATGTTGTTTGAATAGTAATGGTTTAAAATTAGCTATGAGAATATTTTAGACAAGGAAAATGGGTAAACTGCAGCACAATTATGTTTATGCTTTAACTGAATTTATTAACATTGAGATATAAACTGTGCTATAATCCCTTATACTGGATGAGAAGTCCTCGAAAGAGCAGCAGAAGATATCTCCTAATATATGTTGAATAAAGAGCTTTTGTCACTGGAACTCTCACATTTGAATGGTCTCATCTCTTAGCCACAGATGATACATTGCATTATTACAATGCCAGTTTAAATAAAAATATCCCCAATATATCCAGGAAGGTGGGAGGGAGTAGAAGTTGTTTGCAACAGGGAAAACTGAAACCACTGGGGAAATAGAGTTCCCCAAACTTAATGGCAGAATCCCATTAGAATTTTTTAAGCTTTTTCCCACTTGGCAAGTGGAAAGAATGTAGGTTGGCCAGATGCCAGCCAAGAAATCTGAGCCATATAGTTGCAAATGGGCATTGATGCAAATGGTCCCTAGCAATTGAGGAAAAGATGGCAGAAGGGTTTCAGAGTGTGACAGTGACAGGCAAGGAATGGGGGGGAAGATCATAGGACTGGAGGAGAGACCATGGTGGAGAGAATTTGTAGGGATCTGTGGGTGAATCTTCACCACGTAGGCTGCAACTGTTCAAGACAGCAGCTTATCCCCCCCTCAAGGGTAATTAGGGGTGGGCAAAGAATGCTGGCTGATACCCCTTGAATAAATAATAATACAATGTGGAAGAAGAGACTCTGGGAAAGAGATTGTAGATAGGGTAGAGATCAGAGAATCTGATGATTGTTGAAGTAGATTGGGAGATCATGCAGAGAGATAAAGTTGCGAGGGATTGTCAGCCAATTGGGAGGCAAAATCACAGCAGAATATTTTCTTAAAACCCCAACAGAATGGGGTTGGAAGGGAATGAGTTGGGCAATGTGAAGAACTCTTGCATCTGTTGGCCCAAAAACTGCAGGAAAAACATTTACCTGTTGAATCCAGCAACTCACACCTCCCTTTCACTGCCAGAAAATTCAAGCTCTCGAAATCTGACTTGCAGCCATTAAATTCAAATAGCTTCAAAAATTTGAGGAATAGATCCTGATTAAAGACTTAAAAAATTCTAATGGGAATTATAGTTTGAGGGAAATTATCAGTTTGAGGGGAATTCTATTTCCCCAGTGGTTTCAGTTTTCCCTGCTGCAAACGAGCTCTCCTACTCCCTCCCCACCTTTTTGGACACATCAGGGATATTTTTATTTAAACTGGCAAAGTGATAATGCCATGTATCATCTGTGGCTAAGAGATGAGACCATTCGAGTATGAGAGTTCCAGTGACGAAAGCTCTTTATTCAACATATATTGGGAGATATGTCCTCTGCTGCTCTTTCGAGGACTTCTCATCCTGTATGAGGGATCATGGCCCAGTTTATACCTCAATGTTAATAAATTCAGTTAAAGCATAAACATAATCGTGTTACAGTTTACCCATCTTGCCTGTCTGAAAGATTCTCATAGCTAACTTTAAACTATTATTATTCAAACAAGTATTGTTTGCCTATTTGCAATAAATAAAAAGTGCATATCTAACCATAGGTTTTAATATCAAATAGATCCACCCCCATATCAGTACATAATTTTACCTTTAAAGAAAGTTATTTCAATATAATTGCAAAAAATGACTACTCAGTGTCTTTTTTGGCTGTATGAAAAGTGGTCAACATTTTCAAATCATGCTGCAAGATTTACAATAAAAAAATTCTTACCATTAGTTGAGATCATTGTTAAATGATCCCTGTACAAGTTACAATAACATTTAAAATTATAATCATTGGCCTTCCTCTCCACAGTGGGTTGCTCAGACATCCCAAATTTTGCCATGATTAAAGTAGAGATCATAACAGTAGGTTAGGATCAAATTTTGCACTTTTAATAATTTAACACACTCTGTCACCCTTCCCATCCTGCAAACATTTCATGGCCATCAGGCTGTGTGGGGGGATCCTGGGGCATAATGTGTTAAAATTCTCCCCAGTGTGTCTAAATTATATGATGCATGTTGAAGTTGTTCTCATGTTGTGTAATTTTTTGATTCTTCAGATGAGCTATAATTGAGTATTTTGATAATTGAATGAGCCTGAATGCTTTCAATAAACAAGGTACGCTGTAATAGTGGTAATAGGCACCCAGCCATGAAAGATAAAGGAAGCATAGCAATTCATACAAATGCAATGTTCAAGTTAATATCTGTGCCTGCCTATATGATTAAGAGTTATTCATCCAACAAGCAGGTCATCAGGCACACTATTTCACCCTATTGAATATTTTCTATATGTCAAGGGAAAGAGTCCAAAGTATCTGTTTTTAGTTATTATTATGCATTATATTTCCAGAATACCATCTATTGTTGTAGGATGTTGAATACTGTTTGGTAGCTCTTAATGAAATCATCACAGTCATAAGAAGTTTAACTGTATGTATTTATTAACTATAAGAACAATGTATATATTTTTGTATTCTTTCATAGAATGTGGGCTACACAGATTAAGTCAGCATTTATTAGCCAACCTAATTGCCCTTGAGAAGATGGTCAGCTGTCTTCTCGATCTGCATGAGTCCATGGGTCCAGCACCCCTGTTCTTTGATTTTGGCCCAGCAATAGTGAAGGAACGGTGATATATTTCCAAGTCAGGATGATGACTGGCTTGGATGGGAATTTGCAGGTGGTGGTATTCACATGCATCTGCTGCACTTGTTCTTCTAGATGCAAGTGGTCATGGATTTGGAAGGTGCTATCAAAGGAGCCAATTGGTGAGTTTACATATTTACTGCGAAGGGTTCAACTTGGGAGCTGTGTCTATGCTTGTTTGTGCACACAGCTGTGTCCAACACTAGACTGACTCCTTGGTCAGTCATGTGTTCTTTCATTTCAGTGTGTGGCAGGACTGTATTTAATCCTACATTAACCGTGTGCATGCCAAACTTTTAATTATACGACACCTATGATGCACACTTTTTGACTAATTGTTTTGAGCAAGATGTTTTTGGAAATATTCAATATTTTTTGAAGAAGACATTTATAATTGATGAATTTATATGTTTGAAAAATAATTATCAATGTGCACAATTGGTTGTGAGAACTTCACTGGAACAAAAGATGAATTTGTGTGCATAGTTCTTGTTTATCTGTGATACCACTCACCTCTGAGTGAGAGCTTGTGGATTCAAACCAAGCACATCATGAAATCTCATGATTCTCTTCAAAGAAGCATCATATTGTGATCCATATTAACCCCTCAATTGCCATCACTAAAACACAATGAGCGAGATTCTACGTCCTTGCTTGGCAAGACTGGAAATTCCTACCCAAAGTTGGCAGAGATTTCTGTTCTTGGAATCCTGCCCAATTTCATGGTGGGCAAGATGGTAAAATTCCAGCCAATATCAGGTCATTGTCTCATTGTACTTCGGGGGACCTTTCTACAAGAGAGCAAATTGGTGTTTGCAGGATTACATCAGTTGTGATGCTTCAAAAATACTTCATTGGTTGTAGCTCATTAGGGATGCTCAAAGGTCATGAAAGGAATTTCATAAATGCAAAATCTGTTTGATTTAATTTCAGTCAGCTCCCATGCTTTCCATGTGGATAGTAAGTGATGGCGCCATGTCAGAACTTTTGTGCATTGAGCCTTTCGTGCACATTCGGAGCCAAAAGCAGATCTATATAAGAACATTAGAATAAGAAACAGCAGTGTGCCAGACAACTTCTGAAACTCATTCCATTACTCAATAAGATCATGATTGACCTTTGTCGTCAGTTCCTCTTCCCATGCGATCTCCACATCCCGAGATTCCCTCAGAGCCCAAAAATCCATCTCTACCTTGCATGTACTCAATACTTGAACACTCCCAACACTTTGATTGAAGACATTCTTTCTCATTTCTTTCTTAAATGATCTTCATCTTAACTTGAGACCGTGCCCCACATTCTCAAATCTCCAGCTAGAAAAAGATAAACTTCTTGGCATCTACTCTGTCAAGTTCTTACAGAATTATGTAAATTTCAATCAGACGTTATCTTACCAATCCCTGTAAAACTCTAACCACATATCCTTAGAGTTTTTCTCTTGTCTCCTTCAAATAAGGATCGATATGTCATTTGCTCTTTAATTGCTTGGTGCCTGTATGTTATGTTCTGTGTTATTTGAACGAGGATAAACAATCTCACTGAGCATCAATATATTAAAGTTTCTCATGTTTAAAAAATATTCTATTTTCATATGCATCCTGGGGAGGCAATGGTCTAATGGTATTATTGCTAGACTATTAATCCAGAAACTCAACTAATGTTCTGGGACTTGGGTTTGAATTCCACCATGGCAGATGATGGAATTTGAATTCAATTGAATAAAAATGTCTGGAATTAAAAATGTATTGATAATCATGAAATCATGCCCTTTAGGGAAGGAAATCTGCTGTCCTTGCCTGACCTGGCCTGCAAGTAACTCCAGAACCACAGTAACTCTCAACTGACCTCCAAGGGCTACTAAGGATAGGCAATAAATGCTGTCTCAGCCAGTGACATCCATGTCCCATGAAAAAATAATTAAAAAAAAGCTACCAAAGTGCATAACATCATGGCCAGAATTTTACACTCCCATTGGCAGGTTTTTATGTGAGCGGGAGATAAAATTGAAGGGGTGTGATTCCCTTGGGCTTTCACCTCCCCCAACCACCTCCCCCAATTTAATGCTGAGGCAAGCAAGACCTCGGATGGAAGTCCATTCTTGCATCAATTGATGTTTTTATGTCATTCATTAAAAGTTAAACTGAGTACAGGGCCACACAAATTGTAAACCCACCACTGAATGAAGTCCTCTCCCCTAAAGGTCTAGTATCTCTGGGTCGCCATCTCTCCCTGTCATCTCCCCAAGGCCTCTGTAGTCCCATTCATACTCCTCAAGCCTATCCCACTTCCTGCCCTGGGACCCCTTGAAATTACCTTGATCTTCAACGTCTGGATTTGGTCTCAGGTATTCTCCTGCATTTTCTCTTCTGTCTACCATAGCGCTCTGGTTATGGGGACTGGAGAGCTTGCTGACCAATCAGGATGGCCGGCTGATCTCTAAGACTTCCTCCCATGTGAGTCCACTTTATTTTACATTATCATTCCATAGTCCTCTTCTAAAAATGCATCACCTCACACTTTCTGCATTGAGCACCATCTGTCAACTATCTGCCCATTCCACCAATTTGTTTGGGTGTTTTTGCAGTTCTACCCTGTCCACTTCACAGTTTGCAATTCTTCCAAGTTTTGTGTCATCCACAAATTTTGAAACTATTCAGTGCACTTGAAAATTCAGATCATTGATACATATCAGGAAATGCAAGGATCTCAATACCAATTCCTGGGGAACTCCACCACAAACCTTCCTACATCCCAAAATAAACCATTAACCATTCATTACTCTGTTTCCTGTTACTCAACCAATTTTATATCCATGTTACTACTGTTCCTTTTATTCCCATGAGCTATAACTTTTTTCACAGGTCTGTTGTGTGGCGTTGTGTTGCGTGTTATATGAAAGTCCACATACGTTACATCAACAGCATTATTCTCATTGACTCTTTCTGTTACCTCCTCATGAAATTCCAGCAAGTTAGTTAAACATGATTTGCCAATTATAAATGCGTGCTGTTTCTTTCTAATCAATCCAGAATTTTCCAGGTGAACATTAATTCTAATCCAAATAATTGTTTCTAGATGCTTTTCCAACACTGAAGTTAAATCAACTGATCTGTAATTGCTGGGCTTATCCTTACAACGATTTTTAACAAAGGGAAAATGTTTGCACCCCTCCAAACTTCTCGGAGTCTAGAGAAGGAATTGAAGGATCATGTGAGTGCCACTGCACTATTCTCTCTTATATTCTTCAATATCCTCGGATGCATCTCATGCCTTGTCAATTTTACATACTGACAATCTATCCAAGACTTGGGAATTTCAAACCCTTTTAATGACAGAGGTTTTTCCTCTGTCACCATATCCTGAGTAGAATTTATGTTTACTCTTTAGTAAAGACAAATGCAAAATATTAATTAATCCTCAGCCATGACCGCTGTCTCCATGTAAAAATTCTCTCAAAGTCCCTAATTGGTCCTACTCCTTTGTTTATCACTTTTTTACTATTTGTATGCCTACAGAAGACTTTGAGATTCTGCTTTATATCTGTATTTTCTGATAATCTCTCTTTGCTTCCCCAATATGCTTTTTTATCTCTCCTCTTAATCTTAATTTCTATCTCCTTTTTCATCCAAGGAGCTCTGGATTTGTTTGCCCTACCTTTTCCTTTTGAGAGAATATACCTTGACTCTGCCTAAGCTATTTCTTTATTGAAGACAGCCCATTGTTCAGCTATAGTTTTTTCCACCTATCAGTCTATCTGGTCCAGCTCCATTCTTACTCCATTGAAGTTAGCTCCCTCGCATTAATAATTTGTGCTCTGGTATGCCTATTGTTCTTTTTTCTATTTTCATCCTGAACCTTATGATATAATGATCACTGCTACCTAAATATTAACCAACTAACACTTGATCTATTTGGCCCACCACATTTCCAAGAACCAGGTACAACAGTGCACACTTTCTGGTTGCGCTAAAAACATACTACTGTAGAAAATTTTCCTTAACACAACTTAAAAATGTTAGCCGCTCTCTGCCCTTTACACTACCATTGTCCCAGTCAATATTCGGATAATTAAAGTCCCCATCAAAACTCTTCTATAATGTTTGCTTCTCTTTGTAATTTTCTTGCAGATTTATTCTTCTACATCCTCCTCATAGTTGGCAGTCTATAATCTCCACAAAACAATGTAATGCTTTAGCTAAATTAATTCTTCCTTTGAAACTTCTGCATCTTTCTCCAGCACAGCAATCTCTCCTTAATCAGAACCATCATCTCTCCACTTTTTCTTCCTTTCATATCTTTTCTAAACACCTTTAATCCAGGAATATTTAACACCTAATTCTGCCTTTCCTTGAGCCAGCTCTCTGTTATTACCACAACATTAAATTTCCGCATACAATCAGGGCCAATAACTCCCCAATCTTATTTAATATATTCTGTGCATTCGCAGACAGACACAACAACCTTGATTTAGACTTTATTACTTTCTCCCATACTTCAACTTCACCTTTTAGTTCATTACTGTCTATCCTGATGCATCTGTCTCAGCCAATATTTGTGTAGCCTCGTATTCCTCTCTACTATTCTCTCTTGTTTCCCACATCCCTGCTGATTTAATTTAAAGTCCTCTAGAAAATACCCCACTGGGAACTTGGTCCCAGCTTTATTCAAGTGCAACCCACTAAGCTTGTACAGGTGGCATCTTCCCCAAAGCAAAGTCCCAGCTTTCCCAGGAGTCTAACGCCCACCTTCCTGCACCATCTTTTCATCTACACATTCATCTTCTTGTTTCTATGTTTACTTGCATATGGCAACTGGAATAATTCAGACATCACCAGTATGAGGCTCTGCTTACTAATTTTCTATCCTGAGTTCTGACTGCAGTAGCACATCTCCCTTCTGGTCTAAGATTGTAAATAACAGCTGCCACGACTCCACTAGGTACAATGCCAACTTGAAAATATTCGAATCATTCTTATTTTCTTTTCTTTTATCCATTAACCAATCCTGCATCCATACTAATATATTACTTCCAAATCCAAGAGCCCTTATCTTCCAGAATAGTCTCTCTTGATAGCCTATTAGCAAGTTTTTCGGAGGCTCTGACATTTGGAATGTGATGGGTTGAGTGATAGGACTGGTTTATTGGGTATCTGCAACTATTGATGTTGCATTCAATTTGGTTTGTGGAAATCATTTTGGTTGATTGAGAAGTGACATTCATGGGACATAATGAAACGTGGCAACTCAGACAATGCCAGCACCTGTCTTAGTGTAGGAAAGACTTTTGCACATTTACATAATAATATGATGAATGGGAGATCACGCCAAGTTCAACCCCATGTCAACCTACTTTCCAGTTGGCAAATCATATTGTGTATAAGATAGCCCAGTGGTATTATTGCTAGAGGAAAATTAACTAATGTTCTGGGTACTTGGGTTTGAATCCTGCTATGGCAGATGGTGCAATTTGAATTCAATGAAAAAAGAGTTGGAATTAAGAATCTACTGATGACTGTGAAACAACTGTCGATTTTCAGAAAATACCTATTTGGTTCACTAATCTCCTTTTAGGGAACAAAATCTGCCATCTTACCCTGCCTGGTCTACGTGTGACTCCAGAGCCACAGCAATGTGACTGATTCTCAACTGCTCTCTGAAGTGGTCTAACAAGCAGCACAGTTCAAGGACAACCAGGTAGGGCAATAAATGCTGGTCAGCCAGGGACACATATTTCCCATGAACTAATAAAGAAAAGATCAAATTATTATCAGATACAAGTATCAATGCTGGTAAGATGGGACATCTAGCACCTTTGACTATGCCATCAGCACTTCAATTTTACAAATTTACTTTCTAATAGTCCTACTGGTTGGATGTAGGGATGGACATTCTCCAAATTATATTGTTTATATAGCTCTTGAACATCGTAATACTTACTGGATGTATTCAAGTACAAGTGGCAAGGGAGAGGACAATAAAGACCTTCCTCAAAGCAGACTGAAATTGGCAGCTGTAATAAATCTTGAGGGTGACTGCAATTGTAAAATGTGTGTCATTTCTTATTTCAGTGTGATGCCTAAATCAATATTACAAACATTAGACTGTGTTACAAAATAGAAAAAGAATGAGAATTGTTTTTTAAAAAACCCACTCAAGTTAGGAGATATATGAGCATTTACCTGATTCAGATTCTTAATTGTCTAAAATGATTCAGTTATTTTCGATGATTTGACAGGAGATTTATCTCCGTTAGAGATTATTACAGAGTTGAAATTACTTCCAATTATAGCTAAACTGAGGCTTTGGTTTCTAAAGAGGGGAACTTATCAGTGACAAATTTTAGAGTCTTTGGAGTGTTCACGTGTAACAAGATAATGGGACTCACCTGGTAAGTTCTCTTTCATCAAAAAACTCTTCCTCTGTGCTCATAATTGTTTTGGAATAGCAGCAAGGTTTGATGGATAACTGCCACTCTCTACTGTTGAAGAAGAAATAGCTTTGAGTGTTCAGCAATCAAACAATGTTTTTCTTCTCAACATTTAAAACTATAGTAAATTAAGCAGTAGATTTAAATTCTAAATTGTTTTTCTTTTCTTTCTTTAGCCCATATCTTGTCATGCAGCATGGTGGCACTGCGGTTAGCGCTGCTGCCTCACAGCATCAGGGATCTGGGTTCAGTTCCCGTCTTGGGTGACAGTCTGTGCAGAGTCTGCATGTTCTCTCCATCCTGGGTGCTGTTCTGGGCATTCCGGTTTCTTCGAACTGGCCGAAGACTTGCTGGTTAGATATATTGGCCACGCTAAATTCTCCCTCAATGTACCTGAACAGGTACCAGAGTGTGGCCATTAGGGGATTTTCACAGTAACTGCATTACAGTATTAATGCAAACATACTTGTGACACTACTAAGCTAAATGTAATTTTCACCCGACTGAGCAGTACAGTTACTATGTGGAGATGCTGGCGTTGGACTGGGGTAAACACAGTAAGAAGTTTGACAACGCTACGTTTAAATCCAACCGATTTATTTGATAGTAAACTCATACTTGATAGTACTATCAAATAAATCGGTTGGACTTAAAACTGGTGTTGTCAGTCTTCTTACAGTATAATTACTGTCAGGAATAACTGAGAGTCAGCCATTTACAGCACAAAAGGATCTCCATGGAATAATTTAGTCTGTCCCATTGTCCTACTCTTTCCCTGTCATCCTAAACATTTAAACCCTTCAAGTGTTCATCCAATTTCTTTTTGAACTTGTTAATCATCTTTGATCCCATTATCCTCGTGGGAAGCAACACTTGCTGCATTAAAAAGGTTCTTCCTCGGATTCCCCCTGCATCTCTTGCCCAAAACCTTGTATCTTATACTGTACCATCAGTCATCTGGAACAGCTTATCCTTGTCTACTCTATCCAAACCTGTTATAATCTATAAAATCTTCTCTTAATTGCATTTTGCTTCAAGGACAGCAATTTGGGCCTCTCCAAACCTAACTCTGTATCACCCAGCACTGGAACCATTCTCCTCTGCAATCACTTTAGGACATAATATCCTCCATAAAGCATGGTAACCAGGTCTGGGCTTAATACTCTACTTGTAGCCCAATCATAGATTTATAAAGGTTCAACAAACTTCCCTGTTTTGACTCAATCTATGAAATACAAAATCCCATAGATTTTTCTAACAGATGTCTCAGCTGTCACTATATTGGGAAATTGTGACTGAATGAGGTTTTAAAAAAGTTAATTCATGGGCTGTAGGCTTCACTGGCTAGGACAGCAATAGCTGTTAAGCAATTAGTGGTAGGCTGTCTTCTTGAATCACTGCAATCTCTAGGTACAGCCACAATGTTGTTAGGAAGGAAGTTTTAGTATTTTGACCCAGAACTCCCTTGCCATCTACGCAAGGGAGCAATATATTTCCAAGTATTTCCAAGTCAGAATGATGAGTAACTTGGAGGGAGATGTCCAGCTGGTAGCATTCCCAAACGTCTGGTACCCCTCTCCTACTAGATTGTGATACTTGTAGGTTTGGAAGGCTGTGTAATGAGGCTTGCTAAATTCCTGTGATGCATCTTGTTGCTGCTTTTCAGGCAAATGGACAGCATTCCATCACATTCCTGATTTGTGCCTTGTAGATCGTGGACTGAGTTACTCAGTATAAGATTCCTAGCCTCTGCCCTTCAGCCACAGTATTTATATGGCTAGTCCATCTCTGTTTCTGATCAATGGGAGCTCTTAGGATGTTGTTTGTGGGGGATTCAACAATGGTAGTGTCTTTGATTCTTAAGGAGCAATGGTTAAATTTCTCTTGTTGGAGGTGGTTATTGCTGAATACTTGCGACAATTAACATTCATATTGCACATGTCAGCTCAAGCCTGGATATTTTTCATGTCCTGTTGCAGTTGGGCATGGACAGTTTCATTATCTGAAGAGATGTGAATATTGCTAAGCATTGTGCAATCATCAGCAAATATCCACACCTCTGACCTTATGATGGAGGAAAGATTATTGATAAAGCAGCTGAAGATGGTTGAACCTCGGACACTACCATGAGGAACTCCTGTATAATTGTCCTGAGGCTGAGATGATTGACCTCCAATAACCACAACCATATTTCTTTGTGCTAGGTATGACTCCAACAAATGGAGAGTTTTCCTCTGTTTGTCATTGACTCCAGCTTTGTTAGGGCTCCATGATGCCACACTTGGACAGAAATTGTCTTGCTGTCAAGGACAGACAGTCAAATATCGCCTCTGGCTGTAATTTCAGGAGCTGAGTCGTCCTAATAGAACAGAAACTGAACATCAATGAGTAGGTTATGGAAAAGCAAGCACTTCTGGTGAGCTTATTCCATCACTTTACTGATGCTCAACAGTAGATTCCTGGTATCCCCATTAGTGGTTGGATTTGCCCTTCATTTTGTATACAGGATAGGCATGGGCAATTTTTCATGTTATTGCGTAGATGGCAAGGGAGTTCAGCAAGTTCTGGAGATAAAGTCTTCAGTACTACTGCTGAAGTATTGTCAGGGCCCATAGCCCTGCCTTTGCAGCATCTAGTGCTTTCAGATATTTCTTGATATCACATGGAATGAATCAAATTAGCTTAAAATATCCGTGATGCTGGCAAACTCCTGAGAAGACTGAGAGAGCTCCACTTAGCATTTTTGGGTGAAGATTGTTATGAATGCTTCAGCCTTCTCTTTTTCACTGATGGGCTGGGCTCCTCCATCATTGATAATGAGGATATTTCTGGAGCCTTCTCTTGAACTGCAAGTCACCTGAAATTTCAGATCAGTTCCAGAATTTTAAGGGAAACCAGCTGACTTCAAATGTCCACAAATTCAACAATCTAAATCTCAAGAACAAGCAAAGGGTTTAACCATATATTCATTGATCTTTAATGTAAACTCTAATTTTCTTATATCTGAGATCTCTGTGTGTGTATCATTGTATCTTTTATTATTTTTCTTGTGGTTAGTAACTAATAAACTTACTGTTTCCTTCATTCAAGGAAACCTAGTTTGAATGGTTCCTTATTAAAAAGTAAACACATTTTGATTGAAAAAGGTATTTATGTGGGATTATAACAAGAAATCATTTGTTGTGATCAACCAAGGGGGCTGAATTAAAGGGAGTCAGTTCACTCCTCCTCATTTAGTCCAAACACTCTGCCCTCTCAACTTCGAAGATCGATGCACACTCCACCTAGGCCGCTTTGTTCCTGCATACCATTTAAGATTGTGCTATTGAGTCTATATTGCCTTTCCCATCCCTTTTGCAGGGAACAGATGTTATAGATTCTTTACAGTGCAGGAGGAGGCCATTTAGCCCATCAAGCCTGTATCGACAACAATCCCACCCAGGCCTTATCCCTATAACCCCGTGTATTTACCCTGTTAATCCCCCGATACTAAGGAACAATTTATTCTGGCTAATCAACCCAACTTGCACATCTTTGGACTGTGGGAGGAAACTGGAGCACCCACAGAAAATCTACAGTTTCGAGTCAACCATATTTTGCCACGTGTGCAGAACAATCTATAAAAAAGTAAATAAAAAGGAAAGATAAATGCTGTTCATTTCTAGCTGTGGCTAATCTAGAGAGAAGCAATCATTTTCTAAATGATCTCAGGGAATGCTTAAGGGAATTGGCTCAGCATTTCTAATTACACCCTGTAACCTTAGAAAGAACAGGTCATTTTACACATGGCTGCACTTTAGCAACAGAGCAAAATAGCATGCCTGACAGGGTGTAATGTTCTTGTCCTTATAGGCTACAGAAATTTCAATCTATCAGAAGAATTGAAAATGGATGTGGTGGGTGGAGATGGGGGCCCATACTCACATACGTAGGTAATAGAAATGACATTCATCTGTTAAATTACTCAATGTATCATTTGTGAACGAAGAAACAAATAAAATATTGTGTGAGACTGCCAAATTGTAGAACTTTTAGAAAAGTAATTGTGGAATTAATATGTTTCTACTACAACAAATTATAAATGAGGTAGATTAGATTGATCCCAACTATATGCAGTTTGAGCATATTTTCAAAGGACAATTTGACTTGACTTGATTTAATATTGTCACATTTATTAGTATAACATTGTTTCTTGTGTGCTATACAGACATAGCATACCTCACATAGGGAAGGAAAGGAGGGAGTGCAGAATGTAATGTTTCAATTATTAGCTGGGGTATAGAGAGTTAAGTCTCTTCAAAAATCTAATGGCAGCAGAGATGAAACTATTTTTGAGTCAGTGGGTGTGTAACCTCAGACTTTTGTCACTTTTTACCAATGGATGAAGGTTGAAGGGAGTATGTCCAGGGTGCATGGAGTCCTTGATTATTTTGGCTGCTATTCTGAGGCAGTGGGAGGTATACACAGATGGATGGGAGACTGGTTTGAGTGATAGGGTGGGCTTCATTCAAGACCCTTTGTTGTTTCTTACAGTCTTGGACAGAGCAGGAACCATACAAAACTGTGATATAACTGAAAAGAATGCTTTCTATGGTACTTATGTAAAAGTTGGTGAGAGTTGTAACGGACATGCCAAGTTTCCTTAGTCTCCTGAGAAAGTCTTGGTGGGCTTTCTTAACTATAGTATCTGCATAGAGGGACCAGGACAGATTGTTGGTGATTTGGACATCTAAAAACTTGAAGCAATGTAAAACATTGCCATCACACCACCTGATTAAGATGGAGTTTGACCAGTGGGTTGAGAACTGGGGGTTATCACTCCCTGGAAAGGCACATGATGGTGTTATTAATACAACATGATGACATTTGTCACAGAAGAACTGAAAAAGCCCTTACATTTCATAAAATAGATCCGAGGTCTAATCTTCTTTACTTCTAACATTTATTAGCTAAACCAATATTGGTTAAACTCTCCAAATGAAGTATCAAAAAACGTATTTGACAATCATGTCCTGCTATTCCCCAACAATACTTTTTTTCTGTTACATACTCTTTTTATTTCTTTTCCTTTCAGTTTTTTTATTTGGTAATTTTGTACCGAATACAATTTATCTTAGAAAGGACAGAGGTGTTGAAATGCTAGTGTGAACTCCAGGATTGGAATATGAGAGCCAAGGGTTGGTCTAGTGAATTTTCATGTGACGAGTTGTTTGGTCAGCAGGTCTTGTGAGCAAATGGTGACAAAC
Source organism: Sphyrna mokarran (assembly GCA_024679065.1). Lineage (NCBI taxonomy): Eukaryota > Metazoa > Chordata > Chondrichthyes > Carcharhiniformes > Carcharhinidae > Sphyrna > Sphyrna mokarran. The sequence continues at coordinate 77,237,492 of JAGIQG010000004.1, read as the reverse complement.
AGCAAGCTGTCCCTCTTAGGAAGATAAAGTCAGAATGGCAATTATTCCAGCTATTCTGCTTGCTTCTCTTTTTGTGAAAGTGATGATTCGAGGCTGACACCACCAGAGGACTAGGAGCAAATCATTCTTAGCCAAGGTCTGCTATGATGCTGAGGAAAGCCAAATGAGGGAAAAAGAAAACTCAAAGTATCTTTTCAAAAACAACTTGAAGCAAATTGATCTTTTTATTTTAATCTGTGTGTTTTCCTCCTCTTTTCGTTTCGCATTGATGAAATACTTCAAATTCTGAACTCTAGAACTTTCTCCATACACCTCTTCGTTCCATGCTTTAAATGTCTCCTTAGAATTTGCATGCCCAATTTTTGATTTGATATATTTTTGTCACACCTATTAGTACACAGTGAAAAGTATTGTTTCTTGCACAGATACAGGCAAGGTATACTGTTCATAAAGAAGAAAAGAGGGGAATACAGAATGTAAAGTTACAGTCATAGTTAGGGTAGAGAAAGATTAGCTTATGTGAGATAGGCCCATTCAAAAGACTGATGGCGGCAGGGAACAAGCTGTTCTTGAGTCGTTTGATACAGGACCTCAAACTTTTGTACCTTTTTCCTGATAGAGGAAGGTGGAAAAGAGTATGTCCAGAGTGTGTGGGGTCCTTAATTATGCTGGCTACTTTTCTGAAACAGCGGGAAGTGTAGACTCAATAGATGGGGGTGGGGCTGGTTTGCGTGATGGACTGAGCTTCATTCGCAATTCTTTGTAGTTTTTTACGGTCTTGGCGGAACAGAAGCCATACCAAGATGTGACATGACTGGAAATATGCTCTCTATGGCGCATCCGTAAAAGTTGGTGAGAGGAAAAACTGTGCTTTTGGACACTTCCTCCAATGCCAATCCTAATTCTTGCTTTTTGTGCACTGATTCATTTTGGTAAATAAATATAAGTTAAGTCATAAGTTCATGTCATTACTTCCATTGTTTTCTCTAGCAGTCTCATACACCATTATCTCTGACGTCCCACAAGGATCTTTTGAGGAGAAGTGTTTCTTGAGGTCCATGTGATTGCCAAAGACCCAACTGATTGTCTTGTTGGGAAGCTTAGCCAATGAGCAGTAGGGCACATATACTGGTCGAAAATTAAATTGCAATTGGAATTGGGAAGCCAAGCAGAGCAGTCATGTTTGTAATCTAGTCAGACTTTGTTGTATTTCATTATTTCTACTGTTAGCAATAAAGCCTTTTATTGATAAAGCTCTCTTTAGTTGCCCTCAATCCGTTACACCTTGCCTCCATCTATTTCTCATCTGCATGCTAATCGACAGCAATACATTACAAAAGCACATCAGATTTCAAATATACTCTGATGACTCTAAATTCCATTTCAGTAGCCTCTTCCTGGACCCCTCCACTGCTTGTGATTTGCTGCAATGTTGTCTGATATCCAATATTGCATGAATATAAGTTCCTCAATCTAAATATTAGGAAGAACAAAGCCATTGGGCAGGATTTTCTCCCTCTCTCCCCTGCTCCTCCACCAACAGCGGAGGCATCTTCCCATTGGCCACTGATGGGATCTTCTGCCATTTTGTGTGGCTTGCCTGTCTTTGCACTGGGCAACCCCCTGAGGGCTGTCTTCAGAGGCACCTGGCCATTGGTACTGTTCCTGGGAATTGCGTGAGGCCAGTCAAGTAATTTTGCAACCTTGTTGTTCTGGTTGGCCTCAGAATCAGCTTCTAATCACACATCTGCTCCATCACTAAGTGTTCCAGCTTTCACCTAGTGGGTTATCAACTTAATCTGCTTAATATTTTCTATTGTTTCTTGTTTCTAATTTATTACTTAACATTTATCAAAGATTTCAGCTTACTTTAGAATCAAAGGCTATGGCCTTTACATCCATTTCAGAGAGCTGAGCACAAAATATAGGCTGCCAGTGTAGTGTTGAAGGATTGAGTGCTGCTGCACTGTCAGAAGTGCAGCTTTTCAAATGAAATGCTAAACCAGCTGCTAATTTGGATGGTCTCAATTGATCTGTTTGGAGGAGGACAGAGGATTTATCCTGGTATGCAAGCACACATTTACCTTTTAGCAAACATGGAAATGGCATGGTGGCACAGTGGTTAGAACTGCTGTCTCACAATGTCAGGCACCCGCATTCGATTCCTGGCTTGGATTACTGTGTGGAGTCTGCATGTTCTCCTCATGTCTGTGTGAGTTTCCTCCAATTACTGTGGTTTCCTCCCACAGTTTGAAAGATGTTCTGGTTAGGTGCATTGGCCATGTTCAATTCTCCCTCAGTGTCCCTGAACAGGCACTGGAGTGTAGCAACCAGGTGATTTTTACAATAACTTCATTACAATGCTAATGTGATATTAATACTTAAACTAAACAAAAGCAGATCATTTGGATCATAATTTCATTGTTGTGGGACCTTGCTGTAAATACATTGACTGATATGATTCTTACATTGTAAAGTAACTATCCTGCAAAAGTACATATTTGGATATGAAGCAAGCTTCAAGCCCAGTTTCTTTTTTGTCTCTGATTTAACTAAAATATAAAATAATAGAGAGAAATAAGATTGGTGCAGGTTTAAATGGACTCATGTACTTTTTGCTCCCAAAACAGCCATTGTATCATGACCCTTAAATCTGAACCAAATCCTAAGTGGTAATGTTATGGATTAATGTTCTTTATCACCTTCTGTGCAGAATGACTATCAATCAACAATTCCAATAATGCTTTCAAACCCATGATTAATTTATTGCACTGATGGACAGTGCTATTAAATTGGCATCAACCTTGTTGAAGAAGTGTTTGTTAACCTTTTCATTGTTTATTTCCAAAAGCACCGTTCAGTGGTCCACATTTAATTGAAATGCTTCATCATGTACCTTGTGTGTGAACTCATGGTTATAAATATATGTGCCACTCTGTATTTTCTCTTTCTCCAAATCAGTAATAAAGTTAGTTCAGTGCAGACAGTAGTAATAGACATATAGATGGTGAAATAAAAATGAAGAATTCTGTCTGGTTTTTTCAACCCCCTTACAATGGGGCGGTAATTTTAACTTCTGGAGATATTGTAATATAACCTTGGGTGATTTCAGATCAGCTGACTATGACATCCTTTTCTCTAATTTTGCTTTTATTGAGAGGAGTATAAGGAGTCCAAATTTACTCCTCCTGCATTATTTCCAAAAGTTAAAATTAAACCGCGACAAGTAGTAGCTCCACAGAGATACAACCAATTTCCTCGCATAATTAAAGCCAAAGTTCCAGCAAAATAAAGTAAATAGCCAATTATATCATTTCCCCAAGTTTTCTGCTATTAATGTTGGAAGAGCAGGCTCATTCCAGTGAGTATTCTACTCCAAGACAATTAAAAGCCAGCTGAAGTACACTTCCATATCCCAACCTAATGAATATAAATGTTATGAGGATAGTTTGAACTTTGAACATAGAACAGTACACTGCAGGGACAGGCTCTTAGTGCCAAGTATGATGCCCAACTAAACTAATCCCTTCTCCCTGCCTTTGGTCCATATCCCTCTATTCCTTGCATATTCAGATATTTATCTAAAGCCTCCTCAAACATCCCTATTGTATCTGCCTCCATCACCATTCCTGCAGTGTGTTCCAGATACATACCATTCTCTGTAAAAAAAAAAATTGAACCTCACATTTCCTTTGCACTTTCCCTTCTAGTATTAGATATTTCAACTCTGGGAAAAAGACAGTGACTGTCAACTTTATCTATGCCTCTCATAATTCTATAGCTTTCCATCAGATCTTCCCTCAGCCTCCACCGCTCCAGAGAAAACATCTTGAGTTTGTCCAGCCTTTCCTTATAGCTCATTTCTCTAATCCAGGCAGTATCTGGTAAACCTCTTCTGCATACTCTCTAAAGCCTCCATTTCCTTCCTGTAATGTGACAACCAGAATTGAATGCAATACTTTTAAATGCAGCCTAACTAAAATTTTATAAAGCTTCAAAATGACATCCTGACTCTTGTATTCAATGACCCGACCAATAAAGACAAGCATGCCTTCTTTACCATCCTATCTACTTGTGTGGCCAGTTTTAGGAAGTTTGGATTTGAACCCCAAAATCCCTCTATATGTGAATGCTGTTCAAGGTCCTGCCATTAACTGTGTACTTACCCTTAACATTTGATCTGCCAATGCACAGCACCTCACACTTATCCGGATTAAACTCCATCTGCCATTTCCTGCCCATATCTTAACTGATTTATATCCTGCTGTACCCTTTGACAACTTACTACACTATCCACAATTCCACCTATCTTTGTGTCGTCTGCAAATTTACTAATCTGACAAACTTTAGGAACAAACAGTGGATCAAGTCACCTTTAAGCAAATATGTATGCCTGAACCATCCATTGTAAGGTCAATAAAAGATAAAAAGAAATGTCTGCTTAGGCAAAAAAATTGACAATTTTGTATACAGTGTATCCAGACTGTCTGAAATATTCAGAAGCTCCGAGGCATTTTTGCCAATGTTGTGTGAATTGCTCGCTGAAGCATGTCAAAGCCTCAAAGGTGACATTCGGCTGTCAGTTATTCAAACACAAACTGTTTGGAGAAGATGTGAACTGTATAAAGAAAACCTGTTTGGAATATGTAGAGTTAAGCCAAGCCAATTCAGAGCCTGCAGGAAAAGACCATTGTGTCAATAAATTGTGATTTCAAAAGAGTAGTAGGTTACTATCAAAATAAAGATCTTTTTAATATTTTAATTTTGAAGAGCTGAACAGTGGAACTCCTACTATTGAAATATATGTTATATTCTATTTACTCACTTGAATATTTGTCAAAAAAAATTAGTAGTTTGAAATCAAAATGAAATGTGATGTTGTGATATGCTACTACTTGTTGAAGACAGAAGAAATTCAATAGCTAAAATAAACATCAGAAAGATTTTGCATTTGTTCCTTGGAATTTTATTGAAAGGTTACTTAAATATCAAAGCTAAAGAAAATACTCTCAACATCACAGGGAGTTGATACTCGCTATGAATGTGATCTAAAGTTTCAGAATGTGTAAACGTCTAGGATGAGAAATTGATGTTTTAGAACATGGAACATTACAGTGCAGTACAGGCCCTTCGGCCCTCGATGTTGCATCGACCAGTGGAATCAATCTAATGACCCTCTAACCTAAACTATTCCAATGTTATCCATATGCCTATCCACTGATCATTTGAATGCCCTTAAAGTTGATGAGTCCACAACTGCTGCAGGCAGGGCATTCCACACTCTTGCTACCCTCTGAGTAAAGAACCTACCTCTGACATCCATTCTATAACTACCATTTCTTAATTTAAAGCTATGTTCCCTTGTGTTAGCCATCAAAGGAAAAAGGCTCTTGTATGCCTCAATTAGGTCACCTCTTAACCTTCTTCTCCCTAATGAAAATAACCTCAAGTCCCTCAGCCTTTCCTCATTAGACCTTCCCACCATACCAGGCAACATCCTGGTAAACCTCCTCTGCACCCTTTCCAATGCTTCCACGTTTTTCTTATAATGCAGTGACTAGATGCCGCATTATGTCTGATGGCATCATACATTTAGTTGTAGCTCAATCCCCTTGAGTAAAAAGATCTGCTAATCCATCTAGATGGATTAGCCATGCTAAATTGTCCATACTGTCCAAAGACGTGTAGGCTGTCTGGATTAACCATAGAAAATGTATGAAGTTACAGAATGGGAAGGGATGCTCTTTCAGACAGCCACTGCAGACTCAATGGGCTGAATGATGGGGGGAGGAAGTGAATTCTTCTGTCCCATGAATTGTAATGGGGCGGATCATGCAAGGATCTATTGACCTCAGGGGGGATTCTTTGGTTTGGGGCAAGTGTAGCTGGAGAATCCCTTCCTGCTGTCAGGACTCTATGTTTCTGTAATACACAAAGCACTATTCTCAAAATGGCAATGCTATTATCTGTATGAGTCCACAATTAATCTTGGATAAACATTTCATATATTATCTCACAGATGGATTAAGAGACTCTGTTGGCCTGCACAAGCATAATCTTCAGTTTAAACAAAATTGGCTTAATGCTATCTTGGAATATTGATACATTTTTCTTAGATTCATCAATAATTAAATATTCTTCACATAAAATTCAGTTGGACACGGAGTCACAATTGTCATGAATTCTGAGATCTTTTAAGATGTTGTGTGAGATTATTGCTCTCAGAATGATGGCAATATTCCTTGTAATTAAAGCAAGACATCTTTCTCTTCATTTCAAAGCTGACAAAGTATGATAAATCAAAGTGGGATTAAGCAAGAGAGGCTGGCAGGCTTGGCATACGCTTTACTGCACAATTATACCTGGATTTTTGTGGCTCTCAGTTAGATATAGTGCTTAGATTTTCTGAGGCTGTGATCTTTAAAGTTAGTTATGTCGCTAGAGGCAGGACTGGAAACCATTGTACTTTGCTTCACTGCATGAGGGGAAATTTATTTCTGAGTTTTTTTTTCCTTTTCTCATCCCCTTTTGGAGATGCTAAATAATGCTGTGATGTTTTACTGAGATGTCGGACACCCACTGCTTCCTCAGCTGAAATAACATTCTTCATGTATGAGCCTACCCAGTAAATGTCAGCAAGCTACAAACCTCTGCTTCAAACTTCTGCAGATTGCCCAAGTTTATTCTTGGCTTGCTGAGAGCTGAGAGGTTTGTGTCAGACTTGGAAAATATTTCTCCATCATCCCTCTGAGCCAGAGGCATTGCCAATGCTATCCCCTTTCATAGAATCCCTGTCTTCAGAACGAGGCAATTCAGTCCACCAAGTCTGCATTAACCATAATCTCACCCAGATCCTACTCCTATAACCCGAAATATTTACCCTGCGAATCCCCCCGACACTCTGGGTTAATTTTAGCATGGCCAATCAACCTAACCCGCACATCTTTAGACTGTGGCAGGAAACTGGGGCGTCCGAAGGAAATGCACACAGAACACGATGAAAATGTGCAAACTTCACGTAGACAGTGACCCGAGGCCACAATTGAAACCACGTCCCTAATGCTGTGAGGCAGCAGTTAACACTGTGCACCATGCTGCCTATTCCTTTGCAATTTTCGTGCAGACATATAGTTCCTCTCGGGTTGTAGTGACATTCTCTGCCAAATCCAACAACTCAGCATAATACTTCCAATAAAGTACTTCCACAGACTCTGCATAGCAAAGCTTTCTAAGAATTTACCTTACAACTTGGGTGTCTGGCTCTTCAAGTGACACTTGAAGAAAAATCAATTCAAACTAACACAAATAGTCAAAACGCTGTACTACTGGTACCAGTTTGACTGAATTCCACTTTGGGGAACACACAACCCTTTCAGCACAGTCTTACTCGTATCAGTCATTTACCAGTTTTAGAACCATAGAATCCTACAATGCAGAAAGAGTCCATTCAGCCCATCAAATTTGTACCAAAAACAATTCTACCCAGGCTCTATCCCCCCGACACTAAGGGGCATTTTACCACAGCCAATCCACCTAATCCACACATTTTTGGAGTGTGGGAGGAAATTGGAGCACTCAGCGAAAACACACGCAGACATGGGGAGAGCATGCAGGTTCTGTTAGACAGTCACCGAAGGCTGGAATTGAACCCGGGTCCCTGCTGCTGTGAGGCAGCAGTGCTAACCACTGTGTAACCATGCCACCCTTGTATGATTTTGGGGCCGATTGCCTAGTCCATGCCTTGTCCAAATTTGGAATCCTAGTGTTACATCTACAATTTGGGGCTGTGTGACATCAGGATGGTGTCCATTTAACATGCACAATCCTGCATGTGTCCCTCCCTTCAGCAGTGTTGAGTAAGCAATGCAGCCAACAGTCAGCGGCAAGGCTGAACAGGAAAAGCAGCTTAAGGCTTCTGTAGTGTGAGTGAGACAGTTTCACACCCTCAGTGTTCTCCAGCTTGGTGCGATATTAAGACAACTTTTATAAGTGGATGGTACTTTCTACTTAGTGAACTGACATGGCCCTAATATAAAAAAATGGTTTGATATGTTGCAAGAGACATGAAGACCTCATCCGTTCTATTCAACAATTATATGAATTGTTTAGGGCATAACATTCCACCGATGGCGCATACATTTCCACAGAACTACGTTAATAGTGTGCAGAAAAAGCAGAGTGTAGAGGCAATAGCAAATCTCACCTCTGTCAGTTTGAAATTACACATTACAAATGCCAACATGAGATCCATACTTAATCATGCCTTCAGTAAAATACTTCTATGTATGAAAAAAACATATATACTTTAATGCTTACCATGCTAGATCAATGCAATAGTTCAAAACCAGGAATTAGATTGTACTGCTTCTCCCTCAGCAGACTGCTTAGCTTATTTGCTTGAACATTTTGTAAGAGGCTAATTGCTCATTTATTCTCCACTATTCTCACTAAATATAACTAGTGAAGATATTCTGAATATTTTTTGAAGAAATGCAACAATTTCATGTAATATTAAGAATTCTTGTTTGCGCATTAATTGAAGAGGCCTTCATGACTACTGGCTAGAGGAGGGATGATAAAGAGCAGATGCAGTGATAATTTAATTCTGAGCCTATTTTGCACGGGTACCAGAGCAACATCAAAGACAATCTAGAAATATTGAATTAAACCCATCCATCATGCTTGTTGTGTTGCTCTGTTCACTCATAGAAAAGAGCTTTAGCCAACACCTGAGGGAATTTACTTATCATCGAAAGATGTGTATGGAACCAGCTAAATTAAAAAAAAGAAAATATGAGCTCTAATACATTGTCTTCTGACAAGGAGGGAATAATGACATCCCCACTTAATTACACAATGGCAAGTTCATCTGTAAATGCAATTGAGATACATAAACTAAGGAGATATGGAATTCAATTTTTTTCTGTTTCCATGGTAATGGAAAATGGGGAATAATTTAAAGCATGTTCTATGAGTTGTCTTTGATACCCGCAAGTAAGGATGGAAGACCTTAACTTTGAAATCAGAAAATATGAGAGGTTTTATAATAACCAGTATTGAATACAAGTCATCAGGCTTGTATGTGAATAATAAAACTATCAAAAGCAATTTAGTAAGTTTAGTAAGAGGTACTCATTTTGCTGGAAAAGTGCCAGATTTTCATTTTATAGAAAAGACAAAAAGGCCATTTCATGTTCAACACTGTTTGCCAATTTGCAAGGCACAAGCACCTCAAGTGCATAAATGGAATGGATGCCCAAGGCACGATGGCTTCACTGTGTTTACGGAATTGATCATTAATTTTTAACTGACAGAGAAACATTTTTTAGGGACACAATGTATTGGCAAGAATCACTGCCTGTTATATCTTCACCTCTACCTAGACGTTATTAAAGATTTATGACAGCAAAATCATATTCAAGGTTAAAACTAGCAGAATGCTTGATCATCAAAGTAGAAATTCTTGTCAGAATGATTTGTTGACCCTATGGAGGAAAATGAGACGAAGCATATCAGCCGTAAATTTGGTTTGGAATGGCCCAAAAGGTCACATCCAGGTTAATTATAAGTGCTGGCAGTATTCTAGCTTGATCACAGAGGAATATTTATAATCCTAAGAACCAAGAATTAATCATTTTTTTGTGAAGGATGTCAAAAGAAGAGAAACATGTCTCAGTTAACATTGGAATTAGTGCAATAAGTAGCTGAAGAAGAGGAATTTTTCTTGTTCTTCTGATCTCTTGAGTATAGTCCACTTTCATTAATTTACTTCTGCTGTTGCATTCAGTACCTTCTGAGGATTCTCTTCTATTTTTAAGTCTAACCAATCTGGGGCCAAGGTCTGTAGGGCCCCCACCACTCATTTGCTGTATGCTTGGTGGCAAATTGATGGCTACACTGAGAAATTAATGACATTGCTGGGTGGGGTGAGGCCATTTTTGTGAATTTTCAACAGGCCTTGTAAGGAAGGAAATGCAGTTAGGATAAGGTAATATAATCATTATGCTCATCACCGTGATTGTGGTGTGTATTCCAGTATTAAACAGATTGTTGGTTGGCTGCACACTCAGAAAGTGGCTCAGCTTTATGACTAGCACCAAATAAAGGTGGGTTGCGCTTCTTAAATATTTATTTAATTTATTTATTAATGTCACAAATAGGTTTATATTAACACTGCAGTGAAGTTACTGTGAAAATACCCTAGTCGCACCTGTTCAGATACATTGAGGGAGAATTTAGCATGACCATTGCAGCTAACCAGCATGTCTTTCAGACTCTGGGAAGAAATCAGAGCACCCACGCAGACACAGAGAGAAAGAGCATGCAGACTGCGCACAGTGACCCAAGCTAGGAATCGAACTCTGGCCCCTGACTCTGTGAGGCAGCAATGCTAACCGCTGAAGGGTACTTGATTTGATTTGTTATTATTTCATATGTATTAGTGTACAGTAAAAAGTGTTGTTTCTTGAGCACTATACAAAACATATCATTCATAGAGAAGGAAGTGAGTTTCAAAGCATGCCCTGTAAAAGGAAAGAGTGCAGGAAGCCAGGAAATGAATACTAGGATTCTGGCTCTGGGTCTGTCTGTAGTGCTGCCAACAGGGTCAGTGACCTAACACAAGTATTCAAGTGAATGCATCGTCCAGTGATATCTCTTACTCACCACACCAGCCTTTGGTCATTGCATCGCATCACTCAACAATGCACAACATTTGCTTAAACAACATTCACAAATTTACCAAAGCTGCAGACTCACACCTTGCAGCTTCCGCGTACTTCCAACAATTCAGCTATGGGATTCAAATCATCTAAACATGTGGCAACACAGACACTGATCTCTCCGCTCTCTCATTCAAGACACCTACAGGGAACAGAAGTGACCTGTCCAAATAATCCACACCAATATCTTCTGAGACTTTTAGAGGACAGAGTGCTCAGCACTACAGAACCACTGTAGCCTGAGGCTCTTGCATCTGGTGTCACTGAGAACACTAAAAATGATAGTGTGTTCTTCCTTTTATCAGGTTTTCTTATCTTACTTCAATTCAATCCAGCTGTCTGGCATGATGAGCAAGAGGCAGATAATGTCACCATGATCTTCTTGTCAGTGCTAGATGATCTCCTGTTGATCCTCAGCTTCAGGGGACTGCCCTTGGTTCATAATTGGTCAGGGCTCATTGAGGTGATCACTTAATTGGTCACATCCTCAAAAATTGTCCTGTGGATCCGGACATCAGCATATGTAAATTCTCAACCGTGTTTCTTCCCATGTTAATAGCAGGCCATACAAATGGAGATTCATCCATCATCATTTCATCTAATAGGAATAGTGGCACTGCATATTTTAAGAATAGCATAGAGGCAGGACTTGCATGTGCTATGTCATCGGACTTAACTGGGGTATCAAACCAGGCTCCAGGGCCAGAATAGCTGACATGCCAACTCCACAGAGGCTGAGATAGCAAACAGGCTTTGCTGTCGGGTAAAACATGAGGGTTTTGATTGGGAAGCCCACAAGAGAACAATGATGGACACAGAACTTGGCTGCCAGACAGCCTATAGTTACAGCCAAGGAGCATGAAGGAGTCCAGCTCCAAATTAGCTTAGAGCTTTGCCTAACGTCTGAAGTGTATCTTTATTATTGCAGAAGTGGTGACCAACTTTTTGACAGCGCTTGTGGGTACAGCTATGATACTGCTTCAGAGGGGCAGTGTCTCAGCTTCATTTCATTACAAGCAGAAGCCTCTCAATAATCAGGTACTGCAGTGGGAACTCATTTTGCGAGCATGAGATGTATGTTTGTTGCTGAGAAATCTCAGCTTGGTGCACTGCGAGTTCAGGCTGCTGTCACAGGGACATGCAACAAATTACTGGGATCTTTGAGGTGCCACCCCTGGGGAGTGGAAGTGGCAGTGGCTCTGTGGTTATGAAGCTGTTGTTCTCTCTCTCAGGATGTCAGCATTTTGTTTCCACTTCTGTCTTTCCATTAATTGGTCCTGTCAGATAGACCTCTGCCATCCATGTCAAGTAGCACAGTGCAAAACCACCTCTTAAGGCCTAAAGCTAAGTCATCCTGCCAAGGCATCTGCACTTTTCTCTGTAGGAAGCTTCCCACCAGTCAGGCTTCAGCAACTAGGAGAATACTGTGTAGGAGCACTAGGGCAGGCAAATACATCTGCAAGATGGGTGCAAAGACACAAAGAAGAATTGACCAATTTTGTGTGTATTTTTGGAATTGTTGTTGCATAAAGTTGTTACAAAAAAAAATTATTTGGTGGTATTTGCTTTTGTCCAGGAGAATGTTGTGATGGTTTTTAGTAGAGAGATGGAAATATAAGGAATTCTGTAGCAATGTTGATGCCAGGTTGAGATTTTAGGTGAAGTGGGGTCTGAATAGCTGTACACTAATAGCTGGTCCAAAGTGAAAGGGTCCTAGTTGCCAACTGCTTTGTCTGCCTGAACTTTGTTCTTGTAAGAATGCAGCTTGTTCCGCCAAACCTTTGGCATGCACTTTTGAAATAGGGAAAAAGGAGGATTAAGGAGTGAAGGAGGGACTAATTTGAATGAGTGCTCTGTTAGTATTAAAGAGCTCTCTGAGCAGTCTATGAGGACAATGACTTACTCCATTTCATTCCTAGTGATAGTATTGGCATTCATTGGAGAAGTTTTGTCCACATGGTCAGGTGACAGAGGGGAATCAATGGTCCAGAATAACCACTGACACAAAATAGCTAGCCTTTGGATCATCATGGTGGTTCAAATGATAGGAATGGCTGACTAGAACAAGCTGAAATCCCGTGACAGCTGAAGTGTTCCCCAACAGGAAGAGAACAGTCTTGCCTGGATTGTCGAGCAGTGTTCATTCATCTGCTGCCATAGCATCTGCATGATCTCCCCAATGTACCAAGTTTCGGGACATCCTTTCCTGCAGCATATCAGGTAGACAACATTGGCTGAGTTACAAGAGCATGTACTGTGTAAATGCTCTGCAAGTACATGCTCTGTGTACATGGTGCATGGTGTTCTTACGTGAAATGATGGCATCGTATCAATGATCCAGTGTTTCTTGCAGAGGTTGCTGTAGCACGATTGTGTGGTGTTGTAGTCATATTCTCCTAAGGTTGGGTAGTTTGCTATGGACAATAGTCTTTTTGAAGTTTGCTGTTGTTTGAAGGCAAGAAGTGGGGGTGTGGGGATGGCCTTGGCGAGATGTTTATCTTCATCAATGACATGTTGAAGGCTCCAGAGAAGATGTTGTAGCTTCTTCGCTCTGGGGAAGTACTGGACGATGAAGGGTACTCTGTTTACCATGTCCCGTGTTTGTCTTCTGAGGAGGTCAGTACTGTTTTATGCTGTAGCGCATCGGAACTGTCGATCGACGAATTGAGCACCATATCCTGTTCTTATGAGGATATTTTTCAGCATCTGGAAGTGTCTGTTGCAATCCTCCTCATCTGAACAGATCCTGAGTACACAGAGGATTTGTCAATGGAGGATGGCTTATTTAACGTGTTTAGAGTGGAAGCTGGAGAATGGAGCATTTTGAGGCTATCCGTGGGCTTACAGTACAGTGAGGTGTTGAGATGATTGTCCTTGATGGAGATGCATGTCCAAGATTGCAACCAATTCCGGAATGTAGTTCCTGGTGAATCTGATGGTGGGATGGAACTTGTTGATATAGTTGTTTCAGTGATTGTTCACCATGAGTCCAAAGGAAGAAAATGTCATTGATGTATCTAGTGTGCAGCATCAGTTGAAGGTCCTGTGCGGTGAAGAAGTCTTGTTCAAACCTGTGCATGAGGGTGTTGGTATATTGAGGTGTGAATTTGGTCCCCATGGCTGTTCCATGTGTCTGGGTGAAAAACTGGTTGTTGAAGGTGAAGACATTATGGTCTAGGATGAAGCAGATGAGTTGTAAAATTGCATCTGAAGACTGGCATTGTCAGCGTTGAGTACTGAGACAGTGACAGCATTGCTGTTGTTGTGGGGGATGCAGGTGTAGAGGGCCGAGACATCTATTGTGACGAGGAGTGCCTCTGGTTCAACTGCTCCATGTATGTTGAGTGTGTCCATATTCTTGCAACAAAAGTTGGGAGTCCTTTGTGCAGTGGGTTTCAGGGTGTCCTCGACGTAGCTGGAGAGGTTTCGCACAGGGTCCCATTGCCCGACACAATGGGATGACTGGATATGTTTGTCTTGTGTATCTTAGGAATAGTATCTGCAATGTGAGGAGTACGTAGGATGAGAGCACGGAAGGTGTTCTGAAGGTCCAGATCAAACATCTTGATCAGTCTGTTGAGTTGACAGTAGGTTCTTTGGTTGGAAGTGCACGTATCGTTCAGTTGTCGGTGCACCTCTTTGCAGTAATCTGTTCTGTTCAGTATGACGATGACCCTTCCTTTCTTTGCTGGTTCGATGACGATGTTGCAGTTGGTCTTGAGAGCGCAGATGGTGTTGTGTTGTGCTTGGGTGATGTTGATGAATTCGTTGTTGACATACCTCCTGATGGCTTGGGCATACACGTCAAGTCAAGGGTAGCGGTCTTCCGGAGGAGTCCCCTGATCCGAAAGACATGCTGGTAAGGGTGCATTGGTCGTGCTAAATCCTCCCTCAGTATAACTCAAACAGGCACCGGAGTGTGGCGACTAGGGGATTTTCACAGTAACTTCATTGCACTGTTAATGTAAGCCCACTTGTAATGCCATTAAACAAACCAGACTTAAAATGCACTGACCCTTTCCCAGTCCCCTCTTTATCCTGGACAAGCTATGTAACAAGAGCAAAGCCCCTCCCTTTGTTTGCTAAGGATACAGGAAAACACATACACCTTTCACTGGAACAATTTGCACGGATATTATACAGTGTTGATTAATGATATTGTTCCATCTAACTGGAGCTGACTTTAGTCGCCAGGCCAGTGTGGGGGTGGGTGGGCATTTAGAAGTGTTATAACTCAGTCTGAAACCTCTCCCAAACATATTGCGCCAGAGACGGAGAAGGAAGCATATAAATTGAACCCACCATTGCCTCTGGTCCAGCGACATCTCCTTTGGTGGTAAGCCATTGGGTATGATTGGACCTTACCAGTGAGTTCAGGGATGTGTGAGTTGCGGTGAGCTGTATAGAGGGAACAGTAATGGAGCTGTGTTAGGATATCAGAAAAGTGATGCTGTACTGAGAGTGTCGAGAGTTTGCTGTTTGTAGTAATGAATGATCTAGACCTAAATATGGGGGGGGGGTACGATCAGTAAGTATGATTCTGATTTGATTTATTATTGTCACATGTAGGTGATACAGTAAAAAGTATTGTTTCTTATGTGGTTTACAGACAAAAACATACTGTTCAATGAGTATAGAGGGAGAAGGAAAGGAGACGGTGCAGAATGTTATATTACAGTCACAGCTCTCAAGAGAAAGAGAGATAGAGAGACAGAGAGAGAGAGGGTGTAGAGGAGAGTCACCAGGCTGTTTCCTTGGCTGAAGTGTGTCTCAGCTATGGAGAAAAGCTGGTTAGGCTGGGGTTGTTTTCCTTGGAGCAGAGAAAGCTGAGGGTGAGGGGACCTGTTTGAGTTGGACAAAACCATTGGAGGGGGGAGGGACGTGGGGGAAGAGATCAGGTAGAGAGGTTGAAACTTCCCCCCAACACCTCCCCGAATAGAAATGTCAGTGATCAGGAGGGGGATAGAAGTTTAAGAGACATGAGATTAAGAGGCGAGTGAGTTTTTGGAACTCGCTGCTTGAAAGGGTTCGAGATGTATCCTTTCCTCCACCTGCAGAGCCTCCCCCTGCCTATCCTCTCCCTGACATGGAACTCACTCCTTTTCAGGCCCTGCCCCTAATGCTCATGTCCCTCACTCCTCACTCCCTCACACCCTCACTCCTCACTCCCTCAGGCCTCACTTCCTCGGTCCCCACTCCCCAGGTCCCCACTCACCCTGTCCCCATGCCCTTGGTGCCCACTCTCTCAGGCCTCATTCCCTCAGGTCTCACTCCCTCAGGCCTCAGGTCCCACTCCCTCAGACACTGACCCCTAGGCATTATCACCTTGGCAGTGGCAGGGTGTCTGGTTGGCATGCCACAGTGCCAGGCAGAGCTCTGATCACCCAGGTGACACCATCACGTCAAGTCCTCACTGATGGGCATCTGACATGATCCTAAAGGTGGTCTGCATTTCACTGGGTGGTGTGGAGCTTCCCCAACTATTGTTGGAGTCGCACCCATTCAGGCAAGTGGAGAGAATATTCCATCACACTCCTGAACTGTGCGCACATCTAGCCAAAAGTAACCATCCTTGGGGTTGGCTGGAGGATTCAGTAATGGTCACACCATTGAATATTAAGGGGCAGTGGGGGTGAGAGCATCTCTTACTGGTGATGGTCATCGCCTGCCCTTTTTGTGGTGGGAAGGTGGTACCTGACAGACCCCTCACAGATTACTAATAGAGGCTTTGGGGGGAATTGAATGCAGAACCAGGGAAACATTGAGTCAGTGAAGCTGTGGAACAGGAGATAGAGCTCACTTCGGTCTATAGAGGACCCAGTCAGAGCTCACCTCCTCTGACTGGAGAAACAGACTGATCTCTTTCAGGCACTTGCTGTTTAATACTAGCACCATTTCCCCACACCCTTCCCCATATCTTCTTAACTCTCTGTAATATGATTTCTGTCATTATCTCTGCAGAATCTCTGCAGAAGCGGGCTAAGGACGCTACTGCTGATTCTGGGCTTCCTGAGTGAGTCCTGTTATCAAACTGCGCTGCATTAGTGACTCCTGTTATATATTTAATTGTTTACAGGATTACTTTATGATCACATGATTTGATGGTGACATTGTTGCACAGACTGTTGCTTTACCTACAGTCATACTCTGTGCACAGAGCATCACTTTCATAGAAACATAGAGGCCCAACAGTGCACAGTGAGGCCATTCATCCTTATTGGTGGTAGCAATATAGAGAGCAGAGGCTGCAGGGTTGAACAGATATGCACAGAGAAAGAACATAAGAACATTTGAAATGGGAGCAAGAGTAGGCCATTCAGCCCTTTGAACCTGCTCCACCATTTGACGAGATCATGTCTATTTTATTTTAACACCATGTTTCTGCACTATCTCTGTGTCGTTTAATGTTTTAAAAATTTAAAAACCTATCAAATTCAATCTTGAACGTTTTCAACATTTGAGCTTCCATAGTCCTCTGAGCTAGAGAATTCCAAAATTCACTACCCTCTGAGTAAAGGAATTCCTCCTCCTTTCAGTCCTGAATAACCTGCTCTTTATTCTGAAATGTGTCCCCTGATTCTAGACACACAACCGGACCAAGGGAAACGTCCTTCCTGCATCTACTTTATTGAACCCTGTAAGAATTTTATGCTCCATACTCCAAAAGAGCACATTCAGCCCACGCCGAATCCCATCCCGATAACCCTGCACATTTATCAGGGCTAATCTACCCAACCTGCACATCTTTGGACACTAAGAGACAATTTAGTATGACCAATCCACCCAATCTGCACACCTTTGGACACTAAGAGGCAATTTAGCATGGACAAGCCACCTAACTGCACATCTTTGGACAGTAAAGGGACAATTTAGCATGGTCAATCCACCAAAATGAAAAAGAGATGGGTAATGTGTAGAAGATTCATTTGTAGCTTGTTTAAGTCACCTCTACGATCCTATAGAGGTATATGGGCCAAATGCGGACAATTGGGATTAGCTTAAAAAAAGGGCAGTATGAACAAGTTGGGCCAAAAGGTCTGTCTTCATGCTGTAAACCTCTATGACTCTATGAGGAATCAGGATATCTTACTGCAATTACGTAGAGCTTTGGTGAGACCTCACACGTGTACAGTTCTGTTCTCCTTACCCAAGAAAGAAATACTTGCCATAGAGGGAGTGCAACTGAAGTTCACTCAATTAATTTCCGGGTTGGAAGGATTATCTGAAGGGAACCGATTAAAGAGACTGGTTTTTCTTTTCTCTGGAGCTTAGAGGAATGAGAAGTGGTCTCATTGAAACATATAAAATTCTTACAGGGTTCAATAAAGTAGATGCAGGAAGGATGTTTCCCTTGGTCCGGTTGTGTGTCTAGAATCAGGGGACACATTTCAGAATAAAGAGCAGGTTATTCAGGACTGAAAGGAGGAGGAATTCCTTTACTCAGAGAGTAGTGAATTTTGGAATTCTCTAGCTCAGAGGACTATGGAAGCTCAAATGTTGAAAACGTTCAAGATTGAATTTGATAGGTTTTTAAATTTTTAAAACATTAAACGACACAGAGATAGTGCAGAAACATGGTGTTAAAATAAAATAGACATGATCTCATCAAATGGTGGAGCAGGTTCAAAGGGCTGAATGGCCTACTCTTGCTCCCATTTCAAATGTTCTTATGTTCTTTCTCTGTGCATTTCTGTTCAACCCTGCAGCCTCTGCTCTCTGTATTGCTACCACCCAATAAGGACTGCAACTGTCACTTCTATGAGTGATAGTGGTATTTCTGTTGATTCGCCTTCAGAGTTCTTGGAACACCTTGGAAACATTCAACACCAAAAAGTCTGATACCAAACAACTTTTCAGACTCTTGGAACAACATTGAATATCGTATTTCCACTAAATCTATAATGGCACAAGACAATGAAAGGAAACTCATCTCATTATTGGGTTGTTGGGCAGCATAATGGCACAATGATTAGCACTGTTGCTTCACAGGGCCAAGAGATGCAGGTTCAATTCACTGATTGGGTCACTGTTTGTGTGGATTTGCATGTTCTCCTCATGTCTTTGTGAGTCTCCTCCAGTTTCCTCCCACAGTCCAAAATATACAGTTTAGGCTTATGGCCATGCTAAAATGATCTTAGTTTAGTGAGGGGTTGGTGGGGTTGCTGTTAGCAGGCTAAATATGTGAGGTCATGGGAACAGGGAGGGATTGTTGTCAGTGCAGGCTCGATCGCTCAATGAGCTCCTTCTCTTCTCTTGGGATTCTGATTCAGGCAGAGCTGAATTGCGAGGTCATGGAATCATATAGCCCAGAACGTGGCCACTCGATTCATTGTCCCTGTGCTGGCTCTTTGAAATTTAGTCTCATATCCCACCTTTACCCCTACCACCCTGAAAATTAGTTCTCTTTAAGAACATGTCCGATTGTCACCTAAAAGCTCTGAAGGAATCTGAACCCCGGAAATGCATTCCAAATTTTAAACCTTCTTGATGGAAATTATATTTCCTAAAAACTTTCTCACCACTACAGTTAATTTTATTTTGTATCGGTGTCTCAAGTAAGCCACTGCAATGAAGTGGTTGTGAAAATCCCTTAGTCGTCACACTCCAGCTCCTGTTTGGGTACTGAGGGGGAATTTAGCATGGCTGATGCATCTAACCAGTATATCTTCTTGACTATGGAACAAAACCAGAGCACCCGGAGGAAACCCACACAGACACACGGAGAACATGCAGACTCAGCACAGACATTGACTCGAGCTGGGAATCGAACCCGGGTCCCTGGCGATGTGAGGCAGCACTGCTAACCACTGTACCATCCTTCATAATGTACTAGTCTTTGTATTTGCAAGTCTTATCCTGACATTCTTTTTTGAACGCGAATGTGCAAGAACTTGGGTATTATACTAAACCTCATAGTAAGAAAGTTCTTGTCCAGGAATAACCTTCACTGATTTAGTATGCAAATTCACTAGAATTTTTGGACAACGAAGATTGATGCTGAACCCTTCACTAGATGTGGCAAGATATACAACTTTAATGGTTTGTCTCTTCCAATGCATCCCAAGGCTTCTAAGATCTACTCTTCTTGGTTCCTTGAACCTGATCTCTTGAGTCATAATGTAGAAATGCCGGCGTTGGACTGGGGTAAACTCAGTAAGTGATCACCAATTTTAAATCCAACCGATTTATTTGATAGTAAATCTGCTAGCTTTCGGCATTTGTGCCTTCGTCAGGCGAATGAGGTGTTCTGGTCTCCAAAAGCACAGATGTCAGCACAGACAGTTTACGGATTGCTGATTAGAATGCGAATCTTTACACCTAACCTGCTATTCAAGTCTTAAAGTGGCTAACAATGGAACACTGAGCACTGAGGTTAGAGAGATGTGTATTGTCTCCAGACAGCACAGTAAGTGAGGTTTTTTGCTAATCCAGGCAAGTCATGGGGGTTACAGATAGTGTGACATGAAGCCAAGATCCCTGTTAAGACCGTCGTCATGTGTGCGGAACTTGGCTATCAGTCTCTGCTCAGTGGCTCTGCGCTGTCGTGTGTCATGAAGGCCCCCTTGAAGAACGTTTACCCAAAGGTCGAGGCCGAATGCCCGTGACCGCTGAAGTGTTCGCCCACAGGAAGGGAGCTGTTTTGCCTGGTGATTGTCGAGCGATGTTCATTCATCCGCTGTCGGAATGTCATGTCTCTTGAGTCATGGCATCCTTCAAGAGCTTAGCTTAGCCAACTTAACTCTAACAAAAATATAACTTCCTTTGCAGCTTAAAAATTAAACTGTCAAAGATTCTTTTTCAACTCACAATTTCCCGATCTGCCTTAACTGATCAAGCTCCCAGTCCACAGAAACTATTGAAGTTCCAGTCCACCTTAACTGCTGAACTGACACGCTTCACAGCTGTCTGCTGAACTTTCTCTCTCTCTGGTGGAAACAGCTTTTTCAGAAAAGCTGCAGCTTTTCCAAGGTGACTAAGACAAATGGTTTTCCCAAGCCAGACTGTAACTGACAGCAAAGAGATTATATGTTTTCTATTCACTTTCTCTTAAGCCAATTTCTTTAGCTGTGGCAAGCCTGTCTATTCTGGATCTAGGGCTCTCTAACAGTGAATTCTTATGGCAAACCTTAACACTGTGAAAATTACTTTTGCCACTATCTAAGTCTTATACTGGAATCTTATGGCAATCCATCAATTGGCAATGTCCTAGCAAATGCCCTACTCCCAACTTCCTCCCCCGATAAATTTTTCCAAACAAGGGAAATGGGCAGTACGGAGGTACAGTAGCTAGCACTGCTGCCTCACAGTGTCAAGGTCCTGGGTTTGATTCCAGGCTAGGGTCACTGTCATTTGTGGAGTTTGCACATTCTCTTTGTGTCTGTGTGGGTTTTCTCAAAGATGTGTGGATTAGGTAGATTGACCATGTTAAATTGTACCTTAGTGTGAGAGGGATTAGCTAGGGTAAATGCATGGGGTTATGGGGATAGGTTCAGGGTGGGATTGTGGTCGGTACAGACTTGAAGGGCTGAATGGCTTCCTTCTGCACCATTATAATTCTTGATTCAAGTGTCCTGAGACAAATCTTAACACTAAGCAAGTGCAAAGACGTCAGCATTGGACCCTTGTTTTTAAGCCTTTTTTGCAGGTAGTTTTGTAGTGTTTAGCCCAAATATGTGCACCTGGATCAATGCACCACACAACTTCTAACCCAATATTTCCTGCTGTTGATCCTTGAGAAGCAAACTCCTAACTTTCCCACAACAATCTAACCTTAATTTGTACCCAACATTTGCAATTCTTGACCAATTGGAATGTGTTCTTGTTCCTTGCAATAATGCAACCTTAATTTGCACCTCTTAACCAAAGGTCCTGTCCTTATACCATTCTTCTAGACAATTAGCACTGTAGTTTAATCTTCTTTTTAGCGGTAACAATAATGACATTTTCTTCTTTTGGACTCATAGTGAATAATCACTGAAACAACTACATGATGACATAAACAAGTTCCATCCCACCATCAGACTCACCATGGACTATTCCCCAGAATTGGTTGCATTCTCGGACACATGCATCTCCATCAAGAACCTCAGCACTTCACTGTACCGCAAGTCCATGGGTAACCTCATGATGCTTCACTTCTCCAGTTTCCATCCTAAACATGTTAAAGAAGTCATCCCCTACGGACAAGCCCTCTGTATACATAGGATTTGCTCAGATAAGGAGGATCACAACAGACACCTACTGATGCTGAAAGACGCTCTCATAAGAAGAGGGTATGATTCATCAATCGACAGTTCTGACGTGCCACAGTGAAAAACTGCACAGATCTCTTCTGAAGAAAAACATAGGACACGGCACAGAAGGTACCCTTTGTCGTCCAGTACCTCCCCCAGAGCACTCAGAGGAAATCCACACAGACATGGGGAGATAGTGCAAGTTCCACACAGACAGTGATCCTAGTCCGAATCAAACCCATGTCCCCGGCGTTGTGAGGCAGAGAAGCTACGACATCTTCTTTGGAGTCTTCAATATATCATCTATGAAGACGAACATCTCACCAAGGCCATCCCCACATCTTCACTACTTGCCTTCAAAATATCGCGCAACCTCAAATAGACCATTATACACAGCAAACTACCCAGCCTTCAGGAGAACAGTGACCATGACACCACACAACCCTGTCACAGCAACCTCTGCAAGATATGCCAGATTATTGACACGGATGCCATCATCTCAGGTGAGAACACCACCCACCAGGTACAGAGTAGATACTCTTGTGACTCAGCTAACATTGTCTGCTTGATATGCTGCAGGAAAGGATGTCCCAAGGTATGATACACTGGGGAGACCATGCACACATTATGACAACAGATGAATGAACATCGCTCCACAATCAACAGGCAGGAATGTTCACTTCCTGTTGGGGAACACTTCAGCACTCATGGGCAGTCAGCCTCTGATCTTTGGGTGAGTGTTCTCCAAGGCGGCCTTCATGACACACGACAATGCAGAATTGCTGAGCAGAAACTAATAGCCATGTTCTGCACACATGAGGACGGCCCAACCGGGATCGTGGGTTCATGTCACACTATCTGTAACCCCCACGACTTGCCTGGGCTTGCAAAATCTCACTAACTGTCCTGGCTGGAGACAATTCACACCTCTTTATCCTGTCCTTAACCCTCTCTCCACTCTTATTGTCTGCACTTGTAAAGACTCAAATACCTGTTAAGACTTGCATTCCAACCATTATCTTGTAATTGAGTTTGTGTCTATGTATGGCCTGTTTGTGAACTGGACTCTTCACTTATCTGATGAAGGGACAACTCTTTGAAAGCTCGTGCTACCAAATATATCTGTTGGACTTTAACGTGGTGTTGTGAAACTACTTATTGTGCACCCCTACAACATCTTCAATATGTCATCGATGCAGATGAACATCTCGCCATGGCCATTACCATACCTCCGCTACTTGCCTTCAAAGAACCGTGCGACATTAAACAGACCATTATATGCAGCAAACTACCCAGCCTTCTGGATAGATGATCACAACACCATATAATCCTGCACAGCAAACTCTGCAAGATACTGGCAACTCCACATCTTTACTGAAAAGCTCGACTGTTGGAGCCAAAACATTGTGGAGGTGATGGCGTAGTGGTAATAACATTGGATCAGTGATCCAGAGACCCAGTCTAATCCTCTGAAGGTTTAGGTTCAAATCCTATCACAGTGACAGCTGGTGGAATTTAGATTCAATTAATAAATCTGTCATTAAAAGCTAATCTAATCATGACTGCAAATCGATTGCTGTAAAAAAAATCCCATCTGGATCAAGAGTTCAAGAGAAGGAAATCTGTCATCCTTACCTGCTTGACATGCAACTCCAGACACATAGCAATGTGGCTGACTCTAAACTAGTCTAACAAGCCACTCAGTTGTCCGAAACTACTATGAAGTTAAAATAAATGAAACTGGATGGACCAATTTGTATCAGCCTAGGCACCAGAAGCGACAATGACAAACCTGACCCTACAACTGTCTGTCCTCCTTATTAACACTGGGCTTGTGCCAATGGAAAAGGATAACACAGGCTTGGACAACTTGGAGGATTGTGAAATATTACAAGGAAAGTAATGTATTTGGAGAGAAAGACGAGGTTTGAGCAAGTCTAGCAGCCTCAGAAGAGGATAAATCTGAATCTCAGGCTGTTGAGGGAGGTAAGGGAGGAGGTCTCAGGCACTGGCAGTAATCTCCAAATTCTCTTTGGCTACAGGCAAGGTGCCAGAGAACTGGAGGACAGCTAACATTGTCTCATTATTAAAAAAGGGAGGTAGGGGTAGACCAGGAAACAATAGACCAAACAGGTTAACTTCAGTTATAGGGATGTTGCTAGAAAGAATTCTAAGAGGCAGAATATATCTGCACTTGGATAAATACTGATTAATTAGGGATGGTCAACATTTGTTAAGGGAATGGATTTGTTAAGGGAAGAATGCATTTGACAAGCATAATGAAAATCTTTAAGGAAGTAGTCTATATGGATTTTAGAAAGGTTTTTGATAAGTTCCCTCATGGCAGATTGGTCAAGAAACTAAGGGCCCATGAGATCCAAGGCAAACTGGCACATTGGATCTAAAATTGGCTGAGAGGCAGGAAACAGAGAGTGATGGTAGACAGGAGCCTCTGTAACTGGATGTTTGGTTCTAGTGGGGTTCCACAGAGCTCAGTGTTGGTTCTTTGCAATTCGAAGTGTACATGAATGATTTGGACATAATATGGTAGATACAATCAAGAGATGTTGCCCAAAGAGTCCTGAACATCGGCTCTGGACCCCATGAGATCTTGTGGTATCAGAGCAAACAGCACCTAAATTACAGCAGTTCAAAATGGCAGCACATCACCACCTTCTCAAGGGCAATTAGAAATGAGTAACAAATTCAGGTCTAACCAGCGACACTCAAATTCCATGAGCAAATTTTTTAAAAAATCTGCTCTGGCTATAACTTAAGTTCACTCCACATAGTCATTCTTAAAGCTACATTGCAGTATCTTACATTTAAAGGGATATGTAACCCAAAATTCACAGATCATCCCAATGATATGTTCAAATTAAGACTTTCCTTCACTAAGTACATGTGCAGTTCAATTATGAATCTTATTAATTACACAAATGTGCCGATGAGTTGAGATCTAACATTTACAGTTCTCCAGTTCTCTGTCACTACCTTTGTATCAAAGGAGGATTGGAAATCTGTGACCAATCACAATTTCCACCCGCTCTTCCCTCAGTACCCTTGCATGCATCTCCTCTAGTTCTGACAAGTATCAATTTTAGATACAATACCCTGACTTTGTCAGCTCTGACCCTATCAGCTACCTCTTTCAACTTGACTTGGCCAACACCTTCTACTGTGGTAATGACAGTGGGCCCCTATTTTACCATTGCCCCCACCCCCACAATATTACTGACCCCTTATCTCCCACACCCCTCACTAACTAGAGTGATTGCAGGCCCTTTCTCTTCCCCTCCACCAATCTCAGGTAGAGTGGCAGCAGAACCCCTCCACCCTCACTGGTTTCAGGCAGAGTGGCAGTGGAACCCTCTTCGCCCACAGCTTATCTTAGGCAGAGCAGCAGCGGACACCCCTTCGCCCACAACTTACCTTAGGCAGAGCGGCAGCAGACCCCCCCCCTTTCCTCACACTGATCTCAGGCAGAGAGATCCACCCTCTCTCCTCTCCCGTACCAATATCAGGCAGAATAATCCCCCCTCCATCCACCCTGGAGCCTCCCACACAAGGCCTCTATCTTCTCTGCACTCCGATGGCTGTGTGACATCTCTCCCCTGTCCCCAATCACTGAGGCACTGATCCACCATTCCCCGCTACCGCCCCATCAGCACAGCTGCAAGTGTTCACTTGCCTTCCCTTCAATGCTAGCAAGCAAACTGCATCTAACTTGCTGGATGCCCTGACAAACTGCCTTTAGCTGATCTGCCCTAACTAGGAGTAGCTCCATAAAAACTCAAGGATGGATAGGCAGCCAGTACAGAACAATGTGCGCATGACCAGCCCTCTGATTTTCTGAGGGCAAACTGGGGAGGCTACTGGATGTAGCAGAGATGAGGCGGGATTCTCTCTTCTCCCCAGGAGGACGCAGACCCGGAGGGCTGATGGAAATGTGGCCTGGGTGGCAGTCATCGCCTCGGTCAATGCCACGGCACTGGCCCCCAAAACCGGGAAGCAGTGCTGCAAAAAGGTCAATGATCTAATCCAGGAAGCCAGGGTGAGTGCTGAATCCAATCTTGCATCTTTCCCCAAATCTCTCCCAGATCTTCCCATCCCCAGTACTCTGCATGTTTCCAGCTCCTCACCCCCAAACACCTCATCCTATCCGCTTGCCCTCTAAAGATCACCTCCTGATACTTTGCAGGAGTCACACCATCATTTCTTTCATGGCTCCTTCTGTCTCAGTAAGAAGTCTCACAACACCAGGTTAAAGTCCAACAAGTTTATTTGGTAGTAAACCCACAAGCTTTGGGGTTTGCCCCTTTGTCAGGTGAGTGGAGAGTTCTGGTCTCAAACAGAGCAAAACCTTTTGTCTCCACAGGAGACCGACTATAATATCTGTAAGAGGGCGAAGGCAGGGGATGGTGAGTCAGCCTCCGGGTCCTCATCCTCATTGAGGAGTGGGAGCTGGAGCTCTCAAGGGAAGGGGAGATGCAGGCTGTCAGCAACAGCGTGGTCAAGCTGCTGCCAATACGTTAATCCTCCACTTATATTTAGGCAACTCGTAGGGGGTATGAGTTTTGGATGCGAGAGGTAAGGTTTAAGGAGATGTATGAGGTATGTTTATTTACATAGAAGAGGTGGTGGGTGCCTGGAACTTGTTGCCAGGAGAAGTCTTGGAGACAGCTACAAAAGTGACCTTTAAGAGGTGTCTTTGTAGCCCTGTGACTGGAATAGAGACATATGTCCATGGAAGGGTTGAGGGTTACAAATCAGATGTGCAGCCTGGTTATTGCAGGCTTGAAGAGCAGAAGGTCCTGATGTAATTTTCTTTGTACTTTGTTCTATGTTCAATGGAGAAATGTGAATCATGTGTTTTGCATCCCGGTTTCCTCTCCTTCCTTGCACTTAACTTTACGCCCTGTATTGCAGGGACAGATCCTGATGTCTCGGGGCTTTCTGGACTACAGACCGCTTCAGACTACAGTTCCCACCTATCCTGGTCAGGGCAACTCAGACGAGCCCTCAGAGGATGTGGGTGAAGGGATCTGCAAGGGCAGCACAGTTTTGGCATCAGCTTCCACCTTGCAGTTACCACCTCAGATACTGATAGATTGGTGAGGTTTCTGGGCCACTCTCTGGTGAGCATGACACATCTGCTAATGTATATCAGGAGGAGGAGAGACCATCTGAGGCCCTTGGCACGTGGTGGCCAGCTGGAGGCAAGAACTTAGCTGGCCCCAGGTGACTTTCTCTGAGCTGCTGAAGATGTAGCAACAGAGACAGGGAATGCAGGAGGCCACACTGAACCAACTACGAGGCTGTTGGAAGAAATCCCAAAGTTTTCAGGTGGACCAGCTATTTCCTGTCTTGTGTGCTTCCAGGCTAACACTGCAAGGGTAGCGTCTGCAATGGAAAGCCTGGGGCAAGGAATCCCCACCATGAGTAGCAGGTTCTAAGCGAAGGACAAGTCACAGCAGGACACAGCTGAGGGAACTTCTTGAGATTCTGCAGCCCATGGCTGAGTGGTTCAAGAGCTTGCAGGAGACCCAGTGGGACAGCACTCAGACACAGCGGGCAATGCCAGCAGCCCTTGAGAAGGTGGCCCAGTCACAGAGGGCCACAGTTGAGGGGCTGCAGAGTGTGGCCTAGTCTCAGAGTGCACTTGCTGCAGCCATGGACAGGTGATCCTGACTCAGATGGCCATCACAGAGGGCTTGACCACCATGGTAGGATGCAGGTTGTCCTCCAGGACTCACAGGGTCTGGTGATACCAGTGCTTCTATAGCTCACTGCAAAAGCACTACTGTCCCATGGAATGACCCAGGGGCCCCACGGAAAGAGGAAAGGCTCGAGCCCATACTGGGTCCTTTCATCCAAGAGATGGTGGTTGTGGCCTTCTAACTCCTCACTTCCTGACACTGGGGCACCCTAGTGTCTAGGGGCATCCTAGTGATGAAGAGGTTGTCATGGAAACATTCCAGATACTGGAAGCCAGCAGGGGCATTCAAGATCCAGGGCCTCCAGAGGTCGCCTGCCATGCACATCACAAGCCATGGGGTGAGGTAGGCAACTGGCCCCCTCCACTTCCAATGTATGTTCTGGGAAGTCACTCAGATGTCGTGGTATGCTATGTAAGGTTAGGAAATTATAGTTGCACTGAAATGACACGGGTGAAGGGCTAGAGTAGTTAAATAGATCTTTAAAGACCTTAATGTTTTCTGTCCTCAAGTTTTTAATGTTAGAACTTATTATTCAAAACCTTTATTACAATTATAAAATGTTTTTTCAGCCATCATTTGTGTCCAATATGTCTCAGATTTGTCTCAAATAGGAATCCTCTTCCATTGATGATTGCTGGAGCGATGCTTCATATTGATGTCAGTTGGGGAGAGCCCTCAATGCTGTGTCACTGAGAAAAAGAAAGCCATTAGTTCCTTAGAATCCTATAAGTGATTCCCTCCTCTCCCCACCCTATGCATCCCAGGGCCCTGTATAAGTGTTTCAAATCCCTTACCCACTGCATAGACATGGGCCCAGGTGTCAGCATGCATGCAGAGCTCAGATAAGAGTCAGGCTAGTTTGCACTCGGGCATCATCATCACCATGGCACTTAGCAAATCATCAGCACCCTCCTGCCTTCCAAAAACTCACTAACACACCGTATCAAAGTCCACTGCTGTAATGTGACAATGTTGCAGGATATAGAAGGATGGAACGCACAGACACAACCTATTGAGCTGCCTGGTGATCAGGGCCTCCCTAGATGCCTTCACATGCCTCATTTGAGATGCCAGCCTTCCAGCACCTGGGTGGTGTTCCTCTTCTTCCTCCTCCTCCTACTTGCCATCCTCCCCAGTGACACCCGGCCGGTCAACTTCCATGTCCTTCTCCTCCTCCTCCTCCAAGCGGTCACCTCTTTGTAGAACCAGGTTGTGCAAGGCATGGCACATGCCCACAATGTGAGACGAGATCACTGAGGGCCCTGCCAAAGTGGCCCAGATGCCAGAATTGCATTTTGAAGAGCCCAGTGCATCTCTCCACTCTTTCATGGCTACACAGGCCTCATTATAGTGAGTCTCTGCCTCAAACAGGCCTCGCACAGGGCATGGCATCAGCCATGTCAGAAGCGGATAACTCATATGACCCATGAACCACCCCCGCAGACTGGGCTCCTTCTCAAATGCCTCCGGAATATCCTAGTTTCTGATAATGAAGCTGTTGTGCATACTGCCTGGCTGCTTTGCACAGACATGCATAATACTCCTATTGCGGTCACACACCAAATGCACATTCAGGGAATGGAACCCCTTTCAGTTGATGAAACTTGTGGATTCTGCAGCTAGGCCTTAAGGAAGACATGGATGCAGTCGATGGCCCCTTGTATGTTAGGCATCCCTGCAATGGTTGCGAACCCTGCAGCCCAAGCTTCCTAATGGGCGTGGTCCAGGTTAAATTTGATGTACTCCCCAACCCGGGCATACAGGGCTTCCGTGAACTGCTTGACACAGCTGTGCACACTGTGCACAGCTGTCTGGGAAATGCCACATACATCTCTGCTAGGGATTTGGAAGGAGCCAGTTGCACAAAAGTTCAGAGAGGCTGACAATTTGATATGCACTGAGAGTGGTGGCTCCCCTGCCTCTAACTGCCAGTTCCTGTAGTAGATGGCATAGCTGCTGCACTGTCTCCTTTCAGATATAGAGACGTCAATGGCACATGGTGTCCAATATCAGTTCAAATGACACTCGTGCATGGAATTGCTCTCACCTTCTCATGTGCCCACCACCACCACTACTCTCTCCCCCTTGTGAATGACGGCCATCTCCTGCCTCCAGTGGTCATCTCTCTGTCCTCCTGCAAGTGGTAAGGCTTGGACCTCCTATATCCGTAATTCATCTTCCAGCTCCTCCTCCTCAGTTCCAGCAGCAACCAAAAGAACAGCAAGATCAATTGGTTGCATCGCAAAAGCTACTTCATCACTCTGAAAGAGGTGGTGGGGTCGGAGATGGAGAGGGACACATGTAGAGGTTAAGGAACACTGCTTGTCCCTAGCACATCAACAGTCACTCTGCTTATTGCTCATTTCCCTCAGTCACATGCTCCCCACCATCACAGACCCCCAATTCCCCAAGTCACAGCCCCCCCAAATCCCCCAACCGGATACACTCCATAATCACAGCCAGCTCAATTTTCCCAGTCACACACTCCAAACAATCACAAACCCCCAATTCCCCCAGCCAATGTTTTCCACAATCACAGTCCCTCCAATTCCCC
Source organism: Sphyrna mokarran (assembly GCA_024679065.1). Classification (NCBI taxonomy): domain Eukaryota; kingdom Metazoa; phylum Chordata; class Chondrichthyes; order Carcharhiniformes; family Carcharhinidae; genus Sphyrna; species Sphyrna mokarran. The sequence continues at coordinate 77,207,263 of JAGIQG010000004.1, read as the reverse complement.
CAGCCATATGCTCCCCACAATCATAACCCTCCCAATTCCCCCAGCCATATGCTCCCCACAATCATAACCCTCCCAATTCCCCAGCCATATGCTCCCCACAATCATAACCCTTCCAATTCCCTCAGCTACATGCTGACATTCCCACAATCACAGCTCTTTGAAAAGTTAAGAGCGGCAGCAGTGCAATTTGCAAGGTCTTTGTGCACATCCTTCTGGATGTGAGCTGAGTGAGTTCGGACTCAGCAGCACCACAAGACCCAAGGTCAGTGCTGAAACCCAGGTCAGTTCTGCAAATCAGACATCTGACACCCCCTGAACAACAGACTGCCACACAGTCACAGAGGCACCACTGACCCGAGGACAAAAGTGGTTACAACGAAATGATATCACCAAGCTGTTGGATGTTATGCATTTACCTCCTCACTAACCCTCAGTGATGGAGCGCTCCAATTGGGCTTTTATGGTGCGTATCTATTTCGCCCCAATTCCGGATTGGTGCACACGGTGGTAAAGGGGAAAGCTCTGGTAAACTTGGGCATGCAGTCCATGAAGTCATTTGGAATTCATGCAAACGATCCTGATCGTGTTCCTTTTCTGAACCTTTGTGAAGGGGGAACCAGATCACATTACTCACCTCATGCCCGACTTGCCCGAAAACGGGTGCAACTTGATTGTAAACTCAGGCCCACTATATTCCATTTATCATTTTCTCCTTCTCAAACTGTTTGTATCCCTCTTGCAGCATCTTGTGCTCTCCTCACAGCTTATCTTCCCACCAAGCTTTGTATCATCAACAAATAGAGATACATTTATGCTCTGTCCCCTCATCTGAGTCATTGCTATAAAAAGTAAATAGTTGCAGTGCAAATAGTCACTCTGTGGCACCTCACTAGTTACAAATTATCAACACTAAAATAACCTGTTTCTTCGTAAGCTTGTTCTCTCTCTGCCTGTTAACCAACCACAATCCAATCTAATCGATTGCCCGCAATCCCATCTTGTGTAACTCATCTTGTGTAACAACTTCTTATGTGACATCTTATTGAATGGCTTTTGAAAATCCAAATACACTACACCTCCTTTGCTTTATTTATTTGTTAATGTCACAAGTTACTGCAATGAAGTTGCTGTGAAAATCCCCTCATCTCTACACTCCGGCGCCTGTTTGGGTATAGCGAGAGAAAAGTTAGCATGGCCAATGCACCTTACCAGCACATCTTTCGGATGGTGGGATGAAACTGGAGCACCTGGAGGAAACTCATGCAGATATATGCATAATCCATACAGACAGAATTGAACCCAGGTCCCTAGTGCTATGAAGTAGCGGTGTCAACCACTGTGCCAGCGCTCTGCTCTGTCACTATGTGATACATCATGATTTGGAGGTGTAAATTAAGGGAGAAATATTGATTGTGATGCCAGGTGAATTTTCTTCTCTTCAGTCCATGCTATGTTTAATGTTCATTTAAGCTACTGGAAAAGACAAGCAAGGCCTTAATTCAGCTTTTCACTCAAAAGGAAGAAACTCCAGCATTATAACATCTCCTTTGTGTTGCTGTTTTAGTCCAATTATGCACTCAAGTCCTGTAGAATTGTGCTTACAATTCTCTGATCCAAATACGAGAGTGCCTCCAAATAAGTCAAGCTCAGAAAAGCTTAGAGATAAAGGGTTTGATTTTACTATTGTGTTATGCCCGTTTTCAGGCGCAAAAATGTGGTAAAGTCGGGTGAGAGGTCATTAATGCGATCTGCACCCGTGTCCACGCACATAACCATTTTACTGAAACCCGCAAATGGCAGGGATCTGTTCCACACACAAACCAGGTGCAACGATGATTTAAATGCATTTTCATGCATTTAAATTGAACTAATGAACTGCCTGATCAACGTTTTCTGCATTTCTCCCTTTACCACTGCATTTGCCAATCCAAATCATGCAGTAATGGACCTACTAAATAAAAGTCTGAATTGGGTGCCCCAACTGCTGAAGAGTGCATTCAGTGCTTCCAATGCTTCTCTGATTCAGATCAGTAACAAGGAGGGGAGGGAGTAAGGTGGGCTGGATCATTCTCTGCTTTAAGGGGAGGAGAGTGAAGCCAGATCGTTGTCTGGTAAGAAGGGGAGGAGAGGCAGGTCAGATATTTCTCTGGTCAGTAGGGAGGAAGGAGGAGGCGGGTCAGATGTTCTTCTGGGGGGTGGGAGTGATTGACGCCAGATTGTTGTCTGGAGCCAGTGGTTGGTGTTCAGTGAAGCCAGACCAATCTCTGGAGGGGAATGAGTGAGGTTAGATTATTGTCAGGGTGCAGAGGGGGAGATAGGTGAGGGAGGTGGATAAGATGTATCTCAGGCAGGGGTGGGTAGCGGGGGGATGGTTAAGAGGGTCAGAGATGTGTTGGGGGATGGATAAGGGGACAGTGATGTGTGTGGGTAACAGGAGCGGGTTGATAAGGGGGGCAGCAATGTGTGTGGGTGCTGGCGGGTGGATAAGGTGGACAGCGATGTGTGTGGGTAACGGGGGCGGGTTGATAAGGGGGACAGTGATGTGTGTGGGTAGCGGGGATGTGGATAAGGGACAGGGCAGTGTGTTTGGCAGTGAGGAGTGGATAAGGGGATCAGTGATGTGTGTGGGTCATGAGGTGGGGATTAGTGAAGGGGGACAGCGATGTGTGTGGGTAGCTGGGTGGGTGTGGATAAGGGGGACAGCAATGTGTGTTGGTAGTGGGGGGCTTTGGATAAGGGAGACAGTGGCGTATGTGGGGACCGCTTTCCCTGCTTTCTGCGGCCTGGAAGCGATCTGATACAGCACGCTTTTTCAAATTTGTTTCTAACTACGCATGCGCAGTTTAGAGCTCCAGTTGTTTCGGCCGCGCTAAGCTTCAGCCATGGCGCAAACGGGACTGGAGATGTTTTCTTCAGGCTGAGTGCGTATGGGAGCACCTGAAAGCAGATTTTTAAGTCGGATCTGCATTATACCCAGATTCAGCATTCAGAATGAAAATGTTAAAATCAGTCCAAAATGTTGTGAACTTGGCTGTGAAATTGGTCTCTATAGTGTCTGTGGTCCAATGTTACAGAGATTAAAAGACATAAAGTAGCCTGGACTGTACTGCAGGCCACTTTTAGCATATGGTCCATGACCACACTATCTGCCATTTGCACTTCATGCCAAATAGCAAAACAAAAATGAGATGTGAGTTGAGGAGGAGCATATATCATCATCATGAACACTCTAGGTGACATCGGTTGCTATAGTTTCTGTCACATCTGCATCTGTGATTCACTATACCATCTTTACTTTGGACTCAAGGGATAAATCTGTTTGCCACTGGCTGACTTTAAGATGTGTGCAGCCTTGCCTTGCAAGGGATAGGGAAGTATACTCAAATCGCACAAGGGGTCACGGGCTTAGGGTGAGGAAGGTAAGGTATAATTTGGATGCTAGAGGGAATTTTTTCACACAGAGGGTGGTGGGGGTATGGAACATGCTGACAAGTAAAGTGGTGGAGGCAGGCACTCTGGAGTTATTTAAGAGATACTTAGATGGGCACATGAACAGAATGGAAATGGAGGGATATAGAAAACTGATTTAAAATAGGGATCATGAGCCTTGGGAGTTCCCTGGGAAGTGTGGAAATTGTTGATGATATTGATGTATTTGTTTTATCCTACAGGTACTTCGGCCCGCCTTGTCTAACAAGGGGCATGCATGCAATGGGTAGTGAGAGGGCTGCTCTTGGATTTTTCGAGAGTAGCCTAGTACTTCATGTTGTTAGTGTATGCTTGACCTGGACCATTTGATGGGCAACACGACAGCTCGGTGACTATTGCTGTGCTGTGCAGATACATGGATTTGGGCTTATGTCTGTGGGAGTTTGTGCATTCTCCCCGTGCTTGCGTGGGTTTTCTCCGGGTGCTCCAGTTTCCTCCCACATCCCAAAGATGTGCTCTTAGGCTGATTGGCAGAATAAATTCCCCCTAAATTGTCTCAAATTTGGTTCTAATGCATAGATCTATAAACATAGACAGGAATGACAGGGATCATGGGTAGAAGTGGGAACATAGAGGTGGCGGTGTGGGCTCGTTGGGCTGAAGGGCAGTGAGGGGCATGCGTGTGAATACAATAGCATTGGAAGCTGTATGAAAGAATATTTGAACATTATGCAAAAGTCCTGAAGTCAAAAGACTGCTGACGAATAGAATGTGGTACCTGGAGAAGGATGAAAGATTGGTGGTGCAGTGAGTAGAAGATGCTACGTGATGATGCATCCACTGACCTTAATGACCCAAATAAGATCATGAGACATCTTCTGGCAATGCCACTGGGTTCTCCCGACCAGATTAGAGTACACCATCCTGGGAAATCCTTTTGGACAGGGTTTTTTGAGAGTCTCCTAGACACTTTGCACATCTTCGACTCCCCTGAAAATACATATGAATTATTCACCCAATGTCTTGTTCAGCCAGTTGTTGAAATTTTTCTCAAAAGTCACATTGGATTGTTTTCCCCCTTCCAGCCAAACATGCTTAACCAATGATTTGATTTGATTTGATTTATTACTGTCACATGATTTCATGTACAGTGAAAAGTCTTGTTTCTTGTCACTATATAGACAAAGCATACAGTTCATAGAGTACATAGGGGAGAAGAAAAGCAGAGAATGCTGAATGTGGTGTTACAATCAGATTTGGGATGCAAAGAAAGATCAATTTAATGTGAGGTAGGTCAATTCAAAAGTCTAATGGCAGCAGGGAAGAAACTGCTCTCGAATTGATTGGTATTTCTTTTCCGACTTTTGTATCTTTCTCCCCGATGGAAGAAGGTGAAATAGAATATGTCCAGGTGTGTGGCGTCCTTTATTATACTGGCTGCTTTTCCAAGACAATGAAAAGGGTAGACAGAGTGTAGACAATGTTAGGAGGAATGAATTGTAATGCAGTTGTAGATGTTGTGAGATTTTTAGTTTGTATGTCTTTATGCTGTCATTTATGGTATAATTTGAAAGACTGAGGTGATGCTGAATACAGTTGAAGTTTCCCACTGTTGTAGTCACGATAAATCACCATAAATGCTCCAGAGGAATTACAAGAAGGGAAACAATGCACCTAATAATTAGTCGAAAACAATGGAACAATCAATGCCACTCTCTCATACCCTAATGGTGTTTACTTAATCGTGATCACTCCGTGTTTTTGTCTGAAAATTGTATCGGAGGCACATTCTGATATTTGAAAAAAAATTCTAGATGCTGAGAAAGTTGATAAGTCTGTGACATATTGTGTAAATTTTGCAATTGATATAAAACTTTGAAAGCCCTTGTAATTAATTTCACCAGTTGACTCACTGTGGTTGTCAATGCATTTTGGGAGACATTACAGTATTGTAATTTGAAGGCACAGCGTTTTTTTAAATTGTTTTTTGTGCGTAGTTCATTAAACTGTACACCTCAGGCAACATGTTTTGTATCAAAAAATTATTACTTGTAATTTAGAACAAGCCATTGTTTGTACTTTTATTCTGTTAACTAATCATTTTTTATTTTTGGACAAATACGAGGGGATTTTTCCTGTCTTGTCTACCATGGGAATCACAGCGGGTGGGAGGTAGAGCATGGAGAGATCCATTGACCTTGGGTGGGATTTTCCAGTTTTGGGGCGAGTGTGGCTGGAAAGTCCCATCCTATGTTTCTTATGAAACATTGAATGTAACAATAACTATTAGTAGGTCATAAGTCCTTTCCCACCTGGTCAGTTACCTGATGATGAGCTGCTTATGTTGCAGCCAAGATTTCTGTTGACTTTTCAGCACTCGAGTATTGCCACTGTGAAGTGATGTGCTATAACTCACATCAACTTCAAACAGCTGTGCCATAATTGTACCATATGCCATGTTCCTAGGAACTGCAAACTCAGTCAGAAATATCGGAAAATAACGCAGTTAATTTTCCTATTAGATATGAGGCTTATAACTTTCTGCGCCACGAAAGCTACATTATGAAAGGAAAGCTGAGGTAAAACTGAAAGCAGTGAATAAATTATAGCAAAGCCAAGTTGCAGGAGACAAGCAGTTTTACCTTTTCAAAATGCTCCAAGGAATTGTAGAGTATATATTGCAAGCACAACTGTGAGAATGCAGGGAGGAGGAACAGCTTGTTGAATGCTGCATAGACTCCCTACGGTGTAGAAAGAGGCCATTCGACCCAGTGGGTGGAATTTTACCAGCTTGTCAACCTGAATGTCGTGTGATCCCACCCCAGGCCAATGGAGAATGTCAATCTTTGAGCTCGCCTGCCCTTAAATTCAGGGCAGGTATGTCGATAAAATTCCGGCCATTGAGTCTGCACTGATAACAATCATATCCAAGCCCTATCCCTACAACCTTATGTATCTATCCTGATAATTCCCTGATATTAGCGTCAATTGACTATGACTAATCAAACTAACCCACAAATCTTTGGAGTGTGGGAGGAAACTGGAGCATCCGAAGGAAATCCACACAGATAGGGAGAATGTGCAAGCTCCACTCAGACAGTGACCTGAGGCTGGAATTGAATCTGGGTCCCTGGCCCTGTGAAGTAGCAATGCTAATCACTGTACCATCATGCCACAAATGAAGAGGAACAGGAGCTAAAAGTTCAAAAGAAAATTGATTTTAACAAAAACAGGAAATGCTGGAAAATCTCTGCCAATCTGACAGAATTGATGGGAAAAGAATGGAGCCAATATTTCAAGTCTAGATAACCCTTTGTCAGAATTAAGAGCAAAGAGAACCTGTAGAGATTTATGCTGTGAGGGTGGTGGGGAGGAATAAAATGGGACAAAGGGAATGTAACTGAGGATACAGAAGGCTGAGAAAGCACTCAGAAGGGTCCATTAAGTGATCAGAATGCTTGACTGGCAGAGTAAATTGTTAAAGGACTGCCTGAGGAATGTGGTAGTTGCCCTGAAGCGGGTGGGTTGGGGAGGACGCAGGTCAAAAACGAGAGTGAGTCACAACAGTTTGAATAAGTTCATTTCAAGCAAATTGTCCCCATTCTCCTTAATGCCACGTTGGAAGATACTTTGCTAATGTTGCTCAGTTTCTTTTGGCTCTATGGTTGGAATTCTTCTCCAAAAATTCTAAGTCCTCAATATTTGTGATAAAAGGAGTTTTTTCAGAATGAATTTCCCACACTCTGTGCATCACAGTGGGATTCATTCTAGAAATCTGTGGGTGGGGCCTAATCCTGCTGGAGAGGCCAGAAGCATAGTGCTGAGCAGGCCATTGCGCATATACTAATCTGTCAGAGGGGAGATTAGCGCTTGTGCAATGGCCCCATATAGATGGCCTCCCAATCACTGACCAGCCGTACAACCCTCCCATTGCTAGCCTTGCTGAAACCCAAATCCCCAATCTCTGACCTCCTTGATCTCCCGGGTCAGCCCCTATGTCATCCCCCACCTTCCCCGGTCAGTCCCAATCTCCCCGACCCCCATCCAATCATTTTTGATTACCACCCTCGATAGCCCTGATGCACTCCCTCCCCTCCACCGCAGCCCTGACCCCTGCATCTGGATGGCCAGCACCAATTGCCAAATTCCCTCCTTCTGCCAGTGATCCTGAATGCAGAGTTGAATTGGTAACCCCTCCCATCCCACCGATCACTCCACCAATGGGAGTGTCCCCATCCCTTGGCACTGACCAATATCCAGTGGGCAGTGCCAAGGTGCTTTCTCGGCAGTGCCAGTGTGGCAGGTTAGAGAATCATTAGATTCTCTAATGATGGCAATCAAGTCAATAAGGTTGTTAAGAAGGCATACGGAGTCTTAGCTTTTATTGGTAGGGGGATTGAATTTCGGAGCCGCAACATCATGTTGCAACTGTACAAAACTCTAGTGCGGCCGCACTTGGAGTATTGTGTGCAGTTCTGGTCCCCACATTATAAGAAAGATGTGGAGGCATTGGAGAGGGTACAGAGGAGGTTTACCAGGATGTTGCCTGGTATGGAGGGCAGGTCTTATGAAGAGAGGCTGAGGGATTTGAGGTTGTTTTCGTTAGAAAGGAGGCGGCTAAGAGGGGACCTTATTGAAACATATAAGATGATTAGAGGTTTAGATAGGGTGGACAGTGATAGCCTTTTTCCTAGGATGGAGAAAGCTAGCACGAGGGGACATAGCTTTAAATTAAGGGGTGGTAGTTATAGGACGGATGTCAGAGGTAGGTTCTTTACCCAGAGGGTGGTAAGGGTATGGAATGCCCTGCCTGCTGCAGTTGTAGATGCGCCAAGTTTGGTGGCGTTTGAGAGGTTAGTAGATAAGTTTATGGATGAAAAGGGAATGGTTTAGGTTAGAGGGTCATTGCTTTTTCCTAATTGGTCGGCGCAACATTGAAGGCTGAAGGGCCTGTTCTGCGCTGTAATGTTCTAGATGGTTCCATTGGTCAGCGCAACATCGAGGGCCGAAGGGCCTGTACTGCGCTGTAATGTTGTATGTTCTATCTGGATGTGGGGGGATGGAGCTGCAGCTGCCTGGGAGGGTGGGGGGGATTGGAGGATCACATTAGGGATGCTCGGAGCTGCCGGGAGCAGGGCACCCGCCCTTACCTCCAATCTCCTGGTCGGGCCTCAAAGGCCTCTCTTCCTCCAGCAGGGTCACCTACTTTTCACTATTAGTAGGGGGATAGTTGTAAACTCCACGGGAGTGAAACACTCCTGGCAGAGAGGGGAGATGTTAGCGGACACAAAGACTTCAGTCTTGGTCTATTGATATGGAAATGAAGATTTCCATATTGTAATCTCTCACTGATTTCTGATGCACAACTGATGTCACTGGGAATCTTCAGTTGTTTAGAGGGCTTTGACACCCAATGGGAAGCCTGCAAAACAGCCTCCGCTGATTTCTCTCGACAAAAATCATGAGGAAGGGTGGGGGAACTGCACCGGCACCATGATGTTTAAAAAAATAATGTCTGGTTGAGGTGCAGACCTGGGTCCAAGGCAGACCCCATTCCTATTCTCTGGAATCACTTGGTTTCAGTATCACTGGGGGATACAAAGCTGCATGGCCAGTGAACAATTGCCTACTTATGCTGGGAAACTTGGAAAGAGGGTGGCGGATTCTATAGTAAAAATAGAAATACTGCTTTGAAAGCAATCCCAGCATTTTCAGTCATAAAGAGGAACTTGGAAGAAAGGAGCCCAATAATTCTCAGAGATGATTTTGACTGAGGTTTAGCACAGGTGATGGAATAATCAGATTGGATTGTAAAAGACCTGCCTGCACAGCAGCCTGGTAAAAAGCAGTGGAGAAGTAGTGAGCAGTATCTCCTTAATCCTAAATTCCCTTCCAAAACTATAATTTTACAAGTTCAGAAAAGTGTTAAAGCAGCAACCTGATATGCAAATGTGGTTTATAGAATTCAGATAATAGAATGGAAGGACTTGTATTTAAATGATAGCTTTAAAGATCTCAGAACATTGCAAAACCCTTTATAGTCAATGTAATATTTCTGAAACAAGATCACTGTATTAGGACATATGACATCCAATTTGCAAGTTTCCATAAACAGCAGTGAGATAATGACCAGGAAAATCATTTCATAATGCTGATTAAGGAATTAACATTGCACAGAGAAAACAACTATGCTCTACTTTGAAATAGTGCCATGGGACTTTTTATATATTTTTAAATTCATTTATGGGACATTGGTATTTTTGGTTTGCCAGTATTCCAGTATTTAGTGCCGATCCCTAGTTGCCCTTGCTAGGGCAGTTGAGATTTAGACACATTGCTGTGGCTCTGAAGTTATATGTAGGCAAGATCTTATGGAGGTAAGGACAGCTGATTTCCTTCCCTAAAAGACATTAGTGAACCAGATGAGTTTTTCCGATAATCGATAATGGTTTTATGGTCACCAGTAAGTTCTTAATTCCATTTATTTTTTGTAATGAAATCATATTCCCAGGATTTGAACTCAGATCCCCAGAACTTTAGCTGAGTTTCTGGATTAATAATCCAGTGAAATACCACTAGGCCATCGCCTCCCCGACACCTGAGAGGGCAGGTGGGGCTTCGATTTAACATCTCAATCAAAAGACAGGATCCCCAACACTGCAAGACTCTCTCAATATTGCACTGAGGGAATCAGCCTCAAATTTTATGCTTAAATCCTGGACTGGAACTTGAACCCACAACTTCCATTTTAGAGGTGGACGTATGGCAAATTGAGGCATAGCTGCTAATAGGTCTACATTAAAGAACATTCATAAAATACAAGGTTTACTCCCATACACAAAACAAAATGTCATGACATCGTACATGAAAGACTTAAATGTTGACGTCAATGTGGCACCTGTACATGAAAACTTTCTGTGTCATATGATCATTGTGCTAAATGGGAAAGAGTTAGAAACTTAATTTATTTAGATCTAATAACTCAAAACTGAGCATTTGTGAGGAACTATGGGCCACCAGCAGTAGCGGAATTTTAACAAGTATAATCTGTAATGTAATGACTTGGCATGTCCTTCACTCTACCATTCCTATCAAACCAAAAAGTCAAACTTGTTTCAACAAAGAGTGCAAAAGGACATTTCAAGAGTAGCACCAAGCATACCTAACAGTGAAGTATTAGCCTGGTGAAGATACAACACAGGACTACTTGCACACAAAACAGTGGAAGCAGTTTATAATGGAAAGAACTAAATAATTCCACAATTAAAAAATCAGTTAATTCTGCTGTCCTGCCATGTTTAGTTATGAATTGTGGTGAGCATTTAAACAACTGACTAGAGGGAGAAGCTCCAGAAACATCCCCATCTTCAAATGATGGGAGAGTCCAGCGCACCAGTTCAAAAGACAAGGCTGAATTTGTAACAATCTTCAGCCAGATTTTCCAGGTGGATGATCTATCTCAGCCTTCTCCCGAAGTCTCCAGTATCACAAGTTGTCAGTTTTCTGCCAATTAAATTCACTTCATGTGGTATTAAAAAGCAGCAGAAGGCATTGAACACTGCAGAGGCTGTGGGCCTTGACAATATTCCAGCAAAAGTACTGAAGACTTGTGCTCTAAAAGTAGCCATGCCCTAGCCAATCTGTTCCTCTGCAGCTACAGCAGTAGCATCTGCCCAATAATGCAGAAAATATGCCAAAGTATGTCTTGTACACAAAAAGCCAGGCAACTCCAACCTGGCCAATTACCACACCATCAGTCCAATCTCGGCAAAGTTGTTGTTGACAGTTTTATTAAGTGACAACTTACACAACAATAACCTGCTTACTGATGCTCAGTTTGCCTCCTGCCGGAGCCATTCAGCTCCTGACCTCATTTTAACCTTGCTTCAAACATATACAAAGCACTCTAATGCAAGAGCTGAAGTGAGAGTGACTGCCTTTGATATCAAGTCAGTAGTCGTTGGAGGTCAATCATCTCAATCTCAGGATCGGGCTGATTGAATTCCTTAGCACGATGTCCTAGACTCAAACACCTTCAGTCACTTAACTAATGACATTCCTTCCCTCACAAGGTCAGGAGATGGACATTTGCTGATAATTCTACAATGTTTAGCATCATTTGCTCAGATACTGAAGATTCTATGACTCTATCATTTGTTTCGCTAGCAAAATATCAATGAAGGTATTTGGGCCTCCCAGCTGGTATGCTGCATGAGTGTGTGGGCAAATTGCCAGCAGTATGGTGCCTGAACCAAAACCTTCCCCCATTATTTTTGATCTGATAAAATAAATTTGAACAGCTAAGAGCAGCTCAAACTGGAAAAAAAACAGTTAGCAGATGGATAGCGCATGAGTCAGACTGTACTTATTTCTGTACAGTAAACAGCCTTTCATAGTTTTATCTTAAACTATACCATCTATATTGTAGCTGGGATAGCACGGTGGCACAGTGGTTAACACTGCTGCTTCACAGTGGCAGGGACCCAGGTTCAATTCCCAATTTGGATCACTATCTATGCAAAGTTTGCATGTTTTCACTGTGTCTGTGTGGGTATTCTCTGCGTGCTCTGATTCCCTCCGACAATTCGAAAGACGTGCTGGTTAGATGCAGGCGCCAGATTGTGGTGACTAGGGGAATTTATTTAGATCTAATAATTCAAAACTGAGCATTCGTGAGGAACTGTGAACTACCAGCAGCAGTAGAATTGTTTACAACTAAAATCTGTAATGTAATGGACCAGCTTTTCCTTCACTCTACCATTCCTATCAAACCAGGAGGTCAAACTTGTTTCAACAAAGGGTGCAGAAGGACATTTCAGGAGCTCAGTGAGGCGAACAGGCACTGAATTGTGGTGACTAGGGGAATTTCACCACAACTTCATTTTGCAGTGTTAATATAAGTCTTACTTGTGACTAATTAAAAGAAAACTTTATTTTATCTTCCACGTGTATGACAAGTTGAGTGGATTGCTCGCAAGTCGTTTTCGATGGAAAGCATGGTGGGTGACTCAGCAGTTGGTTTCACTTTGAACTTACGAGGAGATCTTTTGCTGGTGCCCTCCATGGTGGGTCAGAATAAACACTAGGGACTGACTGAACCCCCACAACAGATTCTCTAAGATGCTGCTGGAAAACATGCCTCTGTGAAACACGTTTGAAGCAATGTGGTGTGCAGAAGGCAGGACTCTGCTGAGCAATACTTGCAACTATCTCTGGAGTATAGAATGGAGGTCAACGGGTACATCTGCAGGTGGACTTTCCAGAATTAATGCTTTTGAGGGGATCCATCTCCCAGCCTCAAAATTTCCTGGAGGTCTATCTTCATTTTTGGGGCTCCATTTTCTTTCTTCAATAGTGATGTTGAGCGCATTTTCAACATGGCATCTGTACACAACAGCTGACTACACGCCATCCAGGTCTTTCCTGCCATTGAATATGAAGTAAAACATCCAGATGCATAATTAATAAAGTCAAAGTCAGAAGATTTGGAATGCTTTTCCGTCAGTCTCTGCAATGGAAACACTCCGGCTGGATTTCCTGACTGCACTCACCCCTAAGACCAGAAAATCTCACCCAAGATCAACAGACCTTTGCACAGTCCTGTCTCACCTGCTACGATTTCCGAAGTGGGTACGATGGCAAAATTACATCTGCCATGTTCCCAAACCTGGCGTGGCACTTAGTCTCAATTAGGAAAAGTTTGCCCGTTGCGTCTACATGCTGTGTAATTCAGTAAGTGTTTGATAAATTCTCTAGTTTTTTAATTTGGCATATCAAATAATCTAACATTGAAAGTTTCCCTTGTTTCCCATTAACTGGAATTGATCACAGTACGCAATATACAATCTGAGCAAAACATTGCACACTTGATCATGATGTTTTCTCAATTGATTTGGATAATTTCATTATGTATTCGAGATGTTGAATGCTGTTCTATATCTATTTGACATGCTGGGCATTGAGATTATTGAGATTCCTACAAATATTCACCTTCAAGCTACACATGCATTATATAAATTGTTCATATTTTCTTCCTAAAGGTGATATATTTGTATGCATGAAATACTACCTGTCATTGCTCTTTCATATGATTTAGACAATTTTGTAATTTCACAAATGGCTTCTTCAATTCCTCTGTCGCTCCTACTTTAAAATCACATGCACAGTTTTTTCTCTCATTACAATTCAGAATCCAGTTCATTGATACAGATTAGAAACAGTAGTAATTCATTGAACCAGCCCGGGTACTGCCAAAATGCTTCCTCAGTCCATCCTGACATTATCCTTCAACAAGTTTGAACCTTTCCACCACAATCTCAAGTCTTACATTGGAACAGAACAATTATTGTAATAAAATACCAGAAATAGGAGCTTCACACAAGCACATATAACCATGCGTCCAGTCTCAGAAGAGTAACATCTATTGTAGCAGTGTGACATTTTTCCATTCCCTGGACTGACCATCTGCGGGTTTTCTGAATGCGACTATTAGTTTAGGACAACCTTCCTCTGTGCACGTTTCCTGATTTCACTATTCCAAAAAATATTCAATAATCTTCTTCCTTTGTGCCGAATTGGTGACAATTTTAAGCTCTGGGCACATTTCCACTAATACTGCATTGTCAATATCCAACTGATGTTATATGGGACCATTACAGTTGGTAGATAGTGGAGGGTTTCATCCGATCATCCTAGATTAGACTGAACACAGATGCGTGAAGTGAATGGCCAGTGTCTGATCCACAGCATCACCCTGTTCCCCTTTACCCTTTATGCACTGCTTCTAATCAAAAGAACTGAGCTGAGTTCTGCTTCAAATAGTAGCAGTTGATATCACATTTTATATTATAACAAAGAGCTTGTTAGAGCAAAGCCTGGGAATGAATTCAGGAACATAAAATGGAGCAACTGTTCATTTTGGAGTATTCAACGATTTTAAATTTGCCATGTGTTAAGTCTTTGGGTCTTTTCCAAAGAGACAGAGAGGCAGCAATTAGTTCACATTTAACTTTATATTTTGTGCATAATCAGTAATGGACAAATAAATACAAATGAGTTGCTTCATTAACCAGCACTAGGGAAGCATCCAGGACACTGTGCTAATGTGTTTTTTAATAAATTAAGAATGTTATAAATAAATCATCAGCTACGTAGGCTTCTTGCAGCAAACAATGGCTTATCTTCCATGTACAGTTTTTTTTTAGAAATTCTAGTTCTGCACTCAAAGAATTTAATTGTTTTAGTTACAAATTTTGAATGCTCAGCATACTGCTACATAATCCTTTGGCGGCTTTATTCATTCTATAATCCTACTGGAATTGTACTGCTAGAAAATGGACCTGCATAGGAGGTGATAACAGCTTCTTCTGATTTGTGTTGGTGAACAAACTGCTGAACGCAAGGTAGTGTCTTCAAAGTGAAGCTTTCTTTTCACCGGATGTATTTCCTAAATCAGATGTAGTTGCATTCTCTGGATTTTAATGAAAAGAGAAAGCAGTTTTCAAATGTTGGTATTGCCCAGCCTTTTCTCTCAGAATTGAGAGACTAATAACGATTGTTGTAACGTCAGGCTTTGCAGCCGTCTTTGTCGTCATAATGACATTTTTATAAAGCGTTCTGCTAAGTGAATGTACTAATTTTCTGGCTGCTGAAATTGACACAATGCCATAGTTGTAATGATTCAATAGGAAAATATTTTTTTCCGATTTAGAAACTGTCAAGGCAGAGATGGAGCTGCAGAAAGTTTGCCTCTCATGCTTTACTTCAAAGCTGTTTTGTAAATCTTATAGAATCATGCATTCCTAAAGCGCAGAAGGAGGCCATTCAGCTCACCGAGTCTGCTCCAACCACAGTACCACTAGGCCCTATTCACATAGCCCCATGCATCCATCTTAGCTAGCCCCCCTGACACAAAGGGGCAACGTAACATGGCCAATCCACCTCACCCATACATCTTTGGACGGTGGGAGGAAACTGGAGCACCTGGAGACAACCCGTGAAGACATGGGGAGAATGTGCAAACTCCACACTGACAGTGACACAAGCCAGGAATTGAATGTGGGCCCCTGGGGCTGCGAGGCAGCAATGCTAACCACTGTGCCACCATGGTAGGGTGGGATAAATTATGGGGTAACTATGGGGTAAATTTTCTGGTTCTACCCGCTGCTCTTATCGTTGCGGGTAGGATGGAAAATTTAATGAACCATTGGGAGGTCCATTAACATTCAGTGGAATTTCGGGGTAGGCGAGACTGGGAAATTCCATTCTCTGAGTGAAGAATTCTATTGCAGATATAGATGGTACCTTTCTTCATTTTTAATTAGTTTTTGTTTCTCCTCATGCTCCAATTCTTGATTAATTTTTTAATTCGAATTTATCAGATCTACCTACCTCATCTTAAAGGGATCATTGCAAGCAAAACCAGCAGTCTCAATAGCCTTTTTGATAATGTGCTCTCTTATACAGAGTTAGCAATATCCTACATTTTACATGTACTGTATTATAATATTTAAGGGAGGATTAATAGCTACAGGCTAACTCTCTTTAGATCCAAGCTATGCTTTTGCTCTTCTCTCTGCATGATAATGGCATTTTGTGGTATTCCAATAGAGAAAGTCAGATCTACTTAGATGGTCTAACTGTAGTTGATACCTTTGGATGGGCTGATCCTGTAAGGCAGCCTGAAGCAAGTATGATTTTGAATCCATTTTCAAGTTTCAAAATTAATGTTTAAATCTCCAAAATCGTCAAGTTCACAAATTTCTTACTTCCATTTTGATCAGATAATGCTGGACTTCGTATATCTCAGCGCAATTTACCCAATGATTTTTAACAAAACTTGGAAACTTGGAAACTTCGGGCCACAGCTTCTGACTCAGGAATATATAAATGGGGATAATAGAGTTATATTGCAGGAAGACACAAAAGTATCAAGGAATGCCAGCCCATTGATGCAGCAGAACTAGCAGAAACTGCTTAGGCCTAATTTCCTTGCTCAGAAACCGTCCAATACTGCTAATACAGCATTAATGCGCTGAAAATGACAGTAAATCTGCACATTTTTATTTCATTACTTTAAACAGAATTTGCTTCCTTCATGTGAGATGTCTGAAAGTATATGGTCCTTGTCCACATAATCCCTAGCATAACTGGCTAGCATTTACTTATTGGTCTCATGATATGTGTGAGGAAGGATCACTTCATATTCAGAATGACAGAGGAAGCTTCCCACATGCTTGGCTACAATGTTTCTCCAAGACTACATGACACAAACTCCAGGTCTAGTTTGATGATAAACCCCAACTAGTGACAGTATTTTCACATGATGTTCCCAGGTTATCTAGTTCCTGAGTCCTAAAGTTTATATTTCATCCATTATCTTAGCTGCCATGTAATGCAACTGATTTTTTGATCAGCTCAATATATTTATCTATTATAGTGTGCCTAATGGCCATGATCTCTGAGTAAGTGGTGCATCATTCAATACTCACTTTAAAGGAGAATCCAATGACTGTCATGACGAACACTCCCTCTGCTTTGTCCTTGCATTCAGAAAGGCTCTTTATGGCCTTTCCAAAGCAGCCAAAGCCGATGGAGCTGCTGTAGTCTGTGTGTTGTATGCTTCCTGTGATGCCTGCACCTATTCCATAGCATCTCCTTTCCTTTTTCCAAAAAAACCAGAAATACTAAGGTATTTTCAATGGGAAACTCATTGTCACCTCTTTTGAATGAGTGCAAAGAAGGGCAACATTCAAAAAGCATGAAGATGTCAGCCAATATCAGCAGCAGAGGAAACAACAGCTGGATGAAAAAAACTTTTAATTAATTAATCGATAAAAGTGGTAAAACCTTTTAAATCAATTCCAGCTTTTAACAATGGCCCTGAATTCTATATAACTCTTCAAATAGTGATATGTATAAATGGGACACTGTTATCGTTACATCTGCATACGTCCCACTAACCAAACCTCCTGCTAAAGTCCTCTCTGGCCACAAGGAGTAAAATTCAGTCCACTGCATGTTTCCAGAGTTTTTTTTCCTGCATGAACAGGATTGCTTTTCTTCCTTTTTAACAATATTTAATTGTGCTTGTTTTTTCATCCGTGGAATTTTGCCTGTTCTTTTCACAAGGCAGGATTCTCCTATCTCGCTTGTGGTGTGTTTGGTGGCAGGTGGGAGTGAAGAATCTAGTAGTACTTGTCAGTGTAAACTCACATTGCAATTCTTTAAATGGCAGGTTAATGGTGAGTCGGTCTTCCTGCTGAATGGTGCCCTGAATGCTATTTACATTCATTTGCATCTTATGAACGCTAATTAAAAAATTGGCCGTCTGTGTCCCATCCAGCCTTCAACCATGCCTCACAAATGTCAACAGATTGGAGGAGATCGTCATTGACTTCAGGAAGCGTAGTGGAGGATATGCCTCTGTCTTCGTCAAAGAGGTTGAAATAGAAATGGTTGAGAGCTTCAGGTTTTTAGGTATCCAGATCAATGACAATGTGTTCTGGTCCCTCCATGCAGATGCTATAATTAAGAAAGCCAACCAATGCCTCTACTTTCTCAGAAGACTAAGGAAATTTGGCATGTTCGCTACTATTCCCACCAACATTTACAGATGCACCATAGAAGGCATTCTTTCTGGTTGTATCACAGTTTGGTATGGCTCTTGCTTTGCCCAAGACTGCAAGAAACTACAAAGGGCTGTAAATGAAACCAATCCATCACGCCAATCAGCCTCTACCCATTTACACTGTTTTCACTTCCCACTGCCTCGGAAAGGAGTCAGCATAATTAAGGACCCAACACATCACAGCCATTCTGTTCTACCTTCTTCCATTGGGAAAACGATACAGAAGTCTGAGGACGCATCAACCGACATAGACCAACTTCTTCCCTGCTGCCATCAGACTTTTGAATGGACCTACCTCACATTAAGATGATTTTTCTCTACATCCTAGCTATGACTGTAACACTACATTCTGCACTCTCTCCTTTTCTTTTCTATGTGTGGTATGCTTTGTCTGCATAGTATACAAGAAACAATACTTTTCACTGTATGCTAGTACATGTGACAGTAATAAATCTAATCAAATCACCAGTGTGAAATTACATCAATCTGAAATCTAATTGCCAAAGAGTGGCATGTACAATCCAGACTTCAGTTTGCAAGAGGCTAAGGTGAATGCAACAAAGTCTTTCTGCTGTAGTGTTCCAGAGGAGCAGCTAGAGTGGTAATCTAGTGAAAAAGAGCTAGTAGGTAAGAGGGATTTTTAACTTATTTTTTTCTTCAGAGTTTTTTTCCTAAGGCTGCCTGGAGTGTAAAACCAGAAGTAACCCCAAAGAAACTTGGGAATGCTTTCTTTCACCCAATAAATTTGAATGAGGAGGTTCTGTGACAGCAAAAGAGACTCACAGATGATCTGTTGCCTCCCGGGCGCAAGGGTCCGTGAAATCTCGGACCATGTTTTCAAGATCCTTAAGGGGGAGGGGGATCAGTCACAGGTCGTGGTACACATCGGTACCAATGATATAGGTAGGAGAAAGGATGGGGATTTAAAACAGGAATTTAGGGGGCTAGGATGGAAGCTGAGAGCCAGGACAATGCATGTTGTCATCTCTGGTTTGTTGCCAGTGCCATGTGCTAGTGAGTTGAGGAACAGGGAGAGAGTGCAGATTAACATGTGGCTGCAGGGATGGTGTAGGAGACAGGGTTTCATTTACATGGATAATTGGAGCAATTCTGGGGAAGGTGGGACCTGTGCAAATATGACGGTTTGCATCTGAACCGGAGGGGCATCAATATCTTGGGAGGGAAATTTGCTATGGCTCTTCAGGAAGGGTTTAAACTACTTTCTCAGGGGGATGGGAAAATGAGCTGTAGTCCAGAAGCCAGTGTTGAGGGCAGTGAGGTACTGAGGAAGATGTCAAGGTCGCATGAGTATACAGGCAGACAGGATGGTGGGTTGAAGTGCATCTACTTCAATGCAAGGACCATCCAGAATAAGGTAGGTGAACTTGGACTTGGATTGGTACTTGGGACTATGATGCTGTGACCATTACAAAGACATGATTAGAACAGGGACAGGAATGGTTGTTGGCAGTTCCAGGATATAGATATTTTAGTAAGAGTAGGAAAGGTGATAAAAGAGGTGGAAGAGTAGCATTGTTAATCAAGGATAGTTTAATGGCTGCTGAAAGGCATTTTGAGCGGGATCTGCCTACTGAGGTTATATAGGCTGAATTAGAAATAGGAAAGGAGCAGTCACATTGTTAGGAGTTTTCTATAGGCCTGCAAATAGTAATAGAGATGTGGAGGAGGAAATGGCAAAGCAGATTATGGATAGGTGTGGAGGTCACAGGAGATAGTTATCATGGGTGACTTTAACTTGCCAAACATTGATTGGAACCTTTGTAGTCAAATAGTTCTGATGGGTACATTTTGTACAGTGTGTGCAGGAGGGTTTCCTGACACAATATGTGGATAAGTCGACAAGAGATGAGGTCACATTGGACTTAGTACTGGGTAATGAACCAGGCCAAGTTTAAGATTTGTTTGTGGGAGAGCACTTTGGAAATAGTGAACACAATTCAATGTTTTTCATATTGCAATGGAGAGGGATAGGGTCACATGGCAGGGCAAGGTTTATAACTGGGGGAGGGGTAATTATTATGTGATTAGGCAACAATTAGGGAGCATAAGATGGGAACAGAAACTCCCAGGTAAAGTGGAGTTTGTTCAAGGAATAAATACTGCGTGTCTTTGATAGATATGTCCCTGTCAAGCAGGAAGAAATGGCTGAATGAGGAAACCATGGTTCATAAAGGAGGTTGAATGTCTTGTCAAGAGGAAAAAGGAAATGTATGTAAGGGTGAGAAAACAAGGTTCACTCAAGAGTCACATGAGGGTTAAAAGGTAGCTAGGAATAAGTTAAGAAGGGCTTAGGAGAGCTGGAGGGGACATGAGAAGTCCTTGGCAGGTCAAATCAAGTAAAACCCCAAGTCTTTTTACTCTTATGTGAGAAATAAAAGAATGACCAGGCTAAGGTTAGGGCCAATCAAGGATAATAGCGGAAACTTGTACATGGATTTAGGAGAGATAGGTGAGGTATTGAATGGATACTTTTCTTCAGTGCTCTCTAAGAAGAGGGGCCATGTTTTTTGAGAATGAGTGTATGATACAGGCTGATAGGATAGAGGGGGTAGATGTTCTTAGGGAAGATGTATTAGCAATTTTGAGAAACTTGAATGTCGATAAGTCTGGACCAGATGGAATACATCCTAGGATACTTTGGGAAGCAAGGATGAGATTGCAGAGCCTTTAGCTTTGATCTTTGGGTCCTCACTGTCCGCAGGGATTGTGCCAGAGGACTGGAGAGTGGTGAATGTTGTTCCTCTCTTCAAGAAAGGAAATAGGAATGACATTGCTACTTTTGGCCAGTTATTCTTACTTTGGTGGTCAGTGAGTTAATGGAAAAGTTTCTGAGGGATAGGATTTATGACCATTTGGAAAGACGCAGCTTAATTCAGGACAGTCAGCACAATTTCATGAGGGGTAAGGATTGCCTCACAAATTTGCTTGAATTCTTTGAGGACGTAACTAAGCGTGTCGGTAAAGGTAGAGCAGTTGATGTCATAAACATGGACTTTAGTAAGGTGTTTGATGAGGTTCCCTCACGATAGGCTCATGAAAAATGTAAGGAAATGTAGGATAAAAGGAAATCTGGCCGATTAGATAAGTAACTGGCTGTCTCATACAAGATGGTGTTGGAGGGAAAATTTTCAGACTCAAGGCCAGTTTGTACCACAGGATCAGTGCAGGATCCTCTATTATTTGTGATTTTTATCAATGACTTGGAAGAGGAGGCTGAAGGTTGTTCAGTAAATTTGCTGATAACATCAGGATTGGTGGAGTAGTGGATGAAGTGGAGCACTCCTGTAGACTGCAAAGAGACATTGAAAGGGTGCAGAGCTGGGCAGAAAAGTGGCAGATGGAGTTTAACCCTGGTAAGTGTGAGGTGATTCATTTTGGTAGGACAAACTTGAATGCAGATTACAGGGTCATCAGCAGGGTTCTGAGGAAAGCGGAGGAACAGAGAGATCTTGGGGTTCTTATCCACAGGTCTCCGAAGGTTGCCACTCAATTGGAAAGAGTAGTGAAGCAGGCTTATAGGATGTTAGCGTTTATTAACAGGGGCTTTGAGTTAAAGGTCATGGGGTTGTGCTTGGACCTTGGTGAGACCACATTTGGAATATTATGTTTAGTTCTGGTCACTTCACAATAAGAAGGATGTAGAAGTATTGGACAGTGTGCAGAGGAAATTTACCAGAATGCTGCCTGGTTTGCAGATTAGATTGTAGGAGGAAAGGTTGAGGGAGCTGGGGCTTTTCTCTTTAGAGCAGAGGAGGATGAGAGGTGACTTAATAAAGTTTATAAAATGATGAGAGGGATAGATAAAATGAACTTGCAGAGGATATTTCCTCTTGTGGGTGTAGCTGTTACTACAAGGCATAATTATAAGGTTCATGGTGCGAGATATAGGAGGGATGCCCAAGGTGGATTCAGAGAGTGGTTGGGTGTGGAATGCACTGCCTGCTGTGATACTGGAATCGGACATTTTAGGAACTTTCAAGCAGTTATTGGATAGGCACATGGAACACACCATAATGAAACAGAGTGGGATAGCTTGATCGTGGGTTCAGACGTAGCTCGGCATAACATCGAGGGCCAAAGGGTCTGTACTGTGTTGTTCTGTTCTATGTAGTGCCCTGTTACTCCTGATGTGTTTTTCACCACACTGTCAGGGTAGACTGATTCCTGCCGTCCATCTCCATGCTGAGCTAGTCTTCATGGACAAATCTGTATTGCTTGATCCATGGACCCTCCTGTGTCACTGAGTTGAAATCGTCCTGCGCTGGACTTGGGGAATACAGGTGCCTCCTTCCCCTTGGTGCCACATCAGTGTCTATCTGGACAACACCTTGCTATGAAATTCATACAATCACCAAAGTTGAACTGGGGGTACATTAAGTGGTGAGGCCAGGGCGTGTGGTTTAATAAAGTCAAAGGGAGGGCCAATATAGAAGGAGGGCTGTGCAAGGAGTGGAGACAAGGATGAGGGTTCATGGTAGTGGGAAGCGAGGCGAGAAGTTGGATGAAGAAAATAAACAATGGAAAACAGAGGGAAGACAGAAGGGAAGGAAGTTGGATCCTAACAGGGCTGCTTGAAAAATTCACAAACAAGAGGGTTGAAGGAAATCGCGGGAAACAGAAGCATAAATGTTCCAGGTGCAGTGGATAATGGTGCAAGTGGAGCATGGGCACCTTGCAGGTGATGAGCTCCGGGGAAAATGATTGAAATGAGGAAGACTTCTCGAGACTCCTGGCGTTTTCCCGGTGGATTGCTGACATCCTGCACGGTCTGGCAAAGATAGGTGGGCTGAGGGAAGTGATATGAGTGTGCTGGACTGGCATTTAAATGTGACACTGGGACTTTCAAACTCGTCAATTGAGAGTAGTGGGCAGGCGAATCAGCTGCCAGCCTGCCAGTCAACTCAGAAGGGAACTAGCCTGTACATAATTAATGAGGTTCCAAGTGCAGAATCTGGTGTAAAATACCATCATTCTGGTTAGCGAGAAAGGTGGCAACAGAGCCATTACACTTTGTCTCAAAATGGGAGAATCCTGCCTAGCCTCTTAAGATTCTTCCATGTTCTTTCTGTGCTTTACTTGCCTTGCTACAGTAATCTTTTGGATGAGACTCAGTTCCTAATATATCTATTAAGCATTGTATAGGCTATTTACTGCCTTAATTTTCTTTTGCAGCAGGAGTATCAGCCACATCCTCCATATTTACTATTGTTGGATGTTGACAGGCCTGTTTGTGTGATTGCCATTGGTTTCTCTTTTATATTATGGCTTTCTTTATTTAAGAACCAGAGTTTTGGATGGATTTGTTCACCGTTGTCTCAGAAATGGGTCGTGTACTGCTGCATTTAATTACTGCAGCACTTCTTTTTTCAGATGCTGTATTTGCCATTCACACTGGATGGACTGAATGCAAATTGTGGCTTATACTGAATCCAATATTTATAAGTGGCAGGTAGGGGAGGACGGGTGGGGAGGGTTTTATATGTTTAAAATCCTTGACTTACCAGATGAATGATCTGAAACACAAAGTGATTGGATGCGGGTGACATGCTTTTCATTATATTCATTAGAATAACGGGCCTGTTGCCATGGCAATGGTTGTGTAATACATGACAATGTCCGACCTTGTGGCATCAACTTGAATAATGCTCTCGACCTGAAAATTGCCATGCAGTCTTATGCCTAGATAGAAGGAAAAGATAATGGTGCAGGCAATGTCAAAATATGTGACGGGTGATCTCTCGTCCGCAGACAGTAACATGGTCGATGGGATAAGTCACATGCCTGTGGAAAGCAGCCAAAGAATGAATTTTGAATTTGAATTTGAAAAAAAAGGAAGTTTGAACCTGCCACATAAGCATTTCCTTTTGCTTTCACTGTGAGTACCATCAAGGGCAGCAGCCGGATTTGTATTTTATTCCGCGGAAATGCATGAATAAAACTGCGAAGCGTTCAAGAAGGGAATGTTATAATACTTGAATCGATAGCTACAACCAAAGAAACATATTCAGCGACCAGAAATACTACCGATTTTTTCATGTTGTAATTGTAAATTTAGTGTGTTTTACATTGAACTGCTCTAGTTGCTTCCTGGAAAGTATTAATTTTAAAACTAACTGGAATAACTCACAACATCAATAACAAGATGTAATTTACTCAGTTAACATCAGATCCAACAAGATCCAATATTTCTACAGTGCACTGAAAGCTTTAAAGTCAAATTAGCCTATTAAAAATCAACAATGCTGGAGTTTATCACTTCATTTCAGCTCATGAGTTTCTTCCCATTTACTATAATTAGAAGGAAGTGTGGGTTAATACAGTACAGCAACAAGCCCTTCAGCCTTCCAAGCACATGCCAATCACGATGCTCTAACCAAACTGAAAAAAATCTTCTGTCTTTACGTGGATCGTCTCTCTCTATTTCCTCCCTATTCATTTATCCATCCAGATGACTCTTAAATGGTGCTAATGTGCCTGTTTCCATCACCTTCTCTGGCACTCACCACTCTCTGCATGAAAAACTTGCCCTACCCATCTCCCTTAAACTTTCCCCCTCTCAGCTTGAACCTGTTTACTCTTGTAATTGACACTTTCATCCTGGGAAAAAGCCTCTGATTATCTACCCTGTCAATGCCTATCATAATTTTGTTGACCGCTATCAGATTTCCCCTCAGACTGTCCTCTCAGTGATAACAATCCTAGTTTATTCAACCTCTCCTCACAGCCAAACCCCTCGAGACCTGGCAATGAGGACTGAAGTTTAATAAATCAGCCAATGACCCCCATACTAATCTGAAGGCAATTTACAAGAATAAATTAGTGTGGATGATGTGTGTGGAATTACAGGGCAAAACACATAAGTCAACTGTGCAAGTCAGGGGAGGCAATGGCCTTGTAGTGTTATTGCTAATCCAGAAACCTGGCTAATGTTCTAGATTTTAATTTTGCCAGATGGTGGAATTTGAATTCAATAAAAAATATCTGGAGTCAACAACATGATGACCATGAAACCATTGTCAATTGTTGGAAAAACCTATCCAGTTCTCTAATATGTTTTAAGGAAGGAAATCTGCCATCCTTATCTGGTCTGGCCTACCTGTGACTCCAGACCCACAGCAATAGTGGTTGGCTCGCAACTACCCTTTAAATTGCCTAGACAAGGAAAAATAGGGATGGGTAATAAATGCTGACCAGCCAGTGATACCCATGTCATATGAATGAGTATAAAAAAGGAAAAATTTTACGAATTAATTTAGATATTTGTGTTTTACACCTGATTGGCACCACATCTGCATGATGCAATCTCAGCTGTATCTAAAGGAAGAGTACAGCAATTGAAATTGGAGATGTTCAAGGTGAATGATAGACACAGAGCAATTGCACATGGAGGATGACAAGGGGGATCAACACTAAACTTTAAGTAAGTAGAACATAGAGGAAAACGAGAGAAGGTGAAAATGAAGATGAAGAGCACATTCTGGACCAATTGGTTGTATGTCAGAGTGACATGGTAGTACAGTGTTTAGCACTGCTGCCTCGCAGTCTGACCCAGGTTCGATTCTTGGCTTGCGTCACTGTCTGTGTGGAGTTTGCATGTTCTCCCT
Organism: Sphyrna mokarran; assembly: GCA_024679065.1. Lineage (NCBI taxonomy): Eukaryota > Metazoa > Chordata > Chondrichthyes > Carcharhiniformes > Carcharhinidae > Sphyrna > Sphyrna mokarran. The sequence continues at coordinate 77,181,580 of JAGIQG010000004.1, read as the reverse complement.
GTGTCTGCATGGGTTTCCCCTGAATGCTCAGGTTTCTTCCCACAGTTCATAAATTGGCTCTCATTGTACTCGAACAGGCATCAGAATGTGACAACTTGGGGATTTTCACAGTAACTTCATTGCAATGTTAATGTAAGCCTACTTGTGACACTAATAAAAACTTAAAACTTTAAGCAATGCAGTCAGGAATGCTTTATTATTGCAGTATAAAACATACAAAATGAAATCATCCAAAACACTCCACCATCAGGGCTATTCCTACCCCTTTATTAATTAGTCATTATAATTATCATTCACTAATGACAATCATCCATTAACTTTTATCATGAAACAGGTGAAAGAGTGAGATCCCTACCCTAATTGTTGAGATAATTTTATACTGCACTTCCTGAGCTCTGGCTGAGGAGAGGGTGGATGGTGAATAGAAATAGACAAATGGAACTGCCTCCCAGAGCAACTCAGTTCTCACTTGTTGCACCCTACACAGTTGACACGCTGCCTGCCGATGATCAAATCTGCCCTGCAGAAGTACAGTTGCAACTATCTTTGATGAGGCCATCAAGCACTCCAAACTCAGAAAGTGTAGGACAAAAGTGTCTCAACAATAAGGGTAGGGATCTACACTGACTGCATGGATCTGTTGTGACACTACATCAGATTCACTACATCAAAGTGGTAAAGTTCAAGAAGTTATAATTCATCAAGAGTTTGCAAGTGGTTGCTTGATAAAATGTTTTGTTGCTAAATTTATTATTTTCTTCATGCATCATAACATTCATTGATTTGCACTATTTCCCAAGAGCCAACTCACTCTTTCACCTGTTTCATGATGGAAGTTAATAGATGACAAGATTGACTGGGCCAATTGTAATCGGTGAATGAACTATAATGGGCTGTTTAATAAAGGAGTAGGAAAGCTCTGATGGTGAAATGTATTGGATAATTTCATTTTGTACGCTTTATATTGCAATAATAAACCATTCTTGACAACATTGCTTAAAGTTTTAATTTTATTTATTAGTGTCACAAGTAGGCTTACTTTAACATGGCAATGAAAATCTCCTAGTCGTCACACTCTGGTGCCTGTTTGAATACACTGAGAGCCAATTTACTTTTCAGACTGAGGGAGGAAATCTGAGCACTCAGAGGAAACCTATGCAGACACGGGGAGAACATGCAAGCTCCACATAGACAGTGACCCAAGCCAGAAATTGAACCTACATCCCTGGTACTGTGAGGCAGCAGTGCTAACCACTTTGCCACCATGTTACCCTGACATGCAACCAATTGGTCCAGCAATGGGTTCTCCATCATCATTTTTGCTTCCTCTTGTTCTCCTTGTGTTCTCCTTACTCGAAGTTTAGTGATGACCCCCCTTGTCATCTTTCATGTATTTGTGCAATGTTACGTAGAGCAAAGTACTCGACTATTATTCTATACACTTTGGCTTAGTGTATTATTTCAGCAATGTAAGTGTATCTTCAACATTCTGATAGATGGCTCAATGACAAACCTTGCAACCGTGTGATTCTTGTTGTTGTGCTCCCTTTCATTGCTGGAGTTTCTCACAACCATTGTAAAACAAGTTTGAGGGCAGTATCACTTATTCTTTACAAACCAGTCCTTGAGCCTGTTTCCTGGAATGAAAAGGCATGGATTGTTAGGCTTTATGTAGTAGAGATGCTGGCGTTGGACTGGGATAAACACAGTAAGAAGTCTGACAACACCAGGTTTAAGTCCAACCGATAACATGGTATTGTCAGACTTCCTACTGTGTTCACCCCAGTCTAATGCCGACATCTCTACATCATGACTACTATCGACACCGCAAACTGCCGGGTCCAAGTGGAGAGGATCTCCAAGAATATGAAGAGGATAACCTCAATAGCTTGTGAGTTTACAATCAAATAAATCAGTTGGACTTAAACGTGGTGTTGTCAGACTTCTTACTGTTGTTAGGCTTCTGCATTATTAGTTCATTACGACAACTCCCAGTCAATCTGGCATTGACCTGCACGAGCCTTTTGTGGTGCACATAAGCTATACATGAATAGATAAATATCTCTTGTAGTTTCTACAACCTGCTGATTGTAGGTTGTATTGACTCTTTTCTGTGCTGCGTGCTGTTTCCTGGAATGAAAAGGTGATGCTCAGAGTGCGCATTTAGTCAATAGTGCCATGAACCTGTGGGAATTCAGCCAGAAAGATAAACCTGAGTGCCTGTTCGTTCTTACTTACTGTCATTAGAGGGGTAAAGGAAAATCTACATAATTTTCAGCTCATATCATCAGTGTCTCCCCTATACATTAATGTGCAGTCTGGAAGGTGATATGCCCTTTTAAAAGTGAAGAAATTGAGACTAGTACTTATTATATCTTGTGCCTTGGAAATGAGGACAGAAATTCCCATCAATCACAAACTTAACTGGACTTGCCAAATAAACACAATGCCTACAAGAGCAGATCACATGCTAGAAATACTGCTGCGAGTAACTCTTCTCCTGAATCCCTAAAGCATACCCACCAACTACAAGGCACAAGTCAAGTGTGTTGGAATACTCCCCATTTGGCTGGATGAGTACAGCTCCAACAATACTCAAGAAGCTTAACACCATCCAGGACAAAGCAGCCTGCTTGATTGGCATCACATCCAGAAAAATCTGCTCTCTCCATTACTGAGACTCAGTAACAGCAGTGTGCACTATTTACAAGATGCACTGCAAAAATTGACCAAAGATCTTTAAATAGTACCTTTCAATCCTACACCACTTCCATCTAGAAGGACAAGGGCAGCAGATTCATGGGAATATCACTACCTGCAAGTTCCCTTCAAAGCCACTTACCATCCTGACTTGGAAATATATTGCCTTTCCTTCGCAGTCACTGGGTCAAAACTCTGGAATCCCCTCCCTAATGGTATTGTGGATTAACCCATATCACATGGACTGCAGCGATTCAAGAAGGTGGCTCATGACCACTTTCTCAAGGGCAACTAGGGTTGCGCAATAAATGTTGGCCTAGTCAGCAACGCCCATGTCCCACAAATGAATGATTAAAAAAAAACTCTTACCAGGTTTTATGTGTGAATGTGTTATCATTACAGAAGCTTTTTTTTAATGTCTGCTTTTTCAAATGTACTATTTGCTTGCAGTTGTTAATTTTTTGAAACCACGCACAGGCTTAACTAACAGCATGGCACAGAGAAGAGTCAATAGTCAGACATAATCAAACAGAAACAATTGAATGATTACAACAGCAGTCACTTCTACAGGCAGTGGTGATGTGATCTATTGAGAATAGCAGCCTGCAGACAACTATCGTCACTTGATATGACAGCTTTGACCTGTGCAAAAACTTCTCTTGTGTGAGTTCCTGGAAATTGAGCCCAATCTGTAAGGCCTGTGATGTAGGTAACGCTACCTGTGATCTCAGCCTATCTCTGGTGAATCTCTCTGCTCTTCATTGCCTTCTCCTGCTTCTTCCTCCTGTCTCATTGCTGATCCCATGAAACCTATTGTTGTCACAATGAGTGGTAATGGCCTTTCTCTTCAGACTACTATCAAACACAGCCAACATGACTTCTGCCTTGATCTTCAGTTTGAAAATCTCCAGGATTAAAAATATCCATGCGGTATTCTCTACCAGACATTTGTCAGAGGAAACTGAGACAAGTCCTGCAATAAGTGAGCTTTTATTTCAGTAAGACAATGACAAGTTTAAATACTCACCTTTTTGATTTGATTTGATTTATTATTGTCACATGGATTAGGATTCAGTGAAAAACATTGTTTCTTGCACGCTATACAGACAAAGCATTCCTTTGAAAGAGTACATGAGGAGAAAGAAAGGAGAGGATTCAGAGTATGACATTGCCAAATTTACAAGAGATTGAAAAATAAAACATTATTAGAGAGTTTAAAAGAGTTAGAGTACAGTTTTAAAAACACAGAATGAAAGTAAAAGATAGAATTAGAGGGTTTACTGGGGACAGCTTGCAAGGAGTTACCTTGCTCTGATGCCATTGTGATAATTTTATAATTTGATAATGATAACCTGAACTGCTACTCAAACTCTCCTCCATTTCCCTGGCCAGTTTCCTAAGCATCAAAAAACCCATGCTACACGCTTTTGATACAGAACTAAGTTAAGTTTGTAAAATTTAATATTGTCACATGTAAGTTGCAATGAATTTACTGTGAAAATCTCCTATTTGCCAAAATCTCTTATTTGCCTGTTTGGTAGAATTTATCATGGCCAATGTTCTTAACCAGCATGTTTATCGAACTATGAGGGGAAACCAGAGCACCCGGAGGAAATCATACAGACACGGGGAGAATGTGCAGACAAAGCCGTGATCATAACCCGAGCGGGAAACTGAAACCAGGTCTCCGGCGCTGTGAGGCGCAGTGCTAACCACTGTGCCACGTGCCGTATTTGCTATTCTTAAACTACTTAGCAAAGAATTCATTAACAACCCTTCAGGTAATTGATTTTGCTAGTTACTACCAGTTCATAAATTAATAGATTGCTTTGACTGGCCAGGCTGGAATATATAGGAAACACAATAGGACTTTGGCTTTGCTGCAATATGGCCTCCATTGAGATTGTCATTCCTGAGATGCTGCACAGATTCATAAAGCAACATTTTGATGGTTGACGTTAGTTGTATTTTGTATTGAATCTTGGGTTGGGAGAAACATGACGCATTTTGAAAATTAGATAAAGAATTTCACATTAGAACATTCCTAGAAGTTCACCCAGCAACCAGCAGCTTGAAGAGATAAACCTCTAACCCATTCTGAATTGCAATGTTATCACGTTCCAAGTTCAAGTTCTTCTGTGATGGGATCATTTTGTCTCTGATTGCAATGATCTGCCAGAAGATAATCAATGCTGCTGGCAGAGCAATCTCCCACAGGCAGCCTAAAAGAAAAACCACAATTGCTTACAGTGTGCTGACCAAGCTTTATCCTCTTATAAATTTTGCTTTGTGACTTAAACAAGATACATATTTATTTTTTATAATATTGGACTTTATTAAATGCCCAGAAACTACTCTTTAAAAGACCAACATGTGTTCAATTTAAGGATTTAAAAGTTATAATTTGCAAAAGCACTTTGTGGCCCCAGGCTAGTATTTATAATATAATCCAACACACTGCATTTAAATTGCAGGGATTAGTGTGTTGCCAGTGAAGATCAAAGACTTCATTGCATTAAGCACAAACAGACTGGGCTTGATGAGTGATTTAAAACTCAGAATACTCTGTGGCTTTTCATTTGTGCTATTAAAACAGCCTGGAAATAAATGAAGTTGTAAGCATTACTGGATTTGGATCTATGGAAGTCAAAGGTGCTTCAAGTTTGGCAGGCTGCAACTTCAGTCACTTCACACAGCCCACATGTTTATTTATTAATGTAGGAAGTAGGCTTACATTAACAATGCGATGAAGTTACAGTGAAACTCCCCTAGTCGCCACACTCTAGTGCCTGTTTGGATACCCTGAGGGAGAATTTAACATGGCCAATGCACGTAAAGAGCATGCCTTTTGGACTGTCAGAGGAAACTGGAGCTTCCGGAGAAAGTCCATGCAGACATTGGGAGAACATGCAGGCTCTGCACAGAGAGTGACTTAATTGAACCTGGGCCTCTGGCACCATGAGGCAGCAATGCTAACCAATAGGCCACCATATGAGTTAGCATGTAGTGATTCTTGCTGGGAAGGAAACACAGATCGCCAATTCCTGTATGCACCGGACCCATCAGAATCAGCCTCACTGGCTGATGTCATAGAATTACAGAATCATAGAAACCCTATAGTACAGGGAGAGGCCATTCGGCCCATCGAGTCTGCACCAACCACAATCCCACCCAGGCCCTACCCCCATATCCCTACATACTTTACCCACTAATTCCTCTAACCTACACATCTCAGGATATTAAGGGACAATTTAAGCAAGGCCTATCAACCTAACCTGTACATCTTTGATTTGACGTTAACCTGGGCCATGTTCCTAATTGCTTGTCAATCACCAAAATAAATAAATATTCAATAGTAACAGGAAAGCTGTTGCTTAAAGGGTCAAATTTAGGATAAGGTCATTTGGAATAACCTTTGCCTTTGTAAAGCCTCTGGAAGTACTTTAGGCATTTTCTTAAAGGTGTTGTAATGCATTTCTGCATTTAGCAGAGAGGACTTGGTGATCTGTCCCCACAAAGGCACTATCAGGTTTGATGACGGCAGTTACATTGTCTCTGGGTCTGCAGAATGAGAGGAAGATGAAGCTGAGGTCACAGAGAGATGAAGATCTGTGCAATGTCCTTGGTCACTTGACTCCTTCATGCTCCTTGATAGTGAAAAGAGGGTATCTAGCAGCCCTATCTGCAACAAACATCTCATTGTGCCCTTAGGCATTGGCTGCATGTTGTCCCATCACAGTCACAGTATCAGCAGCTTGATTATCATGCCAAATGCAGGATCCTCTTTTTGTGGCAGAATGGTTAGCACTGCTGCCTCACAATGCCAGGGAGCTGAGTTCAATTCTGGCCTTGAATGATTGTCTGTGCAGAATCTGCCCATTCTCCTTGTGTCTGTGTGGGTTTCTCCTGGGCGCTCCGGTTTTCTCTCACACTCCAAAGATGTGCGGGTTAGGTTGATTGGCTATGCTAAGTTGCCCTTAATGTCAAGGAGATTAGCAAGGAAATACAGGGGGTAATGGGGATAGGATCTGGGTGGAATTATTGTTTGTGTTTGCAACATTTTAGTAAAATATTTGGATCTGTCTTCTAGCCATGTTGATGCTGATCTCCACAGACACCTGCAAGAAGGTTTCTTGCCTGATGGGTCAACTGAACATGTTTTTCTCAGTGGTTGTGAAAGTCCACACTGCTTTAACTTTGTGTGTATATCTAAGGGATATTTTAGTGTTAGGAACCTGCAAGTCCCTCAAGAGGATCATTAATGCCTTGTCTGTCAAAACAATCAAAACATCATCTACGTTATGGACAGAAAAGTAAAAGATTGCTGAGACTTGAAGCAGCATTGGTTTCCCTTATGTGCAGCAGGTCAGAACCAACTAATATAGCAGAAGACCTGCTAAGAATCCCCATTAATAAGAAGGGGATTATAATACTCATTAATGTGTATCACTATGTGATCACCACTAAAATGTAATGCAAGCTTGTGCAACATTTCCAAGCAGTTTTCATGCTATCATGCTATAAGGTAGCACAGTGGTTAACATTGCTACCTCACAGCACCAGGGATTCAATTGCCGGCTTGGGTCACCGTGTGTGTGGAGTCTGAATGTTCTCCCCTTGTCTTTCTGGGTTTCCTCTGGTTTAGACCCACAGTCCGAAAGGTGTGCTGATTTGGTGCACTGGCCATGCTAAATTTTCTCCCAGTGTATCCAAACAGGCATCAGAATGTGGCGATTAGGGGATTTTCACAGTGATTTAATTGTGATGTTATTGCAAGCTACTTGTGATACTAATAAAAAGAAACCTTAAAACTTTGCATCTAACATCAGTCAACTAAAAATTTGACCCTTCTATGAATGTTAGAAGGTGGCTGGTTGTGGATACCCGCCAACAAGACCTCCAGAAAATAACCAACTGTTCTGGAGATAACCTATAGAACAGATAGGAAACTCTTCAAACTGTGTTACCTTCAGTCCAAAAGCAAAGCTTTTCCAAACCCAGTCACTGAGCTTCAGTATGACACATGCATGCATGCTTATCCAAGCATGTGTGTGCGCATGCTTATTGTCAACTTTTCCTAAGGCCATACTTGAAATACTGTGTACAGTTCTGGTCATCTTATTACACAAAAGATATTATTAAACTAGAAAGAGTACAGAAAATATTTACTAGGATGCTACCAGAACTTGATGGTTTGAGTTATAAGAAGAGACTAGATAGGCTGGGACTTTTTCTCTGGAGCATAGGAGGCTTATAGGTGATCTTATAGAGGTCTATAAAATAATGAAGAACACAGATCAGTGGTAGTAGTAAGGGCGGATACAATTCTGTCTTTTAAAAAGCATTTAGACAGTTACATGGGTAAGATGGGTATGGCGGGATATGGGCCAAGCGAGAGCAATTGGGACTAGCTTAGTGGTTAAAAAAAAAAGGGTGGCATGGCCAAGTTGGGCTGAAGGATCTGTTTCCATGCTGTAAACAATGGACCTCTCGCAGAACACGTGAGAAACTGCTTTCTCTTCTACTCAGTTCAGCTCAACACCTCTTCTCATTAAGCAAGATCAACAGGAAAATTTTGGATCATATTCTGTTTCTTCAATGCTTCCTCTTGATGAGGGCAGGCATAGATAACAAAATTCACCTTGCCTCCAATATGCAAACTCAGTTTTCAGCTGGCAGAGGAAAAGAACATTTATGGACCAAGATCTCAAACCTGAGACTGAGGTCAAGTCTTAATTGGCAGCAGTGCTTCCCCATGCTTCAAAGACTTGTATAACACACAGAAAGCACCTCTATGAACTGGAGAATTACTGTCTGTGGTTTCGTTGCAAGATCCTTCAAATCTGCTGACAAATAAGGCTGTTCAGTGCAGCATTCTCTCCAAAGCCAACACACCCAGCAATGAGGCTCTAATCACTCAAAACCAGTAGCTTGGATGGAGCATGCCATTTGTGTCTCCAACAACAGACTACTGAGGCAACTGCTCAAATCAGAACTTTGTTGTAACAGACAACTCCTCGGATGACAACCAAAATGACTTAATGACTCATAGTGTCCCCGAAAATGTCAAACTTGCACGCTGGTTTGTGATTGGCCAAGATGAAGACAGTTTAACTGGAAAGGCAGCAAACGCTTAATGATTTCATCTGGAACACATAGATAAACAAAGTGAAAGTATCAGAGAAAGTACATACACCTATGGACAAACCTACAAACAACTCATCTGGCCAATCCTTCTCCAGTTACCTGTCCTGTACTGGACTGACCAGCCATCACATTCTCATCAAACTAGTGTACAGCAATTCATCCTTGATTCTGAGGGATTGTTTAAGAAGAAGGTCCCAGGAGAAGTATTTTCCTCAGCATCATTTTTGTTGAGAATAACCTGGAGTAAAAGAAGGGACAAGATGTCTTGGCTATATTCAGACACATTCAACTCTCTATATGTTTCTATATTGAACTTGGTCTATTGTCTAATTGCCTATGCTTCTAGCCTTTATCTGTGACGTCAATCAGTTCCCACAATTTTTTAAGTGTGATTCTTGATTGTAACATTCTTCAAATTCAGAAAGGAGTAAGAGTTTGCCTGATGGCATATTTGGTTCAACCAATTAACAGGTTAAAGGAAGGGAAGTCACAGAGATGACAGATGATCATGCCCTCCAGATGACACAAGTAGTTGCAGGGAGGAGGCGAAATTGTTGGAAAATTATACTTTCAATGATTTGAGTTTGAATCTGCCACAGATAAGAAAGTTACATCTATTCTAATGGCTGTTAACATTTCTGGGACATAGAATAAGTTCTGTTCTGAAAATCCATAAGTACATTTATGTGTAAATAGAGTCAGAATATTACACAAGTGCAGCATAGATGGCTTAATAATTGGTTTGAACAACATCATTAGAATATTGCTTGAGATTTGGATGTCATATTCAAGGAGTCTTCATATGCACGTACTGTCCCTCTTATTTTCACAGCATGCTCTGTTCCTTCCAGGCAAATATGATGAGATTGTGGATTCTTGTCAAGAGTGCCTCTCTACTGTATTTTAATACTCATCTGCACCTCAAGCCCTTGTGGCGTTTTAGCTGTTGGATTGTCTTTACGATTCCAAGCAAACTGGGGATGTGCTATGATGGTGGCAGGTAGTGTGTTGAGGGACAGTGTCAGGGGTACACGGATCAAAGGCTGCATCTTGGTTAAGGAGATCCTCAAAGTGCTCTCTCCAGCAGGTTTTGACTGCCTTTCTGGTCCTGATTTTACTGGCATTCCCGCCCCGAAATCGCAGAATGGCATTCTTTGTTCGCCTTGGGCGCAATCTTATGCGTCCTGGGTGGGTGTGCCGGTAAAATTCCAGCACCTATCTTTGATAAGTATCTCTCCATTTTTGGTTCTCAGTAGGGTGGGCACCTGACTACTTGGATAATAGATGGTTTTAATTGCATTGAAGCAGCCATGCATGTCATGGTTTTTGGTGAGTTGCTTACTCTCTTGCGTTCTTTCGACTCACTATTTATTTTTAGGACACAAGTTCTTTGTTACACCTTCAGTTGTCTGTAGATGTGTTTCCTCTCACTTGTGTTTTGGGAGAACTACTAAATCAGGAAAGCTTTGAATTTGAGATCTAGGACACTGCCAATGTGCTAAATGGAATAAATTTCTGACAACTTCAAATAACTCAAGACTGAGCAACTATGAGGTGCTGTGGGTCATCAGCAGCAGAGAATTATATTCAGTTCCAGGATGTCACTGCAGGAGTTCCTTTGGGTAATGTCCTAGGCCCAACCATCTTCAGCTGCTTCCTCAATGACCTTCATTCCATCATAAGGTCAGAAGTGGGGATGTTTGCTGCTAGCTGCACAATCTTAAGCACCATTCATGACTCCTCAAATACTGAAGCAGTCCATGCCCAAATACAGCAAAACCTGAACAATATCCAGGTTTGGGCTAACAAGTGACAAGTAACATTTGTGCTACACAAGGCAATGAACATCTACAACAAGAGACAATATAACCATCACTCATTGACATTCAACGCCACCACCATCACTGAAGCTCACACTATCGACCAGAAACTGAACTAGATTAGTCAGATACTGTGGCTACAAGAGCAGGTCAGAAGTTAGAAACACTGCAGCAAGTAATTCATTTCCCGACTCCTCCAAGTCTGTTCAAAATCTATAAGGCATAAGTCAGGAGTATGAGGGATACTTACTATTTGTTGTGATGAGTGTAGCTTCAGCAACACTCAAAAAGCTTCACACCATTCAACACAAAGCAGCTCGCTTGATTGGTATCGAATCCATAAATATTTATTCCTTCCACCACCAATGCACAGGAGCAACATCTACAAGATGCACTGCAGGAACTCACCAAGGTTTCTTAGGCAGTGCCTTACAAATCCATAAAACAATTATAGAAACATAGAAAAACTACAGCACTAACAGGCCCTTTGGCCCACAAGTTGCTTCGAACATTTCCCTACCTACTAGGATTACCTATAACTTCTATCTTAGTAAGTTCCATGTATTTATCCAAAAGTCTCTTAAAGGACCCTATTAAATCTGCCTCCACCACCAGTGCCAGCAGCCGATTCCACGCACCCACCACACTCCGAATGAAAAACCTACCACTGACATCTCCTCTGTACCTATTCCCCAGCACCCTAAACCTGTGTCCTCTTGTGGCAACCACTTCAGCCCTGGGAAAAAGCCTCATAAAATCCACTCGATCAATACTTCTCATCATTTTATACACCTCTATCAGGTCAACCCTCATCCTTTGTCTCTCCAAAAAGGAAAGACTGAGCTCTCTCAACCTATCCTCATGAGGCATATCACCAAATCCAGGCAATCTCCTTGTAAATCTCCTCTGCATCCTTTCTATGGCTTCCACATCCTTTCTGTAATGAGGCGACCAGAACTGAGCATGGTCCTCCAAATAGTGTCTGAACCAGGGTTTTAGATAGCTGACGTATTATCTCCTGACTCCTAAACTTAGTTCCTCGATTGATGAATGCCAGTACACTATATGCCTTCTTAACCCCATCCTGTACCTATGAAGCTGTTTTGAATGTCCTATGAACCCGGATCCCAAGATTCTTCTGATCATTCGCACTGTCAAGAGTCTTACCATTAATATTATATTCTGTCATCCTATTTGACCTGCCAAAACAAATCACCAAACATTTATCTGGGTTGAAGTCCATTTGCCACTTCTCTGCCCAGTCTTGCATCCTATCAATGTCTCTTTACAACTTCTGACATCCTTCTATGTTATCCACAACACAATGTCTCTTTACAACTTCTGACATCCTTCTACATTATCTGACATAAATTATGTCATCAGCAAACTTACCAAACCATCCCTCCACTTCCTCATTTAGGTCATTTATAAAAATCACAAGGAGCAAGGGTCCCAGAACAGATCCTTGGGCAATCCACTGGTGACAGACCTCTATGCAGAAAAAGACCCATCTACAACAACTCTTTGCCTTCTGTGGGCAAGCCAGTTCTGGATCCACAAAGCAATGTCTCCTTGGATCCCATGTCCCTTCACTTCCTCAATACTTCTTGCATGGGGCACCTTAGTAAATACCTTGTTGAAGTTCATATAAAGTACATCTACCGCTCTTTCTTTGTCAATATATTTAGACACATTCTCAAAAAATTCAATCAGGGTTCGTAAGGCATGATCTACCTCTGACAAAATCGTGCTGATTATTCTTAATCATACTGTACCTCTCCAAATGTTCATAAATCTTGCCTCTCAGGATCTTCTCCATCAACTCACCAACCACTGAGGTTAGACTCACTGGTCTATGATTTTCTGGGCTATCTGTTCCTTTCTTGAATAAAGGAATAGCATCTGAAATCTTCCAGTCCTCCGGAACCTTTCACACCTCCATTGATAATGCAAAGAAGCTCAGCAATCTCTTCCCTTGCCTCCCACAGTAACCTGGGGTACATCCCATCTGGTCCCGGCAACTTATCTAACTTGATGCTTTTCAAAAGCTCCAACACATCTTCCTTTTTAATGTCTACATGCTCAAACTTTTCAGTCTGCTGCAAGTCTGCACTACAACCACCAAGATCCTTTTCCGTAGTGAATACTGAAATAAAGTATTCATTGAGTACTTCTGCTATTTCTATCAGTTCTATACAAACTTTCCCACCTTCACACTTGATAGGTCCTATTCCTTCACGTCTTATCCTCTTGCTCTTCACATACTTATAGAATGCTTTGGTGTTCTCCTTGATCCTGCCTGCCAAAGCTTTCTCATGGCCCCTTCTGGCTCTCCTAATTTCCTTCTTAAATTCCTTCCTACTAGCCGTATACTCTTTTAGATCTCTAACATTATCTAGCTCCGTAAACTTTTTGTAAGCTTTTCTTCTTGACTAGGTTTATTACACCTTTCGTGCACCATGGTTCCTGTAACCTACCATAACTTCCCTGTCTCATTGGAATGTTGCTGTGCAGAACGCCAGACAGATATTCCTTGAAAATTTGCTACATTTCTTCTATATATTTCACTGAGAAAACCTCTTTCCAATTTATGCCTCTAATTTCCTGCCTGATAGCCTCATAATTCCCCTTACTCCAGTTAAACACTTTCCTAGCTTCTCTGATCCTATCTTTCTCCAATACTAATGTAAAGGAGGTAGAATTATGATCATTACCCCCAAAATGCTCTCCCACTGAGAGATCTGACACCTGCCCAAGTTCATTTCCCAATACCAAATCAAGTACAGCCTCTCCTCTTGTAGGCTTATCCACATACTGTGTCAGGAAACCCTCCTGAACACAGTTAACAAACTCCTCCCCATCTAAACCCTTACCCTAGGGAGATTCCAATTGATATTTGGGACATTAAAATCTCCCATCATGACAACTCTGTTATTATTACCTCTTTCCAGGATCTGTTTCCCTGTCTGCTTCTCAACATACTTGTTACTATTGGGCGGCTTGTAGAAAACACCCAGTAAAGTTAATGACCCCTTCCTGTTCTGATCCTCCACCCACAGAGACTCTGTAGACAATCCCTCCATGGCGTCCATTTTTTCTACAGCCATGACACTATCTCTGATCGACTGTGCCACTCCCCCACTTCTATTTCCTCCCTCCCTGTCCCTTCTGAAACACTTGAAACCCAGCACTTGAAGTATCCAGTCCTGTCCTTGAGCCATCCAAGTCTCTGTAATCACCATCATGTTACATTTCCAAGTAGTGATCCACGCTCTAAGCTCATTCACTTTGTTCACAACACTCCTTGCATCAAAGTAGACACATCTCAAACCCCTTCGGTCTGAGCACTCTCCTTTTCCGTCACCTGCCTATCCTCCCTGTCACATTGTTGACAAGCTCTCTCTATTAAGCTCCTGTCTCCCGGTCACTTCATTTTGCTTCCCACTCCCAACCATTCTAGTTTAAACTCTCCCCAGTAGCCTTAGCAAACCTCCTTGCCAGGATATTGGTCCCTCAAGGATTCAAGTGCAACCCGTCCTTTTTGTACAAATCACATCTGCCCCAAAAGAGGTCCCAATAATCCAGAAACCTGAATCCCTGTCCCCTGCTCCAATCCCTCAGCCACATATCCCGGATCCCAGCACCAAGGAAGCAAACTACCATCTGAGTTTCTTGACTGCCTCCACAAAATTGCCTGTCCGACCCCCTTACTGTAGAGTCCCTTATGACTACAGCCTTCCTCCTCCTTTCCCCACCTTTCTGAGCTCCAGGGCTGGACTCCACGCCAGAGGCACGGCAACTGCTGCTTCCACCGATTAGGCTGTTCCCCGCAACAGTACTTAAACAGGAGCACTTATTGTTAACAGGCATATCCACTGGGGTACTCTCTAATACCTGACCTTTCCCCTTCTTGACCGTGACCTGCTTGCCTGCCTCCCATGGCCCCAGTGTGACCACTTGCCTGTAACTCCTATCTATCACCTCCTTGTTCTCCCTGACCAGATGAAGGTCATTGAGCTGCAGGTCCAGCTCCCTAATGGAGTCCCTTAGGAGCTGCAGCTTGACACACCTGATGCAGATATGGATGCCTGGGAGTCCAGGAGACTCCAGGACCTCCCACATCTGACACTGAGAACAACAAACTGGCCTCACACTCATAATTCCTCTTTTCTTCAAATTCCACAGGAAAAGAAACTAAGAATTAAACCTATCCTGCCTCGCTCATTTTCACCTAAGCCTGTTGAGCCAAAGCCCTTCAGCTCTCACTTTGCCACCTGCTCACTCCGCTGCCTGCAATTGACGCTGCCCACTGTACCGTGTGGCCCGCTTTTTAAACCTTGTGTGCTGACAAACCCTTCTCAGGTCACCCCTCAGCCTACTTCCGCTTTACCCTTAAAAAACTTGGAAAAAAGAAGAGAAACCCCGCTGAAAACTAAGAAAAAGAGCGAATCACTTACACTTTGCTCTCCTGCCACCAGTCGCACCCCTCTATTTGCTTTGACGAACAATAAGAATGATTTCTCAGGTAAGTAGCTTTTATATATGGGGAAAAGAAAAGAAACCTTCCCAGGTCAACCCACGGCCTACTTCCGCTTTACCATCATCTTGATGGACAATGACAACAGACAAATGGAAACACCAACGTTTGGAAGTAAACTTTCAAGGCACTCACCATTTTTCACTGAAAGAATGTCACTGTTCCTTAAATGTTGTTGTGTCAAAAATCCTGGAACTTCCTCCCTTACACCACCGTGGGTGTGCCTACACCATACGGATTGCAGTAGTTCACTACTTTCGCAGGCAAAATTAAAGATGGGCAATGAATTTTGGCCTAGCCAGCAAGGCCTGCACCCTTAAATGAGTTTTTTTAAAAATAAATGCATGCCGTTTGATGCCCATTCTATAATCATCGTAAATAATAGGTGACGCAGAACTGTTTATGAGTTGAATTTGAAACTCATCTTCTAGAAGATGAAATGCATTGCGAGTGCATCTTTTCAATGGTGTTCTTCTTTAATACGACACAATAAGAGAAGTCAAATGCTATACTGAGATAATTTAGGTAATATTTTCACCAGATTTTTTTCAGTGTTGAATGAACTCAGTGGCATCACTTAAATGTTATCATCAAAGTGAAACAAATATGTTAGGAAAAACTTTAGTCTAATGTTTAACCAGAGCAATGAAGAATCTTTATTTCATATTTTTTGGAGATTTTGACATAATCTTTCATTTGCACAGAGAGGACTCTTAAAAATCAGCAGGGTTTATTATTTCTCAACCAGCAACATGTGAAATCAAATCTTTTCTGAAAAACAAAATCAGTGGAAGCATTTCACTTTAGACTTACCCCCAACTAATCTCACCTTAAAAATAACTATCCATATTACTGCAGAGCTAGTTATTGTCTGCATACTGCTGGCAGTTGCGATAATATGTTGTAATTCTTAAAGTAGAACATACTCTATCTGAAATTGTAATCTTATTCACCACAGGCAGTGCAGATGATCAGCTTTTCCAGCTATAAACAGAAATATCCCACATTTCCTTTAAAGCCGCAGCATCCTGTTTATTTACCACATGATGAGTTCAGTCTTAAGGTCTAAGTAAATATCTTGTTGACACTATCTTTAAAAATAATTCAGTGTCTCATATGTATCAGCAGGTGGTTACCTTTTAAAGCAGTTATCTTTTAATCTGTAATGTTGGTGAATCTGATGATAATTCAGGCATCCTGATTGTTGGGGGTGGTGAGTGGACAGCAACTCATAGTGACCCAAGGGTTTCCAATCACTGGCAGAAGATTCCATGCTTGTTGAAGGGATGTTCTGATTGTGTGAGTAGTGGATGGTCGACAAGTGAGGTTAATGGCAGTTGAGAGTCGGAAGGGGGAAGAGGATTCGGGCGAGTTTGCACACTAACTTATTTAGTTTGAAGGAAATATTCTTGTTTCTTCCAACACAAGAGTATTGTCACAAAGGCATTTACTGTATAAATTTAGCATGTGGCATATCGGTTAGCACTGCTGCCTCAAAGCTCTAAGGACTTGGGTTTGATTCTCAGCTTGGGTCACTGTTTGTGCAGAGTACATACCTTCTCCCTGTGTCTGCGTGGGTTTCCTCCCATACTGTGAAAGATGTGTTGGTTAGGTACATTGGCCATGCTAAATTTTCCTTCAGGGTACCCAAACAGGCATCAGAGTGCAGCAACTAGGGGATTTTCACAGTAACTTCATTGCAATGTTAATCTAAGCCTATTTACGACACTAATAAAAATAAATCTTTAAAACTCATCACCTTTAAGCTGCTAAGATTCCCAAGGCACAGGGAGGCAGTCTTTTTTAGGTTTAAAACTTGACAATTGATTAAATGAAGGTACGCAGTTTCATCATTGCATTCAAATGATCAGCCCACTTCCTGTGAGTGGATTGGCTGCTTGCCCCAAGTAAAATTAAATTTGAGGTGGGTCTGGTTCCTGCTCCAAATCATTTGTACTTTAACCTCTGACATGACCCCAACCTATCCCATTTTTAGAAATTAACGGCTAGATTTTACTCTGAGAATGAGGTTTTTTTAGATTAGGGGAAAGCCTGTCCTTGCCTTAGGACCATTCTGCCTCCCGCCCCCCCCTCCCTCCTGATGTAGCAAGTCATGCCTTTAGTAGCTTTCTGATCCCATCAGCACCACCAAGTGCTGTGGCCATTGCTGGAATTTCAGCCAGTCTCAACAGTGATCATGATCATCAATAGAGCTGGGAGGTGGTTGATGACAATGGGGAGTTCTCACTGGGGGCCAGGCTAGCAGGCTTCGGTGAAGGCAGTCTAAGGGGCTGAGGTGAACGGGGACGGCAGATACATAGGAACGCCACCACCATCCTGACTTGGAAAGATATCGCTGTTACTTTGCAGTCACTGGGCCAAAATCCGAGAATTCCTTCCTAATGGCATTGTGGGTCATGAATTGCAGCAATTCAAGAGGGTGGCTCACCATCACTTTGTCAATAGCAACTAGGGATGGACAATAATGGCCTGGGGTGGGGTGGGGGGTGGGGGGAGGTGGTTGGGGGAGCGGGGGTGGAGTTGGTGGCAGAAACCATCCCAAAGACCAGTGCACAATTTTACTGTTATTTCTGTGTAACTGTGACTGAAGAAATAATGATTGAATTGTGACAATTCGATAATTAACATAATCAGCTGATTAATAAAATTCTAATAAACTGCTCAATAGTTTAGCAGTAGACTGTTCTGTTTAGAATTTACATCAATGCAAACCTAAAATGAATAAAAACTGGATTTCTGGACTCGAGCATTTACTTGGAAAGTGGATGGTAGGCAGCAAAAATGAGGATAATCTTCATCACTCCTTTAATGCTTCAAATATTCTGAAATAGATCCTGGATTGTTTAAATATGCAAAATATGCATATTTGTATTTTCAAAGCTCAGTACAAATGGATGCTATGCTCGGTTGCAACAATCACTGAGCAACCTCACCAAAGATTCTTAAAGGGGACAGTTCAGCAATGGAACTGACCAATCCTCCGCCCTCCAAAACCATTGAACTGCAGTGAGATGCTGGTTGGCACCTACAGGTTGCTGGTGGCATATAAACTGAGGCATGGACCCATATTGAGTTTGGGCTTCATACCGGCAAAAACTGAGTCTATGGAGAGACCTTCGTGTCCATTTCAGGCAGGAATTCATTTTCTCATCTAAATTTTGTAAGTTAAAGTAATGCACACTGAGAACATGTATTGCATGAATTTCAAACTAAGCATATACTCAAAAAATAGCTAAGTTTTCCATTAACTGTTATCAGATGTGATGAGATATCAGAGGTTTCTTGTACTGAAGCAACTCGGAGCTTGAAAAAAAAAGGGAAATTGACCAAAGTCAGGTGACCATCTACAAGATATAAAGGAAAAAATGCATCATATATCTGAGATATTGTGACATGTCTCAAAATATTACAGCTGAATGTTATAGCTGAATGGCTGCAAAATCTCCAACTTTATCTAAAGAGATGAAAGGATATCGAAGGATCTGGAGGAAATCAACTTAGTGCCAAAACAGTCTTGATATGGAGGCTCCATCTGCAAATGTGAGATATAGCAGGGAGTTTATCTATTTCTTCTACCAGTGAAGCACAATCCAAACAATAAGATGGCATTAAAGACACAAAGAGTAAACACTGTTGCAGGACTGAATACAACTGTATGCACCTAATATTTACACACATCATCTAGGGAATAGCTGTGTTATTTTGTTGCCTTTGTCTCAATATGTTTTGTATGCGGTGACTCACTGTGAATAATGGTACAAAGTATTTCATCCCATTAAATCTCATGAGGTTCACTTATGTAAAATGTTAAAGTTGTCTAGTAGTAGCAGGATGCAGTCTGAACAGACTGTGAGCAAATATCATGCCAATCTCTGAAGCTGCTGTTGACTGATGTCAGGGTTGATGACTGACAGTAAAGGTCACGGTATCTTGATTTATATTGAAAGACGTGGAAAAGCTCTCAAGTTAAAACCAGAGATAGAACTGTGACATGATTTTGATGGAATGACATCAAGAACCACTCAATAATTCTAGACCTGTTGAATGTGTTAAATTTTCAAAAGGTTGAGAAATCTACTTTTAAATTCTGCACCAGTATAAATCGTCCCATAACATGGAAACTTGTATGTACTTGAACAAAACTTTTAATTGAGAAGGAAAATTACAAGGCAAGTAGTCATAGTGCATGAAGTATTTAATAGGCGGTTCATACTGGAACCAATGCTGTATTGTTCCTTAAAATTGAGAACTATAACTCTTTTTACAGTTAATTCTATTTGGAAATAAGATCCTGGGTACTAAAGCTTAGTTATCAAAAGACACTCAGAAAATTAAAGCTTCTGATCTTTTGTGTTTCAAAAGAATGCAGTAAATATTTGGCAAGAGCAAATGAAACATGAAAATATAAGAAAGCTAGCAGAACAAAGACTGACTGGAACCTAGAAATTATTTCTGCCAAAAATTTATCGTATTTGAATGATTGAAACTCTTTATTCATTGCTTTTCATATGATTTGCACTGCATACAGCTGGCACAACAGTTAACATTGCTGCCTCACAGTGCCTGGGACCCAGGTTCAATTCTTGGGACACTGTGTGGAGTTTGCATGTTTTCTGAGTGTTTGCATGGGTTTCCTTTGGATGCTTCAGTTTCCTCCCACAGTCTGAAAGATATGTTGGTTAACATAGAACATTACAGCGCAGAACAGGCCCTTCGGCCTTCGATGTTGTGCCGACCAATTAAGAAAAAGCAATGACCCTCTAATCTAAACCATTCCCTTTTCATCCATAAACTTATCTACTAACCTCTTAAATGCCACCAAACCTGGCGCATCTACAACTGCAGCAGGCAGGGCATTCCATACCCTTACCACCCTCTGGGTAAAGAACCTACCTCTGACATCCGTCCTATAAGGTTAGGTGCATTGTCCATGCTAAATTCTCCCTTAGTTACCTGGACAGGTGATGGAGTGTTGCAACTAGGGGATTTTCACAGTAATTTCACTGCAGTGTTAATATAAGCCTACTTGTGATTCTCATAAAATGGACTTTAAATAGAACATTTGAGAAATGTATTTTTATTATCCATCAAAAATTATACACGCACTAATGGTTATCAGCCATGATTGAATAGCAGCGCAGACTCAATGGGCCGAATGATCTCATTCTGCTCCTATGTTTAATGAATTTATTGTTTTCATGCTGTGGGGATTGGTTAAGGTTACAAAATTGCATGGCACGACCACTACACTTTCAGCTTGGAGAATCAAAGTGCAGGCCTTTTATACTTGCGATAGACGTTTGCAGAGTGGGCAGGCTGAGATGTTAATTGGCATCTAATGATGGTAAAGCTTACCATTTTGGGCCTTGGTGCTCTAGTTAATGCTCTGTCTTTACATATATTAAATGGTGCTCCCACCAGAGTTACTTAAAGGCTTTACCATCCAATTTGTAAGTGTGAAGAGGTATTGGTGGGATGTGAGGAAATCCTTCTTACCCAGAGAGCGGTGAGGGTCAGGAATGCACTGCCTGGGAGGATGGTAAAGGCAGGTTGCCTCACATCCTTTAAAAAACACTTGGATGAGCACTTGACGTGTCATAACATTCAAGGTTATGGGCCAAGTGCTTCAAAATAGGATCAGGTGGGAGACCAGGTGTTTCACGCATGTTGGTGCAGACTTGATGAGCTGAACGGTCTCTTCTTCACTTTATGATTTGATGCTTCTCTGATTATATATTTGCTATTTCAGAATTAGGAAGTATCCGATTGTTAGAGGTGTTCAGAAAAGTGAAAAAGATTCATACAGATATGAAGTGTTTAACTCTGTTTCTTACTTCACAAATGCTGCCAGATTTGCTAAGTTTTCCAGCATTTTCAGTTTTTTATTTCGAGTGCGAGATGATGCATCTTGTGGGAACTAACAAGAGAAAGGAATTCACAGTCAATGGTAGAATGCTAGGAAGTACAGAGGAACAGAGGGACGTTAATGTGCATGTCCGTAGATCTCTCTGAAGGCACCAGTACAGGTAGATAAGGTGTTTGAAAAGGTATATAGGATATTTGCCTTTATTAGCTGGTATATTATGGAATATAAAAGCTGGCATATTATGGTGGAGCTGTATAAAATGCGCATTAGGCCATAGTTGCAGGACTATGTGCAGTTCTGCTCACCACCCTCTAACTGATTTGATTTGATTTATTATTGTCACATGTATTAGCATACAGTGAAAAATATTGTTTCTTGGATGTTGTATCAACAAAGCATACCATTTAGAGAGAAGGAAACAAGCGAGTGCAGAATGTGGTGTTACAATCATAACTAGGGTGAAGAGAAAGATCAACTTCAAATCAAAAGTCTGAAGGCAGCAGGGAAGAAACGGTTCTCGAGTACATAACCTTAGAGTTTTGTATATTTTTCCCGATGGAAGAAGATGGAAGAGAAAATGTCCGGGATGTGTGAGGTCCTCAATTATGCTGGCTGCTTTGCTGAGGCAGCTGGAACCATAGACAGAGTCAATGGATGGGAGGCTGGTTTGTGTGATGGATTGGACTACATTCACAACTTTTTGTAGTTTCTTGTTGTCTTGGACAGAGCAGGTGCCAATCCGTGATACAACTAGAAAGAATGCTTTCTATGGTGTACCTATAAAAGTTGGTGAGAGTCGTAACTGACATACCAAATTTCTTAGTCTTCTGAGAAAGTAGAGGCATTGGTGGGCTTTCTTAAGTATAGTGTCGGCATATGAAGAATGTGATTGCAGTAGACAAGGTGGACAGAAGCTTTTCCAAGATGTTGCCTGGGCTGAAACATTTCAACTATGAAGAAAAGCTTATTAGGCTAGGGTTGATTTCCTTAGAGCAGAGAAGGTCAAGGGGATACCTGATTGAGGTGTATAAAATTATAAGGGACATGGATAGGATGGATAGGAAAGAACCTTTTCCATTAGTAGATGGGTCAATAAATCATGGGCATAGATTTAATGTAAGGGCAAGAGACTTACAGGGGATTAGAGGATGAACTTTTCACCCAGACCGTGATGGAAATCTGGTACCCACTACCTGAAAAGGTAGTAGAGCTGGGAGCCCTTACAACATTTGAGAAGAATTTGAATGAGCACTTGAAATGTCATAGCACACCAGACTACAGAAAGAGCTGAAAATGAGTTTAGAATAGAAGGATGCTTGCTAGCTGTTCCAAACATAAAGGTCCTCCTTTTGTGCAGTATAACACTATGGGTGGAATTTTCCCAAACTCTGGCAGAGCATGAAGTTCAGAGTGCAAACTAGCATGTATCTCTTCAGATGCACTGCCAACTTTTCACCCGGAGTTTCTGGTGCACAGAGAATCCGGCCAGCAGTAGAATTGGTGGGGAACCTGAGATCACCATTTGTAGAACTGGAAGATCTCATAAGCGGAAAAAGCTGAAAAATCCCTCCTCTTGTATAACCTTGCAACAAGAACTTAATTTCTGCAAAGGAGTTTGATATAGGGATTTTGAAAAAAGTGCTAATAATTAATGAAAATCTGGTAAACTTAATATACATCAGTGAAAACTTCCTTAAAAAAATGTACAATGTCACTCTTCCACCATAATCACATCTGAACAGTCCCAGAAAATCTGGGGCCAATGGCTGGAATTTTACTAGTAAGAGGTCTGGCAACATCAATTTTAAATCCAACCGATTTATTTGATAGTAAATCTGCAGATGAGCAGATGAAATCAGTAAATGAGCGGATTTACTATCAAATAAATTGGTTGGATTTAAAATTGGTGTTGCCAGACCTCTTACTGAGTTTACCCCAGTCCAACGCCGTCATCTCTACATCACGGAATGTTACTATACAGTAAATGGCAGAACCCTTAAGAGTATTGATAGCAAAGGGACCTGGATGTATAGGTACTCAGGTCAGTGAAAGTGGCAATGCAGGTAGAGAAGATAGTCAAGAAGGCATATGGCATGTTTGACCTCAACGGCCACGGTATTGAGTTGAAAAATTGACAAGTCATGTTGCAGCATTATAGAACTTTAGATAGGCCAAACTTGGAATGTAGTGTTTAATTCTGGTCGCCACACTACCAGAAGGATGTGGAGGCTTTGGAGAGGGTACAGAAAAGAGTTACTAGGATGTTGCCTGGTATGGAGGGCATTATCTATGAGGAGAGGTTGGAGAAACTTGGTTTGTTCTCACTGATGACGGAAGTTGAGGAGAGACCTGATAGAAGTCTACAAGATTATGAGAGGCATGGACAGAGTGGATAGTCAGAATCTTTCTCCCAGGGTGGAAGAGTCAATTACTAGGAGATATAGGGTTAAGGTGTGAGGTATAAGACCTTAAGGAGATGTACAAAGTAGATTTTTTACACAAAGAATAGTGGGTTCATTGCCAGAGGAGGTAGTGGAAGTGGATAACGTGATAACTTTTAAGGGGCTTCTTGACAAATACATGAACAGGATGGGAATTGGGGGATCTGGTCCCTGGAAGAGTCAGGGGTTTTAGATAAGTTAGGCAGTATGGTCAGTGTAGGTTTGAAGGGCCTGTTCCTGTGCTGTAATTTTCTTTGTTCTTTATTCTTTGTCTAACTGCATGACATTGGAAGTGGAGGAGGTGAGGAACGGACCATAGAGAGGTCTATTGACTTTGTGCAGGATTTTACAGTTTACAGATGAAAGAGGCCTTAAAATCCCACCCAGTATGTCTGAATCATGTCAATATAACATATTACAGGAATGGCAGCGCTTACCATGAAAGTAAATGGGAGAAAGTGTATGTTTTATTTATAAAACTAGAAAATAACAAAGGAATAGTGAGCTTTGAAAAGTGAAAGCAAAGAAGTGGGCAAGCAGTAGTCATCACCATGGTAGGTCGCATCCAGTATGAAAGTAAAGGCACAGACAAGAAATGTCATTTTAATTTCGGTTATGCAAATGTTAGAATAGTGAATGATGCGATCAACAGTAGTTATCTTGTTCAGCTTGAGCCCAATGGAGCTGTCAGATCTGGCACCGATAGAACAGATGCTGACAGAATTAGAAAGACTGCTCGGCAACAAAATGCGTCACTTTAGCAACAAACATCTAAAACACTAAGGACATTTTCTGCTTGAATGAGCCTTTTCTTCTGCTTGCCACGTTCCATTAAGATTACCTTTATAGTTTGCATGGCTAGGTCACAGACGACTGTAGCAATGAATGATTGCACACGGCCTAAAGGCAACTCATATTGCAACAACAATGTAGCAATGTATGGAGAGGCAGCAGGGTCTTTGTTTTAGGACACAGCATTGCAATGGGTTTGAGAAAATATGGAAAAGCTATAACCCAACAGGCTCATGGAGGACAACTTCTTATGGATTGTCATTACTTGCTGTATATTAAAATGAAACCTTATCCACCAAAAAATAACACAATGCATTGTTAGCTGTAATTTTGTTGGATCAAACAAACAGAAAATCTTGCATCCTTCAATTATTTCACGGTGTTAAGTAACCCTGTCATAGAATTGCTTACACAATATTACTTTGTTTACTTTTGTGTTTAAATTCTGCCATTGAAATAAAACAAGAGAAGTTGCTGAATGATATCATTGTGTTCATATTCAAAAAGAAATTATTTTCACACAATAAATATTGAATAAAAATGGATCTTTGATGTTTTACACTCTTGATCCATTGATTAAACTTTCTGTTAACTCTGGTGGGAATATATAAAACCTATTGCATTAGGTTGGTTGCCATGCCACACAAGACATGTATTTATATCAGGATGAGTATGAAGTAAGTAATAAGATAGGTCCCAAGTGGGACATGCTACAAAATAAGCTAAGAGAAGCTAACTTCTTTGCTCCAGAAAGAGGGCTGTTACAATGAACATGATTGAAATCTAGAATAGGATAGAATCCCTACAGTGCAAAAGGAGGCCGTTTGGCCCATTGAGCCTGCGCTGACAACAATCCCACTCAGGCCATATCCCTATAACCATACACATTTAGCCTGCAAATCCCTCTGATGCTAAGGGGCTTTTTAGAATGGCCAATCAACCTAACCCAAATCTATGGACTGTGGGAGAAAACTGAAACACCCAGAGAAACCCATGCAGACTTAGAAAGAACGTGGAAACTCTACACAGACAGTCACCCAAGGCCGGAATCGAACCTGGGTCCCAGGCACTGTGAGGCAACAGCACTGACCACTGTGCCATTGTGCCACTCCTTATATAGTATATAAAACATTAAATGATATCAATAACCTGCATCTGACTTACTGCATGTCTGGCATCAACTTCATTGGGTTTGTATAATAATCATGATGTGGAGATGCTAGTTTGCAAATCTCTCTATCAACTGTTCCAGTTCATTGGCTGTCTCATTGTATTCGCTGTTGGCCTCTTGGGATTTATGGAAGAACTCCCGCAGCCTCATTCGCCTGATGAATTCCTATGTGAGTGCTGTGAGATTGATAGGGTCCATTTTGGTGGTGGGACCTGTTGGACTTTAACCTGGTGTTGTGAGACTTACTTTGTATAATAACAGCCACATAACTCATCAGCATAATCAATTAAAAAGATTTATTGCTGTGATGAAAATAATAGTAAGGAATTTTGTTTTCCCTCCAACTTTTCCCTTTCTTTTTTCTGTAGTTGCTGATTCCAGTCACAATACAGTCTCACAGATCTCAGTTGACTGATAACATTTTTTCTTAAGCAGTAATATAACTGTGAAGTGTAAAGGAAATTAAAACTCAACTTTTTGTTTGACTGGAATGGACACTGGGGATATGGGATAGGATGGGGAAAATAGAGTTGATGTAGGAATTCAGTCATGATCTTACTGAAGAACAGAATAGGCTAGAAGGACCAATTAGCCTTAACTTAATGTCCTTACATTCTTATCATCCTCCTGCAGCATGTTAGCGTGCACATGTTATAATAGGAATCATTCAGTGGGAAAAAAAGTGCCAGTGCTCAAATGATTTATCTTTTCTTTCTCTAACATGAGTATGGTAGCACAGTGATTAGCACTGTTGCTTCACAGCTCTAGGGACCTGGATTCGATTCCCAGCTTGGGTCACTGTCTGTGTGGAGTTTGCAATTGTGTCTGTGTGGGTTTCCTCTGGGTGCTCTGGTTTCCTCCTACAGTCCAAAGATATGTGGGTTAGGTTGATTGGCCATGCTAAAAATTGCCCCTTAGTGTCCTGAAATGTATAGACTAGAGAGATTAACAGGTAAAATACATGAGGATAGGGCCTTGATGGGGTTGTGGTTGGTACAGACATGATGGGCCAAATGGCCTCTTTCTGTAGGGTTTCTATGATTCTGTATGTTGAAGAGAATTGTAGGCTCCAGGTGTTGTCTGAGTCGGCTAAAAGACTGGAAAGTGAATTTATGATTTAGTGCCATTCTGCATGGTGCATTGACTGACAACTTTAAAATATTATATTTATCCTGACCAATCTCCACAAAATGTCATTCATAATGCTAAATCTTAAAAACTATAAGGTTAATTTTCCAAAGATGAATTCAGGGAATGGAGCTTTGCCAACAAGACTGCATGTAAAGGATTGTGCATCCAATGAAGGCATGGTAGTACAGTGGTTAGCACTGCTGCTTCATAGCATAAGGACCTTGGTTCAATTTCTGGCTTGGGTCACTGTCTGTGTAGAGTTTGCACGTTCTCCCTGCACCAGCTTGTGTTTCCTCTGCTCCAGTTTCCTCCCACATTCTGAAAGTTGTGCTGCTTAGGTACATTGCATTGAACAGGTGTTGGAGTCTGGTGACTAGGGGAATTTCACAGTAACTTTATTGCAGTGTTAATGTAAGCCTTACTTGTGATGAATAAATAAACTTTAAAATGATGAGAATAGGTGACACAATCTGGTATGAATAAGACAATGCTGTAAGGTTTTTGAATATTCATGGAGCTATAACCACTGCTCAAAAAACTGGTAACGCAGATAGTGCAGTATGTCTTCTTATCTAAAATGAAAGATACTTGAATTATGGATTCAAGCTAGCTTAGCTTTACAAAACTGTGACAACATTCTCCACAGCTGTTTATGTCAAGCTGTTTGAGGTTATGCTGGGAGAAGACACAAGATTTAACAGAGGTTATCTCTAGAGTCCTCATCTGTATGAGTTTCGTGCTGGTATCCTGTTGCAATGAATATATCCTCAAGCAATAATTCATGTCTTTTAACTGTGTAATATGGTTCCTTTGCTACAATCACAAAGGGAGTAAGTGGCATATGTCATATTGTGGATGCAGTCCATTGAAATATCCAAGTGCTAATTCAATAGCATTTTAATTGATGCAAAAGATAACTTCATTGTAATAGCTCACTGCCCTCTCACAGTGTTTATATAAACTACAACATGATACACAATTGCATATTTATGTCAGAATGATTGATGCACCATCAGCATCCATTATGTTTTTTTACTCCCAGATAAAAATGTCAGGCCCAATTCTCCCAAAAAAATCTAAGTGCTGAAATGATGAAAAAAGTGATGGAAAACATCACTATTTTTTCAGTGCAATTTCAGATCTGAATTTCCCCACTCTGTGCAATGCAGAGGTCACAACGGTGAATCTCATTAAAAGCTCGGGGGTTGGGGGGGGGTTACTATTCATGCCAAAGAGCTGAAATCAGCAGAATGAACAGGAACCCAGGCATGAGCATATCTGTGGGAAATCATTGAATAGACCTCCCAGCATCCAGATCACTGCCATCCAACTCTTACAGACATTGCTGGCCTCATTGCTGGCCCCCACAACCCCTTACTGACATTGTTGGTGTTGTGGGATTTCTTTCTGTTTTACCCCAGTCACAGTTCCTGCTCCTATTTTTAATGTTCTTAAGGGACAGAGAGAGGCCCCTCACTTTTCCATCTCTGGCATCTTCGGACACATCATATCCAGTCTCAAAACGACTAATGGTATCGAGGTCCTCATCGACGACAATGGATGAACAACTAACTAACTACTATTATCTTGGAGTTACAGGAGTTCCCATGCCCCACATCTTCTGAAGAATCCAATATCTTGGAGGGTTATATTTGGTCTGAGGGGGTTTACCATCCTGACCACTGTTAGAAGTGGTTCCCCTCAGGGAAAATAATGTAATTTTGTGAACAGAAAGAACAACTTGCACAATAAAGAGAAAATCAGAGGGTAGCAATGTGAGTTTCTGCAGGAGGACCCCTCCCATTCCTGCAATAATCCCCATTCACCCGCTTCTTGTCCCAATTTGAGACCTATCTGACCCATGCTGAGCCTGCTCCACCAAATCTTCCAGGCTAGTCACGTAGACCTCCATCGATATTGGCAAGGTCTCAAGACATAAGAGGTTACAAGATGAAAGCTTGTAAAATCACCAACTCCAAACAATCCTCCCTGATGAGCTCAATGCATCCAATGTCCATTTTGAGCAAGAGGTCAGCGACGCATGCGCTCCATCCTGGAAGCCTTGGACGAACCTATATCTGAGGTCACTATTGCAGATGTCAGAATAGCTTTCTTGAAGATCAACCCACAGAATTCGACTGCCCCAGATGGGGTAACAGATGTGCACTCAGATCCTATGCAGATCAGCTGGCAGGGATATTCACAGACATCTTCAACCTCTTTTTACAGCAACTTGAGATCCCTATCTGTTTTAAGAAGATGACCATCATCCTGTTACCAAAGAAAAGCAAACAGTGTTCTTTAATGACAATCGTTCAGTAGCTCTAACATCCATCATTATGAAGTGCTTTGAAAGGCTAGTCATGGCACAAATCAATTCCAGCCTCCCAGACTACCTGGACCACTGCCACAACAGGTGCAAAATAAGTACCATTTTCCTGGCCCTGCACTCAACCCTGGAACACCTAGATAACAAAGACACTTATACCAGACTCCTATTTATTGACTATAGGTCAGACTTCAACACTATCATTCCTACGCAATTCATTTCCAAACTCCATGATCTGAGCTTCAGCTCCTCCCCCTGTGACTGGATGATGAACTTCCTAACCCACACTCCATAATCAGTAAGGATAGGCAACAACACCTCTTCCACAACCAACTTCAACATTGCTGCCCACAAGGCTGTGTTCTTAGCCCCCTACTACACTCCTTATACACCTATGACTGTGTGGACAAATTCCCCTCCAACTTAATTTTCAAGTTTGCTGATGATACCACCGTAGTGGGTCGGATCTCAAACAATGACGAGGTAGAGTACAGGAATGAGATAGGTAATCTGGTGAACTGGTGTGGCAACAGTAATATCTCCCTCAATATCATCAAAATGAAGAAGATTGTCATCAACTTCAAGAAGCGTAGAGTAGAACATACCCCTGTCTATCTCAATGGGGGCGAAGTAAAAATGGTAGAGATTCAGGTTTTTAGTTGTCCAGATCACCAACAACTTGTCCTGGTCTCCCAATACTGACATTATAGTTAAGAAAGCTCACGAATGCATCTACTTTCTCAGAAGACGAAGGAAATTTGGCATGGAAGCTTTGACTCTCGCCAACATTTACGGATACACCAAAGAAAACATTCTTTCTGGATGTATCACAGTTGGCATGGCTTCTGCTCTGCCTAAAACCATATCCATCATGCAAACCAGCCACCTATCCAATGACTGTTGACACTTCCTGCTGCCTCAGTAAAGCAGCCAGCATAATTAAGGACCCCATGCACCCCAGACATGCTCTCTTCCACCTTCTACCTTCGGGAAAAATATACAAAAATTTGAGGTCATATACCAAAGACTCAAGAACAGCTTCTTCCCTGCCGCCGTCAGACTTTTGAATAGACTTACTTTGCATGAAGTTGATCTTTCTTTATACTATAGCTATATTGTGCAAAAAATATTTCTTTTCATTACATGCTAATACATATGACAATAATAAATCAAATCAAAAAATCAAATCAAATCTAATATTTTGGGGATCCATGTTTAAATCCTGCCATGGCAGATGATGAAATTCAAATTCAATTGAAAAGCATTATGGAATTATGAATCTATTGATGACTGAAACCATTTTCAGTTATTGGAAAAAACCCACTTAATTCACTAATGTCTTTTAGGGAAGGAAAACTATTGTCTTTATCTGGTCTGCTTATATGTGACTTCAGAATGACAGCAATGTGATTGATTCTCAACTAAGAGTGGGCAATAAATGTTGGCCAACCATGAATTAATTAAAAATAAGGGAAAAGGTGTAAGAGGAAAGAGTGGTGAATGAGGATGGGGGGGAGTGGGGTGGGGGGAATTGGGTTGGGAAAGAGAAGGGTTTGGGCTTAAAACTGTACATTTTACATGTAACCTGACTCTTCTGTGCTGATGTCGAAATCTCAAAAAGAACATCAGTTCAGAAGCCAAGCCAAAAGCCTAATGTACCAACTGGTGGAACATGATTTCAGATTTTCAATCTGCAATGGATTCTGCAATACCTATCATGACAATTCACATCACCTTTCAAAAATTTTTCTTATGCCATCTTAAAGTATACTTTCATAAAGTGTTTGAAGTAGCCAAGTTAGAATCATAGAATCCCTACAGTGCAGAAGGAGGCCATTCGGCCCATTGAGTCTGCAATGACCACAATCCCACCCAGGCCCTATTTCCATAAACCCACATATTTACCCTGTTAACCACCCCCCCCTCCTCCCCGACGGTATTGTCAATTCACCACGGCCAATCAAGCTAACCAGCACATCTTTGGACTGTGGGAGGAAACCACAGCACTCAGAGGAAACCCATCCAGACACGGGAAATATGTGCAAATTCCACACAAGTAGTGAGCGAGGCTGGAATTGAACCTATGTCCCTGGTGCTGTGAGGCATCAGTGCTAACCACTGTGTCATCATGTATAAGGTTCAACTTTGCATCAGACAGACTTTTAAAATTGGATAACCAATGCTTAAAATATATATCAAAACCCAAATGGACTTCAGCTAAAATTTATTTCAGACATTAATATCCACCTTGTTACATATGAACATACTTTTTTAATGGAATTAATTGTCATGACAAAGTTGTAAAATTTATTTTAAAAAGCTTTCTTTCATTTTCTGTCCTTTAAATACATGTCAAACATCTTTTTAGAACATTAACAAAAAAAATTAACCCTCCCAAAGAACGTCTGCTACCTTTACTCACTGCAGCTAGGCCAAAAAATAAGTATGTAAAGAAATTAGAGCAAAAGCTCACCTATCAACAGCGCACATTATGGAAGTTTGATGAGATTGCAGTTCAGTGTTTTAGTGCCGGCACTGGGCGTATATGAGGTACAGGAAAGGAATAGTACCTTTGGTGGGGGAATATGTCGCATCCTTTCAAGACGGTTTGTCCATTCTTTGTCCCAACTTGGCAGTCAGCTCTCACCTGCTTGCATGTGACAGCGGCCACACCCCGGGCAACAGATTCGATAAGCCGGCTAAACAAGGTGAGGGCAGCGGACGGGTCTCAACCCTCAGTGAGATAGTGAGATGTCTATCCCAGTATGTGAAGACAGACTCCAGCGGATTGAGCAGATGAGACCAATGGAAGGTCCAATGGTCAAGAAGGCTGTCTCTGCAAGCGCCGTGGAACGCGAAGAACAGGAGAAGTCACAGAAGACATTCTGGTCATCTACTGCGCCTAGTCCCACCTCCAGCCATCTTGACACTTATCTTGCCACTGGCTCTAGATGGGAATTGGGAAATGGGAGTGAGGCTTACTCTACACAACTCTCCCTCACTTTAATCCAAATCAAGTGCTAGTCTCGACACCATCATCATCATCATCAATGTTCTGTTCAGCCCTTGAAGTTCTGTGGCGATGGACGAGTGGATACATTGGGAGCTGTAGCCACAGACCTGCACGCAGGTGGCTCAGAATTAATGGTCGTTTTCCGCTGAACAAAGCAGCAGTGAAACTTGGCATCTATCCTGGGCGACTGATGCTGTCCTCTTCAGGAATGCATTGCTCACCTCTGTAGAACAAGGAACGGGCTAGAAAAGGTGCCCTAAAATTGCCTGCTTCACTACACTCTGGCTAGTTTACCGCAGCTGGCGGGGATCCCATTTTGCGGTCAAACAAACAAAATAAAACACAAAGTGACACCGCTCACTGGCACACATTTTTGGACAACCCTACAGCAGACAGACCAGAGAGATGAACAGCCTTGGTTGCCAGAGAGCTTGCAAGATACAACACTGATATTGCAGCACTGAGTGAAACTCGTCTTGCCAATATGGGTCAGTTGACTGAAACTGGAGGTGGATACACTTTTATCTGGAGCAGTCGTGGCAGTGATGAACGTTGTGATGCTGGAGTTGGATTCGCCATTGGGAGTCATCTTGTTTGAAACTTGCTAGTCTATCTAAGGGTATGAACGACCAGCTTATGATATTCCAGCTTTTGCTACACAACAGAAGTCAAACCACTCTAATCAGTGCCTATGCCCCACATTGGACAACCTAGGATGAGATGAAAGACAAGTTCTATGAAGAACTAGATGCCCTACAATCCACAGGAGGGGTACCGACAAGCTGATCTTGCTTGGAGATTTCAATGCAAGAGTCGGGTGTGACTCTGCAATCTGGCAGGGAGGCATTGGGAGGCATGGAGTGGGCAAGTGTAACAGTAACGATTTACTCTTAATGAAGAAGTGTGCAGCACAGGACCTCCTCATCACCAACACAACCTTCCATCTGCCTACCCATAACAAGACCTCTTGGATGCATCCCCGCTCTAAGCACTGGCAACTTATTGACAATGTCACTGTCAGGAGAAAAGACAGGAGGGTGTCAGATGACCAAGGCCATGCGTAGTGCTGGCTGCTGGACAGATCACAAGCTCAATGTCTCCAAAATGAGGCTCCACATCAGACCCAAGAGGCAACCACAAGGAAGCAAGGTTATGAAAAGAATCAATGCAGCCAAGCTAAAGAAGCCCAGCATAGCTTCAGCACTGGCTGAAGATGTAGAAATCAAGCTCGCTGACCTACACCCTGCAGGCAGCGCTGAGAATGACTGGGAACACTTCAGGGATGCTATCCATAATCTGCGCTGAAAATGCTCGGGCGTTCTACCCACAAGCAACATGACTGATTCAATTAGAATGATGAGGAGATACAGGCTTTACTTGTTGAAAAGCACTGTCTTCATCAGGCTTGTCAGAACAACTCATCTTCAGCTGTCAAGAAGAATGTTCTTACCAGTGCTTGTAGGACAATCCAGAATAAACTGTGTAAAATGCAGAATGCCTGGCTGAGCGCCAAAGCAGATGAAATACAGGGATATGCTGACAGAAATGACTTGAAACAGTTCTATAAAACCCTCAACACTCTCTACGGACCTCAATCTCTTGGGAGTTCTCCAGTCCTGAGTACAGGTGATACAACTCTCATTACAGAAAGGGCTCAGGTTCTGCAGAGATGGGCTGAACACTTTGAAGTCGTCTTCATCAGACTGTCATCTATTAACAATGAGGCAATAGTCAGGATTCCCCAAGGTGATATCAACAGTGCCATGGATGGCCTACCGGTAGTAGCTGAAGTCATGAAAGCTGTCAGCCAGATATCCAATGGCAAAGCCCCAGGGACAGATGCCATATTCGCAGAGATCTACAAAGCTGCTGGTCCTGTACTTATCGAGAAGCTCACTGAGTTGTTCCAGTCCTTTTGGAAGTAAGGATCCATTCCTCAGGAACTTAGTGATGCTTCAATCGTACACCTTTACAAGAGGAAGGGTAATTGGCAAGTATGTGACAACAATTGAGGAATCTCGCTGCTCTCCATCACAGGAAAAACCTTCGCAAGAGTCCTGCTAAATCGTCTGGTCACTCATCTGGAGCTGAGTTTGTTCCAGAGTCACAGTGTGGCTTCCTCAAATGTTGTGGGACTATTGACATGATTTTTGCTGTGTGCCAACTCAGGAAAAGTGTCAGGAGCAGAATCGCAAGCTCTACACAAACTTTGTTGACCTCGCAAAAGCCTTCAACAGTGTGAGCCAACAAGGCCTGTGGTGGATCATGTCAAAGTTCGGCTGCCCTACAAGATTCATTCAGATGGTACATCAGTTCCATGATGGCATGATGGCCAGAGTACTGGATGGCAGAAAATCCTCTGAGGCATTCCCAGTCACAAATGGCATCAAACAGGGCAGAGTGCTCGCACCCACACTGTTCAACTGAATGATGCCTTCCAGGACAGTATTGCTGGAATCGGCCTCAAGTATAGAGCGGATGGGAAGCCCTTCAACCTGAAGAGACTTCAACTATTACCAAAGCGAAAGAGACCGTTCTGAGAGATTTCCTCTTTGCCGATAACTGCGCCTTGTATACTGGCTTAAAGCCAAAATGCAAGTCAATATGGACAAATTTTCCACGGCTTGTGACAACTTTGGATTCACCATCAACATTAAAAAGACTGAAATCGTGTACGTGCTCCTCATGCACCGTACACAGAACCCATAATCACAATCAAAGGGCAGAAACTACAGGCAGTGGAAGAGTTCACTTTTCTTGGCAGCACTCTCTCCCAAGCAGTGACTATTGATACATAAGTTAACCTTAGAATAGCAAAGGCATGTTCTGCTTTCGGTAGACTGCACTCCACTGTATGGGAACATTGAGGGATCAGCCCAGCAACAAAACTGAAGGTCTATAGCACCGTGGTACTCACTACCTTCCCATATTCTGTGAAACGTGCCCGAATTGACCTGATCAGTCGTCTTTGGACACCCCACAACCAGCCTCAAAATGACTGATGGTGTTGAGGTCCTCTTCAATGATGATGGATGAATAACACCGGCAACTTTCTAAACCTCAATCAGATGTTCAAACTTCCATTCTTTCAGTGTGCATATTCATGTGCCAGGACTCCCATATTGTTCCAGCACATGTGCACGGGACACAATCGACTTAAGTTGTAATTTGGGATGGAAGTTATGGGCCAATATATTGCCTTTCCATTTTTCCAACATAAATTGATAATGTCAGATAATCATATCCAAGTTAAACTTTATCTACCACATTTTGGCCCACTCACCTAACCTATTGATTTGTAAAATTCTTATTTCTTCATTGCAACTTACTGTCCCATCTCTTTTAGTATCATCCAATTTAGCTACAGTAGCTTCTATCCCAGTACCCAAGTCACTAATATAGATTGTAAATAGTTGTAAATAGAACCCTCTGGCAACCACTAGTTACAACTTGCCAAACAGGAAAAGACACATTTATCCTAACTCTCTTGCCTTCTGTCAGCTAGCCAGTCTTCTATCCAAGTTAATGAATTACCCCAACGCCTTGTGGTTTTATCTTGTGTAGTAACCTCCTGTGTAGTACCATATCAAATGCTTTTTTGAAATCCAGATATACTGCATCTATAGGATTCCCATTATCGACTTGTTACATCTTTAAAGAATTCTCACAAATTAGTCAAACATAATATACCTTTTGTAAAGCATCTTAACTTTGATGGATTATGATCTAGCTTTCCAAATAAGTTGCCCCTTAATGTTGAGGAGATTAATGGGGTAAATATATGGGGTTGTGAGGATAGGCAAGAGTGGAATTGTTGTTAATGCAGGCTTTATAGGCCAAATGACCTCCTCTGCACTGTAGGATTTCTATGATTCTATGAAATGTCCAGTTATTATTTCCTTAAAAATAGATTCTAACAATTTCCTAACAACAGATGTCAACCTTAATGGTTTGAAGTTTCCTACTTTCTGCCTCCGTCCCTTTTGTGAATAAGAGAGGGAGGTTAGATTAGCATGTTTGCAGTCAACTGGAACATTTCCGCAAGCAGGGAATTTTTGAATATTATAACCAATCAAACCACCATATCCACCGCCAATAGGATGTAGGCTGTCAGGCCCTGAGGACTTGTCTGCCTTCAATCTCAATGGTTTGTTGAGTACTATTTACCTATTGATGATGATTGTTCTAAGCTCCTTGCATTCTATTGACTCTGCATTATATGTTACTACTGGGATGGTGTCCTCCACTGTGAAAATATTGGTTGAGCATTTCTACCATTTCTGTTTTCCTCACTGTTAACTCACTATCCTTTTACTTTAAAAGTATTTTATCAACTTCTGCAAAGCTCTTATTTGGCTTGTCTTTTCTGTGTGTGTGTGTGTTTTTTTTCTGTGTGTGGTGTGTGTGTGTGTGTGTGCTTTTCTGTGAGAGAGAGAGAGAGAGTGTGTGTGTGGGGTGTGTGTGTGTGGTGTGTGTGTGTGGTGTGTGGTGTGTGTGTGTGTGTGTGTGTGTGTGTGTGTGTGTGTGTGTGTTTTTCAAGTTTTTTTTTGAAAAAGGAGACTTTTTTCATAATAAATCAATTGTTTGTATTTTATTGAAAAGAGCCTTGTAAAAATCTCTATTGTTTTTGGTCTAGCAGTAGTGGAGGTAAATAGTTGGACAATAGTGAGTGATTTAAACATTTACGTGATTGATGCGACCTGTGGAGTTGTGGGGCATTAGAATCTGCATACTTCTTCCATCTCAGTCATAACAGATAATTAGCTATCATTCAATATTTACCAATACATGAAGGGATATTGCTCAAGTTCCATATCCAGCTTGTCAGAATGCATTATTTTCCCTGTAATGCAGCATGACATTTCTGTTTATTAAATCAGAGGATAACAAAGATCAAATCAAAAAATATAATTTACAAAATGATTTCATCATGAATTTTGGGAAATGCACAGTATACTTCTTCAAGCTGCCAACTACCTCAATATCCTTGCATTAGAAAAAATGATTCTTTCACCAAGCCTTCCTTGAACTTCTGAAGTTTGGCATCAATGTTCAAATTTGATTCAATTGAAGATCAATCTTGTTTGGAATGGGAAATCCCTCTTTGGCTGGATTTGTGCTTCTTCGGGACTGAGTTTAAATTGTCTGAAGAATCCAGTTGCTCAAACTTGCATGGAGTGGTAGAGTTCAGCCAGTTTCAGTAAGCTGAGGACAAATCTTACTGTTTTAGTTGACAGATTGCCTCAGAACTTCTATTTGTTCTCTCCCTTTCTCCCTTCTTCTTGAGCTTGTGAACCTTCACTGAAAGATCTACATTTAGTTATTGATGTTCTACAGCTACTTAGTGCTGAAAAATATCAATCAGGGAAACGATATCATTTCACAGGTTTTTACAGAGCACCAATTAAAATCTCATAGTCTTTTGCGTGATTACACAAACACTCATCGATAGAATTATGTGAGAAATGTACTCTCAGGAAAAGCAATGTTTTTTTGTTTACATCCTATTTCACTGCAGCAGTCAATTATTCCATTGTAAAGCAAACTTACAAATCTAACAGGACCAATATACAACAAGCCATTGGGAGAACACAAAAGATAAGCTCTCTGACATTTGAAGCAAATCCTACAAGGTTAATAGCATCCAAGTAACTACATCTATAAAACTCATTTGTACAAAATCACCGTTGATTGAGTGTAGTTTCATAATAATTGAGAAACAATCTTTTAATCGGTTCAAGGGAGCAGCTGTTACTTGCTTCAACACATATCCCTCAGTGATGATCAAACATCAGACCTCAGTGTTAATTCAACTGCTATTATTTAACTTGGCTCAATAAGAGCGAGATGAAACTTGGCTTTGTCAATGTCAAGGACTGCTCTGAGGGAGCCAAACAAACAGATACTAGTGCAGCATTATTAACAGCTTCGTCAGCTATCACTGATTCACTGTGGCATTAATGGTGTTGAATTGCTTTGTTTACCACTGCCGCGAAACATTGACAAGAATTAAGAAACACTCAGCGCAAACTATTGCTTTAACAAAATGTACCTTGAGTAAATAGATGAAACTGGAATGCTACTAGTGCAGCCTTTGTATCATCAGACAGAGTGGGAATCAGACAATTGTTTATCCCAGGCAGCCTGGTGTAATTTCCAAATTATTCGTAATTTTCCTTTGCGGATGCATTGCTTGTGACACCAGTGATTTAAATGTCTTTCTTAATTAATTAAACAGTGAAAATATAATTGATTGTGCAGCAGTACAAGAGACACAGAAACTATGAAGTAATAGATAGAAATGTAGGAATTGCTGAAGATGCACTTTACTATAAAGAAGGCCCCATTTTTTGCCCCTTATTAATTTGAATAATGGTGAGCAGTCAATGTTACTTGGGCGCTTCATTGGCAGCTGGCCTAATCAGTGGCATAGCTTTGCGCATTGCAGACAACATTTAAAGGCAGTCAGAATCTTTTATAGGGAGATGCACTTTGGCTGCAGGGGAATGTGAGTAAGTATACTGCACGGTGGCAAACAAAACATAAGCAGTGAAAGCCCTGCAATTTTCAAACTTTGCATTAGAGGTTTAGCTGGAGAAAGAAGGGGATTGATCCACCAGGCGATAGGAAGACCCCCAGGCCAGATGTTCTACACTAGTGACCCCGATGTAGCAAGGCAACAACGATTGTTTCCTTTCAGGACATGGCTACATTGTTCAAAAATGTTTAAAAAAATCACAAAAATAGTTTAGGTTAGCCTCCAAGAAAACCCTACAGTGCAGAAAGAGACCATTTGACCCATCGAGTCTGGACCAACAACACTCCTGCTCCAGGCCCTATCCTCACAACTTCATACATTTACTTTGGCAATCCCTCTAACCAACACATCCTGAAACACTATGAGTAATTTAGCATGGCCAATCAATCTAACCCACACATCTTTGTACTGTGGGAAGAAACTGGAATACCTGAAGGAAAGTCATGCAGACACAGGAGAATGTACAAACTCCACACAAACAGTGACTCGAACCAGATCCCTAGAATTGTGAGGCAGCAATGCTAACAACACCACCCTACTCATATTTCTCTCTGCTTAACCCTGCACTGCTTATTATCTCTCAGCTCATAACCCTTCCCTTCCTCAATAATCCACAGTCTCCTTAAACTGTGCAGCACACCTCAGTCCACTTCCTGCTGCAGTACTCTGTGCTTGTTATTATTCTCATGTAACTTTCTTCACCACTGTCATTTTTCACAATGTCACAACACGATTCTATCCTCATCTGTCTTCAAAATCTTTCATTACTCTCTCATGGACGCACTTCATTCTTCCTTCTAAGACAAGCTTGTAACTAATAACAGGGAGCAGGCAACTTCAATGGTTGGCACAGCGGTTAGCACAGCTGTCTCACAGCAAAAGGGACCTCGGTTAAATTCCAGTCTCAGTCATTGTCTGAATGCATCTTGCACTTTCTCCTCAGGTCTGCGTAGTTTTCCTCTGGGTGCTTCGATTTCCTCCCACAGTCCACCATCATTATGAAGTGCTTCGAAAGATTAGTTATGTCATGAATCAATTCCAGCCTCCTGGATTATCTGGATCCATTACAGTTTGCCTACTGTCACAACAGGTCCACAGTAGATGCCATTTCCCTGGCCCTACGCTCAACTCTGGAACACCTAGATAACAAGGACACCTATGTCAGACTCCTATTTATTGACTACAGCTCAACCTTCAACACTATTATTCCCTCGAAACTCATCTCCATACTCTGTGGCCTGGGCCTTGGCACCTTCCTCTGTGACTGGATCCTGTACTTCCTAACTCACATTCCACAATCAATCAGGATAGGCAACAATACCTCCTCCATGATCACCCTCAACACCAGTGCCACATAAAATTGTGTTTTCAGCCCCCAATTATACTCCTTGTACACCTATGACTGTGCGGCCAAATCCCCCTCCAATTCGATTTTCAAGTTTGCTGATGACACTACCATAGTGAGTCAGATCTCAAACAATAATGAGACAATGAGATAGAGAATCTGGTGAACTGGTGTGGCAGCAATAATCTCTCCCTCAATGTCAGCAAAACGAAGGAGATTGTCATCGACTTCAGGAAGTGTAAAGAACTACGTGTCCCTGTCTGCATCAATGGGGACAAAGTTGAAATAGCAGACTGCTTCAAGTTTTTAGTTGTCCAGATCACCAACCACCTCTGGTTTTCCCATGCTGACACTATAATTAAGAAAGCCCATCAACACCTCTACTTTCTCAGAAGACTCAGAAAATTCAACATGTCAGCTATGAGTCTCACCAAAGTTTACAGATGCACCATAGAAAGCATTCTTTCTGATTGTATCACAGCTTGGTATGGCTCTTGCTCTGCCCAAGACTGCAAGCAACTAAAAAATGTTACGATTGTACCCCAATCCATCACACAATCCAGTCTCCCATCCATTGACTCTGTCCACACTTCCTGATGCCTCAACAAAGCAGCCAGCATAATTAAGGATTCCACACAACCTGGACATTCTCTCTTCCACCTTCTTCCTTCGAGAAAATGATACAAATGTCTGAGGTTGCGTACCAAATGATTCAAGGACAACTTCTTCCGCTCTGATGTCAGACGTTTGAATGGACTTATCTTGCATTAAGTTGATCTTTCTCCAAATCCTAGCTATGGCTGTAACACCATATCCTGCACTCTCTTGTTACCTTCTCTATGATCAATATGTTTTGTCTGGATAGTGTGCAAGAAACAATACTTTTCACTGTATGTTAATACATATGACAATGATAAATCAAATAAAATAAAATTAAATCAAAAGTGCAGGTTATGTAGATTGGTTATGCTAAATTGTTGTTTAGTATTGGGAGAATAAAGAACGTAAATATGTGAGATTATGCAGATAGGGCCTTAGTGAGATTGTTGGTGTGCAGGCTCAATGGGCCGAAAGACCTTCTTGTGCACTGTAGGGATTCTATGATTCAATAGCAAGGTCATTAATTATCCATGGGCTGCCCAGTGTGCTGGATATTGCAGGCAGGAGTTTTGCCAATAGTCTGGCATCTGGCAAGGCTGGATAAGAAATTTAGCAGAATTTTAAACAATCCCTCTCACTTATATGACATCTGTATGCATTTAAGCCATATCTCTTTTTCCCACCAAATTTCTTCTCCATCCTCTTGTGAAGACTCATTGTTGGTTACCATACTCAATATCCAGCCTAATAGGCCTATTCCTTATGTGTAGATGGAGACAGCAATAAAGCATGTGATTATTGGTGGTGATGGGGGAGGGTATGGTGGATGTGGGGCAGAGTGAATGAGACGGTGGTCGGGAGGGGATTCATGGCTGAAGTCCAGACCCAGGTACATCCAGCAAGAGTTGTGATATAGTGACCTTTAGCAGAATTGAATCTAATTCTCATCTCTTTAGCCACCATTGCCAATTTGATCAATAAATGTAGACCTAACTGGGATTGAAGACCACACTCCAGATGTGCAAAGTTTAACTATTCACCGGCCTAATTGCCTGAGCCAGATAGCCTAGTTATCAGACACTGGTGGTTCTGTGCTAGTTTCACACACAGGAGACCAACTCCAGAATTTCATAAATTGTCTGTCCTATGCCTGTGACTTATTCTCATCATCAGAGACAAGACGCTTGTAGTTATGGGACAGGATATTGTGTCTGTACATGTGATCATGTTCAATTGTACACAACTGGAAGCAGTCAACACATTCTACTACCTTACATATCTAGTTTTGGTGACAAATTCCAATACTCAAAGGTATAGTATGAAGTTGGACTGGACCCCAACTATTTGCTACTTTGGCATTAATTTAGGATAATGAGTTTCACCTAGGCATTTTATTGACACACAAAGTTTTTATTGAAACAATCTAAATTAATAATACAGTTCAACTATAACAAATTAATTAGTTTAACACTTACCAGTTGAATAATACTTAAACATGTCAAGATATAGTTCTTAAACTACTAATCTATTCCTATTGGTTCAGATTAAGCACTATTCCTCTTGTAGAATTGAATTCCTCTTTAAAATCACTTGTACTTGTTAGCAGTCCTACATTTTTTAATTACGTCTGGGTAGAGAGACACAGAGACAGAGACAGTCATCTGCCTTCTCACAGCCTTAAAGAGCAGCCTTCGGAGAAAGAAAGATAGAACTACCACCTCTTACTTCTTTCAGAATCTGGCAGAAACTGCTTTTGACTTAAAAATAAACTGTTTGTCCTACGAGTTTAGCTTCACCAATTCTCCATCTCTGTCAATCAACTTAATCAAAACTCTAC
Organism: Sphyrna mokarran; assembly: GCA_024679065.1. NCBI lineage: Eukaryota > Metazoa > Chordata > Chondrichthyes > Carcharhiniformes > Carcharhinidae > Sphyrna > Sphyrna mokarran. The sequence goes on along the minus strand of JAGIQG010000004.1, from coordinate 77,139,292 downwards.
TCTGAAACCCCAAGGGAAAACTCCAGTAAACATAAATGCATAAACTCAGATTAAACAAACACCTTGTAATATCTCAGGAAGCCAGCTGGAAAGGAACAATGTTTTATCTTAAATCAAAAGTTAAACCACAAATCTGAAGTTACTTATACATGAATTTTGTCAAAGCCAAAGGACCAGTAGATCCGCTCAAAGATTCACCTTATCAAGACCTCGGGAGACAAGTTCCAGCTGGGTAGGCAATTGTCTATAACCATAAGAACTCCCATTCCACGAGTCCCAAAGGAGAATCAACTAAGTATTCCCCATGTACATCCTGAGGGTATCACAAACTCCATTAGCTAAGATCAATTATTATCCTGGATTCCTAGTATGTATAAGCTCCTATGGAGCTACATATTATTTCAGACAAATTCGCGTATTGTAAAACAGAGCTGAATTTTAAACATACCCATCACATGAAACATGAAAAAATACTTTCCTTAAAGGCACAGCATTATCATAACAACCTACAATTCTTGACAAAGAACTCGCACACACATTCAGAAGATGCAGCCACCAACCTGTGCTAAGTGATCAAAGAAAATCAACAAATTGATTTCAGACCAAGAGCTGAATTTCATTCCAAAAATGGGTCTGCTGTAGTCCTGTTCAGCATCTACCTCTACAAATTTACAGTTTGTACTGTACTAGTCAATAGTTTGTACATACTAGTCAATGGTCAGGTAAGTTCTGAAATCAATAACTTCGCCGACATTTTGAATTTTCTAATTAATATCTGCTATAACTTATTTGCAATCCAATTGATCACAATATTGTGACTCCAAAGGTATAATACATTGTTTGCACCAGGACAGTGCAGCATTAAGATGTGGCGCATACAAAGTTAATATGAGACTGAGTGCAGTACCACTCACGCAGTGATGTAAAAGAGCACATAACCCCACCCAGAGTTAGTCCAGTCATGGACCGAGCCACGTGTACCAGAAAGCATGGAGATAGTTCCTAGCTTGTATCCTTTACTGCACATTTATAAATAGTTCCTAGAGTCAATAAAGACTTACAACTCACTTACCTCTGTCTATAAAGGCAACTTCAGGCTGACTAAACTATAATCAATTCTAATACAGTGGGAACCTTGATTTTTATTTATTGATACTGAAAAGGGTAAATTATGGCTGGAGTTGAGTCTCCAGGAAAAGCAGATGACAGGCATTTCACTGATAAATCTTTGATATGCATTAAACTTTCATTGGTGTGTTGCTCATTATAGTGTCTACAAAATTGTTGACATTCCAAATTAAAGTCACTGCAACATTGTTACTCAGTCCAATATGAATACATAGTATTCTCTTGGAGACACCTATCAACATCTTAAGGGTTACCACTTAACAGAAACTGAAATGGACAAGCCAAATATATATTGTGACTGCACAATCAGGTCAGTGGCTGGGAATTCTATGGAGAGTAACTCACCTCTTGATTTCCCAAAACCTCTCCATCACCCACAATGCACAAGTTGTGAGTGTAATAGAATACGCTCCAATTAGCTGGATGAGTACAGTTCCAACAACGCTTAAAAAGCTTGACACCATCCAGGACAAAGTAGCCCAGTTGATTTGTGCCCCATCCACGATTTTAATTATTCATTCCCTCTACCACCAACCAATGCACAGGAGCAGCATGAGTATCAGCTACAACATGCATTGTAACAACTCACCATGTCCCATCAACAACAACTTCTAAACACACATCTTTTACCACCTCAAAGGAGAAGGCAGCAAATGCATTGGCACGCCACCGCCTTTCCCTCCAAGTCACACAATATTCTGACTTGAAAATATTCCTTCACTGTTGCTGGTCAAAATCCTGAAACACCCTTCTTAATAGCTGTGGATATACCCACAGTGGTTCAAGAAGGCAACTCACAGCAGCTTTTCAAGGCCAATTAGGAATGGGCAATAAATTTTGGCTATCCAGAGTCACTCTATACCTGCACCCTATCCATTTTCAATTTCCCTTACATACTTCATGAATGGTATGTTTTTGTCTGTGTAGCAAACAAGAAACAATACTTTTCACTGTATCCCAGTACACTAATACAACAATAAATCAAACCAGATCAAATCACATCCCATGAATGAATCCAGTGAGGAGGGGAACAGATATGGAGGACTTGAAGGAAAGGAAGAAGGCCAGATAAACAAAGGCAGCAGCTATATGAAATGGATGAAATGAGGAGTCAGGTGCTGTTGAGTTTAATCTATAGTAGGCACAGAGGCAAGGGTGAATACCAAACCCTGCTTGGGTATTGGGTCCATAAGAATGTCTGCAAATAACGGAGACAGTGCCTGCGGTGACTTTGCTTTTTGTGAGCCACACTCTACGTGGCATGTTAGGCCTAGAGATAATCTTCTATTCTGTGGTGGCCATCTAATGCCTCTGGCATTGAAAGTCAGAGTGGCACTAAACGTCTTTGCATCAGAGTGATTTCACACAATTTAGGCTCCATACCCAGTCCAAAACATGTAACTATTAAAGTTTTTATATTTTGTCATAGCAAGCAAATCAAAGCCTTCATATGAATAACAGCAGTAGATTGAAAGAGCCAGAGGCTTTGTGGCCATGGCAGGTTTTTCAAGAGTGTAAGATACCAGCTATTGCACTGATGTGACCATCAAGCAGGCATCCTAGGACATTAATTAATAGAAAAGGATGATCACCAAAGTTCCAGATAGTCAGTGAGAACCAGCAGAACATTATGCAAGATGTATGCACAGTATCCAGGGAGCAGTCTTGAATCTTACATCTTCAGGCACTCAGATGCCAGGAATGTTTTGTGGATTGAATGCTTAAAAGAATAGCTTTTGGATGGCAAAGGATGTTCTCTAAAGAAATGCCTCATGATATCTGTTCAAGATTCCAGACTGAAGCTGAGCACAGATATAATGAGAGACAAGCATGACCAAGTCCATCATTGAACAGATACATCATCTAGAATGTCCCTCACAGTCATTGCTTGTTCATAAGCTGGCACTACTAGAGAGGTTCCCCTTCCAGGGAATGATTCATGGAGGTCCAGTCATTCCTCCAATAAGGAGTTAGAGGGAGAATCAAAGGTCCTATCCAGGAGCTTCTTGATGGAAGTGAGGCAAAGGGCGGAATTTTCCAGCCATGTATGCTGGCGGGATTTTCTGGTCCTGCTGCAGTGAGTGGAGATTTGGCCTCACGCATATCCTTGCTTGCAGTGACAGTGGGGCATGAACAGCCAGGAAATCCTGGCCAAAGAGTTTTCCAATCCCTGAGAAGATCCTAATAGTTGAGTCTAACCAAATATCTCATCACCTGTGTCAATGTTTCCTCCTTTTTCTGACCTCAGCAGAAGAAATCCTGCTGGACAGATTCAAACATGCAAACTATCCCATCTAAATAGATGCACATTCCTACATAATCAAATGAAACCATCGTCAGAATCCATCTTCAGGTAGTCTTGCACACAATGACTCAACCACTGACCTTCTGGAGGATGCAAAAATAATAAATCATTTATGTACACAGAAGCTTACTAATGTGCGTATAATCATAAATTTGCCTTTGTGCATGCAAGCACAGTGACTGTGGCATTTCCTTAAGTCTTCTGCTGCTGCAGTGTGCTGCTACCCCCTCACTGGCAGCAGGGGTGGAGACAAGCAGTTGACCCATATAATCTGTAATGATTTTGAATTCAAGATCACAAGAAATAAGAGCAGGAGTAAACCACATGACCCGTCAAGCATACTCCACCATAGCTGCCTATGGGCTTTCCTGGTTGCTTCCCTGAGAGACCAAAAATCTGCCTATCCCAGAATGAGATGTATTCAAGAATGCAGAATCCAGAATCCTCTGTGGTAGAGAATTCCTAAGATTCACAAGCCGTAGGATAAAGTAATTTCTCTTCATCTCAGTCCCAAAGGTTCAGCCCCTCATCTTGAGATTGTGCATCTGTGTTTAAAGTCCCCTGACTAGTGGAAAGGTGGAAACAATCTCTCTGAGTCCACCCTATTCAAGTCCCTTCAGAATCTTGTGTGTTTTGAAAAGACTGCTTTCATACTATTTCTAAACCCCAGAGAATATAGATACAATCTATCCTAGGGCAACCCGCTCACTTCAGCGACCAATTTAATGAATCTTTTTCGTTCTGCTTGCAATGCATGTACAACCTTTCTGATATGTGTATATCAAAGCTGCACACACTAATCCAGATGTAGTCTTACCCCAAATCTCTTTATTCTTGTACTCCAATCCACTTGCAAGAAAGGCCAACATACTGTTTGTCTTCTTAATTACTTGCTGAATCTTCAATGCTAATAGCATTGAATCCCTGAATGCTAATCCCTGAAAGTAGGCAGTCAAGTGGATAAAGTTGTTAAGAAGGCATATGGAGTCTTAGCTTTTATTGGTAGGGGGATTGAATTTAGGAGCCGCAGCATCATGTTGCAACTGTACAAAACTCTAGTGCGGCCGCACTTGGAGTATTGTGTGCAGTTCTGGTCCCCACATTATAAGAAAGATGTGGAGGCATTGGAGAGGGTACAGAGGAGGTTTACCAGGATGTTGCCTGGTATGGAGGGCAGGTCCTATGAAGAGAGGTTGAAGGATTTGAGGTTGTTTTCGTTAGAAAGGAGGCGGCTAAGAGGGGATCTTATTGAAGCATATAAGATGATTAGAGGTTTAGATAGGGTGGACAGTGATAGCCTTTTTCCTAGGATGGAGAAAGCTAGCACGAGGGGACACAGCTTTAAATTAAGGGGTATGAGTTATAGGACGGATATCAGAGGTAGGTTCTTTACTCAAAGAGTGATTAGGGAGTGGAATGCCCTGCCTGCAGCTGTTGTAGATGCGCCAAGTTTGGTGGCGTTTAAGAGGTTAATTGATAAGTATATGGAAGAGAAGGGAATGGTTTAGTTTGGAGGGGCATTGCTTTTTATTTTGGTCGGCACAACATCGAAGGCCGAAGGGCCTGTTCTGTGCTGTAATGTTCTATGTTCTATGTTCTAACTTTCTGCATTCCTTGTATAAGCACACCCATATCTCTCTTACCTTCTACATTGACAAGTTTTTTCATCTTTTTAAAAAGAATTTGGTGTGGTATCATGGCACAATGGTTAGTACTGTTGCCTAACAGCACCAGGGACTGTGGTTCTATTCCTGGCTTGGGTCACAATGTGGAGTTTGTAGGTTCTCCGTGTGTTTGAATGGGTTTTCTCTAGGTGTTCCGGTTCCCCCAGTCTGAACGATGTGCTGGATAGACAAATTGGCCATGCTAAGTTCTCCCTCAGTGTATCTGAACAGGCGCCGATGTATGTGGTGAATCAAAGATTTTCATAATAACTTCATTGCAGTGTTGATGTAAGCCTTTTTGTGACTAATAAATAAATAAACTTTATCTTTTACTCTAGTGAGCTGGTCACATGTCGGCAACACTCTGACAAACCCACAGCCATTCCATGCTCTAACGAATGCTCTGTCAGATCAGTCAATCTGATTGGCAGCCAGCTTTCCAGCCCCTCCAGGCACAGCGCTATAGTGGTCGAACATGGCACAACAGCAACAAGCCTGGAATTAAGCGCTGAGAGCCAAACTAAAAGTAAGAGCTATGGATCCTGGATAGGGAGGAGGTGAGGGATCATGAGGGCAGGGTTAGGGTTCCGGTAGATAAGCCTGGATATGGGGTAGGGAGAGGAAGTCTGGATGATATTTGGCCTTGAGAGATGGGTGCCCCCAATAAATAGGAAGTTTTTGAGGGAGGCATGCCACTCCCACCCTTCCTGCCCAAGATGTAGTTTTGGTAATTTTCTGTTCCCCTTTTGCCCCTTGTCCTCCCATCTGTCATTTACCCACCAGCTAAAAATGAGGCTTTGTGGGAAAAGGCCCTTGAGGGGCAATAAGTAGCCACTTAAGGGTCTTAACTGGGGTAAGAGTGAGCTTCCAGCCCCAAGGCCATGTCCAGCTTACTGTAAATTGATTTGATTTGGAGTGGATCGGATGCTGAAAGGAATCCTGCCCGTGCAATTTTATACAAATGCCAAATAGTTTGCGAGTCAACTTAGAAATGCTTCCAACATATAGGAAAATTCCTGGGGGTCAGCCATGTGCCCCCACTATTGTATAGCATACAACATGCATGTAAAAATGCATTGCCACAGCAACTCAGGCATCTTGAGTGGTACTGATTGTCTCAGTTGGCTGGACAACTAGTGTGAGTTAGATTATTGCCAACACAATGGGGTTTGATCCCTATTCTAGCTGGGTTGAAGTTGAGACCTGCTTCCTTGCCCTACCCATGCTGGAATTGTAGGTTGGACCTGACTTTGCCAGAGAACTCAACGAGAGTACATGTGAAGTCAATGTGCATAAGAACATAAGAAAAAGGAGCTGGAGTAGGCCATCTCGCTCTTCGAGTCTGCCTGCCATTCAATAAGATAATGACTGATCTGAATTGGATCAGTTCCACTTTCCCACTTTCTCCCCATAACCCTTAATTCCCTTGTCTATCAGAAATCTATCTACCTGTGACTTAAATATATTCTGTGAGGTAGCCTCCACCACTTCAATGGGAAGAGAACTCCAGATATTCACCACCCTTTGAGTGAAAAAGTTCCTCCTCAACTCCGTTCTAAACTGCCCCCCCCCATCTTATTTTGAGGCTGTGCTCTCTAGTCCTGCTATCCTTTCTAAGCCGGAAAAGTCTCTCTACCTCTACCCTACCTAGCCTCTTTTGTTATCTTGTAAGTCTCTATAAGATCCCCCCTCAGCCTTCTAAACTCGAATGAGTACAGACCCAGTCTATTCAATCTCTCATCATAAACTAACCCCCTCATCTCCGATATCAGCCTAGTGAACCTTCTCTGTACTCCCTCCAAGGCCAAAATATCCTTTTGCAAATGCGGGGACCAAAACTGCACACAGTACTCCAGTTGCGGCCTCACCAGTGCCCTGTACAGTTGCAGTAAGACCTCCCTGCTTTTATATTCTATCCACCTCGCTATAAAGGCCATGTGCAGTATTCATGCCTTACAAATAAAGATGACAGGGGATCATTAGACCATGGAAAAGGTGAATAAGAGGGTAAAGCCAAGAAACTGTTTTCACCAGAGGCAGTGTTGACAGCAAGGAATGAGCTGAATGAAGAGGTTGGCAAGGAACATGCAACAAGAAATGCAGGGGGTGGTGATTCAGCTTTTCAATCTTGGCAGGAAATTAGACCAGGGAAGAGCAATTAGACAACATCTGTAAGGGGACACAGTTTTGTACTTGCTTATATTGGTTGATAGGGATCTCTTAACACTAGAAACCTCTATCACAGCACCACCTGCAGGTTCAATAAATATTGCTGATAAAAGTGCACACTTTTAAATGAAACATCCCATGGAGAGACTGAAAAGAATTCCAGTGGATTTTGAAATTAATTTTGGTGACTCACCTACCAATTTTAAGAAATCATAGGATTAAACTTCAATTAATTTTTCATAAACTTTTCATGTTTTCATAAGAGTATAAAAGCACCAGTCACTCAAGGGATTGGATCAACATGGTATGAGCTTATTTATTGAGATAAGGTACATTAGAACACTTATACAAAGATAGAAAGCTTGAAGACATCTGCAGCAGAGTTGTGTGTGCTTTATTCAGCTCACAGCCAAAGTGAAACTGAGACTGTATCATATGATACTTTTCCCTTCAGGTGATGATATATTACTGTTCCTTAAAGACACAAAATAACAATTCCTTTCCTTTGTAAATATACTTTCCCCCTTTCCAAAGAAGTACAACTAGTTATGTTCAATGTTTATGATTAGTTACCAATAGGTAAGACTGGTGAGTCTATGAATCTCTAATGTGGAGAAGTAATTTACTGGTACATCCAGATCTTATAATGTAACTTCATCTGGAAGTTTCTTTAATTACTCACAATGATACATGGGATTGCCATTTTGGAGGTTGTCCCTTGTTGCATCTATGATCTTGTCCTCAACACGATAGTGGTTGAGGAGCTGGAATGGATCTGATTTGTTTTTGGTTATAGCTCACCATTGCGCCCCTGTGTGTAGTGAGTTCTTAGTGCTTTGGTTCTGAACAAATCTTCATCACCTCCACTTCTATGGATCATGGATGTGAACTTTTTGCAACCATAAACTTGGCAGTTCTGTATTTTCATTTTTATTGTGCACTCTGGTCATCTACTGTTGCAATTTTAGAAGTTTGCTCTTTACAGGCTGAGAGAGTAGAATGGGTCAGAGTAGGTAATTTGTATGCAGTGATCTGCCAAATATAAGTTTTGCTAGTGAAGTTGTACTTAAAGATGTCATTCTCAGATGCAATATTTCAATCACAGAATCCCTACAGTACAGAAGGAGACCATTTGGCACATGAAGTCTGCACCAACTACAACCCCATTCAGGACCAATTCCACATAACTCACAAATCACTGCTAATCCCCCTTGACACTAGAGTCAATTTATCATGACAAATCAACCTAACCTGTACATCTTTTGGACTGTGAGAGGAAACCGGAGCACCTGGAAGAAACCCATGTAGAAAAGAAGAGAATGTGCAAACTCCACACAGACAGTGAGCCAAGGGCAGAATTGAACCCGGGTCCCTGGTGCTGTTAGACAGTAATGCCTACCATTGTGCCAGCATGCCACAATGTATAGACATCTACGTTTAAGAATTAGGGATTCACCATGCAAATAATTTGTTCAGTTGGGCTGGTAAATCTAGGATAATGATGTGAAGAAGTAGATTTTTAACTTCTCACACATATCCTGGAATGGATTAGCAATAAATTACAAAAGTTATCCATCAAGACATACCAAAGAAATTGAAAGTAGCATTTACAGTGTGCATGACAGTTGGACTTGATGTATTGTGTAATTGATAAATAACAAGATATTTGGTAAAATAATCGATGATGACAATGAGGTCAGTAAGAACTCAGTAAGAACTTAGCAACACCAATTTTAAATCCAACTGATTTATTTGATGGTAAATTTGCGAGCTTTCGACACTCTGTGTCTTTGTCAGGCAAAGGCAGTGTTCTGGTCCAGAACACCAGAACACTGCATTTGTCTGACAAAGACACAGAGTGTCGAAAGCTCGCAAATTTACTATCAAATAAATCGGTTGGATTAAAATTGGTGTTGCTAAATTCTTACTGAGTTCTTACTGTCCCAGTCCAACGCCAGCATCTCTACATAATGAGGTCAGTGCCATGGACATGAAAGAGGTCAGGTGTAACTTTAGACCAAGTATAGGTAAGAATTTCAGGTGGAATTAGTGGTGTTTTGTGCTCACTTGTCATATGCTCTGGACATTCCTCACACATCCTAATGACAACTTCAACGTATTTTACATACCTGGCCAATAGAATGACTCTCTTGTAAGTCTTTTCATCCAATCTCTGTCTATATGTGGATTTCAGAGTTGTTCAAGAATATCAGCTTGCAAATATTCCAATATGTTGATCTACCTCCCTTTAAAAATGACTCACCAGGAGATGCAAAGCTCTCCTGATGAGGTCAAAATAGTCTCGCGTGTTTGTGGACATACTGAGTTAATCAGGCCACTATTCAATGATGGTTTTCCACAATTTCTGTGGAGTGAAATTGTTTTTGTTTCTTCTTGTAGCATTTGTGTTGTACAAATGCAGCAGAACAATTTAGAGAATATTGTCAAAATTGACTGAAATGAAGTCAAATTATAGATTCAAGAATATATCTTTTGCTTTTGCTGGATATGGCAAACTGATAAGTGTAGCCGGTGTGAACATCAAGTTGCTTGACTCATGCTAATCTCACAGTTGTAACTTTGAATCTTTATCAAGAGACATTGTAATCTGGAAGTGCACTGGGTCAATGGATATGGATATGCATGCTATCAAACAATAAAGCTAATGTTTCCTGTTCTATGTTGGAGCAATTGGATTTCAATAAGGAGATTGTGAAATCAATTGCCTTTTTGTTAATGCATGCTCCCACATCTTTCTATGAGGCATCTATCCCTAGGGTAATTGTTTCCCTAGGTTCATAACATACAATGAAGATACACTTTGCTTTGAAGAGTTACTGGTGGTCATCATGCCACAGGAAAGACCCATCCTTTATTAACAATTCATTATTTGAGCAAAATTGGAAATGCATAGAGACAATAAATTAGAGGGAGCTGGACATTTTCAAAAGTGGCCCTTGTCTTGGGGAGTTGCTTTATTATCCTGTATTTCCTTTGTTTGAAATATATGTCAGCACTGGAATAAAAAGAACCAAAGAACTTAATCTGCTACTTGTGGGCGGCACATTTTAGACTGTCAAATATCAACCCTTCATCAGCTGCTACTTGCATCAATAAGTATTGTTCATGTTCTTGTATTGTTCTTCCCAAACAGCAATCAGCAGTAGAAATGCATCCGGGAACAATGTATGTAATGTAGTCCATGAAAGCTTGAAGGAGATCCTGTCTGACAGATAGTTAGAAAGGGATTCATTGAAAATAGTATCATCTGAATGAGATACGGAATGTAATAAGTTCTTGGGACATCGCTGTGAGAAGTTCTGACTAGTAATCATGCTTAGTATCAAGCCACAATAAGAATTTTGCACTTGAAAAACTTGGAGTTAACTTTTCTATTGTAACAATAACATCTTGAAATTGTGTTTAAATGTTATGGATAGAGGCATATTCACAATGATCCATCCTTCTTTATTAAACACATAATTGAGTTGTGCCAATTTGCGTGTTTTGTACTCTCCTAATGGTACAAAATGGTATATTTTTCTCCATTTTGTCTAATTCAACCTTCAATTTGGCTTGTGAGCTGATGATGCATTTATGTGGTGGGTCAATTGATGGACTTGCATTCTTCTGCAAGTGTGATGTTGAAGCTTCCTGAAAGAGCCATATTTAAAAAAAAGCATTCTGGATATTTTGATGTAATGCCATGAGGTGAAGTGATTAGAGTAATTTCTGAAGTCATCAGCCTTTCATGTTTGACTGAATCCATGAATTGTCAGTAGTGCAAGGTCATAGAATGCCAGTAGAACTGAGATTGCTAGGCCTTTAGTCTCCACGATGTAGGAGAATTGATACTTACGCTCCACGAATACGGATCCTGCATATGGAATTAGTAAACTACTGTCCTCTGGAAGTTTCACAGCATTTCACTATGGCCCTGAATATCTATGGATATATGTCTTTTAAAATCCACAGACGTAGTATATTGACATTTGACTAGTGTAAAAAATCTGGGCCAACAGTGTAGAATTGCCAACATTCTTAGGTTAGATCATTTGAATCTTTGAAAGCACGTCAGATTGTATGGTAGTTTTATGTTTTCCATGAAATTTATGATGTGATTCATTTGTTCACCACTCTTTGTCCATTGCTCACATCGTCACCATTTTCTGGTTTGTCAGTCACCTCAGGTATAGATTTCTGGTGGCGTGTTGGCACAAAGGTTAGCACTGCTGCTTTGCATTACCAGGAACCTGCATTCAATTTCTGGCTTGGGTCACTGCATGTTCTCCCCATGCGTGCATGGGTTTTCTCCGAGTGCTCGGATTTCCTCCCACAGTCTAAAGGACATGTTAGCTAGGGATATTGACCATGCTGAATTCTCCCTGAGTGCACCTGAATAGGTGCTGGAATGTGGCAACTTGGGAATTTTCACAGTAATTCCATTGCAGTGTTAATGTAAGCTGACTTGTGACAATAATAAATAAACTTCAAAAAATATCATTGTTCATCCTTATTGCATGAAGTTCTGTTTGGATCAGTGCATTACTGATGGAGCAGCATTAGCCTTTCCTCTAGTGCTCTGCTGCAGCCAATGGTCCTTTTTGTCATATGTTCTAAGGATTGATGGAAAGATGGATATATGCTTGGTGCTTGCAGAAGGTCACACCTTCCACATATCTTGCTAGGTTTGGGTGTTCTAATAAGTGTGGGATTATGATAAGGATCTGTAAGTTCCGGGGACTGACAAGGGTTGCTTTATACTTACATCCGTCCTTGAGTAGCTCTTAAATGCTTTATATTTTGGGCTTGTCTCACAAATCTTGGTCGTATGGTGCCACAGTGGTTAGCCCTGCCGCCTCACAGCACCAGGGACTTGGGTTCAATTCCCCGCTTGGGTCACTGTCTGTGTGAAGTTTGCATGTTCTCCCTATGTCTGTGTAGGTTCCGTCCGGGTGCTCCAGTTCCCTCCCACAGTGTGAAAGATGTGCCGTTTAGATACATTGATCTGAACAGGCGGCAGCGTATGGCAACTCGGGGAATTTCACAGTAATTGCATTGCGGTGTTAGTATAAGCCTGATTTGTGACTAATGAATAAACTTTACCTTAAAAAAATCTTCTCTGGGAGTAGATAGGATCTCAACTTAATAGTTCTGTCTGTTGACTCTACGTTTGAAGTAGGTATTTTATTCTCTGCATCAGCTAGCAAACTGGTTTATGGCTTTTGCAGGCAGTTGTTAAAGTAATATGAACGCTAGTCAATGAATACAGAAGTTTAACCTGATGCTGAATAAGTCTTCTAATATAGTCTATAATGTTGGGGAACTATAAGTCCTTGTGATGTTAATCCTGCCTACGTAGCCCTCCATTCCCAATTGCTAGGTGAATTCATATGGCATGCTTGTCTGTTTCAAACACACATGAAACAATAAAACATTGCTCTATATGCTGTTTAAGCATGTTGAATTTGGATGGAAGGTAAGCTGCTTTCTAACTCAAACTGGGACATTATATAGACATATTGACCATATATGTTAGACATTCCTTCTCGTATAGTACCTGAGGAAATAGTCACTGTATCTGCTTTAATTGTTTTTCCGAAGCTCCACACATAATCACAACCTCCTCTGATCCAATTCATTTTGGGTGCTTTTTTAGTATGAATCCTCCTCACTTGCTGTTGATCCAATCTACACTCTGGGGATTTGCCTTTCCTAACTAATCTAACCCGGAGCTGATTCCACTTGGTACACACTTTCGCTCATCATGAGATATTTGTTTACTTTCCAGCTCGATCTTGACACTGTGTCCTCAAAGCATTTCTGCATAATCAGAGTCCTGTGTTCCTAACACTATTCAATGTGCAAATTCGTTGTGGTCCGATCAAAATGTTATGTCTCAAATTGTTTGTTGTCTCAAACCAGCTAATATGATCGAAGGGTGTTCACCGTGTCATATCTGTAATCTTGCTGCCACTCTATTTGATTGCCACCAAACACCATGCTGTGTTTTTATAATGACAAATGGGCACCGATTACCTAGAAAGAATTAGTAAACATGCTGTGCATCCACTTCTTAAGATTTAGTGCACGTGAATTTAGACAAAGGTATCATAGAATTCTACAATGCAGAAGGAGGCAACTCAGCTCATCAAGTCTGCACTGACCACAATCTCACCCAGGCCCTATCCCCATAACCCCATGCATTTATCCTAGTAGTCCCCCGACTCTAAGGGACAATTCAGCATGGCCATTCAACCTAACCTAAAAATAGAAAGTTTAAAGACATCAGCAGCAGTGGTGTGTTCTGCTCACTGGCCAAGCCTAAGTTGGATCACATGACATACTTCCCTTCTGGTGATGGCATACTACTTTCCCCTGAAGCCATCTCACAACACTTCCGCGAATCTGTTGCAACTTTAAATATTTTTTAATATTTTTCCCATTCAAAACTGTGAACAGTTTCTATATTTTAAACAACACTTTTCATTTGTGGAGAGCCTTTGGCATGAAGAAAAGAATCAAAATGTTTCATACGGACGTAATCCAGCAGAAACAGACATAGCAGTTGTATTTTGTTATTCTCGATTTGGTTCTTGGCCAGCGATAAAGAGTGATGGAAAAGTGTGAGTCTGTTGGCTTACTGCCACAAGGTGTTATTAGTGAATGTTGTAAATCTTATTATGAAACAGCTGCAAGGCAAGCTAAAGATAAAGGGAGTGACTTAAAAAAAAACTATGTGCCGAAGCTTCTTTGAAATCATTTGCACATTAAACCTTTTAGCTTCACTCCAATCTTAATTGAACACCATCTAACTTTCATTGCATCATTGAATGAAATCCTTTTTTTTTAATTTGAACACAATTGGAAAACAAATCTGTTAATGTTCTTCAGTAAAGTAAAACAATATTGATGTTCATTACAACAACTAATATCTGAAGGTTAGCAAACTCACAGCTTCACCTCACAGTGACACTCTGAGCAGAACATTTTAAAGTGAAGTGAGGGGGCAACATTGTGATGAAACTTTTTGGGCATTTCAGAACATGTACCTACAATAACATTTAGGTGGAGTTAAACAAGTGTTACTTTTTCATTAGGTGTATCTGCATGTTTTAGAAATTATTCAAATAGGGTTGCAATTTTATGATTTGTTACAAGAAAGGTATGAGGGAAATACCACCCAGAAGTCTAAATGGTTGCTTCCGTGGCTGATGATGTGTCAAATATCACCATTTGTGTTTTTATAGGATGCTTCATAGCCTCTAACTATCTATCACACTATTTTCTCAGGGAGTCCTGAATTATAAAATGCTGTTGTCACTTTATGGGAAAGTCTTGGGATAGTCAAGCCAGTACTTAACACTCAGCTGGAAGTCCACTGTGTTCATGGACTCACCTGAGAAAGCTTGTGTTACCAAATAAACCTGCTGGATTTTGTGTTGTGAGACTTCTCATTAAGTCCAAAAATGTGCAGGTTAGATGGATTTGCCAAGCTAAATTTCCACTTAATATCCAAAGATGTGTAGATTAGGTGAATTAGTGATGGTAAATGCACAGGATTATGGGGATAGGGCAAGCGATAGACCTAGGTAAGATGTTCTTTTCAGAGTCAGCGCAGATGCGATTGGCTGGTCTTTTTCTGCACTGTAAGGATCCTCTGCACTGTTGGGATTCTGTGATTTAGCTGGGTGAATCAATTGAGAACCAATTCTCATTCATAATAACAAAGGGGCCAAGGGGCTAATGCTGCAGCAACAGAAATTATACAACAATACAATTCACTCAAATATAAAAAAGCATTAGCAGTGAAAGAGAATTGAGAGTTTCGCAAGTATAACAGTCGGTCAAAGAAGTCTTAGTAGGTAGGTAGATATAGGTAAGAAGGGAAATCCAGTGCTGTAAAATGAATTCAGGGAGTTAGGAAGGCAGTTGGAATGCAGGACCTTCATGCTTGCATTCCCAGAAATACTTTCTGTGCCACGTAATATTGAGGCAAGAAATAGTTTGATAGTGCAGCTTAATAAGTGCTTGAGAGTTAGTGCAGGTGAAAGGTCTTCGGATTTTTAGACCACTGGAGTCTCTTCCACAGCACATGGGGCCAATACAAAACGGATGGGTTGCATTTTAACTGGAAGGGCACCAACGGCCTAACTGGGAGATTTGATCGTGCAGTTCAGGTGGATTTAAACTAATAAGGCAGAGGAGTGTGATCCACAGTAGGAGGTCAGAAAGTACAGAGACTGTTGAGCATTCAGTGAATGGGTCCAGTAAGGCTAAGAGAAATAAAACTCAGGGAGACTGAACAAATCATGACAGGCCAGATGGTCTGAAGTGTATTTGCTTTAACACAAGGAGTATGACAGGTAAAGCAGATGAATTTAAAGCTTGGATTACCAGAAAGACATGGAGGCTTTGGAGAGCGATCATAAAAGATTTACCAGGATGTTGCCTGGTATGGAGTGGGGGGTTGGGGGGGGGGGGAGGGGGGAGGGGGGAGGGTTTGGGTGGTGATGGTGTGGTGTGGCTGGGGGGGAGGTATTTGTTATGAGGAGAGATTGAATAAACTGGGATTGTTCTCTTTGGAAAAACAGATGCTGAGAGGTGACCTGATAGAAGTTTATAAAATTATGATAGGCATAGATAGGGTGAACATTTGGAAGCTTTTCCCCAGGGCAGAAATAACAATTATAAGGTGGGAAATGTTCAGAGGCGATGTGGGAGACAAGTTTTTTACACAGAGGGTGGTGGTGGCCTGGAATGCCGTGCCAAGTGAGGCAGTTGAAGTAGAAGGCGTGACATTTAAGACCTCTCTGGATAGACACATGAATGAAAATGGATGTCTCTTAAAAAATACAAAAATAGCAGAAAAGGCCTGAAACAGGGACTTAGGAGAGATAAAAACAGGTCATGAAATGTTTTTGGCAGGCAGGTTTAAGGAGAACCTCAGGGCCTTTTATGTATATACAAGGAGGAAGAGGGTAGGTAAAGAAAAGGTAGGTTCATTTAAAGACAGTGGAGGGAGTTTGTGTGTGAACCCAAATGAGGTGGATGAAATCCTTAAGGAGTACTTTGCATTAGTATTCACAAAGGAGAAGGATGTAGTGGATGGTGAGTGTAGTTGAGATAAAAAGGGAGGAGGTATTAGAGGTTTTGAAAAACATTAAGCTGGATAAGTATTCCAGAATACTGAGAGAGGTGAGGAAAGAAATTGCTGAGGTCTTGGCCAAAATCTTTGTGTTCTCTTTAGCCACATGCGAAGTACCAGAGGACTGGAGAGTAGCTAACATTGTTCCTCTATTTAAGAAGGGCAGAAGAGTCAATCTGGAAAATTACAGGCTATGAGCCTTACATTGCTGATGGGGAAATTGTTGGAGAAGATTCTTAGGCATAAGAATCTGGAAGAGAGTAAACTTCTTAGCAATAGGCAGCATGTTTTTGTGAGGGGAAGGTCATGTCTCACAAACTTGAATGAGTTATTTGAGAAAGTGGACAAGAAAACTTGACCAGGGCAGGGCAGTGGATGTTATATACATGGACTTTAGTAAAACCTTCGATGAGATCCCTCATGGCAGGCTGATATAAAAGGTGAAGTCGTATAGGATCCAAGATGAACTGATAGATGGATACAAAACTGGCATAGGCTGAGAAAGCGGAGAGTAGCAGTAGAAGGATACTTTTCTAACTGGAGGTCTGCGACAAGCAATGTTTCATATGGATCAGTACTGGAGCCTCTGTTGTTCGTAATATATATATATAAAGATAATGTAGGTTGTCTGGTAAGTAAATTTTGCAGATAATACAAAAACTGGGGGAGTAGCGGATAATGAAAATGATTATCAGAGGATACAGCAGGATATAAATCAGCTGGAGGTCTGGGCCGAAAGATAGCAGTTAGAATTTAATCTGGACAAATGGGAGGTAATGTGATTTGGAAGTCTATTGCAGAAAGAAAGTATAGTAAATAGTAGAAAACTCTTAGAAATTTTAGCATCCCAAGTAATAAGAGCGTGAAGGTAGTACAGTGGTTAGCACTGCTGCTTCACAGATCCAGGGTTCTAGGTTTGATTCCCAGCTCGGGTCACTGTCTGTATGGAGTTTGCACATTTTCTTCATGTCTGCGTGGGTTTTCTCCTGGTGTTTCGGTTTCCTTCCGCAGTCCAAAGATGTGCAGGTTAAGTTGATTGGCCATGCTAAGAAATTGCCCCTTAGTGTTCAGGGGTAGTGGAGGTTAGAGGGTTTAGTGGGTATAATCTGTAGGGATATGAGGATAGGGCCTGGGTAGGATTGTGTTCGGTGCAGACTCAATGGGCCAAAGGGCCTCTTTTTGCACTGTAGGGTTCTATGGTTCTATGATCTATGCAGATCCACAGTTCCCTGAAGGTAGCAACTCAGGTGGTCAAGAAGGCATATGGCATACTGGCCTTCACTGAGTGTGGCACTGAGTATAGGAATTGGAAAATCATGTTGCAGCTGTATAAGATTTTGGTTATGCCACACTTGGAGTATTGTGTCCAATTCTGGTTGCCACATTATCAGATGGATGCTGGTGCATTGGAAAGGGTGCAGAAAAGATTTACCAGGCTGTTGCCTAGTTTGGAGGATATGAACTTTGAAGAAAGATAAACAAATTTGCATTGTTTTCATTGGAGCATGGAGGGTGACAGGGGATATGATAGGGGTTTACAAGATTATGACAAGTTTGGATAGAGTAGGCAGTCAGAGTCTTTTTCCCATGGTAGAAGGGTCAATTACTTGGGGCATAGATTGAAAGTGAGAAGGAGAAAATTTAAAAGAGATGTAAGGCAAGATTTTCACAGAGGGTAGTGAATGCCTGGAGCGTGCTGCCACAAGAGGTGGTAAAAGCAGTTCCATGACAATGGTCAAGAGATATCTGGATAGGTACATGAATAGGCAGGGAATAAAGGGATGTGGACCATGCAAGAAAATATTAAATTAGAGAAGCATCTGCGTTGGCACAGACTTGGTGGGCTGAAGGGCCTGTTCCTGTGCTGTACTGCTATATTCTTCATGAATGTACAAACGAAGCCCAATTGAGCCAAACCAACCCCTTTGCCTGACATTTGTAAGGTTAGAAAGAGCAGGAATTCTTCCTGGTACCACATAAATCTTTCCACTGTGTGGTCCTGTCTGCCTTTTCTCGCCATGTTTGTCTTTCCTCACCTTCAACAAGAACCATCTAGATCAACTCTGCACAGACAGTGACAGATTCCCTAACACCTCCTGAGGTCTACCCACATAATTGGGTAGGCAGCACCAATCGTCAATATATGCTAGATATCAAAATCAATGTCTAAAATCAGTTTGCTTGGCTTGGACACATATGTCTTTTTACTGCTCACTACTTGTTAAACGTAAAAACATAGAACATAGGAGCAGAGTGAGGCCATTCGATCTTTGAACCTAATCATGGCTGATCATCCAACTCAATAGGCTATATTGCAAAACTTTTGAACATTTTCTTTACACACATAATCATAAACAGCTTTAGTGCAGTTGAGATTGCTGAGGAAATATTGGCAGAGGATTTTGGGGTGATATTGTACAGGAATAAAAACTACTATAAATTTCAGAGAGTTAGGCCATCAGTTTGAGGGGATTAAATGCTTTTAACACTGTCTGTTTTCTTTATGGACGACTGTAACAAACATATTAAGACAAAAAAAAGCTGGATGCACACAACAATTTCTTCACAGCTGAAAGATAAAAGCATTTAAGGTTTATGTTGGAGATGAGACCCTTCAGCAGAACTGTGTGTGTTGGTCATGTTGTCAGTTTTCAATAGACCCATCAATAATACGTGCTACGGTAATGAGTGCCTTTTATCTCACCAAAGAGAAGCTGTCTATAAATTTAATAATAGCATTTGAATGGTCAGTTAGGAGCTGGGGAAGTGTGGCAAAGAGAAATGTAATGAGGCGAAACAGGTCATTTACCATCAGCATGGCCAACATCTGCTGTCAGGTTTCAGATAATGCAGGATGAAAGGCACTGTATAAAATTCTTTTAGTACTGATCATAGTATGTGTGCTGACTGATATGCAGGGTCTATTTTCAGAAGCTACTTAGAATGTAAATTCATAAATGCCATTAACAAGATACAAAGAAGTGTAATTAGGACTGAATCAATATTTTAAATAAACAGCTGATTTATACCAAGCTTTGTTGCGTCTTCTGTCTATTTAAATAAAAATGTCATTGCAAATTAATATCTGTTATCTAATGATTTCCATAGTTTTTATTACAGAAAGCTCCTTAATATCATGTATAGTTTGCTAGCAAATACATTCATTTGTGATTTTTGACATGGATAAGAAAGACTTGCTGCAGGTCTTGCATTCTTGCTGGTAGATCAATGAGTTTTAGCTTCTGATGAGTTAGGATGCAGTCTTGCTATCACTTTCATGGCAACATGATGTGCTTTAGGGGCATATATAAAGATAAGGTAGCAGAATGACTGATGATACTAATGAGTATTGTGAATCTGTAAGGTGCAAGGTTGCTCTGGCAGGCCAACTCATGCCTATTTGAGATTACATCAAACGCACTGCAATTCAGTCTTGTGTTGCATATTTAACAGAGATGTAATTCATGTGAAGTTGCTCAAATCAAATTTAGTGTGAGATCAATTTCAGGCTGTCATCTTGGATCACTTTGCTTCATATCTAACTGGATATAACTGCGGTCAGAGTAAAGTGAACATTGTTATTTTTAAGGAAATGGCAGAGAGGTGATTGTCCAATTCATTATTGGTGTAACCATGCTTTATACATCTACTACTTTGTTAGCAGTATCTTCAATAATGTTAAGTAAAAAGTGAAACCCGAAAGACCCTTTATTTGCATTAAAAAAAGCCAACAGACATCTGGATATCAATAAATGCAATTTCTCTCAGTGAAGAATGATATTTCATTGCATCTCTGCATAGATCATAAATGTAAAGGGTGAATAAGAATTGATGTGGGCTAGGACAGAAGACTGCTGCAGTTTATAAAAGGTCAGATTGGGATATGAGCCAGGAATTGGAGGTAGTCTTTGTGAGAGACTGGAAATGGAGTCATAAAAGGGCTTTTTTGATAGTAGCGAGAGAGGATGATTGGAATTGATACTAACACTTTGTGGTAGAGGTTAAAAATTATGTCTTTGTTCTTCCCATTGCTTAGCGAGAGATAATTGTTGATTATCCATCATTTTTCTAGATTTCTGTGCTGGCAATGGTCAACCCAAATATAGTTTTCTCACATATATATATTTAACAATTAAGGCACATTTTACAAAATATTGCTTAGACACAGTATTTGCCTATTTCCACATTGGGTATCCACCTAAGTTTTTCATGTGAATCTTTACTTCAAAACAATCTCTCAATATCTTTTAGCTTAAAAATATTGGAATCTATTATTTAGGAAGTTTTATCTGGATGTTCAGCAATTATAATACAATCAAGCAGAGTCAACATGGTTTTATGTAAGGCAAAGTAGGTTTGGTGAATTGAGTCCTTTGAGGATGTAATAAACAGGGCAGATATAGGGGAACCACTAGATAAAGCACATTGGATTTACATAGAAAGTTAACACACAAGCTAAGAGTTTGTGATGTTGGTGTAATGCATTAGCTTGGCTAGAGGATTGGCTAATGGACAGGATAGAGAGAGTCAGGATAAATGGGTTATTTTCAGAGTGGCAAACTATGACTAATGGAGTGCCACAGGGTTGGGTTTAGTGTCTCAA
Source organism: Sphyrna mokarran (assembly GCA_024679065.1). NCBI lineage: Eukaryota > Metazoa > Chordata > Chondrichthyes > Carcharhiniformes > Carcharhinidae > Sphyrna > Sphyrna mokarran. The sequence goes on along the minus strand of JAGIQG010000004.1, from coordinate 77,118,275 downwards.
CCTTTTCACAACAAATATGAACCATCTAGATGAAGGAACAGATTGTGTTGAAGCCAAATTTGATGATATTACAAAAATAAGTGGGAAAGCAAGTTGTGTTTTATATTTATTTAGAGCTTTAGTAGCTGCAGCAAACACTGTGTACTAATATATGCATTCTGTCACCGGAAGTGACATCATCAGACACTAGTACAGGGAAACTGTCAGAGTGAAGAAGCAGCCTATCGTGAGCACACCTTGTAAATAAAATTCTTAGTTTTTAACCCTCCGTGCTTCCTGGTGTCGATACCACAACATGCTACAGTGAGGAGGACACAGGAGTATGCAGAGGAATAGAAATAAAAAAAGTATTTGGGGAAAATTTGGCAAATGGTGTCTCATGTGGGAAACATGAGGTTATCTGCAATGGTAAGAAGAATAATAAAACAGAATATTATCCAAGGAGAAATAGACTACATAAATTGCTGCAGTACAGAGACACCCAGATACCTTTATACATGAATCCCAAAAGGATGCATCTATAGCAAGTAATTAAGAAGAAAAATGGAATGTTTGCCTTAATTGCAAGGGGAATACAACATAAAAGTAGGGAATTCCTATTGAAAGTATTGGTGAGATCACACTTAAAGTATTTTGTAAAGTTTTAGTCTTGTTATTTTGGGTGATATATACCTGCATTAGATTCAGCTCAGAGAAAGTTTACACATTTCATTCTGAGGGTCAAAGGTGTGTCTTATGCCAAAAGATGGAATAGGCTGGGCTTGCACCTATAGGTTAAAATTAAGAGTGAAAGGTGATTTTACTGGAACATATGAGGAAGCTTGACAGGGCAAATGCCAAGAGGATTTTGTTCTTTGGGATAGAGAACTCCATAAATGTTTTGAGAAAATAAATTCCTCCTCATCCTGACTTAAATAGCAGACCTGATTTTACTGCTGTGTTGTGCTTGTTTGCGATCCAGATCCTTGCCGATTCCATCTTTATCAAGGCCCAAGAATTAATGCGATGCATTTAATTGACTGAAATGGGCTGAACACTCAAACTTACCAGCATTTCTCCCTTCACCATCGCATTCACCTGTCCAGATTCGGCACAAAACAGACATGTTCAGTGAAAGTCTGCTTCAGCTTTTGAAGAGGTAAGTTCAGAGCTTTCATTAGCTTTCTGACTCAGATCGATGGTGAGAAGGAGAGGGAAGGGAGGTAGGCCAGATCATTCTCTGGTGGATGGGGGGATGGAGGAGGAAGCCAGATCATTCTCTAGTGGGGCGAAGAATAAGGGGCATAGTTTCAGAATCAAGGGCCCAATTTTACCATTTTGATTCTAAGTGCTAAAAATGGGCGTGATTCAGATCCGATTTTTAAACCAGTTCTTAAGCTCGCCCATATGCAGTCTGTCTGAAGAAAAAAAGTGATTCGGAAAATTGCAGTGTGGGCGGAGCTTATTGTGCCTGAAATGCTGCTGCTCCCATTGGAACCTTCAACTGTGCATGTGCAGTAAAAAATAATTTGAAAAAATGTTCTCCTGCCACATTGCTCCCGGGAGCGATAGTCCCCACAGACATTGCCACATCCCCACAATATAACTGCTCCCCTTATCCACCAACTCCTCCTTTACCTGGACTGATTGTGACCTTCTTCCCCAACTCCTCCCCGAGTGGCAGCAGACCCCACTGCACCTGCCCCCTGCTCCTACTTGGCACTCCTCCATCTCCCCATCCACCAGAGAATGATCTGGCCTACCTCCCTTCCTTCTGTTTCTCACCACTGATCTGAATCAGAGAGCCAATAAAAGCTCTGAACTTACCTCTTCAAAAGCTGAAGCAGACTTTCACTGAACATGTCTGTTTTGCGCCAAATCTGGACAGGTAAATGCGATGGTGAAGGGGGAAATGCTTTTATTGGTAGGGGGATTGAATTTTGGAGCCGCAATGTCATGTTGCAACTGTACAAAACTCTAGTGCGGCCGCACTTGGAGTATTGTGTGCAGTTCTGGTCCCCACATTATAAGAAAGATGTGGAGGCATTGGAGAGGGTACAGAGGAGGTTTACCAGGATGTTGCCTGGTATGGAGGGCAGGTCTTATGAAGAGAGGCTGAGGGATTTGAGGTTGTTTTCGTTAGAAAGAAGGCGGCTAAGAGGAGACCTTATTGAAACATATAAGATGATTAGAGGTTTAGATAGGGTGGACAGTGATAGCCTTTTTCCTAGGATGGAGAAAGCTAGCACGAGGGGACATAGCTTTAAATTAAGGGGTGGTAGTTATAGGACGGATGTCAGAGGTAGGTTCTTTACCCAGAGGGTGGTAAGGGTATGGAATGCCCTGCCTGCTGCAGTTGTAGATGCGCCAAGTTTGGTGGCGTTTAAGAGGTTAGTAGATAAGTTTATGTATGAAAAGGGAATGGTTTAGGTTAGAGGGTCATTGCTTTTTCCTAATTGGTCGGCGCAACATAGAAGGCCGAAGGGCCTGTTCTGCACTGTAATGTTCTATGTTCAGCCCATTTCAGTCAATTAAATGCATTGCATTAATTTTTGGGCCTTGATAAAGATGGAATCGGCAAGGATCCGGATTGTAAACAAGCACAACGCAGTAGTAAAATCAGGTCTGCTTTTTAAGACAGGGTGAGGAGAAATTAATTTTCTCAAAACATTTATGGAGTTCTCTATCCCAAAGAGCAGAAAAGGATGGGTCACTGAATACATTCAAAGATGAGTTAGACAGACTTTTGACTGACAGTCAGGGATCATGGGAAGCAGCCAGGAAAGTGAAGCTGAAACCGCAATCAAATCAGCTATGATCTCATTGATTGGTGGAGCAGATCAAAGCACCAAATGGCTATTCCTGCTTCTTCTGTTCTTATCTGTTGTTAGCAAGACTTTATTTGCAGATTGGAAAACATATGATCTAAGTGAGCAGTTGCCACAGAATTATCCAAGCATAAAAGGTTTTAGTTTTATAGCCCTGTTGCACTGAAGGGAATAATCACTTGTCTTTGCTGTATGCTCTCTGTACTATTATATTTACAATACGATGCATAATAGATTGAGAGTGTTCATGCCTAGTAGCAAACCAAAATGCTCTGGCATAATTAGCATATATTGTTCCCCAAGTCATAGCAATCTATTTTGCAATAATAGCAAATGCATGCTTACAATATTTCTTTCCCCAGTATTTCAGTACCAGCATTACTTCATTTAAAATTAATGGATTAACTTAACAGGTGAAATTTTCACAAAAAATGACAAGACACCAGGTTCTGGTTGAAAAACAGCATGTTTCTCCTGAGAGAAGCAGCCAGGTTTTGTCTCCAGATCTTCTGACACTGTCAAAGAAAAATAGGGAGGTTGTTTTGCTCCATTATTCCTCAGGGGCAAAGCCTAAAGACTTTGGCAGGGCTGGCTCCATAGAAAGTAGTCACCCAATCTCAACATTATGAGACAGGTTCCTGCTCCACAACAGACATTTCTCACCCTATCCTATCCTCATCTTTATCTCGGGCAATTCCCATTTCATTGTTGCACTTTGGTCCTGCTCCCTACCAGGCCTGTAAAATCCCAGCCATGTTCACTGTGCATTATCAGCTCATTCTGAGATCTTCACAGTGCAAATCTCCTTTTGACCCTCTCATGTGAGTTAGCATCCATAAGGGAATTTACGCCTTAGTCAAAGGGGCCTGGAAAATCCTAGAAAAATGGCATTGGCAGGTGCAGCCAAAGGAGCTTGGTGAGATGATATCATGTAAGTTGTTAGTGGATACAAATGATCTTCCTGACTTTGAGTGTCACTGATACAGGGAGGGGACAATTGCATCACAAGTAAATGTTGAAGTAACGTTTTTTGGCTGTTCTCGTGATATTTTCCATTCTTGTTGTCAAACCCACTCAACATGATCGGGAGCAAAAATTTTCAATCTAAGTCTCATCAACCATGCAACTTATGTGCTACTTGATGTAATCAGGTAGAGAGGAACCTCTCTTTTCACACATCCCTGTGTAAAAGGGAAAGTCCTTCCGGAATGCCACCTTAGTGTGGTGGAGTATGCTCTCTCAATCCAATGAGTAACATCACTGGGAGCTCCTTGCTCCTTGATAGGGTTACCCGTGGCAGCACAGTCAGGGGGAGGTGCCAGACTAAACAGTCCTTAGTAGCAGAACAGCTAAAGAAACAATGTGCATCTCATTAACTAAGAAGGCAGAGGAAGGCTGCAGTGGCCAAATGTTTTCAGTCATTGTGGTTCGACATATTATCAAAATCTGGTCAACCTGTCAGGGTCACATAGACAATGACAGTGGCTCAAGCATTACACCATCCCCACCCTTCCTCAACTCTCCCACCATGTTAAACAAAATTGTACAAAGCTTTTACCTGGATTGATTTGACAAGTTAGATGGTGTATGACCTGTACTGAAATACAGAGCTGGCGATGTTCCCATGTATTTGTCATCCTTATCCTTCTAGGTGGTAGAGGCCACGACATTGAAAAGTGCATCCAAAGGAACCTTAGTGAGATGCTTTCATGTATCTTGTAGATGGTATACACTGCTGCAATTGTGCATCAGTGGTGGAAAGAATGAATATTGAAAGTAATGGATGGGGTGCTAAACAAATGAACTGTTTTGTTCTGAATGGCATTGAGCTCGAGTGTTGTTGCAGCTGCACTCACCAAGGCATGTGAAGAGTATTCCAGTAAATTCCTGACTTGTGTATTGTTGATGGTGGACAGATTTGGGGAATCAGGAGGTGCATTACTCACCACAGGATTCCTAAACTTGGACCTGTTGTTGTAGTCACAGTATTTATATGGCAGGTTGAGTTCAATTCCTGATCAATGGTTTTTAATGGGGGTTTTAGTGTTGGTAAGGCCACTGAATGTGAAGGGGAAATAATTAGATTCTCTCTTGTTGGAAATGAACATTGCCTGCTAGTAGTGAGATGTAAATGTTACTTTTCACTTGTCAGCTCAGGCTTCAATATTGTCCAGGTCTTTCTGCATATGGACACAGACTGCTATTGTATCAAGGGCTTGGCAGATAGTGATAAAAATTGTGCAATTATCAGTGAATCACCCCAATTCTAACCTTTTGATGGAGAGAAGGTCATTGATAAAGCAGATGAAATCAGGACATTGCCCTGAGGAACTATTGCAATAATATCCGAGATGAAAGGTGATTGGTCTTCAACAATCTTCCTTTGAGTTACATATGACAATAACAATGGAGAGTTTCCCCCGATCCCTATTGACTCCAGTTTTGCTGGGATCCTTGATGCCTCACTCAATCAAATGTGGCCTTGATGTCAAGGGTAGTCAATCATTTTTGTCTCATTTTAGGTCTTTTATCTATGTTCGAAGAAGGTTGACTTTGGTACAACCCGAAGTGAGAGTCAATGAGCATTTTATTGGTGTGTTACTGCTGCCTGATAACATTGCTGACAACACCTCCCTTCACTTTACTGGTGATCAAAGGTTGACTGATGGGTACATAATTTGCCAGGTTGGGCTTTCCTATTTTGGCAGACAGGACATATCTTGGCAATTTTTCACATTGCTGGCTAACAACCAGTGTTGTATCTGATTTTGGCTTGGGACTTGACAAATTCTGGAGCACAAGTCTTCAGTACTATTGCTTGAACATTATCAGGCCCCATTATCTTGGCAGTATCAGCTACTTCTTTATCACATGAGGTGAGTCTGATTTGAAGACTGTCGTCTGTACTGTTGGGAACCACAGAAAAATTGAGATGAATCATCCATCTGATACTTCTGCCTAGAGATGGATGCAAATACTACAGTCTTGTGTTTTGCACTGTTGAGCTGGAGTCCAGTCTACCTCACTCTGATCATAGAATGGGGATAATTGTGGAGCCTGAAGATAGGTGGATCTTAAGCCTCAGCTGGAAAAGGCAGTCAGTACTGAAGAATACAAAGGTGGCAGGACCTACTTCAGTTCATTAAAGAAAACATTTGTAAAAAAAAACATGGCCCCCAGGGTCAGAGGGCAAATTGTTAGAATTGCCGGGGCTACCTTTCCTATCTACAGACCACTCTCCGGTTAAGAAAATTTACCTCCTGTTTTACCCCTAGGAGTCTGCCTCCACAAAATAATAATGGCGCTATAAAATTGCCTTTAATTGAACCTTTAATAATGGAAATTGGCTTCCATTGGAGCAAACAACTTCTTGGCATCTGTTAGTAAAATACTCAGGAGACGGCATGCCAGAGAGCTTACCCGATGTGTCTGCCCCTCACTTTACTAACACAGTGTCTCCCATCCCGCCTCCCAGTCCTGATAAAAACTGATCACTGTTCAGAAATGTTGGTGAACAGTTGATTAGAGAAAATGATGGACAAATGAGTTCAGGAAGGAGAGACATGTGAAAGTGAATATTTTGTAACTTAGCATGGAGAAAAAATCAAAGAGGTTCGATGGAACACTTAGCCACAGCAAAATCAACAGCATTAAAAGGGATAAAAGAAAGAATGGTATATTTCTATTTTATACGTCTCATCTTGTTCCAGAAATGCCTTAAAATGTGCCTTTAAACACAATACATGACTTTTAAGTTCAGCTAGTATTGTTACAAAATCTTCTTGGTGCAAGGAAAAGGATTGCTAATGATAATAGTTGGTCCATCAACTTTTCAGTCCGAGGGAGAAAGGAAAAGGTGATTGCTTATATAAATAATTCGTGATTTGTCTGCAGGATCCATTCAATCAGCCTATGCAGTGATTTCAGCAATATGTGCAAGATAAGCAATTGCAAGTCACCACTGCAGAGTCATTGCAAAGTTATGTATTTGCTGCGAAATATTTAGTTTGTATTATCTTTGAATAAAAATTCAGAATGAATAATTCATTATTTTGATTCTATGCCAAAAATAACATTTTTGAAATGTTTAAATCTTGCTTAACCTCCTGTTTATGCTGCTTCATACAAAATGTGCGCTGTCTCTGAGGCTGTGCATCAGCTCAAATGATACAAGGTTTGCAGTAATGCAACTGATGCCAAGGAGCTTCCACTGGGGAAAAAAAATAGCCATAATCAGGAAAGGAAAGCTGATTCTGCGACAGGAAAGAAACTGCTACTGTGCTTCACTCTCACCTCAATACTCTAGCCCTTTGCTGGCACATCAGCAGTTGTGTCACTTTGCAAAACTGTGCTGTAGATGTGCTGTTATAAAGTAATAAATCAGTGCCTTGACAAACAAGTGAATCACAAAAAATGACTGAGGTGATGCAATTTATGTGTTATGGTGCCACATTTCCCAACTTCTGTCCAAAGGGCATTCACTGATGTTATCAGTCAATAACACCAGTGAAAGTAACATGTGGCATTGATTCCTGTCAGACCTTTAATAAGTTATAGAACTTTGGAAAATACATATCTCACGTAGACCATTACAAAAGGTCTGAGACATACTATTGCTGAATCATATTTTGTGTTTGGAATACATAAAAATAGAAAAATAAATAGTTTTCAATTGCTGAAAGGTCAATAACAAGAAGGCGGAGATTTAAAGCAATTTGCCAAAGGATTAGAGGAGACATGATGAAAAAGAATTTTCCACAAGCAGTGAGCATTTGGAATGCACTGCTTTATAAGGTACTAGATACAAATTCAAAAGGAATTTTCAAAAGGAATTTAATAAACAAAATAAGGGAAATATAATTGCAAAAGACAGTCACACCCAGCAAAAAGAACCCTGACTCTAAAAGATTATCATCTCAGACAATGCAGAGGCTAATTTATTTCACCTTCAAGATTACGAGTTGATTCACCCATTCCAACCTGCTAAGTATTTGGCATGTTGGGCTGGGAGATGCTCATTTGTGGGATTCAGGCAAGCATTCCTGACATGCAAGCTTCTCCCACCTCTGGATACCCGGCACGATCGGGATTATGCAGGGAACTGGTGGGAACAGCAGGTAAGTAACTTTAATCTATTTTTATTGTGATTTAATTGTGATTATCAGGCCCGGGACTGAATTCTCTGGGCCCAGTTTCATCTCCCCCCCTGCCAAAATAAATTCACACAGGTTGGGTTCAGATTAGCTCCCCACTTTTGGAGAACTAGTGGGTGACCTTGGTAGAATGAAGAGGGGCAACTGGTGCCCCCAGAGGGTCAGGTGGTGAGAGTGTGGTGCTACTTCTGCCCATGCCCCCAGCACTTCCCAAGGGGCAAAGTGCCCATGCCCAGGAATCTTGTTAGTGTCCACTAAACATTGGAGAGAGCCAAGTGATGGAACCTAGGGGGCAATTGGTTGGGGTGGAGGGTCCCGTTGCCACTCTACAGACAGGACTGATTGGGACTTGAGGGATGCCAGCGATTGGGGTGGGCTGGGGGCGGTGGTCTGCCGGGTGGTGTATCTGCTTCCCATGATGTCTGCCAGAGTGGTAGTCTGCCTCCTGCAAGACAGGGGTCTGCCTGGGATTGGAGGGGATCGCCATTGCTGGGTGTCGGGAGGCTGGAGATCAGAGCGTTCTGGGATGGGGGGGGGGGGGGGGGGGGGTAAGGTCTGGCCTAGGAATGGGAAAGGGGCTGCAAACAGAGGGCAGAGTATGGAGTTGCCAGCCTAGCCAGCAATCAAGCTGGCCAGCAAACAGGAGGTCAACAGATCGGGGCCACTGTGCATGTGTCAGATTCTGTGTGAGTAGGCCCAGTCTCTGATCTTTTAATGACATTCACAATTATGACTTTTGCAGTGCACAGAGTGTGGGAAATTTGAGTCTGAAGTTGCACTGAAAAGACAGTCATGATTTACACCATTTTTTCCACAAATTCAGCACTTAGAACTTTTTTGGGAGAATTGTCCCCAACATTGCTTCACTGTAAGAACCTGTCCACAATTTTTGTTTGAAAAAGTCAGAAACTTCCACCTTCCATTTGTCTCCAAAGAACCAAAAGAGAATCCTTCAGACCTACAATGTAGTTCAATTTTACTGGGTGTGGCAGGACTGTAGTGCATTGGTCTTGGAACTGCTTGGCTCTGTTCATTTCAATGCTGCTTCTGTTGTTTATTATGAATGCAGTCCTGTGTTGTAGCTTCACCACACTTCATTTTTTGGTACGGGTCAGTGCTGCAGGTGCTCTTGCAAAACTGAAGTTGGTCACCTGATTTGATGTAGTAGTAGAGTGAAGGATGATAATCCACAGTGCTCATTTGTGTTACTAGATTCTGAATCTATTGCATTTAGCACTGTGGTACTGCCACACGGTATGACAGAAACTGTTCTCCATGTAAAGATGGCATTTATCTCTACAAGGATTGTATAGCAATAACTGCTACCAATACTGTCATGGACAGAAGCTACTACACTGTTTAGGTAGATGAAGACATGACCAAGTAAGGTTTCTCCCTTGTGTTTCTTCTGTCACCACCTGTCACTGACTCTGTTGGTTGGCTTGATCAATAATGGTGCTGCTGATTTGGTGATGGACATTGAAGTTCCTCACTTGTTACTTTTAGTATTTTTTCTAAGAGGAATATTGCAGTTTTTTAAAAATATATTCTTTCGTGGGATGTGGATATCGCTGACAAAGCCAATATTTGTTGCTCTTCCATAATTCCCTTGAATAGAGGGCAGGTAAGAGTCAATTATACTGTTGTGGAGTCCAGTTTAGGCCATACCAGGTAACACTGGTAATTTTCCTTTCCTACAGAATATTGGCAATCCAGATGAGTTTTTCCAAAACTCAGTGATGGTTTCATGGTCACTATTACTGATATTAGCTCCCAATTCCAGATTTTTTATTAATTGAATTTAAATTCCATCAGCTGCCATGATGGGATTTGAATCCATGACCTTGGCCCATTAACTTGGACCTCTGGATTACTAGTGGTAGGTAGTAATCCATAAGGATTCCCTTGCTCAGTACTCACCATCCTAACTTGTGTTATGTCGCCGTTCCTTTGCAGTCACTGGATCAAAATCCTGGAATTCCCTCCCTAATGGCATTGTGGGTCAATCCACTGAACATGGATTGCACTGATTCCAGAAGACAGGTCACCACTATCTTCTCAAGGGCAACTAGGGATGGGCAATAAATGCTAGCCAGTCAGCGATGCCCAAGTCCCACAAATGAATTAAAAAAAAACTGACCTGATGCCTTGAAACGAGCAAATGTTGAGGGCTCCTAGGACAATTCCCTTCAGAATGCTACCAGTATATTTCCACTTCTGATGGATCCATCCTGCTGATGGGCCTGGCACATGCAGGGATAGTGATGGAAAATTGGCTGAAGGTACCATTTTGAGAGTTTTTTTGCTATTAGTCTCTATCCCTTTGTCACATCAGGAGCTTAGGTCATTGCCAGGTGGCCAATACAATATTATTCATCTTGTATGTTTTCATGGTAGATTGAGACAGAGGACAGTTAAGAGACAACCACATAGAGATCAGACTATGTAAGGGTGGAGAGTTTCATTTCCCAAATGGCATGAGTAAACCAGATGGATTTTTCCCACATCTTAGTAGTTTCTTGGTCACCATGTGTGGAGGTCAGAGGTCTCAGCTAGAGGATGGAGAGCTGGTAAAATGCCCATATCATCTGGTTTTGGGAAGGCCAGCTGCATCTTCTGCCACTTAGCAGTAGGTTTTCCTTTGGGATCAAGGACCCCAGGGGAAAGATTTGGCTGGCTGAGAGCTGCCAGCTTCTGGATTCAGCAATACCACTAGGGAAGTGGTGGCTGCTACTGTTATGACACTAATCTAATGCCTTGGATTGAAGATGGACCCAGTCACAAGGAAGTGATGACAAGAAGGGGCCGCAGAGTGGGAGGAGGGTCAGAAGCAAAAGCAGGCTATTGGTTCTCAGCAGGTTCTCCTTCCCAGTGCCAGGTTCCTTGATCAGGCAGAGAGGCCTTTGAATGAGGACCCAACCCAAGAGTCCATGAGTAAACACACTCCAGAAGTTGCTTGTTAGGCTGTCTGCCCATCATTCGGATAACAGTAGGGGTGGCAGAAATGTTCCTTAAATAGGTATTGATTCCTTACATAAAGGCCTCAATTGGTGCCGGCCAGGTAGCAATCCAAGGGCCTTCCTTTACTGGAGTGAAGGCAGGAATGTGTCAGGGTCCCGATTAACGTAACCCCTGTGACCACCCAGTGCATTACAGGTAGGACACAAGATTCTGTCTGACACTAACAGCTTTCTTCTCTTTCCAGATTTAATTATTCAACTAGATTTAAAATAGGCGAGATAGGTGTGATGCTTGCAATGGTTAAAGGTGTGTTGCAGTGGCTAGGTAAGAGGTGTCGAGGGGGCAGGGTATCCAATGTCAAAAGCTCTGTCCACTCTTTGCAAAGACTGGTCAATGGATCACAGTTATTTCTCCTGGTTAGCTATTTTGAGCTGATTTCCCCTTTTATTTACTTGTACATTTCTGCTGGTTTTGTACTTTTTTTTCTGTTAACATGGCTTTCTTTAACAAGTTATATAAGATAATTAACTTTGGTGTTTGCCTGTGTACATTATGTTGGAACTTTATCTCTCGGGGCTCTGACAATATACTGGGATGTGCAGTGTCAGGATTGTCTGCACACATCCATTGAATTGTCATTGTCTAGTATAGCGGACTCTGCTGGATTTAAATGAACTGACTTTGTCATTTCCAATGCTGCAGGATTTTATCTTTCCCATTTCCCCCATTCACGGACATCTGCTGCTGAAAGCAATCAACCAGTCTCAGCACAAGGGAAATAAAATTCACATCTAATATTGAATGGAGACTTTTTAGATTTTAATGTGAATTTCTATACTTATGGCTGAATATAATGATACCATAAATCACAGCCAGAGTGGAGATCATTGGATAATTTTTTTGTCAATTATGCCCAAATACTGCACCATTAAATGCCTTTGATTGGGTCTTAAGCACATAATTTGCACTTTGTGACAATTCATATCTTGCCCAAGGAATAAACTTATCTTTATTGGGAAAATTTGCTATGGCTTTAGTCATATTTGTTGTATTGTTTAAATAGACTTAATTGCTGCATAAAAAGATAATTGGCTGGACGGCATGGATATTCTGGACGATCTTAACAGGGCAGTTGTCAGGGAGCCCAAAAATGTAATGGCATTAGTGGGAAGAAGCTGGCAGTTCAGAAAATGTCGTGGTCCTGATGCATTTGATGCCAGAATGTCATTATCATTCTTTTTTTTGTCATCCTGCCTGCAAGTCAGCAGCAGGATTGAGAGATTAGTTCCTGGCAGCAGGCACCTGCGTAGCAGATTGGAAGCATGTGCCCTGCTTTTAATTTTTTTTAATCTGCTCCCCACAATCCTTACTGTGGGGATGGAGTTAATGTACAATATAATACACAGAATATATAGGCAGCACGGTGGCACAGTGGTTAATACTGCAGCCTCACAGTGCCAGGGACCTGGGTTCAATTCCTGGCTTGGGTTGAGTTTGCACGTTTTCCCAGAGTCTGTGTGGGTATTCTTCGGGTGCTCCAGTTTCTTCCCACAGTTCAAAGATGAATTGACCACGCTAAATTCTGCCTCAGTATACCTAACAGATGCTGGAGTGTAGCAATGGAGGGAATTTTCACAGTAACTTCATTACAGTGTGAATGCAAGTCTAGTTGTGACCAATATACAAACTTAAACATAGAACAGTACAGCACAGGAACAGACCCTTTGGCTCACAAATGTCAAATCTGCTTTCATACTGGCTGCAAAATTTGAAATTTAATGGCAAGATCTCATTTGATTTTTCCTCCTCCATTTTCCAGTCAATAATGGGGAATGTTTGTCAGTTAGGAGGCTGGTGGCAGAGTCACAACTATGGAACAGAGAGAAGGGAGGGAGGAAATAAAGAGAGAAATTACAGGGAAGAGGGGTTTGAAAAAATTATATGGGGTGGAGATTATGGAGTGGGGTAGAAGATTGTGGAGAGTGAAGGACGATGTCTTGACCGGCATGGAGGAGCCATTCCTACTCCTCCTGTTGCGCATGCACTACTGGAAATACACCTAACTGCTGGATCCAGTCTTCACACCTGCATCCAACTACCAGGTTTCTTGAACACTGGGAATCCTGACTGGAGACATTAAATTATAACTTTTTAGCATACAACTTCAGTAGCCTGTCTCCTTCAGCCTGTCTCCATTGAAATTGGAAATACGAGGCAGGTTGGACTGAGTTTCAGATTTTTGAAAATTTAATTTGCATTCTTGCCTTTTTCCATCATAGCAGATATTTAATGTCTCTCTTGTTGTTTAGGTTCATGCATGGACAGTTGTCACCTATGTGTGTCACTACCTGCTTTCCATATGGTCACATACCCCAATACCAAATCAATACCTTTAGCAGAGAGAAAGTTTGAGGCAGAAGGAAAAAAACAATAAAATATATTTGGCCTATCAAGCTCAGTCTTCCATGTATTATCTCGACCACAGATGCTCCAATTTAGCCCCAGGAGAAAACACGCTCTGCATAAACACCGTTTAATTTGATGGGGCACAGCTGAATCACAGAAGAGGCTGGAAAATGATGTTGTGCTGTGTTTTACCTTTGTGCCCTGATATAATTTAACAGAGAAGAGTAATGAATTGGTTGTCCTCCATTGCCTGCTCCCCTCAAAGTCAAAACTGTTCTCAGCTTTTACTTTGCTTTATTCTTTCATGTAGGAATCCACTGTTAAACTGGCTTTTGGAAATTAAAGCAAACTCACAGAGATTTTGTTTAACTTTACAGAATAAAGAAGGAAAGATGGTTGCAGGAAGGAGCACATCAGCCCCATTTTTGGATGTTTGAAGGCAGCTTCATCTCAGAGGGGGGCAGGCTGCTTGGCAGGTTATGACAATCAATCAAGACCAATGCAGTCTCCAGCACAGGAGACAGACTTTAAAAAGACCCAAATTTATATTGTACCTTTCATGACCATTGGGTAATGCAATGTACTTCACAATCAATGAAGTACTTTTGAAATGTACTTGTTGTAATGTTACAGAACATTAGAATGATTTGAGGAAGTTATGTAAAATGTCCTTACAGTAACAAACTGCTGCGTAGCTCAGTATCCTGTGAGACCTAGCTGAGACTACATCCCCTACACCAAAGCAAAATGTTGTGCATGTTGAAAATCAGAAGTAAAAAAAGAAAACTCAGGGAATGCTCAGCATCTTTGAAGAGTGAAACAGTTAATATCTTTTCTAAGCAGCTCTGACGAAGGGTCATCTAGCCTCAAAACATTGGCTGTACTCTCTCTCCCAAGATGCTATCAAACCTGCTGAGATTTTCTAGCGTTTTTCTGTTTTTGTTGTGTTGTTAATATCTTGTGATGATGAACTTTGTCAGATCTGACCTCTTGATGTTCAATCAGAACAGAAAGTTCAACAAACCCTTTATTACATTTCTGGCAAAAGGTCTGTGATGATTAACATATGATATATTTGCATATTTCTTAGGCAAAATTTATTCCAGTATAAAACAGCAGATGGGTTTGAATACTGACAGATTATTATGGTTGTAAACTGGCTCCTACCATTATAGATATGCTATAGTATAAAGTATATGTATAAATATGCATTGTTTGCACCCAATTTGAAAATTGTCATTTCCAAATTCATCAGCTTTACAGATAGATTACTTCATAATTCAATGGTAAAAACTTTGGATTCCACTTTCTAAATTACGGTTAAAATTATATAATGTCCACAGTTTATAAAGACGGTTAATTTTGTCAGGGACTGTGGTATAACAGAATGGTATATTTTGCATTCACCTCCAGTCTCTGTAGTTTGACGACACAGCAGTGTGAAAGATTTGAATAATTATAAATATGCAGTGAGTTTCCAGCCTGAATTGGGCCTGAGCTGTGAGGCTTACCCTGTGCAAATGCAACTCACAGAGGTTTTAATTAACTTCACAGAGTAAAGAGAGAGAAACAGATGAAAGAAGGAGCACATCAGCCTCACTCTTAGATGGTTGAAGGTATCTTTCTCTCAGGAAGGGCAGGCTGCTTATTAACAAGGTGAATACAGTCTCCAGCTACATGCAGAAGGCCTGGAGACAGACTTTAAAAAGACCCATATTTGTATACTGCCTTTCATACCATTGGATAACCCAAAGTGCTTTACATTCAATTAAGTACTTTTGAAGTGTAGACCAGAATTATACGATTGTTCATTGAGCAGGATTTCTCCTTCCCTCTGCAGGGAATGGTGATTTAGCTTAGAGCCTAGTTCTCTGACCTTGCTGCAGCAGGAGCATGGCAGGGCCAGCCGGTAATGTCGTGCCTGTAAACACTGATGTAATATAGGATCATGGCAGCTAATTTGCATTGAGCTAACTCCCACAAACAGCAGTGTGATAGTGATCAGATAATCTGTTTCTGTGATTTGTTGAAAGAATGAGATTGACAAGGACATGAGAGATAACTCCCCTATACCTCTTCAATACAGTGGCATGGGAGCTCTTAAATCTACTCGACAATATGTAAAATTTCCCAGGTGTATCCTATCCACAAAAAGCAGGACTTTCCGATGTGGCCAATTACCCCCCTATCAGTCTACTTGTGAGCAACAGCAAAGTGATGGAAACAATCTTCACTGATATTCAGTTCCACCACGGCTTCTTGTTTCCTGACCTTCCTACAGTGTTAGTCCAAATATGGTCAAAAAAGCTGAACCTGGGACTTGAGAGTGATTGACACTGACATCAAGTCAGCATTTCACTTTTGTGGTGTCGAGGAGTCCTAACAAAATTAAAGTCAATGGGAATCTGGGGAAAACTATCCATTGCTTCTTGGTCTCCTTGCTTAAGTCATGACACATGGCTGGCTTGGACTTCATCAAATACACAAAGTTGTACATGACCTCTGGCATCTCTGCCATATTTTCTCTCACCTGTTCCGGCATCTCCAGCAGCCTTTTGTGACCCGAAAAGAGACCGACTAGTAGCATGGGATTCAGGAGGGACTGGTCCCCAGCAGTCTTTAATTGTTAGGAGGATTGTTAGCCTTCACATACTCCATCAGCTGTCAGGATACATTCACCAGATTGTGCTCCTGAATTTAAATCCTTTGGGCCCTGTGTGGATATCACTGCACTCAGGGGCTGTGGAAGAGGTAGTTAACAATGCACCCTCTGGGGCAATGGTGTCATCGTACCAAAAGGAGGAGTCTTCAATCTTCCAGAATGGCTGGGGCCTGAGTTACAGATGATGGGTACCTATGTTGGAGAAAAGATGAACCACATTAAGTATCAGCACCATCTTTGAGCATATTATGTTTTCTTAGGTCCCTCCTGCCAGATTGGATGCATTCTAACTCTTATACCCAGTCTTTCCAACTTTGTCATCTGCAATTGCTTGGCCATCCTCCTCTCCTACAATCCTCAACAGGGGTGACTAAGTAGTTGCATGTCACGCACTCATCGTCCAGTACTTGTTTCCTTTCTTGCATTTTGGGTCTACCTTCTCCTGTATGACAACATGCAGATTTAGCCAAGCGACAACAAACCCCTTATCTGCATATACCTCCACCTTACATACTGATCTGTCAGTGGTATATTGATTTTTTTGAAGATTTGGATCCAAGCTGGCTTTAGGAAGCATCGTAAAGGGCATGCCCCTGTCTACATCAATGGGACGAAGTAGAAACTTTGGGGAGTTTCAAGTTTTCAGATGTCCAAATCACCAACAATCTCTCCTGGTCCCACCATGCAACACTATAGTTAAGAAAGTCTACCAATGTCTCAATTTTCTCAGAAGACTAAACATGTGTGCTAAATTCTCACAAACTTCTACAGATGCACATAGAGAGCACTCATTTCGGTTGTATCACAGCTTGGTATGGCTCCTGCTCTGTCGAAGACTGCAAGAAATTACAAAGGGGCATTTGTGTAGCCCAGTTCATCACTCAAACCAGCCTCTCATCCATTGACACTGTCGACACTTCCCGCTGACACGGCAAAGCAGTCAGCATAATTAAGGACCCCATACATCCCAGACTTTCTCTTCCACCTTCTTCCATTGGGAAAAAAAATACAAATGTCTAAGATCATGCAGCAGTTTCTTCCCTGCTGCCATCAGATTTTTGAATGCACTTACCTCGCATTAAGTTGATCTTTCTCTACATCCTCGCTATGACTGTAACACTAGATTCCGCACTTTCTCATTTCCTTCTCTATGAACAGTATGCTTTTCCTGTATAGCTCGCAGGAAACAATACTTTTCACTGCATACTAATACATGTAACAATAATAAATCAAATCAAATCAAACTGTTGCATATTTGACTTCAATTATCATGTGGTATTAAAGCCGATCATACATTCAATGGCATGGCCTTGCTTCCCACTTTGCCATTGTGTCAATCTTCACCTTCAGTTTTGCATTATTGCAAATCATGTTCATAACGGTGAAAATCTCACCCTTCCCTATGATAGTGCCGACAGTCGAGTGTTGTTGAAGGCTCAATGCTCTAGGCTCCAGTTCTTGCTGCCATTCCTAAGCTTGAAGGGCTGATTGGCTACAGTATGGCTGGTTGCAGAGGAAAATTATGGTGGTTTCGATCTGCAACATTTTGCAAAATAATTCCTCTTGTCACATTTATTGCAGAGCGTACCAAATGCCAAATATGCTGTTCTATTTTGAGGGTGATGGTCACCACAGTTGAGTTAGGATATGACCTGTACCATGAAAACTTCTTTAATTCCTTGCTTTTTTTTTTCTGATTGGTAATTTAGTAATCAGATGCTGATGGCTGTTTGCAGGATTAAATATTTCACTGGTAGCAGCTGCTTGTGGACAACTCAGTGGATCCCAAATTCTAACAGGTGCTAAATGTAGAATCACATAGCACAAGAGGTCCTTTGGCCCATTGAGTCCATAGTTTCTTTGCTAATAATTTCAAGGTGTGTTTGCATCGATTGACCTGGTCTTTGGTTTGTAGAGTTAAACACGAGCCTGTCAAGTATTATATTCCTTACCAGAAGGGAAGTGTTTTCAAACTTTTTAACTCTTTCTTTTCCTCTGTTTGAAAGACAAATTATTCAAATTTTCCAATGACCATCAGACATGGTAGCACAGTGGCTAGCATTGCTGCCTCATAGTGTCAGGGACCTGGTTTCAATTCCAGTCTTGGGTGACTGTGTGGAGTTTGCACATTCTTCCCATGTCTGCATGAGATTGTTGTTAGTACAGGTGCAGTGGGCTGAATGGTCTTCTACAGTGTAGGGAATCTATGATTCAAAGGAGATGTAAGCTTGTACTTTTTGATTTGCCAGATAATCCTGTGCCATAATACACTCCTTTCCTAACTTTGCCCAGTTGTCTGCAATTTTTCATTGAACATGAGAGGATCACTGCAGCAAAATCCTTGTGCCACACTGCCAACTTCAGACATCATATAAGTGCTGAGTTCCAATGACTGGTAATCAAGGGCATACAACAAACAATAGTTTATTCATGAGCTGAGCTGCACTTACACGCTTCTATTCTTCCCAAGCTCTGTGGAGAACTCCCCAGATTCTGTCACAGAATCATCAATTCATAGAAATCCTACAGTGCAATATGAGGCCTTTCGGCTTATTGAGTCTGCATCAACCACAATCCCACCTGGGTCCCATCCCCATAATCCCATGCATTTACCCTAGCTAGTCCCCCGACACTAAGTGACAATTTAGCAATCCAACTAATTTGCACATCTTTGGACTCTTTAAGTAGCCATGTCATCATGTGGCCACTCAATCTACAAAACAATTTGACAGCACCTAGACTCTGTAAAGTTCCTCCTGTGATGATGAAGGATAGGAGTACCTCACAGGGTTAAATTTCCATGGAGCAATGACTGCTGTAACTTCAGCAGAAGTTGAAAAATTGACACAAGAGTTTTTTTTTACTGAAGGTACGGTTGACCGGCTGAACCCCAGTGGAAGTTAATAGCGTATCACTCATTCTACAATTGGTGAGTACCTAAGCTTATTTCTAGCTTGCCATGGTAGTTCTGCTGAGGATGTTAGCTGCTTTTCAATATGAAATTCATAATTGCTACACAGTATATTTTATTCACTTCAACAGCTATAATACCAAATCCCCAGCTCCCCACTGCTGTAGTTATATTTCTTTTATGTTTGTCTTTCTGTAGAAGAAGATATAATTTAGCCAGGAAGTTTGACGACAGAAATCAGCATGAATTCTCAGAAGTAGAATATCATATCATGTTGTGTACATTTATCAGTAGTCGCACCTATCAATTGTTGCATCCAAAGGACTGAATGGCACCATCTGGCCTGTCAATTACTATTGTCACTGTTCAGTGCTTGGAGTGTTTGATATGACTCCTGTAAAAAGGAGCCTTTGGTCAATTTCCTCCAGGGATAAAGCAATATTCAAGCACTTTGTAACATGCTCCAGTTTTAAGCCTGGCTGTCTGAAATAGAGGTTTGGGCAAACTGTTAAAATAATCTTGCACCACAACGTACTCCTACACAAGAGTCGCGAACGAATCCCTGTCCATTACACAAACCAACTTCCCATCCATTGACACTGTTTACAGTTCCCCGATCTTAAAAAAAACAGCCAGCATAATTAAGGAACCCGCTCACCTTGAAGATACTCTCTTCCACCATCAATTACAAAGATCTGAGAACACAGAACAACCAACTCAAGAACAATTTCTTCCCTGCTGCCATCAGACTTTTGAATGGGCTTGTCTCACACTAAGTTGATCTTTCTCTATATCCTAGCTATGACTGTAACACTACATTCTGCACTCTCTCCTTTTCTTCTCTATGCTTTGTCTGCATAACATGCAAGAAACAATACTTTTCGCTGTATACTAATACATGTGGCAATAATAAATCAAATCAAATAATAGTGAAGTAATACAGGTATATTGCAATACGCTTCTGCCCACAGCTGTTTTAAATGCACAAATTTTGAGGATGGATGAGACATCTAGTTGAAGGCTTCCCAAATATATTACAATTAAGGCCAAATTTTGGGCCATTTTACCAATAGAAAAGATTGGGGAGAGCATCTTGAGAAGTTGATGTAGTTGTTTGAGGAACACATGCATTGAGAGGTGGAGAAAAATGAGATTGATTGAGGGGAGAAAGATAATGAATGCCGAGCTGAGTGTGTGGTGACAGGATAAAGAAGTGCCAAGAAGAGTTATTGGGTCTGCAAGTTTTAGGATTTGAAAGAAGAATAGTTTGAAGAGACAAAATGATTTTAACGCAGAGAAGTGTGAAGCAATGCATTTAGGGAGGGCAAACAGTTATAGGGAGTACATAATTATATGGAAATATACGAAGAGGGATAGATAAAGTGAGAGACCCTGGTTTACAAGTACACGGTCTCTAAAGGCAGCAATTCACATAGATAAGCTTGTATAAAAGGCATATAAAATGCTCTCCTTCATTGGTAGAGGTTTAAAACAAAAAAGTGAGGATTTTGGAATTGTATGAAGCACTGATGAGGCTACAACTAGAATACTGTGAGCAGTTCTGTCACACATTACAAAAAGGGTGTAATTGCTGCAGAGAGAGTGCAGAGGAAATTTACAAGAGGGTTGCCAGGGCTAGAAAAGTGTAAATCTGAGGAGAGATTGGATAGTTTAGGGTTATTTTCTTCTGAATGGGCTGAGGAATGACTTGATTGAGGTGTATAAAATTATGAGGAGAAGAGATAGAGTGGACAGGATAAAATTGTTTCCCTTGGTGACGAATTCCAGAACAAGAGATATTGATTTTAAGATAAATGGCAGAAGAGGACTTGAGGGAGAACTTTTTTATTGAGAGGGTAGTGGGTGTCTGCAACTCACTGCCCAAGTTGGTGGTGGAAGCAGAGACTGTAAATTCTTTTAAAAATATATTTGGATCTACACCTTAAATGTTGTAATCTATAGGGATATGGACCCTTAGGTTGCAGGAAAGTGGGATTAGAAAGGGCACCTGTGTGTCTTGGGTTGGCATGGATAAGACTGTCCAAATGGCCCCCTTTTGTGCTCTAGCTTTTCTATAATTCTATGGTTCTAATAGGAAAAAAGACAAAGATGTACTTGGTATAGGAAAGAGAGGTGATGCAGAGTTCCTTTGTAGTCATGTGCCTTTGTCCCCTAGTTATGGACACAGGGGTAGACTATTCAGCTTCTGGAACCAGTTCTATCATTCACTGAGATTTTGACTGATTTATATTTTTATACCATGTCCCTGCTATTTTATACCCTTGTTTAAAAAAGTTAGTAATCTGAGAGAAGACTAAATCTGTATATAGTACTCCGGACATTAAGGCAGTAAGTGCTAGAAAATCCCAGCATGTCTGGCAGCTTTTGTGGAGAGAGAAACAGAATTAATATTTTGAGTCCAACAAGACTCTTCAGATCACTGCAGTATTTTGCTTTTATTTTAGTACTCTCAGTGTGGACTCATAAATGCCTGCACAAGCGAGAAAACTGATGTAAATCACCACTGTTTACTCAGTGCAACTTCAGACCTGTATCTCCTATACTCTGTACAATGCAGAGGTCACATTTGTGAATATCATTAAATGCTAGTGGCGGGGGGTGGGAGGGGGGGATGCGGCACCTATTTATGCCAAAGAATCTGAAATCAAAAGTATGAACGGGAACCCACGCATGCATACATCACTGGGAGATCACTGAAAAGACCTCCCAGCATCCAGAACATTGCCATTCAACCCCCACAGACATCACTGGTCCCCAAAACCCCACAGATGTCACTGACCCCCAAAACATCACAGATGTCACTGGCCCCCACAATCCTAGTAAGAAGTCTCACAACACCAGGTTAAAGTCCAACAGGTTTATTTGGAGTTCTGGGAATTCCCCACTCACCTGACGAAGGAATAGCATTCCAAAAGCTAGTGGCGTTTACTACCAATAAACCTGCTGATCTTTAACCTGGTGTTTTGAGACTTCTCAGTGTGTTTACCCCAATCCAACGCCAACATCTCCATCCCATAACTCCCATAGGTGTTGTTAGCCTCATTGCTGCCTCTCTGCATAGATAAATCGCTGGCCCTCCTCCCCACACAGACGTCGCTGGCCCCCACCCGACACGGACATCACTGACTCTCCTTCTCACACAGACATCGCTGACACCTCCTGCCCATGTGGACATTACTGGCCCCCCTTCTCACACCCACACACAGGTATGGCTGCCTGTTCACCCCATGTCCTAATGGACCTGGATAATGTGGGTATCCCATCCCTCCATCTCTTGAACATATTGGCCTCACTGCTGCTCTGCAGAGAACTTGCGATACACTGACATGCACAACCCTGGTTTGCGAACATTCCTTCTCTTGAATGGGAGCCTTGCACTCCCCCTCAACACTGCAGCTTATTGAAGGGTAGCCAATCAGCACCCCAGTCTAGAGCAGCAGCTGCTTCACCTGGTTAGGCCTCAGTCACACATGGTGCACTCCCCCCACCCCAGAACACCAGCATTCTATTGAGTCCCTGACCACAGCCCACGACAAGACAATGCTATTGCACAGTGCACTGGAGGAGAAAGCTGAACAGGACTCCTTGAGCAAGAATTCCAAACTGAGCCACTTCATTGTCCTAGAGGGGAAGGCTGAGCAGGACTCCTTGAGCAAGAATCCCACACTGAACTACAGCACTGCCCTTGTGAGGAAGTGGAGAAGGCTGAGCAGGACTTCTTCAGAGACTGTCACTCAAAAGAGCTCTAAGAATATAGAAGCCCTCCTCTCCCCACCCACCGCACATCCCAGATATCATGGGCCAGCATCAGAAGACAGCAGGAGGAAGCTCACCAAGCACCTCCAGGACCTACATGCAACATTCCCCATATTCTGCTTGCAGCACTTACCTCCTCACACCAAGGCTACTATGGCAGGTTGAAACTTTTATATACATACTCTGATTCATGCCAAAGTGATATCACACCAAAGAGGTGGGAGATGATAACCCGGGTGGAGACTGTCATGTCGATCCTGATAATTGCACGCTAAACTAAAGTAAGTAATGCAAACCAGCAGCACGCTGGTTTTCAGTGCTGTCCCAGCAGCACCATTTTTGTCTGGTTGGGGAGATGCTTGCAGGGAATCCACAAAATGGCTGGCTTGTGCGTTGACCAACCTGACCCACCAGCAAACATGTGTGTTATGATGGCAGAATCACGCCCAAAATATTTGTCCATGGTCTTTAATTTTCTTGTTTCCTACTATTAATTCCCCAGTCTTTTCTCTGAAGGACCAGTAGTCACTTTAGCTATTCTTTCTCTTTTCATGGGCTTGTTGAAGATCTTACTGTCACTTTTTATATTTCTTGTTGGTTACCTCTCATAGTTTAATTTTCCTTTGATTACTCAGTCATTCTTTATTGGTTTATAAAATGTCCCCAATCTTTTTGCTGATGAATAATTTTTGTGATGTTGAATGTCCTTTCTTTCAATTTGATATCATCCTTAACTTCCTTAGTTTTGTCCCAGATGGTGGTGTATCCCTTGGTATCTTTCTTCTTCAATGGGTTATATTGTCATTGAGGCTAATGAAATATCTCCTTAAATTTCTGAAATTACTTCTATACTGTTTTACCTTTCAATATATTTTCCCAATCCACTACAGTCAGCTCTATTTTCCCATCATTGCAATTGCCTTTTTTTTCTAAGCTTAAGATATCAGTTGTGGATCCACATTTTTCACTCAAACTCAATGTGAAGTTCTTTCATGCTACGATCACTCTTGCTGGAGGATTCTTTACTGTGAGATCATTCATTAATCCTGTCTCATTACATATTACCCTAAAATAGCCTACTCTTTGACTGAATCCGGGAGATATTGTTCCAATAAACTGTCATAAATATATTCTACAAGCACATCCTCAAAGGTGCATTTGCAATTTCATTTAAATCCAGTTTATATGAAAATTAAAATCATTCAAGATTATTGCAACATTTTTCTTACAAGCCCCTATTATTTCTTGAATTATACTCTACCCTAAAATGTTGCTAGTGTTGAGGACCTATAAACTACTCCCACCAGTGACTTTGTTCCCTCAGTATTTTTTATCTTGATTCAAACAAATTTTATATCTTGATCTTCTAAGACAAGTTCATTTCTCACTACTATATTGATTTCACCTTTTGTTAGCAAAGGGACTTTGGCTCAGAGTTGATGAATTATAATCAGTTATAATTCCTACTGAGATGCACTGACAAGGGGGGGATGTTGGTTGGACACTTTAATCCAGAAGTCAGTAACAATGCTTAGGCCGTGTACTTTAGAATTAGTCCATGATCATGGGGAGGAAAGTGTGACTATGAATGAGGCAAGTATAGGGATCCAGAAGATAGTCATGGAGGAGCCATAGCCCTTGGAATTTCCCAAGAGGTTTGAGGTTCTTGCAGCCTGTATAAACAAGAAAGAGACTGCAGAAGCATGAGCAAACTGATCATCTCTTGAGGAGTACTCAAGTATGTTCAGTAAAAAAGAATTTAATATTATTAGGGACAGTATAGTTAGGGGATAGACCCTGATCTCTGCTGACAGGAGTATGAGCCCCACAGAGTGTGTTGCCTGATTGGTGTTCTCCCTGTGATTGAGGATGGAATGGAAGAAACCTGCTCCTTTGCCTTTGCTCATAACCGAGATGCCCATGGCCTCCATCTTCATAGAGATGCCCTTGAGGCTTTTCCACGAGCTGCTACACTTGCTTCAGTTCTGAGATAGTGTTTATCTGTCACAGCACCTTATGGCATTTTTGTTTGCTGTGTTGGAGGAACCAAGGAGGTAGGGATAATACTGGCGTGACTCTCTCATCAGCTTCTTTGTCTCCTTCAGTCCTTTTAGGTTGGATGAAATCATCAGTTGGCATTCATTCTGAGATCTTTACGCCATCATTGCCAGTAAGGTCAATATTACAGACAGTCTAACTGTTTCTGTACATATCAGCATGCTGCTCCTACACCCACTCAGATCAATGCTGTACGTGATTTTCTAAGTGATTATTTGGCCACTCTCTCATGGGCTCAGTTTCCTGAGTCATAATGGAGCTCGTGTAGTGAATGAACACCTTCCTTGTCTGCCCGTGACTCTGCACTGCCAACATTCACGAATTTGTCTGCCTCTGATGGTCCACAAAGGCCGTCCTTGTGTGTGACAATTCAGGCTCAATACGTCCACTGAATGGAGCACGGCTGTGTCTGTTTTCTCTCCTCTGAGACAGACTGGCTGCTGTGAACTGACTAAGTTTATTTTATTAAATTTAAAGTTTATTTATTTGAGTCAGAAGTAGGTTTACATTAACATTGCAATGAGTTACTGTAAAAATTCCCAAGCAGCTACATTTGGTGCCTGTTCAGATACACTGAGGAAGAATTTAGCACCTAATGCACCTAATCCACACATCTGGACTGGGGGAGGAAACTGGAGCAACTGGAGGAAACCTATGCAGACAAGGAGAGTGTGCAGACAGTGACTCAAACCGGGAATTGAACCCGGGTCCGTGGCACTGTGAGGCAGCAGTGTTAATCACTCCTTAATCAATCCCACTCCTTAACCTGACAACGTTAAGTAACAACACAGCTTTTCATCATTTCTCCATTACAACAGCATTCCTCAGGCAAAAATCAAAGTGAGAAATGCGACCTTCCCTAAAGAGGTAGATTCTGGCTTAAATTCTGTTGGAATTGCCCCTTATCATGAAGGTCAGATATCCATTCCCTGTACAACTGGGAAGGCAATTCATCATTCAGATGGACTTGATGTTTAAGATTGCCCAGGCCCCACCATTACAATGTCACAATGGCTTTTTGCCCACTCAGTACCCACTGCCCCAGATTTGTACACAACGTTGAAGTTGAGGCTATGCTGTTCCAGCATTGTAACAAATCGCATCTCTTGTAATGCTTTTGATTTGATGGTGACTTGTGGAGTGAATGAGGTAAAGAATTCCATTGGGCTTGAGCTTTTTATACTGACAAGCTGGAGGTGACAGAAACCATTTTGTTAAGTATTGAGCTATGACATTGTGGGCATGAAAGTAATCAGAAATGTTTTGGTGAAAACACGCCTTTGTTAATCAATCTACGCACCCTTTGTTTAAACCGAAATATAAAGAAAATTGGCAGCCCAACCTGATTCAAACTAAATTAAATACAATACAAACTGGACTCTCCTTAAACCAATTTGAAATGAAGAATGGTACAAATAAACTAGCCGACTTGCCTCAGTGGGATAGAAAATATATGACAAGTTAATAGGCTAGGAACTATGTTTTGCTGCAACTGGCGCAGCAGTAATCAAACAGAATCCATGAAAAAAGAGAATGCTGACCATTTGAGAACAGCAATTGCTGGTGACTCAATGAAAGGACAGTTGTCAGCAAAGGGTACGTGTTTCACAATTAACCTGAGGTAGGTTCAGGCTGCATCACTGTCAGAACATCACTGGGTGCTCTGATGGGGTGCCCAGTGATGATATCCTCCGATTCTGGTAGACTTTCAAAAGGAATAGTTGCAGACAACAGTGCGCTTATTATCTGTATGTCTACACATTGCTATGCTGAATATCCCAAGGGGACAGAGGAAACTGGAAAAAGTAAAGGACTGAGGTTCATTTATTCTTAGCACAATCGTACCCAGCCAGGCACAGCTTTTAATACCATCAAACAATTAGAATTTAGCAACCCACCACATCCCTTTACTTGTCTATCCAAATAAGCAATAACGAGGCTATTTCATGAAAGGGAGGTTGTGTCTCAAAAACTTGATTGAGTTCTTTGAGGAAGTGACAAGAAAAGTTGACCAGGGCAGGGCAGTGGATGTTGTATGCATGGAATATAGTAAAGCCTTTGATAAGGTTCCTCATTGCCAGCTAATACAGAAGGTGAATTCATATGGGATCCGAGGTGAGCTGATAAGATGGATACAAGACTGGCTTGGGCATAGAAAGCAGAGAGCAACATTGGAAGGGTATTTTCTAACAGGAGGTCTGTGGCAAGAGATGTTCCGCAAGGATCAGTGCTGGGGCCTCTGTTGTTTGCAATGTGTATAAATGATTTGGAGGAAAATGTAGCTAGTCTGATTTATAAATTTGCAGTCATAAAAAAATTGGGGGAATAGTGGATAATGAGGACTTGCTTGCTGTCACATTCAATCTCAAAAATGGAGAATTCCATCCAGTGAAACTACCCCAGCGAGGAGGGACAAACCATAATTTTCAGTATAGGGACAGGGGCTGTGTGCTTGTTCCGAATCTGGATTATCATGTGGGGTGTGTGGTGCTAGCATTATTAATTAGCATTATATTCTCATCTCATTCCTGCATTTCTCTGTCATGGGTATAGATGATCATAAGATATGACTAAATATTATCCAAAATATCAATTCCAGTCTTAGTAGAAGGGCAGTCTTGCATTGCATGTTCCACCATGACTCTAGTCAGAATCAGGTTCCTAGTCATCAATATGTGGTGGATGACTCTTTTATTTGGGGGGGAGGGTGTGATGCGTTTATATTTTGTCCTTATTTGTAGGGCCAGGTAACAGAAAATCAGTGCTGGGCTTTGTCATTATGTGGCGAGCAATGCTAACAGGTGGTGCCACGGGAATCTACTTTCATTGCTTTTAAAGTAAGTTGCATGTCACCATAAACTTGTGAAGTGTGAGAAGGGAAGCAAAATGTTACTGAAGTCACTGAAATATCCTGCTGTGCTGGAAGGCTGGTGCAGAGCTAACAGGCAACCAATATGAGGAAGTGTACTTTTGCAACAAGTCTTTCTTTCCCAACTAACATTACAGTGCCAGATTGGAAATGAACCATTCGGCATGCCACCTGTCAGTTTAACTGGTTGTGCAAGCAAATGTTGACACTTTTAAAATGGGTTTTGCCCTTGATGAAGCTTGCCATCAAAGCTTATGTTATATTTTGAGTGGGAATATTACAAGTCATTTGAACTTAATGGGAACCCGGTACATTAAACATGATCTCTCATTTGCATCAATGATTTGAGTGGAAGTATGTGAATTTGTAATCCACTTAAGTACCAAAATTATATCAGTTAATTATCCAGAAGTAACTAATCATTTTAAGTGTCAAGAAACTATGACAGCAGATAGAATCAGGAAAGACTGAGAGGCAAAGTTCGAAGCAGGACAGGGGAGCAAGAGGGGTAAGCAGAATTTGAAACTATAAATAGACAATTGTGACATTGGGATGGATTTTACAGCCTCACTCAGGCGAAACAGGAAATTCCTGCCCAAGGTCAATGGATAATCTGGTTGTCAGACCCTCGCTTGCAATGATTCCATAATGAGCATAGTGGTAGCATTCCGGGCATTGTTCCTTATGGGCATGGCCTAGAGTGGACCTGCACTATTGAGACCAAACAGAACCAAATATTAGCCTCAGTTTTATACTGAGTTAACTCACCTCTACCTGGATTCAAAAATTTATCTCAACACCTTTTGATTATTTGTGAGAAAAGCAAATTAAGCTTGAACTCTTGCGTGTACGCAAATGACCCGTGCTGAAAAAATGACCTTAACTAAACAATAGCTGGATGGTTCAGTGGTTAGCACTGCTGCCTCACAGCACCAGGGACTCGGGTTCAATTTGCGGCTTGGATCACTGTCTGTGTGGAGTTTGCATGTTCCCCCTGTGCCTGCGTGAGTTTCCTCAGGTGCTTTGTTTCTTCCCACAGTCCAAAGATGTACAGGTAGGTGGATTGGTCATGATAAATTATCCCTTAGTGTCTCAGGATGTGTAGGGCAATTGGCGGGGTAAATGGCAATAGGTCCTGAATGCTCCATCAGTGAGTCGGTGCAGATTCAATGGGCCGAATGGTCTCCTTCTGGATTGTAGGGATTCTATGACTGTATGATACGTGTGTGGCTGCTGCCTGGTCTCAATGTGGGGTACCAGCTATCAGTATACAGTTCTGCTGGAAAACTGGAATAGCTCCATGCTGTTAATCCCCTGTTGCCCAACTTCAGCTTTGGACTCAGGAGAATGCTGGACCTGGGACTTGCCTTAAGTGATGGAAAACAGGGGCTGGAAATTTATTGGGCAGGAACAAAAACTGACCTATTTTACTGTAAACTTCTATTGGGCATGTACTCAATAGTTTTCTGATAGCAATTGATTGTATAATTAAATAATTATATTTTATTTGAAAAAAATTTATGGCTTCCAATTCTCTGAAATGCCCGACCAAGCCGCTCTGTCTAAGAGCAATTAGAGATGGATGATAAATGTTGACCAGCCAGTGACGTCCATGTCCCACAAATGAATAAAAAGTAATTGGAGTGATTCTTCAAGGTTTGGGTAGTTCATTGTTGGTGGAATTTGTGTTTTCTTTATTCCACTGAGCCATAGAACACTACAGTACAGAAACAGGCTCTTTGGACTTTCTTGACTGTGCCAAACCATTTTTCTGCCCAGTCCCACTGATCTGCACCTACACCATATCCCTCCACACCCCTCTCATCCATATACCTGTCCAAGTTTTTCTTAAATGTTAAAAGTGAGCCCGCATTCACCACTTCATCTGGCAGCTCATTCTACACTCCCACCACTCTCTGTAAGAAAAAGCCCCTGGGATAAGATTTTACATTTCTCAGGCTAAGTATTGCTAGTATTGGGGTAAGAAATACTTTTGAATTTTTCCTATTTAGTGTAAGTTCTCACAATTGTGTGTACCATGATTAGATGTAAAGTTCCCTCTATGCAATTTCAACATGTGACTTAATCCAACTTCGGAGGAGCATTTTAGCTCTGCAATGAAATTTACTCAATCTACTGCTGCACCTGTCCTTTATATATAAATGACACTGTCAACTTAATGCCAAATTGCTTACAAGCTTACGTGCTGTGAGCCCATACCCATTCACAATGGATTTCACATTGAATACTTAAGTCAAAACATACAGAGTTTGAGCTCAGCAGTTTGGGCTGGTTTCAAATCCACCTTTACAAGGTGAAGGACAATGTATTACACAATCTTCACAATATATTTCAACATTTTCGATGTGGTAGACAAGTCTGGCTGCAGTAATTTTAGATGCAAATTTTGTTATAACTTAAAATGTCTACCACATCAAAAATATTGATTCATCGATGTTTTACTTGTATTGATTTATAACACAACACAACTTATGGCAACATCTGGATCAAATTCTCAAATAAGGAAAATCTTGAAGGTAAGTGGCACATAAGTGGAAATCTGGGCTGGAATTCTCGTCAGTGTTTGCTGCTCCCACTTGTGGCCTACAGACCACATTCATGTACAGATTGTTTTGCTGATGCTGCCTCAGATGTGGGTCTCAATGCCACCAAAATAGGCTGAGAAAATGGTCAGCTGTTAAGGTGGGAGATGGAGCCAAGAATGGAATGTGGTACGGGGTGGAAGGGGGAGGGGGGGTGCAGACAGAGGTCAAGATTAGAGTGGAGAATGGGATTATGGAGGGGTAGAGGGGGATGCTGAAAATCTGGGCCTGGAGTTAGTCCCTGACAGCCAATTGTCCACATTCCAGTTCTCCGACTTCTGAGTAAGTTGGAGAAATCCGGGTAGGCAGGGAGGAGGGAATGCGGCTGAATGAGGAGGGAGTGCTCGAATAAGTGAAAGAAGATCAGAGGGAGGGTATGAATTAGTGGGCTAGTGTTGTCGAGTGAGGAGGGACAGTATCAGTGAATGAGTGCCACCGGAAAGAAGAGCATGAGTGAGTTTGTGTGGACTGAGTGAAGCAAGAGCGCACATGAGCATGCATAATACTTACAGCTGTAAATGTTATCCATGTTTTGCAGCTCTCAAATGTTTGGAGATTATTGGAAGTGGTTTCAAGGTTCAGAAAGATTGGCCATCCCTGGTTCAGATGCTTTTAGCATTACTACCACACCAGCATCTTGCTGCCTCACATTCACATAGATTTCTTTTATAATAAATGGTACCAAGTTTATAAAGATAGCTGCATGTTTGGATTAGCATACTACAATATGGTGGTAAAGTGGTTAGCACTGGTGCCTCATAGTGCTAAGGATCCAGGTTCAATTCCAGCTTGGGTTACCATCTGTTAGAGCTTGCACATTCTCCCCATGTCTGCATGAGTTTCCTCCAGGTGGTTTAGTTTCTTCCCACCATCCGAAAGATATGCTGGTTAGTGCATTGGCCATGCTAAATTTTCCCTTAGTGTACACAAACTGGTGCAGGAGTGTGGTGATCAGGAGATTTTCATAGTAACTTCATTGCAGTTTAATGTAAGCCTACTTGTGACAATAATTAATACAATGAGTTAGCTCACTAAAGTTTGGACTGAATATAGCCTAGCCTAAAAAGGAATAAAATTGTCTCTTATTAAATCTTACTTTAAACAAACTGTATAATTTTAACTATGTTTGAGTTAGTATTGATTTATAATGCAATACAACTTCTGGCAACATTTGGAACCAAATTCTCAAATAAGGAAAATCCTGAGGCTAAATGGCACATAAATGGAAATCTGGGCTGGAATTCTACATTTGTTCATGCCAGCAGGGTTCTCCAATCCCTCCAGCAATGCATCCCCGCTGGCGTGGGATGACACCAATGGGATTCCCGCCACTAGCAATATGCCATCTCTCACCAGCAGGAAATACACGGCTGGGAAGCTGGATGTCTATATTGCATTTTATTTGAATAATACTAAGGCATATTGGTGGGGAAAAGTGACCTCTCCAGGTGACTTTGTATATCGATTCAGAACGCCAGATAAAGATGCAGGAGGAATTATCCTCCATCATCACATCTAAGATGGGACATGAAAAAGCAAACAATGGAGCAATATTATGAAGTGTGAGCTCTTGTTGTCTGGAGCTCCTGACTTCAATTTCTTTTTCTTGACCATACAACCATATTTAAATAATGGTGAGAAGTTCAGGTCTGGCTCTGGCTATTTTTCCTCTTGTCTAATCCATTTTTTTCTCACCCACTTGGATCACCATTATGGCAGTAGGCTTCGGCGCAGGAGCATATTGCCTCAGGTCAGAAAGGCTTTTATTGAGACTTCTTCTTTCAATGTTAGCATTACTGCCTCACAATGTCAAAGTCACAGGTTTGAATCTCAGCTTGGATCACTGTCTGTGTGGAGTCTGTAAGATCTTCCCATTCTGCATGGGTTTCCTCTGGGTGCTCCAATTTCCTCCCACACTCTGAAAGACATGCGGGTTAGGTGCATTGGCCAAGCTAAATTCTCCCTCAGTTCACCCAAACAGGTGCTGGAGCATGGCGACTGGGGGATTTTCACAGTAATTTCATTGCAGTATTAACGTAAACTGACATATGACACATAAATAAACTTTAAACTTTAAGCTATGTTCACTCTCCTGTGCAAGCCTTGGATTCTGGAGCTCACCTTAAGATCTTCTTTATCATTTTTGATATTCACTCACTTCTGTTGCTCCCACTCCAGCACAAATCTTTCTCAATTTTTCTGATGAGTTCTGGAATTGGAAGGACATTCACAATTTTGTGTTAAAATGCAATTATGGAAGTTATGAAGTGAAACTTGGGGCAGGTGCAAAATTATTATGCCCACACACAAGTGAGTTAAATATGGGGACTGAGCTGGATGAGATTAGTAGGTTAGCTTTGTATTATGTCTGGACCTTTTAGAAGTTTATTAGTGTCACAACTAGGCTTATGTTAATTAAATTTCTGTGAAAATCCCCTAGTTGATGCACTCCGATAGCTGTTCAGATACATTGAGGGAGAATTTAGCATGGCCGATGCATCTAACCAGCACCTCTATTGGACAGTGGGAGGAAACCGGAGCACTTGGAGGAAACCCATGCAGACGTGGGGAGAACGTGCAGACTCCACATGGACAGTGACCCAACCCAAGAATCAAAGCTGGGTGCCTGGCGCTGTGAGGCATGAGCGCTAAACATTGTGCCACTGTGCTGCCCACAATGTTCCTGACTCCTTGGTATTATTGGTTAAAATCAACCCTTTGGTGTAAATCTGACAAAATCTGGATGGGTTCAAATGTTGCTGTTCTGGTATAACACAAGCAGACACTTGCCTTTTGCAGCACAGGGCAGTGCTTCTTTTCATCATATTGATGGCAGAGCAGCTAAGGATTTCACTTAGATGCAGCTGAAAAACTGATGCAAGAGAATTCACTGAGGATGCAGTTACTGGAGCATGTTAATCCTTTTAGCACAATGGGAGCATGGCCATGCAAGTATATCATTCACTTAAAAGCATTTTAGTTATCTTTCCAAAATCATTTTTTTGATTGTGCTTAAAGGTATAAATATTCCTTTTCATTTTTGATCTTAAAGATGCATGTATTTGCTCACAGCTGACTGAAACCCAGAGAAATTAATTCTTCAGATTAAATGGTCTTACTGTAAAGTATTTTGAAAGGTTCTGGAATCAAACATGATATGAGACTCCCATCATCATTCATTCAACCTCCAACAAGTCAGCTGAATGACGCCAAGCCAAGCAAGCCACCACCGGCTAAATGGTTAATGGAACTAAATGTAGCATATCAGAAGAACTGACAGGCTCCATCTTTCAAAAAGCATCCATTCTAAAACTACTGGGACGACATTTACCAAGTCTGTAACAAAAACAGTCTGGTTCATAAATCCTTTCGCGGTGGAGGCACAAGACAAACACACATGATCAGCCTTCCAACTGAACACAGACTGAAATGGTCAAAAAATACATTGACTAGAACAGCAAGCCAAACCATGAATCCACCAGAAAGGAGAGAACAAGTTAAAACTTATTTACATTCATATAGCTAAAATATGAATAACTCCAAATAATTGTGGTTAAAAATATTTAAAACCTAACAACACTGTTCCAAAGCAAAAATAAAGCAACAAATTATTTGGTGTCAAGCCTCTATTTGCATATTGAAACAACTCTTCAGTATAAATATTAAAGTTTATTTATTAGTGTCACAAGTAGGCTTACGTTAGCACTGCAGTGAGATTACTGTGAAAATTCCCTAGTCGGCACACCCTGGCACCTGTTTGGGTACACTGACGGAGAATTTAGCACGGCCAATGCACCTAACCAGCATTTCTTTCAGACTGTAGGAAGAAACCCAGAGGAGACCCATGGTGACACGGGAAAACATGCCGATTCCACCCAGACAGTGACCCAAGCCAGGAATTGAACCTGCATCCCTGACATTATGAGGCAGCAGTGCCACCATGCTGTTTTTAAGTGAGCAGGCTGACACCATGTTTGTCTGAGAATAGCATCAGGTATGAATGGCATCCCACTCCAATTTCTTGAATGAGGAAACAGGACAGCTGCTGTTTATAAATCTCCTGTCTCATGTACTCTCCCACTGAAAACATACTGGGGAATAAGCCCAATGCTGTTTTCATAGAAGTGGGACTTGTCATGTCCTTCTGTATCTCGCACCCAAACCTTAGGCAGCAAGTAATCTATAAGGTTAAAGAGGTGCACTATGAATTGGTGAACATTAAGTAATATTTATCATGATAAATTCCGCTTCCCTGCTAACATTAAAAAGCTGTCAGCTCCTCCTAGATTATCCACAACATTGATCATTAATATAGTCACCAAAGTGGTAAAATCTTTGTGTTATCTGCAACAGGACCTCCCTTCTTCCTGCACTGAGATCTACATCATAGCTTAAAAATACATTTTGAAGATGTTAGCTGGCAAATATTTAACATATGACATTCATTCACTGTAATGCACTTATTAGCTTGTTTATTTTAAAGCGCCTAATGCTGCTAGCTTAGGAGACAGAGGGAAGTATTAGAGACAAGTTAACCATTTATTTGCTAATAAACAATGATTTCTCATCTTATGACATGAACATTAGTCTATGCAGACTGAGTAGTCATGTGATGACAAAAAGGTTCATATGACAGGACTGTGGATGTACTCCCAGAGCAGGGGTAGAGTACGAATATGGAGTTTTTTTTATTTATTCGTAGAATATGGGCATCGCTGGCTGGGCAGCATTTATTGCCCATCTCTAGTTGCTTGAAAAGATAATAGTGAGCTGTCTTCTTGAAATGCTGCAATCTGTGCACTGTGTGTTGACCTACAATGCTATTAGGGAGGGAATTTCAGGGTTTTTACCCAGTGACTATGAAGGAATGGTGATATATTTCCAAATCAGGATGGTAAGTGGCTTGGAGTGGAACTTGCAGGCAGTGGTGTTCCCATGTATCTGCTACCCTTGTTCTTTTAGATGGAAGTGGTCTTGGAGATATTGTCTAAGGATCTTTGGTGAAATGCAGAAGTGCATCTTGTAGATAATACACATGACTGTTACAGAGCATCAGTGGTGGAGGACATGTGTGTTTTGGATATGGTGCCAGTCAAGCAGGATGCTTTGTTTTGGCTGTTGTCAAACTTCTTGAGTGTTGTTAGAGCTGCACCCATCCAAGAAAATGAGGAGCATTCCATTGTATTCCTGACTTGTGTCTTGGGGATGAATAGATGCATAGTTAGTGAATAAAATGTTCTTTGTTACAAGGCTTTGTTGTTGCAGTGGTAATGTAAGCCTACTTGTAATATTAATAAGTAAACTATTAAACATTTATGGATGATTTGGTCTTAATCTAGCAACTATTCTCAAGTCTTTTCACAACTTATTTTGTCAAAACAGGAAATGGAAATGGGTAGATCAGTGTGGGTAGACCTTCATACAAATTAAGGAGGTATTTTTAACTACTAACACACCTTGATTAAAAGTTACCCTTGTGACTGACTTATGGGGTGGGAGAAGTAATTTCTCATATAACAGGGTTAAATGTTGTGTTTTTCAGAAAGGTCAGGAAGAATTGACAAGGAACTATTCTAACAGTGAGAAGTGGGTACCTGCGATTGGATTAGCAATTAGGTCTCTTACACCATTCAAATTTGGATGATGTAGTGTGGAGAAGACTCATTGATCAACTTTTAACAATTAGAAATAGTTCGCCAGCGACAGAGTCAATTGAGAGTCTACAACAAACTGTGCCAAGTGAAAACCAAGGCATTCCTGAGAATCTAACAATACTAAATTTTATAGACATGGTCTTTTCGATTTTCTCTTTAGTTTGGGTTTCATGCCTCCTTTACACCAATTCCTGCTCAAATAACAACTGTGAAACAACTGTGTAATACAATGCATGGGATTTTCTGCCATGATCACCCCAAAACCGGAAAGACCCGTCTGAGATTTATGGACCTTCGCATGGCCTGCTCCCTGCCAGCTATGACTCCCAAGGCGGGTGAGACAGGAAAATTCTCCCCCTGAAAAAGTCATCATGCAAACCAGTCTTCCATCCATTAATTCCATCTAGACTTCCTGCTGCCTTGGAAAAGCAGCCAGCATAACTGAGGACTCCACATGTACCCCATCTTACCATACCACCTTCATTCATTGGGAAAAAGATACAAAAGTCTGAGAACACATACCAACTTACTCAAGAACAGCGTTTTCCCTGCTGCCATCAGATCTTTCTCTACACCCTAGCTTGGACTGTAACACTACATATTACTTATCTAGTAAATAAACTTAAGCCTAAGATAGAATCCTTAATCTTTTTCATTGTTGTTTGTGAAGGCAGATATAAAGGATGGAGTTGGGGATGTGCCTGACTTCAGCAGGAGAGAAGGTTGAGAGGAGTTTGACTTTTGCTATTTTTGGAAGGTATACAATCCCTGGCTACCAGCAGAGCCCTTAACCATTCATTTGTGTGCAAACTTGCAGACTTTGCGATTATCTGTACCGCAGCTGCTGCATTGTGAAATATGCAGATAGTGGGCAGCCTCCAGTGAGGAAGAGGAAAGGGGGAGAAGGTGGAGTGTGAGGAGATTATGATCAGAAGCAGAAGGTATAAGAGGCACATTGTGGAGGGAGTGCTGCTTAGCAAGAGACAAAGGGCTGCTGAGGACATACTGCAGCAGCCACAGGGGTGAGCATGGAAACACTTACCCATGTGTGTGAGCATTCACTTCCAGTCACAAAGTCACCATGGCTTAGAATGTCTTTGCCTCAGGCTCTTTTTATGCTATGTGTAGGAAGCTGAGTGGTGTGACACAGCCTGCAGCTCCCCATTTTATAAAGGTCTTTACAGATGTGACGTCTGGATATACAGGACAATTCACCACTCACTGCAACAATAAGATCCGAGAATTTGTAGACATGGCATGTTTCCCTCGGGTGCAAAGCATAAACAATTGCAGCCATGTTGTTATCAAAGGACCTTGCAAGCCAGCCTGGGATATTGGATAACAGAAAGTGCTACCATTCATTCTATGTGCAATGCTCAGCAGTGGAGCATCCTGCAACTCTGTGTATGGTTCTGGGGAAGCAGCTATGATTCCTGTATCTACATGCCAGCCACCTTTACAGGATCTGACGCTTTGGAAGGGCTGTTTGGTGACAAAGACTAAAGAAGTGGCTAATAAGGCCAGTTTGAATTCCTTGGACAGACACTGAATATTAGGATAAAGACAACCAAGGGTCATCAAAAAACAAACAATAGGCCTCCTCAAAATATCCCAACAGATCTGGAAGAGCATTCCAGCACACACCATCCAGAGTATGCTGTTTTTTCCATAACTTTGCACTCCAGAGAGGGGATGCACAGCAGAGGAGGAGCCAGGCCAGAACATCCATTCCTCTGATGAGGAGATGGGGGAGGAGGTGAGAAATAAGCACCAGCAAGAAGTTTCTGGATTATTGTGACATGGGAGGCCTTAATCCTCCAGAATAGTTCAAACAATTAAAATGATAATTCTCATCTTGTGCACTATTCCTTCTCCCGTGTTCTCTCCAGGAAACCAGTTCCTCACGTCTTGTAATCACAAGCACAATGTTTATCATTCTCCCCGATTGGATTTTGACACAAGCAAACAAGATCATCCATGGAATGTGTAGAAAAACAGAGTTCAAATGACTGGCAACCAAGATCTTACAATAACTATAGTTTATTCAGTACTCTGAGCAGTTCTTTGTTTCTACTCTGCCCACATTCTGAACTCCCATGTTTCCATCACATGATCCAGTAAGTAGATGCATTGTCATGTGACCACCCAGTCTACAGAACCCAAAACGATTCATTATTTCACGCAGGAAATAAACCTCTATTCCCCTGCAGGATGCTCAGGCAAAATATTACGCATCAGATGGCAAGACAAAGTACCAGACACTGAGTTCTCTCTAGAGCAAGTCTACCATCACTGCTGATGAAAGTACAGACCCGGTGGGCAAGTGATGTCATCTGTATGTCAGACAAACGCATACCTAAGCAGCTCCTTTTTGGGGAACTCTCTGCCAGAAGATGCTCACATGGAGGGCAGAAAAAACATTACAAAGACACACTTAAGGTGTCCCTGAAGTCGCTCCTGACTACCTGGGAAATGCTGGTACAAAACTACCCTACCTGGCACTGCTTCATCCACAAGGGCTGTCAAGCTTACAAAACAAGGTGTATTGCTGAAGCACACCTTAAGCACAAGCTCCGCAAGTCCAGAGCCACCAGTGCAACAACTACAGTGCCTACACAATTCTGTCCAATATGTGCCAGGACATTCTGTGCCTGAATTGGCCTGATCAGTCATCTTTAGACATACTGCATCCAGCTTCAAAATGACTAATGACGTTGAAGTCCTCATTGACAATGATGGACAAACAACACAACACCTAAAGCATGTGAGATGTTACTATTTTAATAGAATTTCACAACTTGCAATATGCCCCCTGATCTTTATCACCTGGAGAGCCTCAATTTATTCCAGTCCCATGGGCAAGGCCACCACATTAGGCACCTATTGCTGGTGACCATACATGATACTTACTGCTGAGGACCTTTAGCAACAACACTGTTAAGATAAGTGAGCCCAGATGATTGTGTCCAGGACTCACTAATCCTACTTAAATAAATATTTAAGATCATATGTTGACAATCTAGGCCTGGTTAGATCACTAGAGGCAAGAAACAGAGCACAAACCCAATTTTTCATCTATCTTGCAATCTTACTAACTTGCCACTCTGATTGACCAGTGTGGTGAGCCAGTAAGATCACCTCTGAACAGTGTTCCAGTCTGCAACAGTGTCCATCACGAAAAGAGTTTTCAAAGGATTAACAAATTGAATTTGCCCACATGGATTTGAAGATTTTATGAATTGAGCTTACTTCAAAGTAGGGATAAAAGCAAAATGGAATTCTGAAGTCAAGGTGGATTAGTTTGGATTAATTTGTCCAGTCCTCAAACTTGGGCTGTTGGAGCTTTTATTAGTTGAATCCTTTCCAATGGGTAACATACTGAGTGGGGATCATCGGATTCCTGCAGAAGATTTGTTAAGGTGGGGGAGGGAGAGTTGGATTTGTGGTCTTACAGTGAGCTGCAACTAACTGTTTCATAGTGGTCAACTGAGAAATGAATTGGTTGCCTTGTGATAATGATAGGATCATCATATTCTGGAAGTTATGTTATATCAGCTCTCTGGTGCTTTTGGGCTCAGTTACCCCTCTAAAGTTAATGAAATGAATTCTTAATATTCAGTGTTAAACAAGTAGAACAGAAAGGCAAGCAAATGTTTTTAAACTGAGGTCAAAATGTTGATCCTTGCAAAGAATAATCAACACTCAGAGTGAATAAAACAATGGATGCAAAAGCTTTAATAGTGATTAACAGTCAGCCAGAGATCATAGTGGGATGATTGCAAATATATTCTTCTTGTCAATCAAGCTAAGGAGTGCACAATAGTCTCCTGTACCCACAAATTTCTTCTTGTGAGCCTCAGAGTTCTAAGTTTCAGCTCACGGCATGCTGCCAACGATAGATATTGGAGCAATTTTTTTTTTGTCAAAGGAACTGTGAATGTAACAGCATTCACTGCTTTTTCTGAATCAATGTCACATCACCTTCTGGCATTGATCTGCATTCAATGCCAATATCCAAGAATTGCTATCTGAGTTGTCCTGTCCCACTTTTAGCTTCCTGAAGATGACATTTTGCTTTTGCCTTATCATTGAGTGTGATAAAGTTGCTGTATTGATGTGATAGATAAAAACTAAATCCGCCGCAGATATTTAGGAGTGGAGATTACAAGTTGAGTTTTCTTTGCTTTTTGATTTGATTTATTATTGTCATGTGTATTGGGATAGAGTGAAAAATATTGTTTATTGCATGCTATACAGACAAAATATACCATTCATAGAGTATTTAGAGAAGAAGGAAAGGATAGAATGTAGAATATAATGCTGTAGTTAAGATAGGGGACAGTGAAAGATCAGCTGAATATATAGTAGTTCATTCACAGGTCTGACGGCAGCAGGGAAGAAACTGTTCTTAAATGGGTCAGAATGTGATCTCAGGCTTTTGTATCTTTTTCATGATGGAAGAAGGTGGAAAAGAGTATGTTTGAGTTGCATGAAATCCTCGATTATGCTGCTGTTCCAAGGCAGTGGGAAGTGTACGCAGAGTCAATGGATGGGAGCCTGGTTTGCTTAAGGGACTGGGCTACATTCACAATTCTTTGCGTAATCATGTCTTCAGCGCTGATGTCTAGCAAGCAATTTCACAAGCAGTGAAAATCAACTGTTACAAATATGCAATTTTATTTTATCAGATTTTGAATTTTATAAGGTTTTGTAAAAATGTCAAATTCAGATTTTCCCTCTTAATTCTTTTCTTCCTATTTTTCATTTATCTTTCTGTGTCTAATTTTACAATGAGTTCACCCTCTCTAATTCATCCTGCTTCTCAATCATTTTGCTGTTCATTTTCAATCCTTAAATCTAATTGTTAGTTGGTTGCCTATTATATGCACTTCACTACAAAGTTTTAAGTCCACATCATTAAATAATTCCCCAGTTCCCCTGATGGATGATCTATTCTGAAGCATGGAATCCAGGTTTAGTATAGGATTATGCCGAGATAATGGCCAGAATTCTCCGATTGGAGAATTCCACTCGTGGAATTGCAATCAGGATACCAAAATGTAGTGTCAAGTGATGGCAATATCAGGCTAGGTTTTAATGCCACATAACTGAATAGCCATGAACATTCATTTTGGCAAATATATGAAAAATAATGATTCATACTAGACAATAAGACAAAGGAATTGACTATTTAGTCTCTTGAGCCTGTTCCATCCATTAAGGCCTGTTCCATTCTTCTGTTGGGAAAAAGTGTGATAATAAGTGACAATACAAATGACAATAATAAATCTGAGGACACATACCAATCAACTCAAACAGCTTCTTCCCTGTTACCATCAGACCTTTGAATGGACCTCTTATATTAAGTTGTCCTTTTTCTACACCGAACCCATAACTGTAATATTGTGTTCTGCACCCTCTCCTTTCTTATTCACTTATGTGCTCTATGAATGCTATACTTTGTCTATAATAGCATATAAAAAACAATATTTTTCGCGGTATCCCAATACACATGACAATAATAAATCAAATCATTACAAATGATCTGCGGTCCAACTCCATAAAATCTAACTCCTTTATCCATTAATATCTTTGGTTAACAAAAATATGATGTAGTAGGTTAGGTGTAAAGATTCGCATTCTAATCAGTAATCTGTAAACTGTCTGTGCTGATATGTGGGCTTTTGGAGACCAGAACACCTCATTCGCCTGACAAAGGCCATAAAGCCGAAAGCTTGCGAGTTTACTATCAAATAAATTGGTTGGATTTAAAACTGGTGTTGTCAGACCTCTTACCGTACTAACAAAAATATATCATTTCAGATTTAAAGGTTACAGTTAGTCTATCGTCAATTGCCATTTGTGAAAGAGTTCCACCTTCTACACATTGTGAGTTGAAATGTTCCATAATTTCACTCCTCAAAGGTCTGCCACTAAGCTGAGCATATTCATCCTCATCCTGGACCACCCAACTGACAGATATAATAGATGGGATTCTCTGGCCAGATGCGCCATTCCTGTCTGGATTCCTGTCTGGATATTTGAATGACCTGGCAAATTTTCTGTCTCACCTGCTAAAATTCCTTCAGTGGGCAAACTGGCAAAATTTAGATTGCTTTTGCTGTCTCTAACCTGTCTGTTCCTCTCATTAGCTTGAAAAGTTAGACTGAACATTCTTTAACTTTCCAGATGCCAGGCAATATCAATCCTGATTGCAATTGCATTTGACATCTGGAATGCAGTTGGTAACACAAAAGCTATACAAAGAACAAAGAACAAAACAGCACTGGAAACAGGCCCTTTGGCCCCACGAGCCCATGTCGCCACCTCGATGTTCCATGATCCCTGTCTATGTTTATAGAATTATGCATTGGAACCAAATTTGCGAGAAAATTTAGGGAGAATTTGTTTTGTCAATCAGCCTAAGAGCACATCTTTGGGGTGTGAGAGGAAACCTGAGCACCCGGAGAAAACCCACACAAGCATGGGGAGAATGCGCAAACTCCCACAGACACAAGCCCAAATCCATGTATCTGCACAGCACAGTGATAGTCACTGAGCTGTCGTGTTGCCCATCAACTGGTCGAGTTCAAGAGTATACTAACGATATGAAGCACTAGACTACTCACGAAAAATCCAAGAGCAGCCCTCTCACAACCCATCGCATGTATACCCCTTGTTAGACAACAAGGTGGACCGAAGTACCTGTAGGATAAAACAGAAATACATCAATACCATTCACAATTTACACACTCCCAAGGCTCATGATCCCTATTTTAAATCAGCCTTTTATATCCCTCCATCCCCATTTTGTTCATGTGCCCATCTAAGTATCTCTTAAATAACTCTGGAGTGCCTGCCTCCACTACCTTACTTGGCAGTGTGTTCCATATCCCCACAACCCTCTTGTGAAAAAACTCCCTCTAGCATCCAAATTATACCTTACCCCCCTCACCCTAAGCCCGTGACCCCTTGTGATATTTGATTCCAACTTAGGAAAAAGCTTACTACTGTTTACTCTATCTATACCCCTCATAACCTTGTACACTTCTAGTAGATCTCCTCTCAGTCTACCCCATTCTAAAGAAAACAGCCCCAATTTGCCTAACATCTCCTCGTAACTCAGCCCTTCCATACCAGGCAGCATCATTGTAAACCTCCTCTGCACTCTCTCCA
This sequence comes from Sphyrna mokarran, assembly GCA_024679065.1. Lineage (NCBI taxonomy): Eukaryota > Metazoa > Chordata > Chondrichthyes > Carcharhiniformes > Carcharhinidae > Sphyrna > Sphyrna mokarran. Next base: position 77,075,238 of record JAGIQG010000004.1, on the reverse strand, counting down.
GTGTCTCCACGTCCTTCCAGTAGTAAGGCGACCAGAACTGGACGCAGTATTCCAAATGAGGTCTAACCAACGTTCTATACAACTGCAACATTAAAGGCCAGCTCTTGTACTCTATACCCCTTCCTATAAAGGCTAGCATACCATATGCTTTCTTCACAACCTTCTCCACCTGCTCTGCGACCTTCAGAGACTTGTGCACCTGCACCCTCAGATCCTTCTGTGTTTCTATACTCTTAATAGGTCTACCCTTTATCATATACCTCCCCACTACATTCTTTCTCCAAAAATGCATCACCTTGCATTTATCAGGATTGAATTCCATTTGCCATCTATCTGCCCAAGCTACCAGCCTATCTATGTACTTTCACAAAAATCACTAACTTAGAGGAGAGAGAAGGAAATTGAGGGGAAAATCTCTAATAAAACTTATTGAAGTGTTACATGCAGCAGAAAGTCATAATTACATTGTAACTGAAAAACTATACAATCCTTGTTTTGCAAAACTAATTTCCATGTCAATTGTATGCCTTCCAAATTAGCAACTGGTCAATGCTATTTACAATATTTCATTTATTTTATTTATTAACCACAACCATAAATATTTATTTTGCAACGGGCATCAAAAATTCCAGAGTTCTTACAACTCAATTATATTGGGTATGAAAAGAATCTTTGCTGGCTGCAATAATATGCATTACCCAAGAAATAAGATAGGAACAGTTTCAGTCCATTCAGGTTAGTGCATTTGATATGCATTGAAGCTTTTCATCATCCCTACCTTCTGCCTTTGCTCCACATCACCTCATAATCTAACCTCTAAAGTAAGCACCTGACTCTTTGTTAAGTACCTGTTCGGCAACATATTCTTAAGACCTTCTTTGTGTGAAGATTTTTTTTTGATTTGGATTTGATTCTGGGTTCACATTCACCAATCTTGTATAGAAACATAGAAACTGGAAGCAGAGGCATTCAGTCCTTCGAGCCTGCTCCATCATCAGTTATGATCATGCTGTTCATCGAATTTGATATCCTGATCACCCCCACCCCCCGCATATCCCTTGATCCCTTTAGCCTCGAGTGTGCTTAATTTCTTCTTGAAAATCAATATTTTGGCCTCAGCTACTTTTGCAGAGGCTCGTTTTTCAAACTGGAAGCCTGTGACCAGCGGTGTGCCTCAGGGATCAGTACTGGCTGCTGTTATTTGTCATTTATATTAATGATTTGGATAACAATATAGGAGGCATGGTTAGTAAGTTAGCAGATGACATCAAGATTGGTGGCATAGTGGACAATGAAGAAAGTTGTCTTGGATTGCAGTGGGATCTTGATCAATTGGGCCAGTGGGCTGGTGAATGACACATGGAATTTAATTTGGATAAATATGATGCATTTTGATAGATTGAATCAGGGCAGGACTTACTCAGTTAATGGTGGGGCATTGGGAAGAGTTACAGAACTAAGAGATCTAGGAGTACAGGTTCATAGCTCCTTGAAAATGGAGTCACAGGTAGACAGAGTGGTGAAGAAGGTATTCAGTATGCTTGTATTCAATGTTCTGACCAATGAACCAGGAGTTGTGACATCTTGTTGAAGTTGTCAAGACATTGGTAAGCTTGGAATGCTGCATACGGTTCTGGTCACCCTATTATAGAAATGATATTATTAAACTAAAAAGAGTGTAGAAGAGATTTCTTAGGATACTACTGGAACTTGATGGTTTGAGTTATAAGGAGAGGCTGGACAGACTGGGACTTCTCTGGAACGAAGAAGGCTGAGGATGATCTTATAGAGGTCTACAAACTAATGAGGAGCAGAGATAGTCAATATCTTTTCCCAAAGATAGGGGAGTCTAATACGAGAAGGCATAGGTCCAAGGTGAGAAGGCAGAACTACAAAAGTGTCCAGAGGGGCAATTTTTCAAACAGAGTGTAGTGAGTGTCTGGAACAAGCTGCCAGAGGTAGTAGTAAAGGCATGTAATAGTTTATTTTTTAAAAAACGTTTAGACAGTTACATTGGTTAGATGGGTATACAGGGATATTGGCTAAATTCAGGAAATTGGGACGAGCTTAGGGGCTTAAAAACAAAAGGTTGGCATGGACAAGTTGGGCCGAAGGGACTGTTACCGTGCTATAAACTTCTATGACTCTATTTGCCTTCTTTACTGTATGCTGTACCTGTGAATTTACTTTCAGTGACTGATGCACAATTATTTCAAGGTCTCATTGAGTATCTACCTCTCTCAATTTATACCCATTCAAGTAATAATCTATCTTCCCATTAGTAATGATAGGGGACTTAATTGTCAGAGGTACAGACAGAAGGTTCTGTGGTGCAACAGAGATTCTCGGGTATTTTGTTGCCTCCCGGATGCCAGGATCAGGGATGTCTCTGATCGTGTGCACAGCATTCTGAAGTGGGAGGGTAATCAGCCAGATATCATGGTACACATCGGTACCAATGATGTAGGAAGGAAGACTATGGAGGTCCTGAAGAGTGAATATAAAGAGCTTGGTAGGAAGTTAAAAAAAGGACCCCGAGGGTAGTAATATCGGGATTGCTACCTGTGCCACATGCCAGTGAGAATAGGAGTAGAATGCTGAAGCAGATGAACACGTGGCTGAGGAACTGGTGGAGGGGCAGGGTTTCAGTTTTCTAGATCATTGGGACCTCTTCTGGGGCAGGTGAGGTCTGTACAAGAGAGACAGGTTACACCTGAACTACAAGGAGACTAATATACTTGCAGGGGGGTTTGCTCGTGTTATTGGGCAGGGTTTAAACAAGATTTGCTGGGGGATGGGAACCAGAATGCCAGAGCAGATAGTGGAGTGGGAGTGAAAATAAATGATGTTAATAGTTCATACAAAATCAAAAATAGAAGTGTTGTATGTGGTGGTAATAATCTTCTGAGATTTGTCTATTTCAATGTGGGGGAGGCAGATGAGTTGAGGGTGCGGATTGACACATGGAATTATGGCATTATAGCCATTAGTGAAACTTGGCTACAGGAGGGGCAGGACTGGCAGCTCAATGTTCCAGAGTGCTGATGTTTCAGATGTGATGGAGGCAGAAAGATAAAGGGTCGGGGGGGGGACATTGCTAGTCAGGGAAAATGTTGCAACAGTGCTCAGGCAAGACAGATTAGAGAACTTGTCTGTTGAGGCCTTATGGGTGAAGCTGAGAAACAGGAAAAGTATGTCGACATTAATGGGATTGTATTATAGATCACCCAATAGTCAGCGAGAATTGGAGGAACAAATCTGCAGAGGGATAGCAGACAACTGCCGGAAAAATAAAGTTGTAATAGTAGGGGATTTTAATTTTCTACATATAGATTGGGACTCCCATACTGTTAAAAGTCTAGATGGGGTGAAGTTTGTAAAATGTGTTCAGGAAAATTTTCTAAATCAATATAAAGAGGTACCAACTAGAAAGGATGCAACATTAGATTTCCGATTAGGAAATGAATTAGGGCAAATGACAGAAGTGTGTGTTGGAGTATACTTTGGTTCCAGTGATCATAATGCCATTAATTTCAACTTGATCATGGATAAAGATAGTTTTGGTGCTCAGGCTGAAGTTCTACACTAGAAAAAGGCCAAATTTGAAGAAATGAGAAAGGATTTAAAAAGCGTGGATTGGAACAGGCTGTTTTCTGGGAAGGATATGATTGGCAAGTGGGAGACCTTCAAAGGAGAAATTTTGAGAGTGCAGAGTTTGTATGTTCCTGTCAGGATTAAAGACAAAGTGAATAAGAGCAAGGAACCTTGATTTTCAAGGGATATTGCAACTCCGATAAAGAAGAAGAGGGAGATGTATGACATGTATAGGTGACAGGGAACAAATAAAATGCTTGAGGAAAGTGCAAGAAACTACTTAAGAAGGAAATCAGGAGGGCTAAAGGAAGACATGAGATTGCTTTGGCAGTCAAGATAAAGGATAATCCTAAGAGCTTCTATAAGTATATTAAGAGCAAAAGGGTAGTAAGGGATAAAATTGGTCCTCTTGAAGATCAGAGTGGTTGGCCAAAAGAAATTGGGGAAATATTAAATTAGTTTTTTGCATCCATATTTTACTAAGGGAACTGACATGGAGTTTACGGAAATAAGGTAAACAAGTAGGGAGGTCATGTAACCTGTACAGATTAAAGGGGAGGAGGTGCTTGCTGTCTTGAAGCAAATCAGAATAGATAAATCCCTAGGATTGGGCAGGGTATTCCCTTGGACCTTGAAGGAGACTAGTGTTGAAATTACAGAGGCCCTGGCAGATATATTTAAAATGTTGGTATCCATGGGTGAGATGCTGGATGATTGGAGGATAGCTCATGTTGTTCCATTGTTTAAAAAAGGTTCAAAAAGTAATTCAGGAAATTATAGGCTGTTAAACTTGATGTCAGTAGTAGGTAAATTATTAGAAGGAGTACTAAGAGGTAGGAAATACACATGTTTAGACAGACAGGAATTTATTAGAGAGAGTCAACATGGCTTTGTGCGTAGTAGGTTATGTTTAACCAATCTATTAGAGTTTTTCAAGGAGGTTACCAGGAAAGTGGATGAAGAGAAGGTAGTGAATGTTGTCTGGTTGGACTTCAGTAAGGTCTTTGACAAGGTCCCGCATGGGAGGTTTGTTAGGGAGGTTCAGTTGCTAGGTATAAATGGAGGGGTAGTAAATTGGATTAGACACTGGCTCAATGGAAGAAGCCAGCACATGGTAGTGGAGGATTGCTTCTCTGAGTGGAGGCCTATGACTGGTGGTATGCATGATGTAGAGATGCCAGCGTTGGACTGGGGTAAACACAGTAAGAGCTATGACAACACCATTTTTAAATCCAACCGATTTGTTTGATAGTAAACTTGCAAGCTTTTGGCTTTTGTAGCCTTCCTCAGGCTACAAAAGCCAAAAGCTTGCAAGTTTACTATCAAATAAATCGATTGGATTTAAAATTGGTGTTGACGGACCTCTTACTGGTGGTATGCCACAGGGATCAGTGCTGGGTCCATTGTTGTTTGTCATCTATATCAATGATCTGGATGAAAATGTGGTAAACTGAATCAGCAAATTTGTTGATGATACAAAGATTGGAAGTATAGTGGACAGTGAGGAGGGTTTTCAAAGCTTGCAGAGGGATTTAGACCAGTTAGAAAAATGGGCTGAAAAATGGCAGATGGAATTTAATGCAGACAAGTGTGAGGTATGTCACTTTGGAAGGACAAACCAAGGTAGAACATACAAGGTAAATGGTAGGACACTGAAGAGTGTAGTAGAACAGGAGGGATCTGGAAGTACAGATACATAATTTCCTAAAAGTGGCATCACAGGTAGATTGGGTCAAAAAGAATGCTTTTGGAACATTTATAAAAGTATTGAGTATAAAAATTGGAATATTATGAGGCTGTACAAAACATTTGTGAGGCGGAATTTAGAGTATTGTGTGCAATTTTGCTCACCTAATTACAGGAACAATATTAAAAACGTTGAAAGAGTGCACAGAAGGTTTACAAGCATGTTGTCAGGACTTGAGAAACTGAGATACAGAGCAAGCTTGAATAGGTTAGGATTTTATTCTCTGGAGCATAGAAGAATGAGGGGAGATTTGATAGAGGTGTATAAAATTATGATGGGTATAGATAGCAGGCTTTTTCCACTGAGGGTAGGGAAGAAAAAAAACTAGAGGACATGGGTTAAGGGTTAAAGGGAATATTAGGGGGCTTCTTCACACAGAGAGTGGTGGGAGTGTGGATTGAGCTGCCAGATGAAGTGGTAAATGTGGGCTCACTTTTAACATTAAAGGAAAACTTGAACAGGTATATGGATGAGAGGGGCATGGAGGGATATGGCCCTGCAGTTCAGTGGTATTAGGCAGAAAAATGTTTCTGCACAGTGAAGAAGGGTCAAAAGGCCTGTTTCTGGGCTATAGTGTTCTATGATTCTATTGTTCTATTGCCACCAAAATGGATAAGCTCACATTTATCTGCAATATAACGCATCTGCCATCCAGGTGCCCACATATTCAGCCTGTCCAAAGCACACTGAAGCATTTCTGCATCCTCTTCACAACTCACCCTCCCACCCAACTCTATATCATCTGCAAATTTGGAGAAGATGCATTTAGTTCCCACCTCCAAATCATTAATATACAATATGAACAGTTGGGGTCCCCATACAAATCCCTCCGTAACCCCACCAGGCACTGACTGACAATCAGAAAAAGACCTACTTTAGCCAACTCTTTGCTTCTTGTCTGCTAACAAGTTTTTTTTATCCATCTCAAGACATTATCTGCAATCCCATGTACTTCACATAGTAGTTTGTTATTGGAGACATTGTTGAAAGATACCTACAACAGGCCGGCCTTGTAGGAGTTGTACTAATGCTCATTACCCTTACATTTCCATTTCTTTGAGAATTTAAATCAAGTTCTTCTACGTTTCAAGCAAAAGCACTTTGGGGATGAGATCATGAGATTTTGGATCAGCTGAAGACACTGTGAAAAACATTCTTTGCTTAATTTGGAAGCTTCTTTTACAAATTTCTTTCCATCCTGGCAGAAGGCCTCCCATGTGCCCTATGAATCACACCATTGAACTTAATTTTTCGCTTATATTTAAGCATTCTGTATTAATTGAGATCGAGTCAACTTTTTTTTTAACTGAGATATGGCTGGTCAGCTTAATCTGAGAATTTGTGCATTACATTTTTTCTTGCATTATTTGTACATGCAAAAGTCTGCAAGTTCTGGTCTAATTGCCTCATTCAGAACCCCTTGCAATTCAGAGAGGAATAAATCAATGGAAAACTCTTTATTGTGATTATGTAACCTGTGGGACTGCAATAACTATTGCCTTTAAACTCAAAACTCCAAAGAATTAAACTAGAGGAGCAGTGATGTTTCAGATGAGGTAATCTATCATTGTTAAGAGGCCAGGACTGAACATATTAAAAATATGTTTATGCTGAAATCGAAAAGCATATGCCTGGAACTTTCTGTCAGATTTCTCCTTCATATAATCTGCAGCATACATATATCAGAAAGAAGACATGTTGCATTCAACATCTCAAAGTTCTATACTATCTGTGTGGAGTCTGCACATTCTCCCCATGTCTGTATGGATTTCCTCTGGGTGCTCTAGTTTCTTCCCACAGACCGAAAGGTGTGCTGGTTAGGTACATTGGCCATGCTAAATTCTCCCTCAGCATACTTGAATAGACACCAGAGTGTGGCAACTAGGGCATTTTCATTTCGGTAATTTCACTGCAGTGTTAGTGCAAGCCTACTTGTGACAGTAATGAATAATAACATATATTTGCGGTTCAAAGTACAACCTACGTTATTTATATAGCAATATAGCAATAATCTTACATAATTTTGTCTTTGGGTGATAAAATGGGTGATATTCGGCTAAATACGAATAGGGAAAGATTACGTAGTCAATGTGGTTTAGAGCTTTGAGTAGATATTCAGTTTCCCTGAATGCTCTGGAGCTTTACTACCACAGTTCTCAGAAATCACTCTCATTGACAGACTTGGCTTCTGATCAGATGGGGACAACATTGTCCAAGCAAGTTTGATCCCAACCCTTGGGCAATGATCTGACCCTGAGATAATCCTTTTGCAATTCATGGGTTTGGGATGGAATTGCTCCCCAACCTCAGAGTGATTGGTCCTTGGTCATATCCAATCCTAGAACCTACAATAGTTTAAAAATTGAGAGTGAGTGGGGTAGGGATGCGATGAGAATGAAGGTTGAGGACAAGTGGAATCAATCCCATTCTTTTTGACTGACAAGTCACTGACTTTTTCCCCTGATATTGTCTTCAATTTTCTCCAAGTCTCAGGAAGCCCAACAAGGCACCATTGACCCTGTGAAGCAAGTTAAACCTAAGGGTCATGATTCTCCCATCCGCATCTGCCACTTTTTGATGGGACTGGCTGAGAGACATGCATATTTGGCCTTGAATGGGGATTTCATCTCCCAGAGCCGGCGAGATTCACTGGCCAGAGCGCGCTGGGAACTGGCGGGAAGGCAGGTAAGTAATTTAACCCTTTTTAAAATCTATTTTAAACATGTAGATTTGCTAATTACTGGGACCATAAGACCGTAAAACATGGGAGCAGAATTAGGCAACTCGCCTCATTGAATGTTGAAGCAGATTCAATCATCCCCATTCTCCTGCCTTTTCCCCATAACCCCTGACCCCTTTATTAATCAAGAACGTATCTATCCCTGTCTTAAAGGTACTCAATTATATGGACTCCACAGCCTTCTGCGGCAAAAAGTTCCACAGATTCACCACTCTCTGGCTGAAGAAATTCCTCCTCACCTCTGTTTTAAAGGATTGTCCCTTTAGCCTGAGGTTGTGCCCTCTGATTCTAGTTTTTCTTACCGGGGAAACATTCTCTCCACGTCCAGTCAATCCAGGCCCCGCAATATCCTGTAAATTTCAATAAGATCTCCCCCTTATCCTTCGAAACCCCAACGAGTACAGACCCAGAGTTCTCGACTGTTCCTCATATGACTAACTTTTCATTCCAGCGACCATTCTTGTGAATTTCCTCCGGACTCTTTCCAAGGCCAGCACATCCTTCCTTAGATATGGGGCCAAAACTGCTCACAATACTTGGGTCTGAGCCTAATACAGTGTGCTCTTGTATTCCAGCCTTCTTGACATGAATGCTGACATTGCATTTGCCATCCTAACTGCTGACTGAACTTACACATTAACCTTGAGAGAATCTTGTCCAATGACTTCCAAGTCCCTTTTGTGTTTCTGATTTTCTAAGCATTTTCTTATACAGAAAATAGTCTGTGCCTTCATTCCTCCTTCCAAAGTGCATAACCTCACACTTTTCCATCTGCCACTTCTTTGCCCACTCTCCTAATATGTCCAAGTCACTCTTCAGCCCCCCGTTTCCTCAATGTATTGAGGGAAATATATCCCTCTATATTTGTTTGTATCATTTACAAAATTAGTAACTGTGCCTTCAGCTCCTTCCTCACATTGTTAATGTATATTGTGAAAAATTGTAATCCTAGCACTGACCTAAAGCACACCAACTGTTACAGACTGCCATCCTGAGAAAGTTCCTTTTATCCCCACTCTCTGCCTTCTATAAGTCAACCAATCCTCTTTCCATGCCAGGATTTTACTCTTAACACCATAGGCACTTAACTTATTTAACAATTTCCTATGCAGCACGTGGTCAAAGGCCTTCTGGAAATCTAAATAAATCATATCCATAGGTTCTCCTTTATCTACCTTCCTTGTTACCTTCTCAAAGAACCCTAACAGATTTGTCAAACATGACCTCCCTTTGGCAAAGCCATGCTGACTCAGTCACTTTATCATGCACTTCCAAGTATTCCGTGGTCTCAATTTTAATAATGGACTCTAAAATCTTGCCCATGATTGAAGTTAGACTAACTAGTTTGGAGGCATTAATGGTGATCTTACAGGAATCACGGGAGATAGGGAGAGTACAAAGGACTGGAAAGTAGCTAATGTAATATCACTGTTTAACATAGGAGGGAGGCAGTAGATAATCACCATTAATGCCTCCACAATTTCTTTCAGATCCCAATTGAATCTCTTACCCCACTAGGAGTACATCATTCCAGTATGGTTCAGACTAGCTTCCCACATTCAAGGAGGTAGCGGGAGACCCTGCTGGACTGAAGGGGGCAATTGGAGCCCCCCAAGAGAGTTGGGTGGCTGGGGATTGTGCCCCCTAGGCATGAGCACCCTTGCAGTGCCAGCCTATGCTCCCTGGCACTACCCAAGGGATAAATTGCCCGTGCCCAGGGGGCACATTGGCACTGCCAGTCGAGCATTAGACAGTTCAAAGGGAATGAGGCCTTCAGGCAAACAGTGGTGGTGTGGGTCCCGCCTGGTGATCGGTCTGGGATGGAGGGAGGACAGTGGTTAGGGCGGGCTGAGACTGCCTCTGAGGGTGTTCTGCTGGGGTGAGGGGGTGGAGGGATTGTCACTGCTGAAGGGTGTGGCCCGGTCATTGGAGCACTCTGTGATAGGATGGGGAGGGGCAGGCTGGCCCAGAAATTGTTGTGGGGGCCACAATTGGGTGCTTGGGGAGGCTGGAGAGGCAACACTGCAGGTGTACTGGGCTGGCCAGTGATCAAGCTGGCCAGCAAATGGGAGTCTGACAGTTTTGGGGCCACTGTATATGTGTAGATTTCCAGAAGTATCAGACTCCAGCGTGAATAGGACGTCCCCAGGTTTCTAATAAGATTCATGATTGGGACTTCTGGAGTGCACAGAGTGCAGAGGATCAGCTGAGAAGCTGAACTATCAGAACTGTTGCGATCCAGAACAGTTTTCCTGCCAATTCAGCATTTATGGGAGAATTGCCCTTGAGATTTCCAACCTTATTAAAGTTTGTAGATCGCCAGCAATCCCCCTCTCTCAAAATCCCCTCCTGGGAACAAATTGGCTGCCCGTACTTCTGTTAAACACAGTGATAGGTGCATTTGAGTTGGCCTTGAGATTTTCCAATTCTTTACCTGTGACAGGGTTGGGTTTTGAAATCCAGCCCATTGTTTCAAATCATCCACTTTTCATTTTTCCTGACTTTGGGAATGCCGCATAACTAGCAGCTGAATCCACATTGTGTAATAGCATAGATCGAGCAAATTAAAATTATCCTCAATGTATTACAATTCATAGAAAAGTATTTTAATGCAAAGATCATTTAAAACTTTATTTCTCAACTCTCTGCCCCAGGAAGGTTGTTTGGTCCCCAGCATCTGCTTATGTCAGCTAGCCTCAGCTAGGCTGATTGGAATTGAACCAATATCCCAGCATTATGATGGGAGAGATCAGCTGGGCTCCTCTTTTTAGATCATTATATAACAATTCTAATCAAGACAAAGGCATGTAGATGACAAGTAAGGATCTTTTCACATCAGTTTTTAATGCTTATTTATAAAACCATGCTATATTCTAAGGTTTTATGGTTATTTAAAATAAGATGTACAAAGAAATTGGGTCCACCCAAAATGGTGAAATGCATCAAATGAGTCATTGTTTTGAACATTAATAATATTAAAGATAAACCATAATTATATTTATATTTATAAAACAAAAGATAAAAATTGTGCAGAAAGATGGCGTAGTGGTTAGCACAATTACCTCACAGCACCATTGACCTGGGTTCGATTCACAGCTCGGATCACTGTCTGTGAAGAGTCTGCACGTTCTTCCCATGTATGCGGGGGTTTCCTTTCGGTGCTCCAGTTTCCTCCCGCAGTCCAAGAGACGTGCTGGTTAGGTGCATTGGCCATGCTAAATTCACCCCTAGTGTATCCGAATAGGCGATGGAGTGTGGTGACTAGGGGATTTTCAGAGTAACTATATTGCAGTGTTAATGTCACTCTACTTTTGACACTAATAAACTAATCACTGTGCCATCATGCTGTCCAATCAATGCAGTGATAAAATTGACAGAACTGTTTGTTTAGTGTTGCCTGACCGTACTAACATTTTATCTGAACAATTTGAAACGTAATTAATTCATAGGCTTGTCGGATTTATTCAAACGCTTGATTAAGCTGAATGCATTAACCTAGTAAACTCTGAGTTAAATGTATTTGAATGCAATCTTTAACAAAGTTGTTCTGTTGGGTCGTTGCTAATTTAATGTTTATAACTTAGACACTATTAAGCAGCCTTGTAGAAATTTCCATCGAGTCTTTGTTACTAATACTGAGCTATGTAGGTATTTACAGTAGAAGGCACATGTATGGAAAAGACTCCATGTCATGTTCTTGCGAGTTGCTATCCAGCTCTACAATGTAAACATAACTCTATGTCAAGTACCTTTTTATATCCTCGGTGGACAGGACTGTAATCAGTCCCAGATTAACTCTCCATGTACTGAATCCTTCTGCAAAAATCATGTTGAATAACCATATAACATAATCAGTCAGTCTAATCAATCTATTAGTTCCTGCACTCTGCTAACAGTAAATTGACTGTGAATAATCTCAGCCAGCAGTTGATAAATTATCATAATATGTCATAAAATATCAGCACAGTGGCACAGTTGTTAGCACTGTTGTCTTGCAATGCCAATGACCCACATTCAATTCCGGCATTGATTGCATGGAGTTTGCACATTCTCCCCCTGCCTGTGCAGGTTTCCTCTGGTGTCCTCCTACAGTCTAAAGATATGCAGGTTAGATAGACTGGCCATATTAAATTTCCCCTTAGTGTCAGAGGGATTTGTAGGATAAATACAAGGGATTACGGGGATAGGTCTGGGTGGGATTGTTATTGGTGCAAACTCAATGGGCTAAATGGCCTCCTTCTGCACTCTAATGATTTTATACTTCTACAATGGCCTCAAAAACAGGAGCATTTCTAGGATCTCTTTCCAAATTCAATGATACGTCATCTGGCAAAGAGCTCCAACTTCCTAAGTAGAGGTGGTAACATCAGTAGTCAGGCAGTGAGTTAGAGGCTGTACAGGATGTCACTCTAAGGCCTCAAATTCATCAGCAATTCCACCTCAGATCTTATAAGAAAATAATTTCATTTATAAAGAATAATACTCGAAAAATCCGCTTTTGGAAGTGGGTTTTTGAGTTCTGTTCAAATTGAGTGAACGTCTGCTTTACCTGACTAATGGATTTGATACAATCCATGTTCACAATCAGGTCTCATTTTAATTCAGGATGAGTTGTCAGTATTAACTGGCCATCTTACCCTGTATTTCAGGAATATGAGATCCAGAACTCTTGGTCTTTGCTGCAGCCAGTATTTCTGATGAACTTGGAAAGAAGGAGAGGGTCAAGAAATAGCAGGTGGTAGTCAATGACTGGCAGTTATTGAGCTTGTGGCTGAGAGAGTTAAGCAGAAACAGAGAAGGAAAGGTAAGTATCCATACATTATGATGTGCACATCTTCCATACATGGGGGATATTTCCTGACTGTTAGTCCTTCTCATTCTTCGAAACAACAGTTCAAATTCTGACAATCTGCAGACTTTAAGCATTGAGTTGCAAGTGCAAGAATTGGGTGAGTTTGGTAAGCAGGAGCAAGTGGAGATTGAAAGATTGGCCCAGGAATAACTGTGCAAATAGCCTTCTAAAGAAAGGTGATTTTAGTGTGCCACTAATTGTTTGATGCCTGGCCAAGATTATTGCATCACTTATATTTGTTAATGAAATGTGGGCATCACTGGCTTGGCCAGCATGTACTGCCTTCTTAATTTTCCTTCAGCTGAGGGCATTTAAGAGTCCAATCATTTGGAGATACATGTAGGCCAGAGCAGGTAAGGACAATAGATTTTCTTCCCTAAAGGACATTAGTGAACCAGATTGTATTGACGATGATTTCATGGCCATCATTAGATTTTTAATTCCAGATTCAAACCTGGGTCCCCAGAGCAGTATCCTAGATTTCTAGTTTAATGTCAATACTACTATGCCAACTCCTCTCCATGTTAGTAATTGTATGATCCTGTTGCATTGCATTGCATTTTGCAGTTATCCAAATGGTCAGCTGAATGGGTGATGCAGTGTCATCCATGTAAGAGTTCATGGCACTGGTTGTAACATTTCTCTGGAATATTCTAGGTTCCCTTGCCTCCTGGGATAGCTGGAAGACTGAAATATAGTGGCTTCAATCAAATCATGCCCTCTTAAAGAATGCTCTTCCCTAGTGCAATGTGGTACAGTATTTGTGGAGCAATAAGATAGGCACAAGTCAACCTTTCTTGATGATTATTTATAGACTCCACTGCCATTTGTTCAAACAATGCCCACCTAATGCCAGAAAGTCAGCTTGGTGAATTTGCCCAATCTTTTATAGATCATTACCATGACCATCTTAACAGTATACATCAGACATAGCATTCTTCTACATCTTACAGAAGTGTAAGCCTCAGAGAACAAAGGATTGTATGAGTGCTTTGATCAGAATGTTCACAAACCCTGACACAGAATTTATGGTTAGTGAAGAAACAATGCTTAGTACTGGCCTCAAAGAAAACTGCCCACAAAAAGTTCGTAAGCTCTACAGCACAAATTACCTCTAATCCTCCAAAGATCCCCAGCCTCACAGAATGATGCCAGTATTCTGCCAATTCAATTCATTTCACATGACATCAAGATATGGTTGAAGACACAGGATACTACAAACATTATGGTCCGAACAACATTCTAGAAATAATACTGAAGAATTGTCCATACCCCTAGCCAGGCCATTTCAGTATAACTACACGATAATGTGAGAAATTCCAAGCCAATCACTGTCCATAAGAAGCAGCACAATCCATCCTTTCCGATTAATATCTTATCAGTCTACTCTCGATCATCAGCAAAGTGATGGAAGAGGCTGTTGACACCTACACAGAAATAATTTGCTCACTGACAACACTCAGGGTGAAATTTTCCTATCCTGTGTGCCACAGGAATTGTAGTGGGTGGGTCAGAACCATGCAAAGATCCATTGACCTCAAATGGGATTTTCCAGTCTTGGAGCAAGTGTGCCTGAAAAATTACACTCTCAGTTTTGGTTCTGACAGAGTGACTCTGCTCCTGAAGTCATTACAGTCTTGACCGAGTCAAGAGGTGAGGTGGGAGCGACTGCACCTGATTCAAGGCCACATTATACTGAATGGATCATCAAGGAACTCGACTAAAACTGAAGTCATTGAGAATCAGGGGGAAAGCTCTCCACTGCTTGGAGTCATATCCAGCACAAAGGAAGATGACTGTAATTGTTGGAGACTAATCTTCTCAGTCCCAGGACATCACTGTAGGAGTTCCTCAGGAAAGTCTCCTTCAAATCTTCATCTGTTTCATCAATGACCTTCTCTCTGTCATAAGATCAGAAGTGGAAATGTTTGCTGATGATTTTAAAATGTTCTGTATGATTTGTGGCTCAATAGATACTGAAGCAGTCAACATCCAAATGCAGAAAAACTGAATAATATCCAGGCTAGGGCTGATAAGTGGCAACAGTATTCATGCTACACAAATACCAAATAATGATTATCTCCAAAGGAAAATCTAATCATGTCCCTTTAATATTCAATGACATTGCAATTGATGAATCTTGGAGAAACATTCTGGTGTTACCATTGACCAGAAACTGAACTGGATCAGCCATATAAATACTGTGGATATAACAACAATTGAGAAGTTAGGAATTATGGGGGGAGTAACTCATCTCCTGACAACTCGAAGCCTACCCAGCACCTACAAGCCAGAAATCAGGACTGTGATGGAATATGCTCCACTCGCCTGGTTGAATGCAGCTCCAACAACATTGGAGAAGCTCAACATCATCCAAGAAAAAGCAACCCACTTGATTTGCACTCTATCCATTAACTTAAACATTCACTCCCTTCACGACTGTACAGTGTACCATCTACAAGATGCAAGACAGCAACTCACGAAGACTTCTTTGACAGCACCTTGAAGCCTGTGATCTCTACCAAGTGGAAGGACCAGAGCAGCAGATGCATGAGAATACCACCACCTACGAGTTTTCTTTCAAGATGCACACCACCTTGACTTGGAACAATATTCTCTCCCCTTCACTGTCATTAGATATCCCTCCCTAACAGTAATGTGGCTATACCTACACTAGTTGGACTGCTGCAGTCCAAGAGTTTGGCTCAGCAACACCTTCTCTTGGGCAATTAATGAATGCTAATCTGGCCAGTGACTCTCAAAGCCCATGAAAGAATGAAAAAAAACATTTTGTACCATTTGCAGAGGATCTGTGGAATCCTGTAACAGGATAGCCAGCATGCACTGGGCAGACTGGTCAGCCTATCAGATAAAAAACATATTTCCTACAGCAAAACAGGAAAGAAAGAGCATGGAACACAATTCAAATTTTAATCAAAATAAATTAGGGACATATAAAATATTTTTTAATATTTAAAAAATCATGCAATTTTGAACATTCCCCTGAGGAGATGAGACTCCATTCCTTTAAAATTGGTTTTACAAGACCAGAGAAACATCAATAATTATGACTAGATGCCCTGTTAAAAATTCAATTACATCTTGTTCGACAAAACTCAACATTTTCATAAGTTATTCAAGTGAGAATAACGTGCCAAAAGCCTCATGCTCTAAAATATTGATGGGACATGTGTACAGATAAGAAGTGGTGGATTTTAACTACTAGCTGAGCAGGTGTCCATTGATAGTCTTCTCAGGACACTTGAGCTTTTTCTAGACAGAGGTTCAGGCCATGCGATAATTGTTAATTGAAGCAGACAGGTGCTAAGAATTGGGCACCAACCTGGATGCTGGTTCCCCAGCACCATCTTGCCCTGAACCATTTTCATGGCAGGTTACCTCAGCAGGCTCATATGGCTCTCTTAAGGCCAATTCAATGTCAACAACAGAGTTTATTAATTCAGCCTCAGTTCCCACAAATAGTCGACCCAGTTTAGCCGACGGGAAGCTGGCTCCCGAAGCGGAGTAAGGTGTCCAATGCACCAGAAGTGCTGAAAGGCCCTCCCTATGTATTACATGTTGCAGCAATCACAGTCACATTCCCACTTCCCTTTTCCACATAAAAATCATTCTAATCTTATCATTTTATGTACTTCTGTTTTTACACATTGCTAAAATTAGGCAGAGTAGTATACATCAGATCACTTCTCTTCCAAAATGGCAATGTGGTATGAATTATGTGTGAACATTACATTGCTGAAATGCAACAAGGACAATATAGGGCATAATGAGAAAAACAGTACTCAAGATAGCAAGGAAGGCAAAGAAGTAGGAGAACTATAATGCTGGCTACTGCCAGAGTTCTTTGGCAGAAGCCCCCTGAAAAGCAGTTCAACTGAACAATCACTGTTCCCATGTACTAATAGTCGTGCTCAATATCTTTCCCGGTTTTTACGCCTTACAATGACGTATTTTCCCAATGACCATCATTGGCATTAATGCCAACTGCAGCATACAGGCAGTCAGCGAGGACCAGTCAGCTTGCTTGACCTTAGTTAGCCCACCTAGTCTGTCACAAGGATGCCATCTCCAGACAGAAAAATGGTTCCCACCATCTGTGGAAATCTGACAGGAAATCTGTGGAGATTGACTGGAAAATCCTAGTTGGCATGAAACTGAAGAAACTTGATGGACTACTGACCATGGGAATGTCCTGGTTTGAATGCACTGGACAATCAGCATGAGTGGTATTATTCTTGGCATTTGCTCACCTCAATTCACAGTCCTGGCATGATCTACCGACCAGATCGCTAATTGTGTGTCCTGACAGCATCATTGTTGGCCATCCAACCAGCCAATAGTTAAAATCCACCCTTTGCATCTCCTACCCAATTCCCATCAACTGCTCCCATTGTAATCTCTGATACCTAAGTTTAAATTCATACTACATCTGGAAGTAGGACACACAATAAATAGATAATCGATGTACTGGAGGTACTGCAGCGCCACCAATAATGGGATGACAAATTCATACAGACATTTTCCAATGCACTGTAAATGTGGACATAGGTAATTAAAGAGGGAATATAGAAATAATCGCGTGAAGAAAGAAAATTAAATATATCTGATTCAATTATCCCTTTACCTCCAATCCTCCTTCACATGAATTATCAGTTTGTTGTGATTTGCCATGTGTATTGATTGAATAGTAGCGTATCAAAAAGATTAAATGTAGTCCACATGTTTTGTAGGTATCACACATGCATCTTATAATATTGTGTTTATAATATTCTAACTGTTTCAAAAAATACAATATCCTTTAATGTATTTAAGCACATTAGTGGAAAAGGAATAGAAGGATATACCAATAAAGTTAATTTATTAGTGTCATAAGTAGGCTTACATTAGTACTGCAATGGAGTTACTATGAAAATCTTCTAGTCGCCACACTCTGGTGCCTGTTCGGGTACATTGAGGGAGAACTTAGCATGGTTAATGCACCTTGTCAGCACATCTTTCAGACTGTGGGAGGAAACCAGAGCACCCAGAAGAAACCCATGCAGACACAGGGAAAATGTACAGACTCAGCACGATGTAGAGATGCTGGCATTGGACTGGGGTAAGCTCAGTAAGAGGTCTGACAATGAATTTTAAATCCAACCGATTTATTTGATAGTAAACTTGCTAGCTTTTGGCGTTTGTGCCTTCGTCAGGGGAATGAGGTGTTCTGGTCTCCAAAAGCACACATATCAGCACAGACAGTTTACAGATTGCTGATTAGAATGCGAATCCTTACACCAGACTCAGCACACACTGTGACCCAAACCGTGAACCAAATCCAGGTCCCTGGCACTGTGAGACAGCAGTTCTAACTATTATGCCACCAAGCTATTGATGAAATAGGATGAGACAAGACTCATATGGAGCATAAATGCAGCATTAAAAAGATTGGCTGATTGGTCATATTTCTGCTGTACTTTCTACATAATTGCTCCAATCTGCTGTGACTGATGTCTTTGGAAGATCTGTTAGTTAAAGGAAAAACATTTCTTAGAGCCATTTCTAACTTAATTTCCTTCAAAAACCTATTACTTTCTGTAGCTTCTGCAAAATCTTATCAATAACAGATTAAAGTATTTATAATGGCATCAAGCACTTCAGAAGCAGGGATATATTTTTGTAATGAGTGATTTCTGAGAAATTGGCAGCACTATCCACTTATATAGCATGGGATTCCCAAGAAGAATATGACTGGTTATAAATCTGCATTAATAGATTTATGGAAATATTAATCTAATATTCTGGTGACATAACAATGATTTATGACATGCATTATGTATGGCAATACTTTTATCATGTCATTAAGCAAATATGAATTGTTCATAAGAGCAAACTAAAGTCTTGTAAAATATTATTTGCTAATTTACAGCATGCATTAAACACGCACTGCCAACCAGTTCTCTTTAAAGCAGATCTCATTATAGGTTTCATCTTACAAAAAGTTAACAGAATATTATTGTTTTAGTTTTCAATAAGTATTCTTGGATAATAATGTTCATGAGCAATTAAGTACTTAATATTAATAGTTTTGAAAAGAACCTTTCCCCAATCATTTGAAAAGCATCATTTTTTCTGCTGACAGATACATTAACATAAAAAAAACACAAAAGGAAGAGCTATGCTCAAAGATTAGAGGAACAGAGCTTACCTACAGAATCAGAAATATGGTTTAAGGTTATAATGCAACAAGAAGCGGAAAAGATATAAAAATGATACACCATAAGTGACTGGCAACTCCTTCAATGGCCCACTAGATAATACCACTGATTTGTAGCATATAAATCGCAAGGTCCCAAGTGCAATCTGTGTCATTAATTAATCTCAGCTGGGATGGGAATTAAAGCACAGCTGCTTGCACAATGTTCTGATGGTGGGAAGCTGTGACTGAGTCAAATAAATTGTCAACCTCACCAGCTAACCACAGACATAATGAATTATATAAAGAATACCTAATTTTTTAAATCACGCAAAAACAGATACTGACCAAAATGGCTGCCACAAGTCACTTGATGTATAATTTTGAAAGCTGACCACAAAGTTTCCGTATGAAGTTCACTGCAGAAGTTTTGCATGGAATTTAACATCTGTGAAGTGTCAAGCTCTCTCTCAGGCAATGACTCTCTTGAAAGGAAAGTGCTTAAAATACAAAGTTCTGGACTTTGATCAGTTTTTCTATTAAGGCAATGGGAACTGCTAACCAGCTAGATACTTATCAGACATTCAAAACCCTCTGTAGAAGATTAAATCATACCATCATCGATAAGATTTCTATCTTAAAATGTGTGAAAGTTTTCAGAAAGGAAAAAATCAAAAATGGGATTGATTGATTTGCAACAATGCTTCCAAGACATGCAAATCAAATTTATTTCAGCAAATATACCAGCAGGAATTTTAAAAACTAGTTCTGCTAAGCAGAATCAGAAGGAGTGGGAGAATGTAAAATGACACTCATCTAAAACCACTCATCTAAAAGAGACCGACTATCCATCTAGAAAGAATACCATCAACAAAGTTCTGAACCTAAACCATGTCAAAATCCAGGATTCCACATGAAACCAACTAATTTTGAATGGTTGCAACATTCAACACTCAAAGACCAGCAAAGGACTTTAGTTGAGGAGTTGAGGAGGAACTTCTTCACTCAAAGGGTGGTGATCTCTGGAAGTCTCTGCCCATTGAAGTGATGGAGGCTACCTCGTTGAATGTATTAAGTCATGGGTAGATAGATTTCTGATAGACAAGGGAATTAAAGGTTATGGGGAAAAAGTGGAACTGATCCACTTCAAATCAACCATGATATTATTGAATGGCAGGGCAGGCTCGAAGGGCTAGATGGCCTACTCCTGCTCCTATTTCTTATGTTCTTATGTTTTTATGACTTAATAATATATCTTTCTAACATTTTGTGGGACTTTAACTTTCTTACTTCTGACATCAATGATGTGCCATTACCCTATCCATACTTCTTTTTTCTTGGTTTAGTAACTAATAATCTTACTCTTTCTTTGACTCAAGAAAACCTGGTTTTATTGATTCATCTGTTAAAAAAAATACATTTGAATTGGAAAAGGCATTTATGGGGAAAATAATTTTTTAAATCTTTGAGGTAACTGAAGATGCTGTACAGAAGGAGAGCCAGGAAACTCCTCCTCACCTGGTTGTTTTTGCTGGTTCTGGGAAATGGTTGGCAATGATTACCAGGCAGTCCCTCTTCTGTCTATTGTTAAATGATGCTCATTATGGATTGCATGTGTTGATATTGAACGAGACTAGTTTTGACAACTCCTAGCTCCAGTTGGGGTTAATTTTTCACATGGGCAGTGTTTTATAGTTTAATATCCATTTACTGAAATAGCAGCACAAGATACTTTGTTATTCACAACTGTTTTATTGTGACACTGTAGTTCATGAGGAACATTAGTTTCCACTCAACCTTCTGGATCTTCACCCTGTCCAGGAACATTCCCAACTGGGGTGTGGGACAGTGATGGGGAAACCCAAAACCTAAATACAAGCTTCAATGAGCATCACCTCTTGTCAATTCACTCTGGAACAAAACCTGGTATATTATTAAAGAGACCTACATTTCTAACATTATCTTACAGTTCCGAAATGGATTTATGTGCATCGGGGCAGGGGCATAAGCCTTGTTTTCCCTTTCATTAAGAATAAGGCACCAAAACATCAATGATCTGTGATAATGTGGATTTCTGACAAATGCACTCTTCACGCATGAGTTTCAGTGTCAAGAGTATAGTAACAAAAAACAATCCATGTTGACATTTTCTAAAATTGATTAAAAGAATTTTAAAAAGCTATTTATTTAATCCATAAAAACTCATAACTCACACAAAGATATATTCAGGAGAGGAATAATCTGGTAACTGCAATTTGTCTTGAAAGAAAAATCAAGGCTTTTGCCCAGGTCCTGATGTACGTAAGTCCATCCTGGGATTATACGATAATGTTAGAAATGCAGGTCCCTTTAAGAATATACTAGGTCTTTTTTCAGAGCGAATTGAGAAGAGGTGATGCTTATTGAAGCTTGTACTTAAACACTGGGGTTTTCCCGCAGTTGGGAGTGACTCTGAAGGGTAAAGTGGAAACCAGTACGTGTGCTGAACTATCGTATTACAATGAGTTTTGTTCATGTATAGCACTAGATTCATGTCTATTACCTCCATTTATAGCAATGTGAATGTGTCATCTTAATAAAAGTATTTATAAAAAAACTTATACAATTTTTCTGAATATGTCTTCTATTTTAAATGTTGTTCCTTATTCATAGTCATTGTATGTATGAGCCAAAATATTGTCAGTATTTGATG
Organism: Sphyrna mokarran; assembly: GCA_024679065.1. Classification (NCBI taxonomy): domain Eukaryota; kingdom Metazoa; phylum Chordata; class Chondrichthyes; order Carcharhiniformes; family Carcharhinidae; genus Sphyrna; species Sphyrna mokarran. The sequence continues at coordinate 77,053,417 of JAGIQG010000004.1, read as the reverse complement.
TAACATAACACTATTAACAAACATCTCATATTGCTACATATGCAACTGAGATGTCCAGATGATAAAGGACCAAAGTAAAATTACCTATTTATCAACATTATTGTAATTACAGCTTTGAAAAGGTCTTGCTATAAGTGCCTCAATTAAAAAGGAAATAGTTCAGATTAATTACGATTTGTTTTTATGTTCTATTTTTGATCAAGTATCCAATTTTTTCAATATTGTGCCTCAGCACTTATTCAGCTCAAGCCTACTAATGTAAGTTCACTATGTCAACAGCCACTCCACAATAACAATCAAAAAAGCAAACTGCATGCTACACTCTCTAGCCAAAACAATGCAAATCAGATGAAGGAATGTTACAGTACTCTGTTCAAACCACAATTTAATCTGTCCTGTTCTGGTCATCAAAATGCAAAGCAGAGAGTCAAGTCCAAGAGGGAGGGGAGTATTTTCCCTCCTCCACATCTGGCAGAAGCCAATTTCCACCTGAAAGCCAAGAATAAAGCAAAACAAATAGAAAAGAAACGGCAGCCCAATGATGATAGATGCTCCAATTTATTGTGTGCAACACCATCCAAGATCTGCAGTAACTCTCTATAAACTATTCACCTTTCAAAGGGATTCTGACAGTAAAATTCTCCATTTAATACTTCCAACAACACATACAATAACTGTTTCAATAATCTGAACTATTCTAGATATATTGCTTCTGAGATTTCAGTGCGCAATGTAATTAGCTGTGCCTACTGAGCAGGTTATAATTTTATGCTATATACATTTAATAGCTGAAGATGGTTTACATGCTTGGTTGAAGTTTTTTTTGTTGTTGTGAAATCCAATTGGATATTTTTGACACTGTAGCTCGCCAAGCATACTCAACGCCAATGGAATTGTAGTATACTTAAATAATCCAGATTAAAATGTTGCAAAGATTTAGTAGAAAGAAAAGAATCCTTCACAACTTGATTGTCTCTTTCCAGGCAGTTCTATGATCCCCATGTCATTCCCCTACCCTACCCTTGTCCATCCTCTTTTCTCCATGAAGACGTCTCACTGGGTTGATACTCATTCTTTGCTACCTTCAGTCTATCCGTGAATATTGACAATAGCATGGATAGCAGGCTTCACCAAGGATGGAGATGCAGGTCACATAATGTATCTACACACAATTTGAGTAGGAGTCACTGGATAGCAGTAGGTTATGAAACTGGCTGATCTTCCCTTCAATCGCCCATGCTTATCCAGGCCAGATGTACCATTGCTTGACTATATTCAACAAATTCAACAGATAAGATTTCAAACTTGGAGCTTTCCTCAGGGGTTTACTATGTTGAAATGCTATGTTACTGAGAGTACATGGCATTTGTCATTTAACTCTTCTGATGTGCATTCATTATTTAAGCTTTGCTTTTTAGCATAGCTTGTCATGATTTGTATACTGAAGTTAGTGACTAGACTATGAGACCAATGGAGAAATATGCTAAAAATGCTACTATTTCACTAAGTAACTAACTCCTGAAAGGATGACCTTCATAAGGCAGGAGAGCTTGTTGCTACAGGCGAGGCAATGGCCTAGTTGTATTAATCACAAAACTATTAATCCAGAAACTGAGCTAATATTTTGGGGACCTAAGTTCAAATCCCATCATGGCAGCTGGTAAAAGTTGAATTCAATTTAAAAAATCTGGAATTAAGAATCTACTGATGACCATGAAACCATTGTCAATTATCGAAGAAATCCATCTGATTCACTAATATCCTTGAGGGAAGGAAATCTGCCAGCCATACTGGGTCTGGCCTACATATGACTCCAGGGCAACTGCAATGTAGTTGACTCAGGCCATGAGGGATGGGCAATAAATGCTGACAAGCCAGTGATTATCATGTCCCATGAATGAATAAAAAAAGTAAGATTCAGATCAGATGAGAGAACTACAGATAATGAAGTTAGCACGGCCATTTCATTAATCATCTATTGGTGATTTCTTGATGGCTTTAAGTTCAATGTTGAGTAGTAGTCAGGATAGGTGAGTGAGATTCCTCTTTTTAAGTCAGCATGAACAAAAAGGAGGGTTAAACCGATGCTTACATTAACACTGCAATAAAAATTTCCCCCTAATTGCCATCCTTAGCGTCTGTTTGAGTACACTGAAGGAGAATTTAGCATAACCAATGCATTTAACCAGCATGTCTTTCGGACTTGCAGGAGGAAACTAGGGCACCTGGAGGAAACCCACACAGATACAGGGAGAATGTGCAGACTGTGCACAGACGGTGACTCAAGCCGGAATTCAACTGAGTCCCTGGCACTGTGACGTGGCCGTGCTAACTACTGTGTTACCATGCCGCCAGTTAGGTAGTACAAATGCTACTGGTTTAGCAAATGGCCTTGGTTTAGCAAGAAATAAAATGTAGCTTGCTGATTTTCCGAGCTACACATTGAAATGAAAAGAAATAAAACTGGAAGTGAATATTCCATGGAACCATAGAATCATGGAAAAGTTACTGCAGAGATGAAGGCCATTCGACCCATCTTGTCCATGCCAGCCAAACGACACCTACCTGCATCCAGCGCATACCCCATCTATTGTTTTGGATAACATGGTAGTATTGAGCTTCTGTTAGGCTGTGCTGCTTTTTCACCACAATTTGTTTAAAATTAGTTAAAGTGGGCAAATGATCGCAGAATTTCAATACATGTTACATTCAATGTAGACTATTTTCTGTGACCTTTTGCACTGTTTAAAAACACATTACGCTGGAAGCCAGCCCCCAATCACAAAACTGAACACATCCACAGAATAAATGAATCACCCGAGATGAGTTTCTTCAAATTCTGCCCATTTGCGGGCCCTTGCAGAGATTCTTAAAATCAATCCAAATATGGTAATATGCACATTTTTGTTAAAAGTTATTTAATTTACTCAGAGACTGACTACTGTACTAGAACCTAGTTCTGTTTTTTAAATCATTTTAAGCTATTTGGAATTGGTTTGCCATGTGGCTTTGACGTTTGATTTAAATGTATATTTTTGTGATTAATCCATTTTATCAGTAGTAATTAAACTGCACTAGGTTACAACTCTTAAAGCTATCAAATATCATTTTTACTGCATTGAAAAAAATAAATAGGTATGTTCGAAAAGGTTGCCTATTGCACTGATGTATACATTTTTAATCATGCAAATTTTATAGAAATTGTATAGAAACGTGAACCGTAACGTGACTGGAGAAAACTAGTATAATTTTGAATACAATTTACATCAAGACTGCCAATTGTACCCAAAGTGGAAGCTCTAGTCCTCAACATAAAGATCATTGTATTGTGAATTGTAAATTGTGGTGCTCCTATTGTAATGATTAATTGGCTATTGAGTCATTATATGACCCGTGGTCTGGTATGAGAGACCACAGTAACATACCGAATTTGCCATTTGTGCATTAACTATCTGCATCTGCCCTGATTTGCATAGGTTTGGGAATCCTTGTGAGCTTTATAGAAAAAAATCTACAGGATCTTTTGCTCTTGGTATTTTATAAGGTGTTTGTGATTTTTCCCAAACTCCATTCAGCTTTCCAAGTTTCACCAGGACTGGAATCACATTTTGGAAGTTTAAGTAAGTATGTCTAAAAAAAGAGGTTGTCAAAGTCCTGGGACATGTTTGTTTCTCTAAATTTTCTGGACCTGGAGAATTGCAGCATTGTAGTATATGGATGGGGTAGCATTTACAAAAGCCAAGAAATGATAGCACGGTGGCATAGTGGTTAACACTGCTGCCTCACAATGTCAGGGACCCAGGTTCAATTCTTGATTTAGTCACTGCCTGTCTAGACCTTATATGTTCTCTCTGTGTTTGTGTGAGTTTCCTCCAGGTGATGCTGATTCGAGGCATTAGCCATGCTAAATTCTCCTGAGTGCTCAAACAGGCACCAGAGAGTGGCAACTAAAGGATTTTCACAGAAACTTCATTGCAGTGTTAATGTAAGCCTAGTTATGACTAATACATGAATAAACATCTTTACAATCCTACAGGGCAGAAAAAAGCCATTTGGCCCATCATGCCTGCACCGACCACAATCCCATCCAGGCCTTATCTCAATAAACCCCTTCATTTACCTTAGCTAGTCCCCTGCTACTAAGGGGCAATTTAGCATGGCCAATTCACTTAACTCAGACATCTTTGGACTGTGAGAGGAAACCAGAGTACCCAGAGGAAACTTACACAGACACAGGGAGAACATGTAAGCTCCACACAAACAGTGACCCAAACCGAGAATCAAACCCAGGTCTCTGGCACTGTGTGACAGCAGTGTTAATTATTCTGTCAACATGCCACCCAAATGCAAAGAATAAAAAATAAGTGCGTGCCAGCCGGCCAGTGACACCCATGTCCCACAAATAAATAAAAAAATATTGAATATGGAGGTTGGGGTTGGCTTGAGGTCTCCACTGATACACTACATAGCAGTGCACACATCAGGAAATCAAGTGTAGCTAATTCTGTTCCATGCTGATGTATAATAATTGGCTATGGAATATATAGGGGCCATCCCGATGTACTAGGAACAGATGCTCTTCATCCCTATCTTCAGTTTCTTCAGTTGGTTATGAAGACTTGGTGTATGGATCAGTTTTGTTCAGATGAGTTCAAATGGATGTTGCATAGTATTGCATCAGAAGCTCATTTTAAGGATGTACTTGACATTCCCGATATTAACTTGGAATGTAGCGATTATTGTTTAATGTTTCAATTTCTGGAAATATTTCTCCATGGTGTAAGTCCACCGATCAAGATAGACTTGATTTGTCGAAGCTGGCTGTTTGTGCCATAGGCTTGTGTATGATTTTGTTGGTGGCATGTTACTCATGTAAAAATTGAAGAATTGGTGTAAATACTGATCCTTGTTGCAATCCACTATAGAGAAACTAGGACTAGCTGACTTAAGACCCAAATGAACGCGCAGCCATCTCATGTACAACATTACCCATAGCAGTTATATAGTTTAAAGGCAGGTGACTTTCCTTGCAGGCCTCAGAGTCAGTCCTGTAATCCAAACTATTTTGTAAAGTAAAAACTACAAAGGCTGCGCCCCTATTTTTGAATTTCTGCTGGAATCTAGTCTCGGAAAAGAATCTCTGCCATTCATCACTGTCATGGACGATTGCCCAACTCAACAACCTATTTCTGTTTTCTTCCTGTAACCTTTGATCCCATTCACCCGAAGTGCTGTCTCCGCAAGTGCTAGGGCCAAACCTTTGTCGCAGCAAATGCAATTAAACTGGAATCCTGCTTCTTCTTCAAAGAATTACAACAATCCCATTTGTTCTTTGGGTAAGCATTATTTAATGGAAGTTAATTGATGGTGATCATAGTTTTTTTTATATTTAGATCAGTTTGAGTTTTATCCATAAATATTGGACATAAAGGGATTTCCGGGAGATTCCTTGCGAAAGCAAACATTTTAAAGCAAGTTTTTCTACAGTGTTAAAAAAAATTGCTGTTTCATATATTTCTTTTTTTTGCAATTTACTCCATACACAATTCTTGTTTACTTATTTGATCTTGTAGCACTGTTGACTAGGAAGATATAAATTCCAATATAGTACTTAAAGGGCTACAGTTTTTCATGAATGAGAATGTGATCTAGCTTCAGTCACAGTGTCTTTTTTCCTCTTGGCATCTGATTTATTGGTTCAAGGCATACGGCAAGCTCTGAGTCCAGGGGCTGACCCACAAACACAATACTGAATGTTGCATTGTCAGAAGTGTCATCTTTAATATGGGAAATTTAACTGAGCACCATCTGCCTGTTTAAATAGACACAAACAATCCCAAGGTACAATTCAAACAACAGTAGCAAGTTTTCCCAGTGTTCTCACCAATATTTTTACCCCTTGGCCAAAGCCAGGGTTTATGAATAATTCAAATGTCTGTTGGGTTGGCTGTTTTCTGAGAAATATTAATTGAAATTCAAAAACAATTTGTTAGCCATGGGCTGCATTACCGAGCAGGGATCCAGCCAGACCAATTCCCACAAGATTTTCATTCCTCTTCTGTCTCACCATCCAGAGGATCACCATACCTGGGCGATTCTCCAGCTGTGTGTCCCTGTGCAAATTGCATTATGGCCAGAGAATCCTGCAAAATGGGCCAACAGCAGTTTATGCCACTTTCCTGCTCTACCCACGGTGAGAACATGAAACAGATAAATACATGCATTTCCAGGTTTCAATCGTATTTACCTGGCTTCCGGGATTCACTGATCGGCTGGCACAATGGAAAGCAGGCATTAATTATTATTGGGCTCCACAGATGGAGGAGACCAGATATAATGACTACACCGGGATGTGGTGGGGGTGGGGAAGGGGGTGGGAAGTGGCTTGGAGGCCATTGTAGCCCTTGTGTGGCCAGGGATATGGTTGGGCTGTACCCTGGCATTGCCCCCAGCACCCTGGCATTGTCATTCCGGTTCTGCCAAGTGGCAAGGAGCAGGGCTTGAAGTGGGTTCTCTGAAGGGGGTAGGGCTTTAGGTAATCCCATAGTGGAGTATCACTCAATTTGTGGGGGGGGGGGGGAGGGATGCCCGAATGACAGTCTTTGTTCTTTGTTCTTTGATAGATGGGAGGGCTTTGGGCTTTCTAGGTATAAGTGGAGTGTTACAAAAAATGTGGCAGAGTGAGCACCATGGAGAAAGAATTCCTCCCCCCAACCCGCAGCTGTGAAAGTGACTTCTTCTGTCAGTAAAGGACTTGAAAAGGGTCTTCTGACAACTGCAGCTTCTGAGGGAGAGAAAAGCAAACCTTTTACAGAATGGAGTGCTGCTGTGATTTAGAAGCCTGCTAGGTGTTTGGGAAGTATGGCGATTGGTGAAACCAGCCCACTAATCTTGAGATTTTTAATTCCATTTTTTTTCTACTGAATTCAGAATTTATCATCTGTCATGGTGGGAATTGAACTCAGGTCTTCAGAGAATCCCCCCGGGTCACTAGTGCAGTGACAAGACCAATATTGCAACACCTCCTCCAGTATGATTTCCCAGCATCTCCAATAGGAGCTATACTTCTACTTAGAGCAGAATAGTGTCATAATGCATACCACTGCTACATCACAGCATCCACATTCAGTTCCAGCCTTGGGTCACTATGTGGTATTTGCATATTCTCCCTGTGGCGGCATAGGTTTCCTCTGGGTGCTCCGGTTTCTTCCCAAGAGTCCAAAAATGTGCAGGTTAGGTGAATTGACCATGCTGAATTGCACCTTATTGTCCCAAGATGTATCAGTTCATGAAGGGTCAGACTTCTTAAACTCGTCCCCTCATCTGAAGTGTGGTGATCCTCAGATTAAATCATCTCCAGTCAGCTCTCCCCTTCAAAGGTGAGAACAGCTTATATTCATCTGGGAATGACTTTACCTTTATGTGCATGTGAGTGAACAGGAGAAGTCCCTACATAACTGTCTTTAAATGACGTTATGGATGTTTGCTTACAATACAAACATGTTTGAAAAATAATTAAATTGCCCATATCAACCAACAAAAACCTAGTTGATTTCATACTTTGTGATAAATGTTGAAGAAGCAAAGAATTAGAAATAGAATAGTGGTACAGTGGTCAGCACTGCTGCCTCACAGCAACAGGGACCTGGGTTCAATTCTCACCCACCTTGAGTGACAGTGTGGAATTTGCACATTCTGTCCATGTCTGCATGGGTTTCCTCTCTGTGCTCTGGTTTTCTTCCGCAGTCCAGAAATGTGTGGGTCAGGTTGATTGGCCATGCTAAATTGCCCCTTCGTTTAGAGGATGTCAGGGGGATTAGTTAGGTAAATATGTGGGATTAGGGGAATAGGGCCTGGGTAATGTTGTTGATGCAGGGTTGATGGGCCGAATGACCTCCTTGGTATTGTATGATTCTATGAAAACAAGTCTTATGAGAAACAATTCATTTTCTCAAAATTTGAAATGTATTTAAAAGATTGTGTCAACAAAGAGCTTCTGTCTCATGAATCGAAATGAATGGCAAAGTTCTCAGGGGAATTAATGGGATTAAGTACATGAGGTTGTTGGGGATGGATGGACCTGAGTAAGACGTTCTATCAGAGAGTTGGTGCAAACTCAACGGACTGACTGGCCTCCTTCTACTCTGTAGGGATTCTATGATTCAGTCTTTCTATTCCAACTGCTCACAATTTCTGCCAATTTACTTTCTCTTTACTTCTTGTTCAGGCAGCACAGAGAGACAGCAACAATATAATCAGCGTGAACTATGAGTCAGGAGTGATCACAGGGATTTGCACAAAAAAAATAAATTCACTGTTTCCTCGACAGTGGGAAAATAAGACATTAGCTGTAACTAGTACTCGGACACCAAAGGGTAGTAATGGGAAATCCCAACCATTGTGAAGTTGAGAAAATTAGATCCAGGGGCTTGCATTTTCCTCCAAAAGCTGTGGAAATTTTGTGGAAAATGTGGGGATATTACATTGTAAGGCCTGCCATGGGAGAGCATTTAATTTTCCTGGCCTCCCTAGCCCCGCTGGGAAGCCTGCTGACTCCCCTATCTTCATTCATTACATATAAACTGCAGCCAGTAAGATTGGAACAGCAAGGCACGCTATTACCCTGTTCTCCATTACCGATCCCACCATTCTGACAGGTGGCTAACAGAGAGGTGACAATGGCCTAAAGGTATTATTGCTGAACTATTAATCCAGAAACTCAGCTAACATTCTGGGGACCCGGGTTCAAATCCCACCATGGCAGAATGTGGAACTTGAATTCGATTAAAAATATATCTGGAATTAACAATCTACTGATGACCATGACACCATTGTTAACTGTCGGAGAAGTCCATCTGCTTCACTAATGCCCTTTAGAGAAAGAAATCTGCCATCTTTGCCTAGCCTTCATGTGATTGCAGAGCCACAGCAAATGTGGTTGAGTCTCAACTGCCCTTCATAGACAACTAGGGATAGGCAATAAATGCTGGCCAGTGACATCCATGTCTACTGAATGAACAACAAAAAGCACCTTGATGGAAAGGCTGCAGGACTCCTTTTTATAGGGGAGTGGAATGCGTAAGCACCACCTCCTCAGGCTCCCAACTAAACACTGAAAAAAGACCACAGCATAGTATTTGACTCAAACAAGAAATTGTGTGCTGATCTTTTGGGGCTCTTCTTTAAGTGGCTTCCTCGTCCTTGGGTGTCACGGCAAAAGATGCTGCTAAAAAATTTCTTTCTGAAATTGGAAATATTACGACCAGCACAAATTAGATACAAATTATAATTGAGTATGATACCGGATGAATGGGTTCAAAATAGCTGCAGACCATGAGACACTGTTAATTTTTAGTACTTTTTAGTTATAAAAATTACAAACCAATTCAAATAATTGCTATTATATTTGCTGCAGTGCAGTAAAAATACTGACACTTACAATTTAATTAATAATTCATGATACTCAATCCAAATTTAATTTGAAAATGAAAAAAAAACCTGTTACTGACCACCTTGCAGTATTGCTATTGTAATCTTCTTCCTGAGATCACTTTTCTATATCAGTTCAAGAAACCGAGCACATTAATCATGAAGTAATGATGTGTCAATGGAGTGCATTGTGGCCTAAGGAACAGCGGGGTAGATTTTCAGTTTGCTATCTGGGCACAAGTGTTCAGTTGGCCATTAATAAACTGCACAATTTCCATTTACATTCTGGAAATGAGGAAACTTGCCACATCCAGACATATAGATTAATAGGGCTCTCATCAAATGCACCATTGAAGTCTTCAAGCAATGACTGAGTATATCTAGCATCTCCCTGTGGCATAATCCACATAGTATGCATCAAGGATAGTGATTTGCTGTTTGTTGGATAACATTTTATTAGATCGAGGAATGAAGCTTTGAGTCACTATTGGTTGAGGACCTTGACTATCATGAGGAAGATGATCAAAGTTATGTGAACAGTTTTTGTGGCATTGGCGTCAGCTCTTTCATTAGTCTGAATGGGCAACCATAATAGGGGAAGAAGACTTTCTTCTAACTCTGTCTTTGCTTGATCTGCAACTCCCCTTCCCGGAACTTAAATCGCCCTGTCGTGTCTTTTGCAAGTCTGGGATCTTAGTTCTAATTATCTTGCTGAAAGACTCAGAAAAGCGAATGTTGTAGTTAGCATATGGCAAATACACCTTGCTTTAAGGGTTTCAAGGTTTTTTTAAATAATCCATCCAGATTTCTTGGCCACCTCATCATAAGCTGGTTAAGTGATACTGGTTAAATCTAGCAGAGTTCTAACTTTATTATAATGAAGTCTAGTCACAAAAATGAATTGGATCTCCCACTGATGAGGTTAAGCAAACAGCACGGGAATACTAAATTCACCCCTCGTGTGTAACAGCAATTCGTGAACTGGGCTTCCTGGCCAGACGTGCTTGGAATTGTGGCATTTGACAAAGACGTTACACTCATGCAGTACGATACTTAAAATTTACCAGTTAATGAGTAGCTATGTCCATGGGTTGGTTAGCTCAGTTAGCTGTAATGCTGTTTAGTGATACAAGAGCAATGTTAACAGCGTGACATGAATTTCCATACTGGCTGGGGTTATTCATGAAGGGCCTGACTTGTCAACCACGCCCCATCGCCTGAGCTATGGTGATCCTCGGGTTAAATTATCTCCAGTCTGCCCTATCCCTCAAAGGGGAGAGCAGCTTATATTCATCTGGGGGTATGACAACTTTACCTTTATGTGCATGAGAGAGAACAGGAAAGTCCCCATATAAATGTCTTCAAATGACATGATGGACGTTTGCTTTGAATACTAACACATTTGAAAAATAATTAAACTGTCCATATCAGCAGGCAAAAACCTGTTTGATTTCCATACTTTGTGATAAATATCTGGAAGAAAAGAATTACAAATAAAACAAGTCTTATGAGAAATAATTCACTTTCTCAAAGCTTGAAATATATTTAAAGAATTGTGTTGATCGGAGCTTCTTACTGGAATTTTACTGCCTCACATACCTGAGCCTCGTAAGACCCCACTTGAGGCCAACAGTGAATGCCGCTCTGCAAGCCTCGACCTTCTTGCTCTGGGGCTGTGAGGCAGCAGTGCTAACCACTGTGCCACTGTGCTGAGCCGTATAATCTATTATTCATAACTTGTCTTTCTCCAGACCATTTATTTTTATTCATTCATGAGACATGGGTGGTGCTAGCTGGCCAGCATTTATTGTTATAAGAAGTCTCACAACAGCAGGTTAAAGTCCAACAGGTTTATTTGGTATAAGCACCACTAGCTTTTAGAGCGCTACTCCTTCGTCAGGTGAGTGGGGAGTTCTGATCACAAACAGGTCAAACTACCAAAAAAACCCATTGGACTTTAACATGATGTTGTGAGACTTCCTACTGTGTTTACCCCAGTCCAACACTGGCATCTCCACATCAGCATTTATTGGCCATCCCTTATTGCTCTGTTCAGAGATTAGTTAAGAGCCACATTATTGTGGCTCTGGAGTTACATGTAGGCCAGTTAAGGGCGGCAGATTTCCTTCCCCAAAGGACATTAGTGAACGAAATGAGTTTTTCCGACAATTGACAATGATTTCAGGGCCATCAGCAGATTCATAATTCCAAATTTTTTTTATTGAATTCAAATTCCACCACCTGCCGTGGTGGGATTTGAATTGAGGTGCCCAGAACATTAGCTGAGTTTCTAGATGAAAAGGCCAATGATAATACCACGAGGCCATCCCTCCCCTCTAGCTTACTATTCCACAAGAAATGATCACCTTATAAACCTTATTGAAGTCTTCATTCGTGAAGGGTTGACCATAACCATGTCTTCACTGTTAATCCACCAAGTGTGCTTCCAGAAATTGTATTTGGAACTTTGGATAATTTTCACCTCAGTAATTAAAGGACAGTGAGCCTCAGCGCAGTTCTCTAACTATGACCAGGGACATGAGAAAACAATATTTCCTCTTTGGATTTAAAAAAACAAAGGCCTGAAATCTTCCCCCCTTGAACATGCACACTCAGCTGACATGAAAGCAAGAGCAAAATGCGTTTCTTATTCTTATGCGATTGGCCCTGGAACAGGATTTCATGCTGGCTGATCAGTTAACAGGCAGCCAGCATGAAACGTGCTCAAAGACTCAATGCTGGCAGGGAGGGCAGGAGGAGTGTGGCTGTTGAGCAAAGGGAGGGTGTCTGTTGGCACTTCCAATGTGCTCCCCCAGGGGGATCAAATGCTGCGGATGTGTCTCAGGGACCTGCAGACATATGAAAAATAAATTGCAATGGCAAACCTGAGCAATGAGTGTCTGGGCAGCACAATCATACACATGCATCACCATCAGACACATTTGTTAATTTTATTTCAGCCCAACCTTTCATCCTACCCTGGATTGAGCTGGCAGCTGAAACGTAAAGATTGCTTTACCAATCGACCCGCCCACCAACTATAAAATTGTGATCAATTGGTCCTCAAATGGGCTAAATTTCCTGCTTGAATGTCCACAGGCATGCTTCTGAGTCTTGCGTGAACCCAAAAATCAAAATATTATGCGAACATATGATGATATTGGAATACTTGCCTGATGTCTTTCATGATTTCTCATGATTTCTAGTTGGAAATGTACCTTACTTTTTATATAAAATTCCAGCCAATGTATTTCAGTGATATCTATGGATGATATTTAGAAAATATAATGAGAATCATGTTACAGAGATATAGCACCTCAAAACCAGTCACTATTGCATACAAATACAAGGAATGCAAGGTGGTGGAGGCTTCCTCACTGAATATATTCAAGTCAAGAGTGGATAGGTTTTTGATTGACAAGAGAATTAAGGGTTACGGGGAGAAAGCGGGAAAGTGGTACCGAACCACTACAGATCAGCCATGATCTTATTGAATGGCAGGGTAGCTCGAGGGGCTGTATGGCCAACTCCTGCTCCTATTTCTTATGTTCTTATGAATGAACATTTGACTTTTTCCTTGCATCAAGTAGTTCATTGTATCTTTGTTTATCAGGGACAATATCAAACTTCTTAAAGGCTTCTTTAACTAACAATATAATATGTTCACGGCCCAATCATCTTCAGCTGCATTGTCAATGACCTTCCTTCCATCATAAGGTCAGAAATGGGGATGTTACTGATGATTGCACAATGTTCAACACCATTCACCTCTCCTCAAATGCTGAAGCAATCCGTGTCCAAACGCAGCAAAATTTGGACAATATCCAGGCTTGGGCTCATACTTTTTAATACCATCCATACATCAAGTGGCAAGTAACATTTCCATTCCACAAGTACCAGGCCACAACTATCTCCAACAAGAGAGAACCTAACCATTGCCCCTTGATATTCAATGGAATTTGCATCGCTGAATCCCACATTATCTGTATCCTGGGATTACCATTCACCAGAAACTTAACTGGACTCATCAAATAAATACTTTGGCTACAAGAGTAGGTCTGAGACTAGGAATCCTTTAACAGCTAGTTCACCTCCTGAGTCCTCAAAGCCTGTCCATCACCTATAAGGCATGAATCAGGAGTGCAATGGAATATTCTCACCTTTCCTGGATGAGTGCAGCTCAAGCACCACTCAACATCATTGAGGACAAACCAACCTGCTTGTTGGGCACTGCATCCACAAAACATTCTCTCGCTTCACCACCAAAGCACAATGGCAGCAGTGTGTATCATCCACAATATGCACTGCAGGAACTCACCAAGGCTTCTTAGGTAGCACCTTCCAAATTCATGAGCATTACAGTCTAGAATAACAAGGGCAATCAATACCTGGGAACACCATCATCTCCAGGTATGCTCCAAGTCACTCACTACCCTGACCTGAAAATGTATCACCATTCTTTTACTGTTGCTCGGTCAAAATCTAGGAACCCTGTTCCTACACCACAGGGGTTGCAATTGTTCAACAAGGGAGTCCACCACTGCTTTCGCAATTAGGGATGGACAATAAATGCTAGCCGAATCAACAATGCCCACATCGCTTGAATGAATTAATAAATAAATAGATACATTTGAGCAGAAGTAGACCATCTGGCTCTGGAGATTGATTTGCCATTTCAGAAGATCATGACTGATCTAATCGTGGGTCCACTTGTCCTCCTGGTACGAATTAGTCTTGACTCCCTTATAGACAGAAAACGGTTGAACGCAACCCTGAATGTATTCAACCATCTAGTTTCCACTGCTCTCTGAGTAGAGAATTACAAAAATCAGTAAGCCTTAGAGAGAACAAATTTCACTCATTCTTGTAAATGCCAATGAATATAGGCTCAACCTGCTCAAGTTTTATTCGTACTCCAAGGAATCAACCTACTGAATTTTCTCTGAACTGCCTCCAATGCAAATATATCCCTCCTTAAATAAAGAGACCAAAAACTCTACGCTGCACTCTAGATGTGATCTAATCATTCCCTTTATAGTTGTAAAAAGATGTCCCTACTTTCATACTCCACCCCTTTCCATCCGATAGGAGGGGACAAGTGTAGATGGTGCCCCTTTTAATCAGAAATGCAGCACCTCATCAATGAAACCCATATAACCATCAGCCTATTGTGATAAAAATATATCCTTCAATCTGCAGTGAGCTTTTGATTGGTAATTTGTATTTTTACAGGCAAATCACCCACATATTATGGAAATTTAGCAATGAGCAGATAATGTTGGCCTTGCCAGCAATGTTCACTTCCCATGGGAACATAAAAAATGTAGAGATTAACACCAAAGCCACAAAGGGCAACAAAATTCAAAGGCCGTGAGCCTTAGAGTTAAACTGTGATTGTGAGAGTGGAGTAGGTTAGTTGCAGGGGCATCTCATTTTCTTTTCTGGTGGAATTTGTGTAGGTGAAACTGAACCAAAGGGGCTGACCCTATCACTGATTAAAAATGTTTTAAAAGTTCCTTTTCGAGAGAGATATTTTCTTCCAAATGTTACATGCTGTGATCTTTCGGAAATAGCTCATAACTGTTTGCTTTCAGTCGAGTTGTATGCTGATATGATGAAAGGGAATGTCTGATGAACCTTGATGAACAACTTATGTTTCACCACAGATAGCATTGCTTGTAATTTTGAAGACTATAGATGAAAAGATCATAACTCAGAACATCAAAGGTCTAGAATTTAATTAATTGCTCCTGTTGGTCATTGTGTTTCCATTGGGTCATTAAAAATCACAAATTTACCAGAGCTGTTGTAGTACAATGAAATGTTGGAATTAAACAGAAAGGCGGGGGGAGGGGGCATTAAGTAAATATTATTCCAAACTTTGTTTTGTGAGGGAAATAAAGTTCTCAATATTTTTGCAATATGGTTTGTCATAGCTTGTGACTGGTTTAATTAAAGTGAAGACAAACTTCACAAGTCGAAACATCAATAAATGAGGTATGAAGGCAAGTGATTGAAATGATAATGAGCAGGGAATGGGGACATGCTGGTATTGGACTGGGGTGAACACAGTAAGGGGTCTCACAGCATCATATCCCAACAGGTTTATTTGATAGCATAAACCACTAGCTTTCGGAGCGCTGCTCCTTTGTCAGGAGTTCTGTTCACAAACAGGCCATACAAAGACACAAATTCAATTTACAAAATAATGGTTGGAATGCGAGTCTTTACAGGTAATCATGTCTTAAAGGTACAGACAATATGAGTGGCGAGAGCGTTAAGCACAAGTTAAAGAGATGTGAATTGTCTCCAGTCAGGACAGTTAGTGAGATTTTGCAAGCCCAGGCAAGTTGTGGGATTTCAGATATTGTGACATGAACACAAGATCCTGGTTCAGGCCGTTCACATGTATGCAGAACTTGGCCATCAGTCTCTGCTCAGCACCTCTGCATTGTCGTGTGTCATGAAGGTCGTTTTGGAGAATGCTTATCCAAAGATGGAAATTTAGCGATGATTAGATAATGTTGGCCTTGTCAGCAATGTTTGCTTCCCATGGGAGCATTAAAAATGTAAAGGTTAACACTAGGATGCCACAGAGGGCAAGAAGGTTCAAAGGCCATGAGCCTTAGAGTTAAATTGTGATTGTGTGAACTCTATGAGAGTGGAGCAGGTTAGTTGCAGGGGCATCTTATTTTCTTTTCTGGTGGGTCTTGTGTGTAGATGAAACCAAACCAAAGGGGCTGACACTATCACTGATTAAAAACGTTTTAAAAGTTCCTTTTCAAGAGAGGTTTTTCTTCCAAATCTTACATGCTGTGATCTTTCAGGAAAAGTTCATAACTATTTGCCGAATGCCCATGACTGCAGAAGTGTTCCCCATCAGGAAGAGAACAGTGTTGCCTGGTGATTGTTGAGCTGTGTTCATTCAACCTTTGTCATAGTATCTGCATGGTCTCCCCAATGTATCACACCTCAGGGCATCCTTTCCTGCAGTGTATCAGGTAAACAAGGTTGGCTGAATCTCAAGAGTATGCACTGTGTACCTGGATGGTGCTCTCATGTGAAATAATAGCATCCGTGTCAATGATCTGGCATGTCTTGCAGAGGTTGCTGTGGCAAGGTTGTGTGGTGTTGTGGTCACTGTTCTCCTGAAGGCTGGGTAGTTTGCTTCAGACAATGGTCAGTTTGTGTGGTTGCTTGAAGGCAAGAAGTCCACTTCGGGAATCACCAGGGTGGCGATTGAGCAGGATGGCGAACAGGAGCAGCGAGTGACCTGGGGATGTGGAAGAGATAACAAGAAGCTGGGAAGGGGAATGGGGCAGCGATTGACTGGGGATGGGGTGATGAACAGGGGTGGTAATCATCTTGAGAAGCATACAATTGGGGGCATTGTGATCAGGGGAGCAATCGGGGGCATAGCTAGGTGATGCTGGGTGGAGTAGGTAAGGGACAATCTTCCAGTGCAGCATCTGTTATTATATACAGTGTGTTGGGAGGTCAGGCATAACTGCAAAAGTGCCCTCTAACAGTTAGCAAGCAGCTTTCTGTCATGAATAGACTCTGTCCACCTCCTCTACTGGCTAGAATCACACATTACCTTACTTTTCTCTCAGTGCCATAAGATAGCTTTGAAAACATCACCCAAAAAATGGGTGTGATTCTCTCCCACTTTCATATTGTTCGGCACTTAGAATTCTTTTCTCGAGATAAAAGCATAGAAACCAAAAGTAAGAGTCAGCCATTTGGCCCTTTGAGGCTGCTTTGCCACTCATTTTGATCATTGTTAATCATCAAATTCAACATTTTGATCCTTCCCCTCCCCATATCCCTTGATCCTGTCAGCCCCCAAATCAAACATTTTATCCTCAATTACATTCTGTTGCAGTGAATTCCATACATTCACCACCCTTTAGGTAAGAATTTCTCTTCACCTCAATTCCAAAAGATTTACCCCTTATCCTCAAACTATGACCCCTAGTTCTGGACTCCCCTAACATTAGGAACATTCTTTATGAATTTACCCTGTCTAACCCTATTAGAATTTTATGAGTATCTATGAGATCCCATTTCACTCTTCTAAACTCCAGTGAATATAATTCTAACCGATTTAGGGGGTGTCACACGAAGAGAGACTATGTGTGTTGAAGCCAGAGTTATGAACAGCAATTTTACCACCACTGT
The DNA here is from genome assembly GCA_024679065.1 of Sphyrna mokarran. Taxonomy (NCBI): domain Eukaryota; kingdom Metazoa; phylum Chordata; class Chondrichthyes; order Carcharhiniformes; family Carcharhinidae; genus Sphyrna; species Sphyrna mokarran. The sequence goes on along the minus strand of JAGIQG010000004.1, from coordinate 77,035,807 downwards.
CAAATAGGAGAGATTTATGTAATTCATTCTAAAAGCAGCAGCACATTGTGTGGTAATGTTACTGGAACTGTTCTGGATTAATAATCCTTTAAAGACTATTGCCATCAAAAGGAGATTTTAGCTCTGTATTTATTTGAGCCAGTATCTTGCAGGAAATGCCTATAAAGTACTATTGACTATGTAAAGGTGTTCTTTCATCTTTACATTTTATTTTCTTATTACTTTATTTTTGAATTAATGTTTAGCTTTAATGTGCAGATCATCACAAGTAGTCTGGAATTTACATGTCCTGATTTCAGACAACTCCCCATAATATACAAATGACACAAACTATTGTTTCAGCTTGTTCCAAATTTTCCTTTGGGATTTAGACAGCTTGGAATTTGCCTGGCATTTCATAACATTGAAGTACTTTCGCATGTTTACTTTCTCATAATAATATTTTCTTGAAAAGAAGAGTAATACTTTTGACAGTTCAAAAATAAAGCACTATTTTTATATACTGGGAGTAATTTTGGCTTTTGATGGTGGTACAAAATGGGCATTACCAATTCAATGATGCATTATGGATCTCTATTGAGCTTTATTGACACTGACATAACAGATACATTGATCAGTATTTAATGCAGAATGCATTTTCACATATTCAAGCTCCGTCACTAATTGTCTACCTTGTGTAGTATTGGCAGTGGCCACCCCTCCTTGTGGCACCACAAGTATTTGAAGATCGCTGATCTCAGATTGGCTGGCAGCATGTGGAAGCAAAGTACCTACAAAGGACTGTGATTTTGATCAGGTAAGTGTCTAATCGGCATTAAATATGGTTGTTGGAGTACTAGGGTCTCAGTTAGATTGTTACTGGCTCTGTAGCTAGTGGATGGATTCATCACCACAAGTATTACATTCTGCCCATTGAACCGATAACTTTGTTATTGTATTCCTGGCAAATACTGGCTATTTCGGTCTTGCCGACAAACTTGCCTCTTTTTTTTAAAGTTGAGTTTAAAGTGGGTTTACATTAACGCTACAATGAAGTTACTGTGAAAATCCCCTAGTCGCTACACTGTGGTGCCACTTTGGGTACATTGAGAGAGAATTTAGTACGACCAATGCACCCAACCAGCATGTCTTTTGGATTGTAGGAGGAAGCTACAAGACATAGAGAGAATGTGCAAAGTAAAGTTTAGGCTTACATTAACACTGCAATGAACTTATTGTGAAATTGTCCTCATCACCACACTCCATCAAGGCATCTAACCAGCATGTCTTTCAGACTGTGAGACGCAATCAGAGCACCTGGAAGAAACCCATGCAGACACAGGGATAACATGCAAACTCCAGAAGAGAAGAGAAGGGATAGGACCTATAAAAGGTGAAGGGGGAAAAGTCTGTATGGAACCGGAAGAAATGGCAGAGGTGCTTAATGAGTACTTTGCCTCAGTATTCACGGTGGAAAGTGATCTAGGAGGATGCACTACAAGTTTGCGGCAGATTGAAAAGATCGAGTATGTAGATATTAAGGAAACGGATGTGTTAGAACTTTTAAATGCTATCAAGATAGACAAGTCTCCAGGACCAGGTGGGATGTACCCCAGGTTATTGTGGGAGGTGAGGGATGTCATTGCAGAGCCCCTGGCGATGATCTTTGCATTGTCGATGGAGACGGGAGAGGTTCCAGAGGATTGGAGGATTGCGGATGTGGTCCCTATTTTCAAGAAGGGGAACAGGGATAGTCCTGGAAATTACCGACCGGTGAGTCTGACCTCAGTGGTTGGTAAGCTGATAGAGATGCTTCTGAAGGACAAGATTTATGAGCATTTGGAGAAGTTTAGGTTGATTAGAAATAGTCAACATGGTTTTGTAAAAGGCAGGTCGTGCGTTACGAGCTTAATTGAGTTCTTCAAAAAAGTGACTGAACACATTGACGAAGGAAGAGCAGTGGACGTGGTGTACATGGACTTCAGCAAGGCATTTGACAAGGTCCCACATGCAAGACTTCTTGAGAAGGTGAGAGGCCATGGGATCCAAGGGGCTTTGGCCTTGTGGATCCAGAACTGGCTTGCCTGCAGAAGGCAGAGGGTGGTTGTGGATGGCTCTTTTTCTGCATGGAGGTCGGTCACCAGTGGAGTGCCCCAGGGATCTGTTCTAGGACCCTTGCTGTTTGTCATTTTCATAAATGACCTGGATGAGGAAGTGGAGGGATGGGTGAGTAAGTTCGCCGATGACACGAAGGTCGGTGGTGTTGTGGATGGTCTGGAGGGATGTCAGAAGTTGCAGCATGACATCGACAGGATGCAAGACTGGGCGGAGAAGTGGCAGATGGACTTCAACGCAGATAAATGTGTTGTGGTCCTTTTTGGCAGATCCAACGGGATGAATGAGTACATTATCAAAGGTAGGAGTCTTAGCTGTGTGGAAGAGCAGAGGGATCTTGGGGTCCGGGTCCATAAGACTCTCAAATCGGCCTCCCAGGTGGAGGATGTGGTTAAGAAAGCTTACGGTGTACTGGCCTTCATTCATCGAGGGATTGAGTTCAGGAGTCAGGAGGTAATGCTGCAGCTTTATAGGACCCTTGTCAGATCACACTTGGAGTACTGTGCGCAGTTCTGGTCGCCTCACTATAGGAAGGACGTGGAAGCTATTGAAAGGGTGCCGAGGAGATTTACAAGGATGTTGCCTGGATTGGGAGGCATGCCTTATGAAGACAGGTTGAGGGAGCTGGGACTGTTCTCCCTGGAGAGACGAAGGTTGAGAGGCGACCTGATAGAGGTTTACAAGATGTTGAGAGGAATAGATAGGGTGGACTCTCAGAGACTATTTCCCAGGGCTGAAATGGTTGCGACGAGAGGGCACAGATTTAAGGTGCAGGGAAGCAAGTACAGAGGGGATGCTAGGGGAAAGTTTTTCACTCAGAGGGTGGTGAGTGAATGGAATCGGCTGCCGTCGGTGGTGGTCGAGGCGAACTCGCTGGGGTCTTTTAAAAGACTTCTGGATGAGTATATGGGATCCAATGGGATTGGGGGTTATAGATAGGTCTATGGCTGGGTAGGTTTTGATGTGTTCGGCACAACTTGTGGGCCGAAGGGCCTGTTTGTGCTGTAGTGTTCTATGTTCTATGTTCTATGTTCCATACAGACAGTACTCAAGTCAGCCTGAGCTCCTGGCACTGTGAGCCAGCAGTGCTAACCACTGTGCTACTGTGCCATGCAGTTTAACTAACAAAATAACTTCCACCCCCAGTGATCAAAACTATCAATTTACCCGGGAGGAAAATAGGTATCTTAGCATTTTCCTTGCGTATAGTCAGTTTTGTTGTTCCCCTTTATTATTTGATAGTCCTGGAGGCAGAAACTCTTAATGTCTTTGGTCTTTTGGGATAAGGAGGTCAACATTCCACAACTACATAGTGTGGTTATGTTCATTTTAGTCCACCATTTGAGATGCTTTCAGAGGTTTGGCCAACTTGCAGACCGAAACATCAGGTGACCAACAATGGACATCTTAAGCCAGTGTTTTTATTTTTAACAGCTGAAACTCTCTTTTAAAAAAGTTACTGAAATATAATATTTCACATCAATGCACCTTTGCAACAAGGTGTTAACCTTCAAACAACTGGTAGTTCATTGAAATTCAAGACCTATTTAGCTTAGAATGACTTAAAAAATTCTGCCCTCACAAGTATCCTTACTCCTGCAATTCCTATAATATTAAAGCTAATGCAGACTTCACAAAGACGGAGACCCAAGCCGGGAATCAAGTCTGGGTCCCTGGCAATATGAGGCAGCACTGCTAACCATTGTACCATGATGCCACCCTTAGGAATTGCTGGAAGCTAGCCACCACTGTGGCCTAACTGTGACTCATTGGGAAATCCAGAAGAGCCAATATCATGAAACGCTTGGATGAAAAGCTGGCAGGTATATGAACTTACCAACCTGCCAGTCAGACTCTGTAATGCAGTGCCTGGTCCATTTTGAGGGTTTATGGAACTTGAATCTGAATTGCCTACCCAAAGGAATCCTGATGCAGCTTATGGAGGCCTGGTGCTAAGTGAGGCCTGAAGCAGAGTTCATGATCATTTGGTGGGCAAGTGGATTGAGGAGGGGAGGGAAGATGTGTGTCTCACATGAGTATCCCAGCGTGGCAATGACTGAGATTATTTTTTGTGAGGCCTGGATGTGCTTTCATTGGCCCACAACAATATGTGGATCATGAAAATGGCTTTGGGGTCATAGCTATGTAAATGTTCCCAATTTAAATGAGGCTCCTAGTCTGTCCATTAAACCAGTGGTATGAAGTTGGTGTTGAGTCAGAGATTACTGCCGAGTGTTAGAATATTTTGACAAGCAGATTTATTCGAATTCCTAAGATTTTGTGGATTAATTTGCTAGTGGGGATTTCTTTATTGACCTCATGTGCAGCTCATTATGCCCATTTAAATGTCCATGTATTTCAATGATTCTAGCTTCAATAAAGTCTAATTTTAAATTTGTTTTTAAGATCTTATCCACTGTTGTTTACCTTCTCTTCTGACTCCTTGCATGGATTGCCTTCCACAAGCATTTGAACTAGCAATTCCTCATCCACATGGTGATGATTAGTGTATGAATCTTGGCACCAAGAGTCAGCAAAGCTGTTTAACTGTGGGATGCATCACATTTGGCAGCATAGATGTTCCTTCTTTTATATTGAAATCTGTTAGCCTGTTCCACACTAATGAAATTAAAGTTCATCCTGCCCCCAGCCTCTCATGAACCCTTGCCCTAACCTCTATTCTGATCTTCCCTTTAAATACTCCCATTCTTAACAGGAGCCACATTTTGGGAAGGGAAACTTTAGCTAGTTTCTTTCTCTCTCAGCCAGGGGTACCAAGGGAATTTAGAACCCCTACAGTGCAAAGGAAATGATTTGGCCCATCAAGTCTGCATCACCAACAGTCCCACCCAGGCCCAATCCCCATAAATGCAACATATTTACCTGCTAATCCCCCTGAAACCAAGGGGTAATTTACCACGATCATTCCACCTAACCCACACATTTTTGGGCTACGTGAGGAGGCCGAAGTGCCTGGAGGAAACATATGCAGACACAGCGAGAACGTGCAAACTCCACTCAGTCACCGAGGCCAAAATTGAACCTGGGTCTCTGGCCCTGTGAGGCAGCAATGCTAACCACTATGCCACCTTGCCACCCTGTATCCATACGCTTGGCTGTGACAATTGTTTCAGTACAGATCTAATCTGAAACTTTCCAGCCTATTTGTCTGAAGCAATCATTTGAGCAACACACACTGATCTAACAGGGGTTCAATAAACTCTATTCAAAATGTAAATTCAAAATTGAAAATAGGAAAATAGATTGATAAATTAAAGCTTGCATTGAATTAATTAATTTTTCCCTGTATACAATAAATGTGTGACAGTTGGTTAATTCACGTTTGGAGAACGGGTGCTATACAATGACAGCTGCCAGTTTCAGCGCAATGCTTTCTTTTTCTTTAAATAACTTTAAAATATCTCTATTATTTGTCAAAGGAGACCTAAAGCAACTTGTCCACCTCCTATGACTTATGTCAGCTTGGCTGCTGTCTGCAGTACAATCTTTTTAAAAAAACGTTATTGATTTTTCAATGACATAATCAACGTGAACACATTATCAGAACAGGCACTGGCCTTTAAAACATCAATAAAGAACAAAAGAACATTACTTCCCGCTGTGATAGCACAAAGCAGAGACCAGAATTCAAGCAATCATCACACAGCACATAGTCTCATGGGCTCAGTATTTACTTGCTATATGTTGTAATCATTCTTCTCATGTGCATCAACCATGTAGATTTAGCTGCCTAAGTCTTCGTTATTTGCTATTTATTTTATAATTTTTAGCACAACCATTCTTCCACTTGCACTACAAATAGAAAATTGGATAAATCTTCCCTCAGGACTGGCAGTCTCCAACCTTTGGTGATTCTAATGTTTCATTGATTCAACACTATACTGATGTTGATGACCAGTTGTATGAACGACGGAGCAATCTAGTCTCCATGCATGACCTCTTCAATAATGTTCAAGTTCTTGCAAAATCCTACAACAACAATTTATATTCCTGTAGCACCTTTTATATAATATTGCAAGGCACTCCACAGAGACATTATCGAACAAAATATGACATGGAATCACATAGAGATATGGGGCACAGTGGTTAGCACTGCTGTCTCACAGCACCAGGGACATGGGTTCGATTTCTGGCTTGGGTCACTGTATGTTTGGAGTTTGTGGATTTCCTCTGGGTACTCCAGCTTCCTCCCACAATCTGAAAGATGTGCTGCCTAAGTACATTGACTGAATGGACACCAGAGTATGGCAAGTTGGGAATTTCAGAGTAACTTCATTGCAGTGTTAACATCAGTCTTATTTGTGACTAATAAATAAACTTTATTTTACTTCACTTCATCTAACAACAGTTGATAAAGGTTTGATCCAAAAGACAGGGAAATGGGGTATAGGGACCAGGAGGTGTAGTGAGGGAACTCCAGTCCTTGGGACTCAGGCAATTGAAGGCACTGCCAAAATGGCGGAGCAATTCACATTGAGGGTTTGATTTGATTTATAATTGTCACATGCATTATTATACAATGAAAAATATTGTTTCTTGCATGCTATGCAGACGAAGTATGCTGTTGATAGAGTACGTAGGCAAGGAGAAAATGGAAGAGTGCAGAATGTAGTGTTACAACCATAGCACTGTAAGGTGTAGAGAAAGATCAAATTAATATAAGGTATGTCCAACAAAAAGTCTGATAGCAGCAGGAAGAAGTTGTTCTTGAGTCGGTTAGTATATGATCTCAGATTTTTGTACCATCTTCCCAAAGAAAGAAGGCAGAAGCCAGTAAGTATGTCCAGGATGTGTGGTATCCTTGATTGTGCTGGCTGCTCTTCCAAGGCTGTGGGAAGTGTAGATGGAATCAATGGATGGGAGGCTGATTTGCATGGTGAACTGTGTTATGTTCACAATCCTTTGTAGTTACTTGTGCTCTTTGCCAGAACAGGAACTATACCAAGCTGTGATACATCTGGAAAGGATGCTTCCTATGGCACATCTATAAAGATTGGTGAGAGTCATAGTGGACATGTTGAATTTCCTTAGCCTCTTGAGAAAGTAGAGGTGTTGGTAAGCTTTCTTAATTACAGCATTGGTGCGGAGGGAACAGGACAGGTTGTTGGTGATCTGGACTCCTAAAAACTTGAATCACTTGCCCATTTCCACTTCATTCCCATTGTTGTAGTTCAGGGCACATCCTCCACTACACTTCCTGAAGTCGATGACTACTTCCTTAGCTTCACTGATATTAAGGAAGGAATTATTGTCATTGCATCATTTCATCAGATTTTTGAAGGTTTCAAAAGGCCAGAATGAGCAGAACACAATTATATCAAAAAGTTGTAGGATGAAAATTGAGTATCAATAAGGAGAGGGGTGAGGCCATGGAGGGATTTGAAATCTGGGATGAAAATTTTAGCATCAAGAAATTGTCGCATTAACTGCACATCAGCGAAGATTAGCAAACACAGAATGCTGGGTGAGTGTCCACTATGAATTAGAACATAGGGAACAGAATTTTGGATGGCCTCATGTTTGTCTCCACATCTTCTTCCGATAATACCAACCTCACATTCACTTCTTGCTGCTCTTCATATCTCAGGCTACTCAACATAGCAGACACATCACCCAAACACAATCTCTCACATCCTTTTTTGTTGTAAAACAAGATAATTCATAACAGGGAGGAGAATCAGCAGTGTGCCAGCAACAGTCCATCCACTCTGAACTTGATGGAAGAGATGGTGACTCCAAATCAGGGGCCAGCTGTGACCAAATCCATGGCTTTTGCCAGTTCTTTCAAGGTTGGTAGTGTGTTAATGCCATTATGTCCATTCTCAACTCCCTTATCATCCTCATCTAGAGATTTGGCATGAAATGGAAGCAATAGATATTGTGACCATATGAGTGGTTTGGTGGCACAGTGGTTAGCACTCACAGCGCCAGGTTTGATTCCTGGCTTGGATCACTGTCTGTGTGGAGCTTGCACATTCTCCCTGTCTCTGCATGGGCTTCCTCCAGGTGCACTGGTTTCCTCCCACAGTCCAGGTTAGGTGGAATGGCCATGGCAAATTATCCCTTAGTGTCAGGGCAATTGGAAAGATAAATGCATGGAATTATGGGAATGGGAGATGGGTGGATTGTGGTCAGTGCAGACTCAATGGGTCGACTGGTCTCCTTCTGCACTACAAGGATTCTATGATTCTACCCTTCCTGTTTTACTCTCATTCCTGTCTCCCTCACCCCAATACTCCTTTTCTGCTTTTACGCTTTCAGATACTCAAGAATTCTGGTCAGGTTAGTTGCGGCAAATGGAAGAGCAACCTATACCAGTATTTAGGAGCCACCGCCAGTTAACCTGACATTCAAAGCCATCACCTAAGATACTGACATTGAGAGAAGTTGAGAAGTTAATATCAAGTCAAGATCTGCACATGGTGATTAACCTAGCTGGGTTGGTGTCAGATGGGTGAGGGAGAAAGGATAGTTGCTGTGTCAACTCACCAGAGGGTCAGTGATAGCACTGAAAGATAAAACAGTGATAGTGCATTTGAGGTTACTTTCTCAGCTTGTAAATCAGCACAGGATTGAGGCCACACAATGTCAGTGTTGTAGTCGAAGTTCAAACAGAGATCCGTTTGCTGCCATGCAATCTCAGACAACTGCCATCATGGCTATGGATCTCAGTGTTCAAAGGGGAACACAGGATTTTACAACTAGCTGCAAGCTGTCCTCCAGCAGATTACTAGGAAATCTGGAGATGTTGCCTTGTGTGTGATTGGCAGCAGCTCTGAGGAGCACAGAACTGCTCTCCTCTCCTGACGAAAACTTTCATGCTCCCACCATGTGCCAGTGCCCTTATTGGTGTCTCTCTGTAAACCACGCCAGGCTGCTGCCACTCACGCTGAAATAGCACACTCTGAAATTGGGCTGTTAAGGAAGCCTTTCTACATGGTCATCTGCAAGTAAAAATCAAAAGCCTTCCACCATCCATGCTGCTGCCACTTGGCCATGCTCCGGGCAATAAAACAGGCAAAGGCAACACAAGACAGGATATAAAGAGACTATACTAGAGCAAATAGATTCCTTTTCGAGTTGTATAGTTGGATGTGTTGTCGAATAAACATGTTAACGAGAAGATTTTTTAGGGTGGCCTTTATTGTTGAAGCTTGGTCAAGGACATGCCGTGTTGTGGCATCATAAACACATCTAATGGTACAAAATTGTGGTTCATTAGTGATCAGCGGAAGTAGTTTCAGGAGTCTGATAATGTGTTCCACAACCTGCCTGGTTAGAAGGGGTTTAGATCCCTTCCTCCTGGAGCCCCACACCCCTGCATTTGGTGAGGTTCCATCTCCTGCTGTGTCACCTCCAGCAGCACCACTGATCTGAAAATCCCTCCAGTGGCTCTGTGAAAAAGTAGAGAATTGGATTAAATATTATCCCTCAGGTCCAATCCTGATATTGTCATCAAACCTGCTGACAAAGGGGATGCTGTTGTCATTTGGCATACTGACCTCTACCTCGCAAAGGCTGAGCGCCAATTCTCAGATACTTTCTCCTTCCTGCCCCTGGGCCATGATCACACCATTGAAAATCAAGCCATTATCTCCAACACCATCATCAATCTCATTTCCTCTGGATGCTTTTTCACTGAGCTTCCAACCGCACAGTGTCCCAACCCCTGGCAGCCCGCTTCTACCTATTTCCCAAAATTCACAGAAAGGATTGTTCTGATAGGCCCATTGTGTCAGCATGCTGCTGTCCCACTGAATGTATTTTCTCTTATCTCGATTCCATCCTTACTCCTTTGGTTCCCACCTACATCTGACATTGCTTTGATGCCCTGCGTCATATTGACAGCTTCCAGTTCACAGGCCCTAACAGTATCCCATTCACCATGAATGTACAATCTCTCTACATCTCCATCTCACAACAGGATAGTCTGAGAGCTCTTCATTTCTTGAAAAGAAACCCAAACAATTCCCATCCACCACCATTCCCCTTTGCCTGGCTGAACTCGTTCCATCTCTCAACAACTTCTCTTTTAATTCATTCCACTTTCTCCAAATCAAAGGAGTAGCAGTGGGTACCTGCAGAGTTCGAGCTATGCTTGTTTTCTTATGGAGCATGTGGAACATTCCTTGTTCCAGGCCTACCCAGGTCCCTTCCCACAACTCCTTTACCGGTACAAGACAGCTCAGTGACTATCGCTGTGCTGTGCAGATACATGGATTTGGGCCTGTGTCTGTGGGAGTTTGCACATTCTCCCCGTACTTGCTTGGGTTTTCTCCGGGTGCTCCGGTTTCCTCCCACATCCCAAAGATGTGCTCTTAGGCTAATTGGCAAACAAATTCTTCCTAAATTGTCTCGCAATCACGGGTAGATGTGGGAACATCGAAGTGGCGGCAAGGGGTTGTTGGGCCAAAGGTCCTGTTTCCCATATTGTTTTGTTCTTTATTCTTTGTTCTATATCAATGACTATTTTGGTGCCGCTTCATGATATCATCCGGACCTGGAAAAATTAATCCATTTCGCTTCCAGTTTTCATCCTTCCATCTTCACCTCGTTCATCTCAAACACTTCCTTTTCCTTCCTTGATCTTTCCATCTCAACTTCCAGCAATAGACTATCTGCTAATATTCATTACAAGCCCATTGGCTCCCACAGTTATCTGTACTACCGATATTTACACCCTGTAAAGAGTCCATCCCTTCCTTTCAGCTCCTTCACCTCCATTACAACTGTTCCGATGATGCCACTTTCCAAAATGGTTCTTCTGATATGCGCTCCTTCTTCCTCAACCATGTATTCTCCGCTCCCCCATCTCTTCTGCCTATTTTACCTCCCTTTCCTTATTTTTTCTCCCCCTTTGCTTCCCTTTTCCCCCTTTTCCTCAATTTTACCTCTCTCCCACCCACTCCTCCCCCCTCCCCCCTGACATCTTCATCTGCCATAATTTCCCCTCTGATTTTATCTTCTCTGCCATTTGGCCTTTCACACCCTTTATTCTCCCTAAGGCTGCTCTTAGCAATCTTTTCCCCGGGTTTCTGTGGCTCTTTCATTCCCTTACCCTACAGCATAAACATCTCCTACTTTTTATTCCGTTTAGCTTTGACAAAGGGTCATCTGGACTTGAAATATCAGCTTGTTTCTCTCCTTCCGGATGCTGCCAGGCTTGCTGAGGTTTTCAGCATTTTCTCTTTTGGTTTCAGATTCCAGCATCCACGGTAATTTGCTTTTATTAAATATTATCATGTTTTTATTTTATCCTGATGTGGAGTTATTATAGGATATTGTCACACATTCATCACCTCTCTTAACAGTTTAATGAGTGAAAGAAACTGAAAATATCTCATTAACAATCTTAATGAAATAAAGTGAATGAGGTAATAAAACATAAGTGTTCACATGTTTGTGCTCTGTAAATACTAATTATGCTCACATATCCAAACAAAATTTCCTCCAGAAATCACAAGCATCCCATCTTGACCAATTAGCAAGTCTTAGCAAGGTTAGATCAAAAACCCTCAGGTGTTTCAGTGAATTGTAGTCCTACAGATTCATTTAGAAGGACAAAAGTGAGTATCTTATGACACAGTAGCTTCTTTATGTGCATGCTGTTGATATATTTCTTGTCAGTTGTTACTAATTGTTGTGCATGCTTTTGACATCTTCACCTGAATTTTACCACTTTGACCTCCACGGAATTGGAGTGGGTGAACAATAAGAAACTCTGTTGACCTCGGGCAAGATTTTAGTTTTGGGACAAGTGAGGCTGTGAAGTTGCTTTCATTTTTTATCATCTAACCAGCACCTTTTGGAATGTGGGAGGAAACCAGAGCACCCGGAGGAAACCCACACAGACACAGGGAAAACTTGCAGACTCCACACAGTGACCCAAGCTGGGAATTGAACTGGGGTCCCTGGCGCTGTGAGGCAGCAATGCTAACCACTGTGCCGCCCCTATATCAAATGCCCTAATTTCTCCATTCAGTAATCAAAGTACCTTCTTCACACTCCTTGCTTTGTGAAAACAAACTTGTCTGCTGTATGTGTTCATCTACATTTTCACCTGACAAATTTAGCTCAAATTGATTTAATTCACTCTGATGCCAACCAGCCAAATCTATTTAATAACACGTACAATCCTATCATCACATGAGTTTATTTGCTGTCAGAATTGGCTAAAATTGTCCCAGTAAACTAGGTGATAAATGTGATAACTTCTGGCTTCACAATGTTTGAGTTGGTCTGCTGCAAATATAACTGGCAATATTGAAAAGGTACAGTGGAATAAATTGTGTTACAATACAAGACTTCTCCTTAAGTTGTTCTCCTACATTTTGACCTATTTTGTTTATAAGCAGAGAATTAATCTATGGATTGTAAATAGCAGAACAAATAGTTTGTTCAGCATGCTTGCTATTTTGTTTGATTTAAGATATACATTAATTTGCTCAATTGCGTAGTAATGATATGATTATATGAAGCCCTTTGAAGGTGACAAATATACCAAAGTTTCCTATTAAGCTGCAATTTGAATGTGTATCCTGCATTATGGGCTTGCATGGTGAAAAGTGAAAGAAATATAAAGTTCTCTGATTGGTGATGGGAATCAATAATAAATATTCAACAGATCACCGGGTAGTACTTTGTGTTTTTCCACTTGCACCATATACTGAATAAGCCTGTTGGATATTCTTCCTTTTGGGGTTCACGGTTCTATCTATTTGTGGACATTCTGTGAACATCCTGCCGAAGGTTATGAGAACCTCTATCACTTTGGCTCAATAATGGGGCGGCATGGTAGCACAGTGGTTAGCACTGCTGCTTCACAGCTCGAGCGACCTAGGTTCGATTCCTGGCTCAGGTCACTGTCTGTGTGGAGTTTGCACATTCTCCTTATGTCTGCATGGGTTTCCTCCCACAGTCCAAAGATGTGTGGTTAGGTTGATTGGCCATGCTAAATTAACGCTTAGTGTCCTGAGGTGTGTAGGTTAGAGGGATTAGTGGGTAAATGTATAGGAATGTGGGGATAGGCTCTGGGTGGAATTGTAGTCAGTGCAGACTTGATGGGCTGAATGGCTTCTTTCTGTACTGTAGAGATTTTATGATTCGAATATTCAGCCTTAATCAAATGAGCTGCATCGGGATAATTGTCCAACTCGCTGGTTTGATGAGGATAAGAGTGAGGCCACAAAATAACATCTGTCTTGGGCTACTACAATGGGCAACCAGTTGACCACCTAAAGACTATCTTGTGTAACAATACTGTGCCTTTTAAGAAATGTATTTGAGCCAATTTCTTGTGCAAGATCTGTTGTAGCAGTTTTTTTAATGCACTCGGAACTAATAATGTGCCTGTTGGCATGCTGTATTGTTGTTGCAGCAGTGTAATTATTTCTAATGGCTAGATTGTTGGCTTTAATCTGAACTAACGGAGTCATTGGGTTTACAGCATAGGAGCAGGCCCTTTGGCCCAACTTGTCCATGCCACCTTTTTTTAATTAACCATTAAGCTAGTCCCAATTACCCACATTTGGCCCTTATCTCTCTATATCCATCTTACCCAAGTAACTCGCTGAATGCTTTTTAAAAGACAAAATTGTATCCGCCTCTACTACTACCTCTGGCAGCTTGTTCCACTCACCGCTCTCTGTGTGAAAAAATTGCCTCTGGTCACTTTTGTCTCTCTGCTCTCTCACCTTAAACCTTTGTCCTCTAATTTGAAACTCTCTTATATTTGAGAAAAGATGTTGCCCATCATTATTTTACAAACCTTTATAAGATCACCCGTAAGTCTCCTATGCTCCAGAGAAAATAATCCCAGTCTATGCAGCCTCTCCTTATAACCCAAACCACCAAATCCTGGTAGCATCCTAGTAAATCTTTTCTGCACACTTTCTACTTTAACAATATCATTTCTATAATAGGGCGACCAGAAGGGTGCACTGTATTCCAAGCGTGGCCTTAGCAATATCTTGTACAATTTCAACAAGACATCCCAACTTCTATATTCAATGTTCTGACCAATGCAACCAAGCATGCCGAACGCCTTCTTCACCACTCTGTCCACTACCGCATTCAAGAAGCTATGAATGTGTACCCTACACCTCTTTGTTCTATAATTCCCCCCAAAGCACTCCAATTAACTGAATAAGTCCTGCCCTGATTTGATGTGTCAAATTGCATCACCTCGGATTTATCTAAATTAAGCTCCACTGCTGTTGTTCTGTTTTCCCTTTGGAATTTACAGAGTGGGGCTTCATTGGGATGAGTGGCTAGGGACAGCTATTTTTTACAGGGCATTCCATTTTAATTTTGCTTTCAGAAGCTGAGAGAAACTATAGCTTTTTCCTCTCTCTGGAGTCTGAAGAATGGGAGCTGCCAGAGACTAAATTTATCTCTCTAAAGTTTGGCTGTTTTGAGGATATATTTTTCTCTGAAAACCCCTGGCTTGGAGTTCTGTCCATAGGTGTTATAAAGCTGAAAGCCTAGCATCACATGAGCACACTTGTTTTTGTGCTAAGTCTAATAAAGGGTGTATGTCTGTGGGATGTTACTTTACTTTGGAACTACAGAGATAATTAGCTATTAGGAGTTGCACTGTGTCTTGGTTAAGTCTGGCAATGGGTAAAATTTATGCTAATTGTTTGTAATACTTTAACTAAAATAAATTTTGTTTGACAAAAGCTTCATTGTGGGTCACTTGAATCATACCTGGAATAAAATATCTTATGCTCACCAATGCCAAAATCAAATATAAAACATAGGGTCTAGGCTAACTTCACACAATACACTGGAGTTTCTGGCCTGGGTCTTAGTACTTATCTTTTCCTTTAATCAATTTTATCTTTCAGTTCTGTGTACAACTTTGTCGTCAGCTTAATTAGAATTTGCTCATGCAGAAACTTACCAAAAGCCTTTGAAAATGAGTTGTCTCCCAGCAAATTCCACTGACTGCATAGTCATAGCAAAATCTCAACAAAGCTAGTAAAAACCTTACCAACATTAAACAAAAAAGTAAACGTTATTATGAAATGACAGGTGCATTGAACCGTCAAGTGAGAGATGTATTCTTTGGATTGTGCTAGATTCATTTTCTCTTGTGTCTTTCTATTGCCTTCGGGCATTCATCTATTAAAAAGAAGCTTTCAACCTTGACTGGGACATTGTCACAAGTAAAAAACTGTGCCAAATCGCGGTGACATATCTGAGTTATTTTCACCAGCACCATAGGCACAAATAAATCTTAAAGCATTTGCACGAGAGGAATAAAATCTAGTCATGCACCAAAGCTAGCAAAGGCCAGGAATTTCCGGGAAAGGTTTGTTATAACTTTGGCATTGAGGAGAGTTATCAGTAACCTGGTTAATATCTATTAAATGTCAAAACATGGCTACAAATAGATTTCCCCTACCATTTACGAAGCTTTCTAAATAACATTTGCAAAAGTTATCTGCCGCTCATTTATACGGCCCACATCTGTTTCATGGGTTGAAGTGAATAATGAGGTACATAGGTTCGTGCTGAAAGATTTATGCGTTTCATGGTCTAAAACTATCTGATATGACTATAACTGAGATTTAAGGAGTGGTTATTTTTAATTTTTTTTATGTTTCACTGCATCCTGCAACATATACTTAAACAGAATGCCTTTATTCACAATGCATGTAGCAATTTTTATTTCTTTTTTATACACATGCATTTCAGATATGTAATATTTATTCAGTCAGGTGTATATTTCCTGCCAAAGGCCTCCATTCTGTTAATTAAGCTGCTTGGGCACAAGAATAAGCACTCAAATCTTATTATGATTGTACCTCTGGTTACTGAATAAAGGAAGGATGTAGTAAAAGGACAAAGGAAATGACCAGACTGCTGCAAAGAGGCTGCCAGAAGAGAAAAATATCAGTCAACTTCCGAACGCCACTGTGTCAGCTGTAGAAGGGATTACTATTCGTGAATCTCCCTCTACAACTAAACAGACAATGTTCAATATGGAAGTGACGTACACCCTGAGTATTGTCCATTGTTTCTCAAGATGGACAAATGCCAATAAAATGGAATTAAGGAAGAGGAAGACAAAGGTGAGTAAGAACAACAGCAGATTAAACAATCAGGAGCAGCAAGTGGGCCTCATAGAGGAAGGTGCTAGGGAGGGGGGAGTCCACATTCAAAGCTTTACTCAATATGTTGGCTTATGGACAAATAATACATTTTTGGATATCTGAGGAGAAATGCATGAGGAGCTGTGCTTTCTTGGGCGGGAAGACTATTTATGTCAACTTCAGTGGCACGACCCACTGATTCATGTGGTCATGCTTTGCACGCCAAACTGTTTTAGATCTAGGGCATTGTTCATCCCAAATGTGGATGGATATTTTCAGTTCTGGTCACAACAACATGCATCACAGTTTTAGTCAGAGGAGAAAAGCAATATAGGAACATAGGACACTTAGCACTTCAAGTTTGGTTCAGCATTCTATGAAATCATAGCAGATCTGTGACCCAACTCCATGTACTTGTCCTTTCTTCATCCCATCTACCACAGGAATCATAGCTGGCAGAACGGGGACCACACAATGGTCCATCGACTTCAGGTGGGATTTTCTGGCCTTGGGGTTAGTGCAGCTGGAAAATGCTACCCTAACTTACACCACTGAATTAAAAAAGATCAACCAGTCTCAGTTTTCAAAATAATAATTAATCCAGCATCAATTGCCATTTGTGGAAGTGAGTTCAAAACTTTTCCCACCCTTTAAGTGAAGAAGGGTTTCCTAATTTCACCCCCGAAAGGCCTGGCTCTAATATTTTGTTTTTAACCAATAGAAAATATATTCTCTCTAATGGTGTCAAAGTGGTGAGCACTGCTGCTTCACAGCGTCAGGGACACAGGGACACAGGTTCAATTCCCAACTGTGTGGTGTTTTCACATTCTCCTTGTGTCTATGTATGTTTTCTCCCAATTCACTGGTTTTCTCCCACAGTCCAAAGATTTGAAGGTTAAGTTGATTGGCTGTGCTAAATTGACCCTTAATCTCAGGGGCATTAGCAAGGTAAACACATGAAGTTACAAAGATAGGGCCTGGATGGGTTTGTTGTCAGTGCAAGCTTTATGGGCTGAATGGCCTCCTTCTGCACTGAATGGATTCTATGATTCTATGACCCTGTTCTCCTTAATATCTTGAAATGTTTGATCAAATGACCATTTAACCTTTTAAACCTGAATATATACATTCTTGACTATCATTTAACCTTTGGAGAGTAGGTATCATTCTGGTAAATCTATGCTTCACTCCTTTCAACGATAATATATCTTCTAGAAACTGCTCACAGTATATTCCAGCTAAAGACTAATCCGGGATCTCCACAGCTAAAGCATGATCTTTATCCTTTATAACCTTTTCCTCTAATTATAAATGCCAGCCTTTTCAATTAGCATTTTGATTATTTTCTGGGGACTGACAGTTTATTGATTTGAATACCTAGATATCCAAATCTCTTTGAAACATCACAGTTTTTAACTTTCTATCATTTAAAATATACTTTGTTGCACCCTTTTTAGGTTCAGAGAGGATTATTTCTCATTTATCTACATTGAGATTCAATCTTAATTAAAAATTAAATTTCAAGGAAAAGCAATCTCACAGGAGAGGCAGTGTTGTGGTATTATGACTAGACTAGTAATCTAGAAGAAGAAGTCTCACAACGCCAGGTTTATTTGTAATAAATGCCACTAGCTTTTGGAACTGGCTGTTCCTTCGTCAGATGGATGGGAGTTCTGATCACAAACAGGACGTATAAATACACAGACTCAATCTACATGAATAATGATTGGAAAGTGAGTCTTTACAGCTAATCAAGTCTTAAAGGTACAGACAGTGTGAGTGGAGAGAGCATTAAGCACAGGGTAAAAAGATGGGTATTGTTTCCAGACAGGACAGTTGTTGAGATTTTGCAAGTCTGCGCAAGTTGTGGGTGATACAGATAGTGTGACATGCACCCAAGATCCTGGTTAAGGCTGTCCACATGGCAAATGGACCATGCAGATGCTACAACAATGGATAAATGAACACTGCTTGGCAATTGCCAGGCAAGAGTGTTCTCTTCCTGTTGGGGAATACTTCAGCGGTTATGGGCATCCGGCCTCTGATCTTTGGGTTAGTGTTCTCTAAGGTGACTTCATGACACATGACAGTGCAGAGTCGCTAAGCAGAGACTGATAACCAAGTTCCGTACACATAAGGATGGCCTCAACTGGGATCTTGGGTTCATGTCACACTATCCATAACGCTCACAACTTGTGTGGTCTCACTAACTTTCCTGTCTGGAAACAATACACATCTTTTTAACCTGTGCTTAATGTTCTCTCCACACACATCGTCTGTACCTTTAAGACTTGATTTGCTGTAAAGACTCACATTCCAATCATTAGTCATGTAAATTGAGTTGGTGTGTTCATATGCCCTCTTTGTGATCAGAACTCCCACTTACCTGACGAAGGAACAGTCAGTTCTGAAAGCTAGTGGCGTTTGTTACTGATAAACCTGTTGGATTTTAAACTAGTGTTGTAAGACTTTTTACTGTGTTTACCCCAGTCCAATGCCGGCATCTCCACATCATGACCATTAATCTAGACCTAGTGTTTGAATTCCAATATGGAAGATGGTGAAGTTTGAAGTCAATAAAAATCTGGAATTAAAAATACGATAATAATGATGGTCATGAAACCATTGTCGATTGTCAAAAACACGTCTGGTTCACTAATGTCCTTTAGAGGATAAAATTTGCCATCCTTAACTGGTCTGGCCTACATGTGACTCCAGATGTACAGCAATGTGATCGACTATTAAAATATCCTCAAATGGCTGAGCAAGCCGCTCAGTTCAAGGGCAATTAGGGATGGCAGCAAACTCGGGCCCAGTCAGAGATACCTGCCTTCCATGAATGAATGGAAAAAACATACATTTGTACAGGAGGAGCTTTGGGACATTTTCTATACCGTCACATTGTCTGACTTCTGTACAGAATGCTTAATATTGTGAGAAATAACTATCTACATATCAAACTTGTATATTCTGTTCAATAATCATTGTTTTATCATAACTACAATAACAAAAGAAATCAAGAATGACTCTAAATTCAGGAAGTGGTAAATTTCTTTCCTTTCAAAAAATGAGCTTGATTTAAGTACAAAACAGTGATACCTGGCTTTAGGTTGTGGTCATGAGATGTTGAACATCCATTTGTTTTGAAATGGGCTGAATTATGCAGAATTCAGTTTGAATGATCTTGATTTCTTTCTATAGAAGATCAACTTAAACCATGAGTTATATATGCAAGATTATGTTGTGCGGCATTTAACATCTCCATTATTCTGCTGAGACGGCATTGGCAATCGGCAGTGAGGTGCAAAGGCAGCATAAATAAATGTACTGACAGAGTGCTAACAGCAATTGTAGCTGCATAAAATTGAGAGGCTGCAAACTCAGCAGATTATAGACCGTTCTAATAACTTGTCCCTGACAAGAAACAAATCAATTTCTTAAAGGCAAATCACGTTCATCAAATGGAGTTGGGGAAAAGAAGTATTGGCTGGAATTCTCCAACTGCTACCAGTGAGAACGGAGGAGAGGCTCAGCCAAAATGCCATTCACTGCAGGGGACCTGGACAATCCCAGTCATTGTTACAAAGCTTGTGGCTTAAAGTACTACAAAGAAAATTATAGTTCCATTTATCATGGTTTTATGACTCCTCTAAAACACTTCACAAAAACAATTCGCCTTCCTCTTTTTAGGGGAAGGATTTGGATTTTCTTGTCTTATCTGTCACAGTAATCATGTTTTTTTTGTATGTGCTATATATTTGGATATTATCATTTACGCTGGCTGCCCCTTCCCACCTCCTGTATGTCTCATCTATTTGCTACTGGGATACATCCTGGTTCACTTTAAGTTCAAACGTTAGGTATATGAATTTGTGCCATTCATTGGGGTGAGTGGGGGGGAGGTGGTGGGGAGATGAAGGTTGTCTGTCAGGAGGCGGGAAATTTTTTTTTCAACAATGAAGATTTTGGGTGGATTTGCTGTCCACCAGCTACAGAAATCATAGTGGGTGGGAAATGACCATGCAAAGGTCCATTGGCCTCGGGCAAGATTTTCCGGCCTTGGGGTGAGTGGCACCTGAAAATCCTGCCCCCTATGTCTAGATTCACATTCCAGAATTCCTTTCTGGCATAAAGCTTCCTGATCTAAAAGGTATGAATTTCTTTCACCTGAGAATTGGCACATCCAGTCATTTCATACAATTATATACTTCCTATGTCTATCATGTTCTTAGACTCACTATCAACATCCAGGGGATGGTTGGTTTGGTTTCTTTTCCAGTCCATTTGCCCTGTTGCTGGTGCCTTGTCTACTACCTTCTCATTTCATTCCACCCACATTTTCTCAATGATTCTCACACGAACTCTGCAAATTGAACCACATTCAAGATATATCCTTCTGCTTATGAATTATTGTGGCTGTCCACAGCTCTTCCTCCCTGCTTTAGTCGCTGCTGCACTGCATTGACCCTGTGGCTTTTCTCTTGGCTTACCCAAAGTCTAGCCATTTCCGTAGTCAGTGTCTTGATCCATTTGCCTGTGGCTATATGTGGTATGGCAGCATTCACAGCCTGTAATATTGTGAGCTTCTTCTTCCAATTAGTCCTTTCTGCAATTCAGTAGGTACGGAATCAGAAATTAATCCATCTACCTGCCTTTCGCCTTTGTCTTTAAAGGTAAGTTTTCCAGCTGCATTTCTTAATCTTGTGACAAGGTTTTCAATCTGCTCATCTGTCTGAGGCCTTAAACTTCATACTGGTCAATCCAATGATTTGATTTTGGCTGCTGTAGCAGGCTGAATTTGTCAAAACCTGTGTCTGGATCTTTGTTGTCATCCTCATTAAGCCTCTGACTGTTAAATAAATGTAATGCTGTATCTCCTGCCAATAGAAAGATATAGTGGTCCTCTTGTCATTGTCAATGCCTTTCAGGAAACCATTGAATGTGAATTTGCAGTTTTGTTTAAATGTTACAATAGCCTCTAATCATCATTGTAGGCTGTAGCTGTATGCTCATTGTTGTGCTGGTTGACTTTTTAATTTCTCATTTTCGTACGATTCACTAGGTTTTTCTAATGTAAGTGAATTTTCCAAATCAGCACTAAATTAATTAAAAATGCTTTAGATTCATTCATAGACAATTGCTGCCACCATGCCTTTGTTCTTGTTGACTTTTGATTCTGTGATGTTGGCAATCATCACACTTCCGTTTGAATTCTCTGAACATTCATGCCTTACTGCTGCCTCAAGCGTGGACGGGGAATTTGGTGCTTAACCAAATCTCCGTTCACCGTAGAAATGGCATGGTTAGCACTGCTGCCCCATAGCACCAGGATTCTGGATTCAATCCTGGTCTCTGTGTGGAGTTTGCACATTCTCCCTATGTCTGTGTGTGTTTCCACTGGGTGTTCTGGTTTCCTTCCACAGTCCAAAGATGTATGGATCAGGTTGATTGGCCTTGATAAATTGTTCTGCAGTCCCAGCAGGTAAATAAGTGGGGTTGTGGGAATAGGTCTGGTTGGGATTGTGGTCAGTGCATATTCAATGGAGAAAATGGGCTCCTTCTGCACTGTAGGGATTTTATTCTATGGGACTAGATAATTCCATTTGACATGAATGAGAAGAATTCTGGCCTTTACCTTAGAGAGAATTCTGGCCTTTACCTCCATCATTGGAAAACATGCAATCGAGGAGCCCCAGAGAATCCTGGCTGTGACATCAGCCTTCAGTGCAGCCATGAATTGTGGCCCCTGGAGCCCTCAAACATAAAAATGAGTTTTTAGCTAATTAGTTCTGTGATAATCCCCATGACCTGCATGGGGAATCACTGATTTGTCTCCCTGAAGGACTTGTTGAATACAAGCTCCCTGGGGATTAGTAAATAACTAACCAGGTAGAGCTGGTATACCAAACCCTGTATAAAACAGGGCCCTGAGTGAGTCCATTATTCTATTGTCCTGGTTGGGATCTATTGCCATAGGCTTGTGGTTTTTGCTTTATTTTGTTTTCTGCAATAAAGCACTGCTCATTTACAGTTATTATTTTAGAGTTATTATAATATTTAGAGTTAATATAATATTTAGAGTTATTATACATGCTTAGTTTTTTACAGAACTTTATACTTAATATTATATGATAATATCTAACAATACCTTAACCATGCCCTGTCCCTCCATGTCTGAATCTAATTTCTTTGTCCATAATTGCTCAATCTTACTCTATTACTCCAAGGCTAACATTTTTCAATGGTTTTCTCACTGAACTCTTTGTAGAAGCTGTTCATTCAAGTTGCTATAGTTTCTATTATTAATTGTTTAAGACTTCAATTTTAATCTATGGTTGAAGGATAACATTTGGCCTTTTTAATTGTTTTCCCAGCTTTTGACTGTGACTCTTGTTAGGCCTCATTGATTGCCTAGAGTCATTTAATGAATTCAAAGATCCTCTTCCTTGCATTCAAATGCCTTTGTGTGCTTTTCATATTCTATCTCCTTGTTCCTTGCTGGTATGTTTTGCTGCTCTGACACTGACTGCCCCCTTATTCACCATCTCACTGCACTATCATTGAACAGTCTTTTAATTCATAGAATCATTGAATCATCGTGCAGAAGAAGGCTGTTTGGCCCATCGAGCCTGCACCTACAACAATCCCTCCCTGGTCCTATCCATGCAACCTGATGTATTTACCCCACTAATCCCTCTGACACTAAGGCGCAATTTAACATGGTCAATCCACCTAACATACATGTCTTTGGAGTGTGGGAGGAAACTGGGGAAAACCCACATCGATATGAAGAAAACATGCAAACTCCACATAATCACCCATGTCCTGAACTGAACCCAGATCGCTGAAGCTATGAGACAGAAGTGCTAACCACTGTTTTGCTTCAGCCTTCTGAAACTCCATCTTTTCATTTGTTCTGTTATTTCCATAGTATTAACCTTGGCTCAAAGATAACTATTTTTGTCTCTAAGCCAAAAACATGGAGGATTCAAGTTTCACTCCAGACACTTAAGCATGTAATTTAAGTTCTAACATTGAGGACCACTGTCTGAAACTGTATCATTCAGATGAGATGAAAAACTGAAGTCTCCAGTTATAAAGGATTTTGCTTGCACTGTTTGAAGAAGAGCTGATGAGTACTTTCAGTATTCATGGCAAAATTTACCTCTCAGATAACATCACTAAAACATGGTCTTCTTTGTTATTTTTCTCACTGCTTACTAACTGATTCTAACAATGTTGATACCTCCAACATATTTAGGTGGCTGTGAAGCGCTTTGAGATGTCATGCAGGTTGCTACATCATTCAAGTTGTTCCTTTCTTTCTTCAGTCTCTACTTTCTAAACTTAGTTAGACTTTTTGTTTCAACTGTCTTTGTAGCTTAGAGCCTAGAATACATCCTATAACACTTTTCTCACCTACTTCATTTTCCACTTCCTTCAACCAGTTTTGATATTGTTCTACAATGTTCTTCTGATGCTAAAAGCTTTCTATGAATGTAAAATGTCTTTATTGTTGAAATCTCGAGCAATTCTTGCCACAAAAACTTAGGGCCTAAACACCAACAATAATTTTTAGATTTATATCTAAATTTAGGAGTTTTGAAGTATAACATCCTTACACTTAAAATATCTAAATTCCATATTCTTAATTTCTAATAATGGGGTCTTCACTTGCGCTGACCTAATAAGGTACAAATAATGCTGAATCAGAAAGAATTTATGAAACAATATTTTAAATATTTTTAACAAAGAACAGTGAAGACAACATGAAAATTTCTTATCTTCATGTTTATTGTAAATGGGATTTAACAGTAGATGGGACTAGATAAGGGATTAGATCCAGAAATCAACTCAACATCAGATAAAACAACTGTTTTATCTAAGTAATCTAATTATTATCATTTTTAATATGTTGTTTTAATAGAATGTTTTAAAAAAAGGTTTGAACTGAGAACAATGAAGTGATTATAAAAGAATGTTGAATGCATTTAATTCAAGGAATTAGGTGCATGTAAATTCAAACTAAGATGAAAGACTTAGCAATTTAGTAAACAGGCTGAGAATAAAACAATTAATTAAGAAACTGCACATTGAAACATAAGATATGTTATAATCAGGGATAAAGTCAAGTAGCGGGTCAAAATCAGATCAAAGAAAAAAAACATTTTAAATTAGAGAAAAAGCTAATACCAACAGCCTTATACCACGTAGCAACAAGAAGCCATCTTTAATGAGGCACAGATTCAATCAGTTAGAATGAATGAACAACAATCTGTATTTAAAATTGTCAAGCTATAATTGAATGAAGGACATGTCATTGTTAGATTGACAGAAATGTGAATGAATGAAATTGCTTTTAATTAAGAGCTGGGTTGTATAATCTGATATCAAATGGTATAACTATTCTATTTTTCGGCATGGAAGCTGAGATCTTTTAAGAAAGCCTGATAGCTCATTTGCTGTGTAGGTGAAATCCGAGACTTCCCTTTTTGCCAAAAGAGATTGGTTTTGTCTTAATTATGTTATATTTTTCTTAAGATTTTAATTTGTAATGTTTTTGATTCTAACATTTCAATGTTTTTAATAAAAACTAGTTTAATTGAAGAATTTTGTTGAACGGAATAAAGCGCTTTTTGGCTTAGTGAAATGAAATATTTAATGAAAGGATTTACTCTTTAAATCGATCAGGTCACCTCAAAGAATTGCCACAATAGTCGTTACCAGCATCGGCCTTTCACCTTATGTCTCAGAAGTAATGTTGTGATTGAATTGTGTCTCAAAAGAATTAAACTGTGCCAGTGAGGATTTTTGGGACTGATTTTATTTTGCACAACAAGCCAGGAGATTCCAGCAGCACTGGGTGTCTTGACTCACTAGTGTCTTTCCATGCCGGAAGTTGGCAGGGAGGTATATAAATTGGAGTAATATTAATTACCATATAATTTAAATGTGATTAGCATCTCCCCCAATGTCAGAGTGGTTCATTTGAATGGGGATTACTATACCTTCCGACTTTCGGGAAGCTAACAATCTGACCCTGCTGCAGTGAAGGGTGGCAATTGCCAAACCCCCCCCCCAGGGGGTCAGATGGTGTGGTTGTGCCCCTGAGCACTGGCACCTTGACAGTCCCAGCCTAGGCTACCTTGTTGATGGGCCAGCATCAAGGGCATAGGGCCAGTATGCAGGACCTGATGGGGCAATCGATGGGGGTGGAGGTCCCACTACCTTTCTGCATAGGGATTGATGTATGAGGGAGAGAGGCCAGTGATCAGGGCTGGCTATATGTGTGGGGGAAGGGATCTGAGCTGCAGAGAAGGAGGACAGGTGGTGGGAGATTGTTGAAAGCTGGGCTGGATGTGGTCGAGGGGCCAGCAATCAGGCCATGTGGGGTGAAGAGCTGGCCTTGCAGAAGTCATGAGGCTGGACAGCAATCGAGCTGGCCAGCAATCAGGAGGCCAGCAGTGTGGGGCCATTGCGAACGCAGCGATCTTAGTGCTGACAGATCAGCACATGAACAGTGGCGTGCTCAGCGCTATGCTGCCAACATCTCCAGCAAGAATCAGCCCCACTCAATGGGTCTCTGCACTCTGCAGTGCACAGAGTGTGGAAAATTCATTTCAAACCCCTCCCCCCGGGAAATAACAGCATGATTTATTACAGTTTTCACATAAATTCAACACCTAGGACTTTTTTGGGAGAATTCCGTCCTTTGATTTTCCGACTTTTATCCTTACTTCTGGCTGTTTTTTATCCTTTATTTGGAAATAGTCCAAAGTAATAATTGGCTGAGGATGAGAGTCATGTGGTGTCGTCTCACTCTTATAATTAGAGCCATGTAGACTGAAGACAAAGGTCCATTGCATATTTCCTGAGCACCTCCCTTCCCCCGAGGTATATTTCGTTGTGAATGAATGACACATCCTTGTGTCAACTGATGAAAGGGCAGTGCTCTGAAAACTAGTGGCTTTTGCTACCAAATAAACCTGTTTGACTTTAACTTGGTGTTGTGAGACTTCTTACTATCCTTGTAGATACAGAGCAGTTATTCATACAGTGCTGCACACTCTTATCAATTACATAATCTATTCTAAACATTTGCATCAACATTTTAAATCCAAATCTCACAAATGCTAAAACAATTAAGAACAAATCTTAATAATGCCCCCTAAAATAATGATAAGAAAGAAAATTTTATACTAAGTGCTTGTGTACAAACCTTTTGCTTATTCTTCAAAGTTGACTAATAGAAGCACTGTACTTTGTATATTCTGGAAAGGAGCTATTTATTTTAGGTTCCTATCTAGAAATGCTGGGTGCTCAGTTTATAGCTGGTTAAAATTCAGTACAAAGAAAATGACAGAAAAAAGTATGCATGAAACAGCTGTCTCATTTAACTCCGCCCTTGGGAGAAAATCCACTATCTGGAAAAAAATGACACCAGAAATGTAGTGGCTAAGTGGGCAGGTGCCTGTCTGTTGGCGTACAGGGGATGATTTAGCTCAGCTGGCTTAAATGCTGGTTTATAATGCAGAATGATGCTCCCGGCATGGGTTCAATTCCTATATCAATTGAAGTCCTTTTCAACCTTGCTCCTCACCTGTGATGTGGTGATTCTCATGTTAAATTTTGACCAGTCATCTGGGACTATGGTGACCTTTATAATGTAATTAGAACAAATACAATTTCTTATACCCAGACTTTAAAGTAATAAAATCCTCTAGCACCAGTTTCTCGCAAATAGCTAGCTTTTCTGTGATTTTTGCACCAATAAAAATTTTAAATTGAATGATTTAAAATTCATAATTGTTACTTCAAACCAACATAGAGCCCTAAAAGCCAGTATCATTATTATAAATATGCATATTGAATAACATTGCATAAATATATGTATATGTATATTCTTATACTTACATGTCATTTGATTCCAAATGTGTATATTGCTTTTAAGTGTGAATCCTTGAAGAATGTGGGAGACAATCTGCACTAAAGTCTTACTGAAAATCTTACATTCTTTTCCTTTTTAGAATTAGGAATCATCTGATAAAATAAGCAAAAAAGCGAAAGTTGCTTAATTTTTAATTAAAAAGGGAGAATCAGAATGAAAGAATGGTTTTCTAGATATTCACCAAATGTAACACATCATATTGCTGTTTCTGTGTGATGATCATTGGTCCGATATGGAAAAAAATTTAAAAGTTGATTTTGTTTGGTCCAAATTAATATATCTTCCATTCCACTTCAAGTCTGATTAGTGATAAGCCAGAAATTTTAATTATTAGATATCACTGTTGCACAAGTTTGAATATAGTCTTTTTCTCTAGACATGTACATTGAAAATACCCCTTAAAGCTTTGAGTTTTGTTATTACTTGACAGTTCTTATTCAGCAACTAAAACTATTATTAACTTATTTCTTCTATTAACGCTAATCTTGTACATTTGCATAAGAGCCAGGAGGGAACGTACTCTAGATCAGAAGAAAATGTCAGCCTCAATTAATTTTAATTAAAAAGTAGCAGATATAACGTAATTCAATAATGGCTTCACTGAGCATCAGAAAATGTTAAAAACTTGTTTCACTCTCCTCCTTCTCCAGTGCAAAACCTACTTTTTTGTTAAATGCATGTAGGATGACTAAACAAAATGGTGATTGAAAGTTCACAAACTGCTCTAGTAGGCAAGGATCCTGGAGTATCATTATATTTCCTCACAAATCGAGATGGAAAAGGGATTACTAAAATCTGTCTTTTGGTGGTCTTTTAGTGTAGGTGTAAAATAAATCTTTTCTATGTGTCAACGTGGTTCAGTTAGAAGGTGCCTTACTTTTAAATCTGAAAAATGTGAGTTAAAACCCACTTGAGCATTTAACCCAGGCCATTCAAGAGCTGCATTGTGCAATCTGATGTCTTTCAAATGCAATTTTGCAGGACAGATTTATGTCTGGTTGTCACCCAGTACTCCAGCAGACAGGCACCTGCCCAGACAGCCATTACATTTCTGGTGTCATTTTTCTCCAGATAGTGGATTTTCTCCCATATAAATGGGCAGAGTTAAATGAGGTGGCTGTTTCATGCATGCTTTTTTCTGTCATTTTCTTTGTACTGAATCTTAACCAGCTATAAACTGAGCATCCAGCATTTCTAGATAGGAACCTAAAATAAATAACCCCTTTTCTGAATATACAGAGTACATTGCTCCTACATCCCCCCACCCCCCTTCTCTGTTAACTGGGGAGCTATAATGGTTAATTAGCCAGACATGGCAGCATCGACTGCTAGTAAAAGTCAATTCATCAATTTCTCCAGGATTGCATGAGCAGGGCGAAGCCATTCAGCCCCTCCAGCCTAGTCTGCTATTCAATTTCATCAACACATCTTGGTTCTGTAACCCTTATTAACTGCTTAACATGAAGTATCTAGCAATCTCAGTTTCGAAAATTTTATACTGATAAAACCTCAGCAGATATATAGAGCGGAGAGTTCCAAATTTCCATTACTCTTTGAGTCAAATAATGTTACATGATATCACCTGAAAAAGTAGCATAGTTCTTCTTTTAAGATTGTGAAGAACAAAGAAAAGCACAGCAAAGGAACAGATAAGCCCATGCTGACCCAGGCCTAACTAAGTGAAAAAAAAACTTCTGCCTTACTCGTCTATTTACTCCCTGTTCATGTATTTATCCAGATGCCTTCTAATAACTCAAATTTGATTTGATGGGGTTCTTTAAAAAAAAAATCCTCTTCTATTTGTGGTCTACATAAACGACTTGGAAGTTGGGGTAGGTGGTGAGATCAGCAAATTTGCTGATGACACTAAGATGCTTGGATTGGCGGGTACAGAGGAGCAGTGCCAGGCAATACAACAGGACATAGATAGGTTGGTAGACTGGGCAGATAGATGGCAAATGGAATTTAATCCGGATAAATGCGAGGTGATGCATTTTGGCCGGAAAAATGTAGAAGAGAGTTATAGGATAAAAGGTTATAGCAGAGTTATAAGAGTTATGGCAGAGAGACTTGGGGGTGCAGGTTCACAAGTCTCTGAAGGTGTCTTCACAGGTGGAGAAAGTGATAAAGAAAGCGTATAGTATGTTAGCTTTCATAGAAAAGGGTATAGAATACAAGAGTAGGAGTTTGATGTTGCAGTTGTATAGAACGTTGGTTAGGCCTCACTTGGAATACTGCGTCCAGTTCTGGTCGCCGTACTATCGAAAGGATGTGGAGTCCTTGGAGAGAGTGCAGAGGAGGTTTACCAGGATGCTGCCTGGTATGGAAGGACTGTCTTATGAGGAATGATTAAATAGACTGGGGTTGTTTTCCCTTGAAAGACGTCGGCTTAGAGGGGATCTCATAGAGGTGTATAAGATTATAAGGGGTATAGATAGAGTAAATGGAGGTAAACTTTTTCCACCTTCAGAAATGGATAGGACGAGGGGTCATGGCCTTAGGGTGAGGGGGGCTATGTATAAGACGAATATTAGAGGGCAGTTTTTCACACAAAGGGTAGTGGGGGTGTGGAATGCACTGCCGAGTAAGGTGGTGGGAGCAGGCACGCTAGGGCTGTTTAAGGGTCTCTTGGACAGCCACATGAGCGTTATGCAGATAGAGGGATATAGTAGGACTGTTTAACTATGGCTTTTTTTCCACAGGTAATTCGGTCCATACTTGACCAACAAGGAGCATGCATTCGGCAGGTGGTGCGAGGACAGCTCTTGGATGTTGATTCATGGGTTGCCTGGTGCTTCATGTCGTAAATGAGTGCTTTATCTGGACCATCTGAAGGGCACCATGACAGCTCAGTGACTATCGCTGTAGCTGTGCAGACACTTGGAATTGGGCCGGTGTCTGCGGGAGTTTGCGCGTTCTCCCCGTGGTTGCGTGGGTTTTCTCCGGGCGCTCCGGTTTCCTCCCACATCCCAAAAAATTCGCTCTTAGGCTGATTGGGAAACAAATTGTCCCTACATTGAGACTCTTCCATATTAGGAATAACCTAAAATTAGAATAGGATAATGGAATTGTTACTATATAGTTATGACGGCGGCGCGGGCTCGTTGGGCCGAAGGGCCTGTTTCCCGTGCTGTGTTGCTCTAATCTAATCTAATCTAATCTAATCTAATATGCCTATTTCCATCACTTCCTCTGGCAATGCATTCCAGGCATCTGCCACCCTCTGCTTAAAAAACTTTTTCCGCAAAAATTCCTTAAATTTTTCCACTCTCAGTTGAAACTGTGCCCCTTATAATTGACACTTCCACCCTGGGAAAAAGTATTTGACTATCCACTCTGTCTTTGCCTCTCATTCCCTCAGCCACTGTCTTTGCAGTTATGATTTTGGTACATTATGATATGTTTTTTTGCAAACCTATAAGAATGAAGCCACAGGTTCACTGCTTAAATAAAAAGGTTCCATTACACAAAATGCATGTAAATCTGAGGTCACCTATTTTGGTTGGAATAACAGCAAAATTGACTATTATTTAAATGGTAAAAAATTGCAGCATGCTGCTGTTCCAGGGAACCTGGATGTCCTTGTACATGAATAAATAGAAGTTAGTTTGCAAGTGCAGCAAGTAATTAAGAAGGCGAATGAAATGTTATCCTTCATTGTTAGAAGGATGGAATTTACAAACAGAGATTATATTGCAGCTCTATAAAGTGCTCATGAGGCCACACTTGGAGTAATGTATGTAGATAGGTTGTTTCCACTGGTAGGTGAAACCAGAACTGGGGGTATGGCCTCAAAGTATAGGAGAGCAGATTTAGGACTGAGTTGAGGAGAACTTCTTCATCCAAAGGGTTGTGAACCTATGCAATTCCCTGCCCAGTGAAGCAATACTGTATGTTTTTAAGGCAAAGATAGATAGATTTTTGAACAGTAAAAGAATTAAGGGATACGATGAGAGGGCGGAAGTGAGTCCACAAAAAGATCAGCAATAACCTTACTGAATGGCGGAACAGGGTTGAAGGGCCAAATGGCCTACTCCTGCTCCTAGTTCTTATGTTCTTACAACAAATAACTTCACAGTATTGTGAATAGTCTGTTGCATTAAAGCTGTTGTTAATTTTAATGAAAAAGAAACCTAATAAAGTATGTTCAAAAACTTTATTTCTTTATAAAAACAAATTATTGCGGATGCTGGAATCTGAAACCAAAAGAGAAAATTTTGGAAAATGTCTGCAGGTCTGACAGCATCTGTAAGGAGAGAAAAGGGCTGATGTTTCAAGTCCAGATGACCTTTTGACAAAGTCTTTGTCAAAGCTTTGACAAAGGGTCATCTGGATTCCAAACGTCAGTTCCTCTCCCTCCTTCCAGGTGCTACCAGATCTGCTGAGATTTTCGAACATTTTCTCTTTTGGATCCTTATTCCTTTTTTTGAAATGAACTTTTCTGTTGAATAAAGAAAAAAATGGCTTCTATTAATCACCTGATCACAATGTTGACCTTCTGTCTGAAAACTATCCCCAAGAGTTTCATGAATAAAATGCTTCTTTCCTCAGCTTCTTAAAATTCACACTTTGTACAAATCCCTTGGAAGTAACTAAAGCAAAAAAATGCAAATGAATTGGCTTCCCATCCTGAACTATCACAAAAGAGGGAGACTGAAATTCATTATACTGGAAGAGATGCTATTAACTAGCTTGTCTCTTTCTCTCTTTTAAGGAGAAACAATGGAATTCAGAACAGATGCAGAGAAACTGATTGATAAGCAGCAATTAACTATTAATTCATGTCACATGATCCAATCCTCTAGCCTTTTGGACACTTTTAATATTTCATCCTCAGGCTTCACAACCAGTCTGCAGTTTTAACAGCAAGTTGGTGAGCCAAGAAGTAGGCTCTCCCAAGCTCAGTACCAAATTGTCCATCTAATCTGAATCTGCTGGAAGACTTTATACCATAGCCTTGAGAACTGGCACAATGGCCAGAACTCTACCACCTCACCCACCCAAAATCGGAGTGGGTGAGGGTCCGACAAGTATATCTCTGCTGACCTCGGGCAGGTATTTCCAGTCGCGCCTGAATGAGGCCGTAAAATCCTGCCCCACATATGTACTAATTTCAACTTGCAGGATCAGTACAAACTCCCCAGTTGAATTTGAGCACCCGTGCACTTCTCATTAGATTTTGATTTGACTCTGGAACTCATGTGAGCCATTATTCATCTATTGTGACCTTCTATGCAAAATTATTGTTCGTTCTCTTTCTCCTCTCTTACATGTGTGTTTGGCAGGATTTGACACCAGTTCCCCAGAACATTGGCTGAGTGTGTGGATTATTAACCTACCAGGAATAACATTAGGTTATTGCCTCCCCAAATGAAAGTATAGAGAAATGGGGAACAACTAAAGGCAGGTTTCAAGAGGAACAGATGTTGCAAGTTGCATGAAAATGCTTCAAATGAGAGTGGATTTATTTGCAACTGGTACATTTTCTCATTTTTGCACAGACAGGCCTTTTATAATCTGATTTGACCTACGATCCAGTCAAGTGACAATGGGAGGATGCTTACTATGACCCCATCCACATGATGACATGCAGGAGGTGTAGACTTACAATTTGCAGTGTAGTTGCATGCACTATCGCATCCACTTCTGATCCCACCACCAATATCTGTGCTGCTTTCACTAATTTCCACTTCAAGAGTGTAAATTGACCTAGGAATACACTAAAGTAGGAGTTGAACTAGTTTCATAATGATAGTTTTAATCCCGGATGTCTTTACCTACTGTTTCTGCACTAATTTCCCATTAGTGCAACTAAATGTTGTTTTTCTTCTTAAGCCTAATCTCACACGTTTCCTAAGTATTACTTTCACAGCAATATTGTGTTATGGAAGGATAGGATCTGTGAAAAGTTTATCCCTTTTTCCATATCTCAACTGATTGGAGTCTGATGTGTTTGAAAAATAAGTAGTGTTTTAATCCCTTCTGTACTGTAACTCTCAAGAACTGTGACAAGGATGCAGAGATCCTTCAGTATGATCTGGACAGGTTGGGTGAGTGGGCAAATCATCGGTAGATGCAGTATAATTTGGATAAGTGTGAGGTTATTACTTTGGAAGCAAAAAAAAGGGCAGACTGTTATCTGAAAGGCTGTAAATTGAGAGAGGGGAATATGCAGTGGGACCTGGGTATCCTTGTGTACCAGTTGCTGAAGATAAGCATGTAGATGCAGCAGGTGGTAAAAAGGCAAATAGTATGTTGGCCTACATTGCAAAAGGATTGAGTACAGGAGCAGGATGTGCTATTGCAATGATATGGAGCCTTGGTAGGTCCACACCAAGCATATTGTGTGTAGTTTTGGTTTCCTTTTCTGAGAAAAGATGTTCTTGCTTTCAAGAGAGTGCAGCAAAGATTTACCAGGCTGATTCTAGGGATGGTAGGTCTGCTGTATGAGAAGAGATTGATTAGGTTAGGGTTGTTTTTGCTAGAGTTCAGATGAATGAGGGGGAATCTCAGGGAGACTTGATATTAAAACTGTAGACTGGTTGTGAAGCCTGAGGATGAAATGTTAAAGCTGCCCAAAAGGTTAGAAGCTTGGATCACGTGACATGGCCTATTAATAGTTAATTGCAGCGTATCTGTGAAATTACCCTAGTCAACACATTCCGACACCTGTTAGGGTCAGTGCATCTAACCAGAAATATTTTGTTAATGAAATTCTTGAGGATAGCTTTCAGACAGAGGAATAAATATCTTTCCTTTCATTAAACTTTCAAGAAAATTTGTCCTTTGCTTATTACATAGAAATATAGAAACATAGAAGATAGAACAGGAGAAGGCCATTTGGCCTTTCAAGCCTGTTCCGCCATTCATTACCATCATGGCTGATTGTCCAACTCAGTAGCCTAATCCTGCTTTGTCCCCATAACCTTTGATTCCATTTGCCCCAAGTACTGTAAGTGACCACTTCTTGACTACATTTAATGCTTTGGCATCAACTACTTCCTGTGGTAATGAATCCTACAAGCTCAGCAATCTTTGGGTGAAGAAATGTCCCAAAGATGGCTGGACTTGCTAGTTGTGAGGAGCAGTGTCAGGGGCAATACAGCAGGATGTAGATAGGCTGGTATATTGGGCAGAGAAATGGCAGATGGAATTTAATCCAAATAAATGCGAGGTGATGCATTTTGGAAGACATAATGTAGGGGGGAGTTACACAATAAATGGTAGGCCTATTAAGAGTATAGAAACACAGAGGGATCTGGTGGTGCAAGTACACAAGTCCTTGAAGGTGGCAGTACAGGTCGAGAAGGTGGCAAAGAAGGGTTATGGTATGCTTGCCTTTATAGAAAGGGCTAAGGAGTATAAAAGCTAATGTCTAATGTTACAATTGTGTAGAATGTTGGTTCTCCTGCATTTGGAGTACTGCGTCCAGTTCTGGTCATCTTACTACCAGAAGGACTTGGAGACCCTGGAGAGAGTGCAGAGGGGTTTACCAGGATGCTGCCCGGTATGGAAGGACTGAGCTATGAGGAGAGATTGGGCAAATTGGGGCTGTTCTCCTTAGAAAGGCAGGGAATGAGGGGAGATCTAATAGAGGTGTATAAGATTATGAAGGGTATAGATAGAGTGAACAGTGGTAAGCTTTTTCCTAGGTTGGATACAAAAATTACAAGGGGCCACGGGCTTAGACTAGGGTGGGGTGAGATATAATTCGGATATTAGAGGGAGGTTTTTCACACAGAGGGTTGTGGGAGCCTGGAATGCTCTGCCAAGTAGGGTGGTGGAGGCAGACACAGTTGTTTATGGTTTACTCAGATAGTCACATGAGCTGACTAGAGATGGAGGGGTACAGGAGACTGTTCTAAATAAAGACCAAGAGCCTTGGGACATCCCTAGGAATCAATTGATTCCTATGGACCTTCCAACATATTTTATGGCTTACTTCTGAGCTTCTGGGGATTCCGTAAATGTCTGTATGAGTTGTGATGTCTTTTCTTTTAATCCACAAGTAATTCAGCCTGCCTTGTTGTCCAACAAGGGGTGTACACGCAGTGAGTCGTGCGAGGACTGCTCTTGGATATTGTTTCGAGAGTTGCCTAATGTTTCACATGTTAGTGTACGCTTAAACTGGACCATCTGACAGGCAACATGACAGTTCAGTGACTATCACTCTTTGCCGTGCAGATACATAGATTTGGGCCAGTGTTTCTGGGAGTTTGCACATTCTCCCCGTGCTTGCATGGATTTTCTCCTGGTGCTCCGGTTTCATCCCACGCTCCAAAAATGTGCTCTTAGGCTGATTTATGTTAACAAATTGTCCCTAAATTAGTCTTCCCTCAATCTTCCCCAGTAGGCATAGACAGAAGTCACAGGTAGAAGAGGGCACTCACAATGTTAAAATGGCAGCACAGGCTTGTTGGGCCGAAGGGCCTGTTTCCTGTGCTGTGTTGTTCTTTGTTCTTTGTTCTCAATTCGGTCTTAAATGGTCTACCCTGATTCCTCAGAATGTGACCCCTGGTTTTGGACTCGCTAACCATCGGGAATACTCTCCCTGCATCTATCCTGTCCAGTCCTGTTAGACAGAATGTATGAGGAGAAATTCACTAGGTTTGGATTGTTTTCACTGGAGTTCAGATGAATGATAGGGGATCTCATAGAGACTTGATGATAAAACTGTAGACTGATTAACTATTAACTATTAAAGGCCATGTCACATGACCCAATCCTCCAGCCTTTTGGACAGCTTTAGCATTTCATCTTCAGGCTTCATAACCAGTCCACAGTTTTAACATCAAATTGATGATCCAAGAAGTAAGCTCTTGGGTAAGAAGTAAGAAATAACTAACTGCCCATCTAGTCTGAATCTGCTGGAAGATTTTGTACCATTGTCTAAAGAACAGGCACAGTGGCCAGAACTCTATCACCTCACCCATCCAGAATCGGAAATCCCGTTGACCTCAGGCAGGAATTGAAAAGAAGGATGTTTATTACTCAAAACCAAAATTATTCACAGTAGCACCCACACAAGCTCACTCATACAGAACCAAGGATGATTTCAAAAGAGATAACGTGCACTTAAGTCTTAAGAGTACCAAATCTCACAGTCATCCTTGATTCATTTGGAATGCAGTCTTGAAATGTTGATGTTACGTGATTGCTTTCTGGTTCAATGAAAAGATGGAGTTTAGAATTTTCTGAGGATAGATTCAAGTGGCTTATTGCTTTCAGCAACAGGTTTCTGGCTTTATTCCATTGGGAGCTGACACTTGGTTTTGTTCTTCAATTTGGTAGATCAAGGCTAGTCCCCATTTTCTGCTTGTTGGTGGGTTTTGGACAGGATCCTTCCTTTGCTGGTGTGAATCTGCACTCCCGCCGCCATCTGTCTACCCTTACGCTTTGCTCCACCACTTTCTGTCTTTCTATGTCTCTGTGGCTGCTCCCAAATCGTGCCTTAATGAACTCCAATTATCAAAATCTGGGCCGCGATTCTCACAAAAGCGCTGAATTGGCAGGAAAACTGTTCTAGACCGAAAATTGTTTTGTCACTTCAGCTTCTCACCTGAATCTTATCGCTCATGCACTGCAGAAGTCCCAGTCGTGAATATTATTAAAAACCCAGGATGGGGGGCAGGACCTATTCATGCTTGGGTCTAACAGATCTGGAACTCTATGCTTGCGCAGTGATCCCAATCTGTCAGACTCCCCATTTGCTGGCCAGCTCGATTGCTGGCCAACCCCGGGCCCCCGCTGTGTTGCCCCTCTAGCACCCCCAAGCTTTCAACCTATGGTCTTCGTCAGGTGAATGAGGTGCTTTGGTCTCCAACAGCACACATTGTTTACAGATTACTGATTAGAATGCGAATCTTTACACTTAACCTGCATGGAGACCTGGTGCAATAACCTGAGGAGACCATGCAGACACTACGACAGCGGATGAATGAGCATCGTTCGACAATCACCAGGCAAAACAATTCCCTTTCTGTTGACGAACACTTCAGAAGTCACGGGCATTCGGCATCCAACCTTCGGGTAAATGTTCTTCAAGGGGGCCTTCACAACACACTGAGCCGCTGAGCCGAGACTGATAGCCAAGTTCCGCGCACATGAGGACGGTCTCAACAGGGATCTTGGCTTCATGTTGCACTATCTGTAACCCCCATGACTTGCCTGGGTTAGCAAAAAACCTCACTTACTATGCTGTCTGGAGACAATACACATCTCTTTAACCTGTGCTCAATGCTCCTTTCACTCACATTGTTAGCCACTTTAAGACTTGAATAGCAGGTTAGGTGTAAAGATTCGCATTCTAATTGGTAATCTGTAAACAGTCTGTGCTGGTATGTGTGCTGTTGGAGACCAGAACACCTCATTCACCTGACGAAGGCCATAGGTCAAAAGCTTGTGAGTTTACTATCAAATAAATCAGTTGGAGTTAAACCTCGTGTTGTCAGACTTCTTACTATGTTTACCCCAGTCCAATGCCGGCATCTCCACATCATCACCACTTGCACCCCTCACAGCCCGATTGCAGCTCCCACGACAATTCTCGGGCCAGCCTTGACACCCCAACCCCCCCTCCAATGTCCTGGAGTGTCCTGATGCACAGCCCACCCTCCCCAGCAGGAGCAATTTCCCCCCACCCCCCCTTCTCTCCAACAGACCACTACCGCCCCCCACAACCCCACCAGCAGCCCACCCCAATCACTGCACTTCCTCTATTCCAAACTGATCCTGTCTGCAGAGTGACAGCAGGAACCTGCACCCTCACTGGTCACTACTAGGTCCCTCCCATAATAGACTTCACCCTCTTGGCACTGCCCAATGCCCAAACTTCATGTGATAGGATGGATTTGCTTTTGTGCTCATTCTGTAGAATTCCACTCCAAAACTAAGAACTCTGTAGATTCATTATGAAACAGCTCCCATAGTTATTTAGACAATGACAACCATTAGACCTCATGAAAGATTGATTGAATTTTAATGCCTTCTCAATGAAATATCACAAAAGTTCATTTGCATTTTATAGACAAAGCAAAGAGTTCTAGCCTTGTGTAGTTACATCTCCGTTGGCAGAAAAGGAAAGAGGTCATCTAACCTTTCAATTCAATTTTGCTTTGGGGCAGAATGTTCATTCTCCATTTTGTTTTAAAGTAGTGTCAATTTTCCATAAATCTATGCGTATAACCATGTGAGCTTGACAACTGTGAAAAGAGTCCAACTATTTTCCACCTCTTGTCACTGAGCTGATCATCATCTTACAGTTTTTGTCTCTTTACTTAAGGATAGATATATTACATTTTAAGCAACCCAATCAAGGTTCACTAGGTTGATTCCTGGGATGAAGGGGTTGTCATATGAGGAAATGTTGAGCAGGTTGAGAAACAGACCAAAACTCCTTCACAGCTTCCAAGCCCAGGACCCATACCTTGACCAAAAGGAGGGATGGGTGCAACGGATGTATGGGAACACAACTACTCGGAAGTTTAAAACCAAACTGAACACCATCCTAACTAGGAATGTTATCACCATCCCTTCACTGTCCCTAGATTAAATTCCAGAAACTCCCATCCTAACAGCATTGAGGCTGTACTTACACTAGATTGGCTGCAGCAATGCAACTGGACAATTAGCAATGGGCAATAAATACTGATCTAGCCCATATCCTGCAAATGAAATAAAAAAGGTTGGGTTTATACATATTGGAGTTTAATTAAATAAGAAGTCATCTTATTGAAGCATATAGGATTCTGAAGGGGTTGATAGGCTAGATGCTGAGAAAATTTTCAAATGAGGGCACCATTTATGTCTCCAATTTAATATGAAAATGAATCAGAATTTCTTCTCCTAGAGCCATTTGATGTTTGGGAATCTCTTACAGAGTCATGGAGGTTAAATCATTGAACATATTCACAACCAAGTTACAGAGATTTTTGATTCAAAAGAGAGTGAAGTGTGATGGAGGCAGGCAGAGAAGTGGAACTAAGGTCGCAATCAAATTAGCTACAATCTTATGAAATGGTGATACAAGCTTGAGGAAACAAATAGCCCACCAGAGCTGCTACTTTTTATGACTTTATGTTCCCATTGTGGCTATGCATTGAGATGAGGTTACTCTTTTTTGTGTCAGTTGTACTGCTGCAAGGGCAGCCTAGTCTTGTCAACTTTCTGCACGCTACCTGTGTGACTGGAGAGAGATTAGAAAAGAGCTGCTAGTTTGATAGACAGCAGATTAAAATGTTTCATTTGGAGACAATACTTCATCTCTGCAATAGAGTTTGGAAGGCTGAGGTGCTGCATGAGGTCACACTGTCTCATCTTCAACAGCTCATCCATCTTGCAGAGAAGGTCAACTGTTATGCTGAGAGTTAATTGCTCTCTTCTTTCTCGTCATGTTTTGTTGCTGTAGCTGATCAGCTGAAGATCTAACCAGGCACTTAAAACAGCAATTAAGTAGTCAAGATAATTGCATTTTAATGAGGTGCAAACTGCTAATTGAATAGTTGGGTCTACCTGAAAGTACTTTAGACACAGTGCAAAAGGTGCCTTTGCCTTTTACACCCATGCTTTGGTTCCTTTGACACCTTTCTATTTGTTCTGTTTTTCATTCTCTTTCTTGGCATTCCATCCCACAATCTTGTTTCTCTTCTACAATCATAGAATACTTACAGTAAAAAGGAAGCCATTCGGCCTGTCGAGTCTGCACTGATAAAAATTTCAGCTATCTCTTTAACTCCACATATTTACCCTGCTAGCCCTCAACACTGAGTGGCAATTTACTCTGCCCAATCAACCTAATCCACACTTCTTCGCAGTGTGGAAGGAAACCAGAGCATCCAAAGAAAACCCTTGGAGACACTGGAAGAACATGCAAACTCCACACAGTCACCTTGTTTATTTTGTTTGGTGCCTTGATTTTCTTCTTCTCCATCTTCCTTCTTTCCATTATCCTGTTGTTATCTCTGAAATTGCTCTTGCACAATGAACTCATAGATGGTAACTGATTTTTGCTTCATTGCCACCCTGCAGCTCGTCAGGAGCAATGATCACCCACATCATGGAAAGTTGGAAGAATAAACACAGGAATATATGTGATGGGAAGTGATATTTGAAATAACATTAACAATTCTTGAATAGGTTTCCTGAGGCAAGTGTATTGTACAAATTTCACTCCCCTCACCACCACTCCCCAATGCCCCCGTCCCACTCCCAATACAAATGTGGATACTGATTTTGGTTGTATATTAATCTTGTGTTCTCTGATGGGCTAAAATCAATTCCTACTCCTAGAATCACAGAATTTCTACTGTGCAGAAGGAGGCCATTTGCACCAATATTAATCCTACCCAGGCCCTATCTCTATAACTGTACGTACTTACCCCGCCAAAAACCATTGTCAATCATCAGAAAAAAACATCCTTTAGGGAAGGAAGACTGCCATCCTTACTGGGTCTGGCCTACATATGACTTCAAACCCACAGCATTAACTACCTTCTCAAGTGCAACTAGGGAGGGCAGTAAATTTGACCCTTTGATCTGTTCTTGAACAATCGTATGTTCATGTTTACCTGACCCTTATTAGAAAATAAACTTTGTGTAATTTTTTTCAGCTCTCTCTAAACTAGACACCTACTTCAGACTGAGATATCATGACATAGCTAATTAAGGGGAGAAGCCTACAATTTTCCATAGTAACATTAAGTTTACACATTCTAGATCTTTAATATCCGCAAACCACTAGAACAGCTATAGCTTCTTTTTCAAAAAATAGGCCAAGTTATGTCAGTTAGTGACTCCCCTTAAATAAATGTTTGACAACATAAGATTGTTTAATGGGATTCTAATGCATCATGTTTTAATTTTATTGATGACAACTCAACTA
This sequence comes from Sphyrna mokarran, assembly GCA_024679065.1. NCBI lineage: Eukaryota > Metazoa > Chordata > Chondrichthyes > Carcharhiniformes > Carcharhinidae > Sphyrna > Sphyrna mokarran. Next base: position 76,994,766 of record JAGIQG010000004.1, on the reverse strand, counting down.
GTTCCTTTTAAAGTTTATTTATGCATTCATGTCACAAGTAGATGGGCACATGAACAGAATGGGAATAGAGGGGTATATAAAACTGATTTAAAATAGGGACCATGAGCCTTGGGAGTCCCTGGGAAGTGTGTGTAAATAGATGATGATATTGATGTAATTGTTTTTATCCTACAGGTGCTTTGGTCCACCTTATTGTCTAACGAGTGGCATACACGCGATGGGTCGTGAGAGGACTGATCTTGGACCTTTTTCAAGAGTATCCTACTGCTTCACATCGTTAGTGTATGCTTGACCAGGACCATCTGATGGGCAACACGACAGCACAGTGACTATTGCTATGCTGTGCAGATACATGGATTTGGGCCTGTGTCTGTGGGAGTTTGCGCATTCTCCCCGTGCTTGCGTGGGTTTTCTCCGGGCGCTCCGGTTTCCTCCCACATCCCAAAGATGTGCTCTTAGGCTAATTGGCAAAACAAATTCTCCCTAAATTGTCTCAAATTTGGTTTTTAATCCATAGATCTATAAACATGGACAGGGATCGCGTGTAGAAGTGGGAACATCGAGGTGGTGGCGCGGGCTCGTTGGGCCGAAGGCCCTGTTTCCCGTGCTGTTTTGTTCTTTGTTCTTTGTTCTTTGTAGACTTACATTACCACTGCAATAAAGATATTGTGAAAATCCCCCATTGGCACTATCTAGCATCTTTCGGGTGCACCAAAGGAGAACTTACCATGGCCAATGCACACAACTAGCATGTCTTGCAGATTGTGGAAGAAAAGTGGAGCACCCAGAGAAAACCCTCACAGACACAGGATGAACATGCAGACTCCGCATAGACAGTGACCCAAGCCGGAAACCAAACATGGGCCCCTGACCCCTAGTCCTGTGAGGCAACAGTGCTAACCTTTGTGCCACTGTGTTAATATTTACCTAAGTCTGATTATAAAATATCTCAGTTGGTTTCAGCACATGCAGCTATAGAGATTTTATTGACTAAAATCAATATACCCAACCCATGATAACAATTTCTTCAGAAACATGTAAGTTACAAATTGGAAGATACAAAAAAGGACATAGGTTCACAAAGTAAATGCGAAATAATTCAGTCAAAAAGACGCATCAAACTTGCAAAATAATATATTGAACCTTTTCCAAGAATTTCATGGTGAAGGTATATTTTAATTATTCATGGGATGTGGGGGTCACTAGCAAACCAGCATTGATTGTCCATCCTGAATTGCTCATGACAAAGTGGTTAGATGTCTCTCGAACTATTGCAATCTGTGTGGTTAAGTTATACCCACAATGCTGGTAGATAAGACATTTTTTTCGCCCAGTGACGATGAAGGAAGATCAATATCTTTTCCAGTCAGGATGTACTTAATTTGAAGGGGAACAGGTTGCTGGCAGTATTCCCATGCACAGCTGCTCATATCCTTCTTGAAGTTTGAGAATGCAGCAAGGAGATACTGTCACAAGTTGCTGGAGATAGTACACACTGCAGTGATGATGCATTGGTGGTGGAGAGAGCAGATGTTTAACCTGGTGAATAAGTGTTCTTGGAGACGCACTCATTGAGACAAGCAGAGAATATTCCACAATGCTCTAAAAGGACCTTGTAGAAAGACTTTAGGCAGAACTTTCCCATCCTCTCTGCTACAGAAATCATAATAGGTGGGGGTCGGGTCATGCTGACTTGGGATGAGATTTTCTGGTTTTGGAATAAACACAGACGGAAAATCCCACTCTTTGTGTGAACAACAGCTGCAGTATTCCCAGCTTCTCACCTGCTCCTGTAGCCACAATATTAAAATGGTTGCTCTAGTTATGTTACTGATCAATGGCAACCACAGGATGTTGATGATGGAAGATTCACTGATGATAACAGAGAATATTGATTAGATTTGTTCTTGCTGAATAAGACCATTGTCTGTATTCTCTATACAAATACAGGGTATTTCAATAGAGAAACTCTTACTTGTCACTAATCAGTCCAAAGCTAAATGTTATCCAGATCTTGCTGCATGCAAGCATAGATTGTTCCATTAATTGAGGAGTTGTGAATGGAACTGAATATTGTTCAATTGTCAGTGAAATCCCCATTCATGTCCTTATACTAAACAAGGTAAGGTGAATGATGACATAGTTAAAGATAATTGGGCCAGACATCATTTTTAATTCTCACAGGGGATGTGGGTATTGCTGGCTGGGCCAGCATTTATTGCCCAAGCCTAATTGCCCTTGGGCAATTCCTAGCCCATTTCAGAGGGCAACTACCTTGCTGTGGGTTTGGAGTCCAATGTGGGCCAGACAAGGTCAGGATGATAGCTATCCTATAAAGGACATGAGTGAACCAAATGGATTTTTACAACAACCAACAATAGTTTCATGGTCTTTAGACTTCTAATTCTACGTGTTTAAAGTGAAAAGGGAGAGATGCAAAAGGGTCCAGAGGGGCAATTTTTTCACACAGAGGGGTTGAGTGTCTGGAAGTTGAGTTGCCAGACGTAGTAGTAGAGGCTTTAGACATGGGTAAAATGGGTATAAAGGGATATGGACCAAATGTAGGCAAATGGACGAGCTTAAAGGGTGGCCTGGACATGTGGAGCCTGTGTGTTCACCCTGCGTCTGCATGAGTTTTCTCTGGGTGCTCCAGTTTCCTCCCACAGTCCAAAGATATGTAAGTTAGGTGGATTACAATGGTAAATATGCGGGGTTATGGGGATAGGGCAGAGGGGAGGGCCTACTTGGGTAGCATAGTGTTTAGCATGGCTACCTCCACAACTCCAGGGACCTGGGCTCAATTCCCAGCTTGGGTCACTGTCTGTGTGGAATTTGCAATTTCTCCCCTTGTCTGCATGGGTTTCCTCCAGTATCCTCCCACAGTCCATAGCCGTGCAGATTAGGTTGATTGGCCATGGTAAATTGTGTCCCAGGGAGTGTATGTTAGAGGGATTAGCAAGGTAAATGCGTGGGCTTTTGGGGATAGGGCATGAGTGGGATTATTGTCGGTGAAGACTGAATGGGCGAATGGCCTCCTTCTGCACTGTAGGATTTCTATGGTTTGTATAAGTTCACAGAGTCAGTGCAGATTCAATGGGCCAGTAGCCTCTTTCTGCACTGTAGCGAGTCTATGGTTCAAGAAAGTTTATATCTGACTCGTTTGACTGAGATCTTTGAGAAGTTAACATGGAGGGGCAATGGATGCAGTATGTTTGGTATCATTTCCAAGGAATTTAGCAAAGCCTTTGACAAAATCCTAAATGGAAGACATGATCAGAGAAATAATACTCGTTGGTATTCAAGAGAACACAGCAAGTTGGCTCCAAAGTGAATTGATTCCATGGCAGAAAGCAAAGACTAATGGTCGATGGTTGTTCCGAGTGGGATTCTGCAGGACCCAGCACCAGTTCCCTTTCTTCCTGTGCCATTTATTGATGATTTAGACTTAATTGTAGAAGTTTGTAAGATTAAGAAATTTGCAGATAATACAAAAGTTACTTGTGTGGTTTTATAACGAGGAAAGCTGATCACAGCAGAAATATATTAATTGATCCATGAGTTTAGCAGCTAAATGGCAAAGGGGCTCAGTCAGGAAAAGTTTGAGGTAATGCATTGGGAAGGGCAGATGAGGCAATAAATCACACAATAATTGTATTGAATGGATACTGAGAAGTGTAGAGGAAGAAAGGGATAATGGAATGCACTTCCACAGATCCCTGAAAGTAGTATTATATGTGGAAAAGTGGGATACTTTTTTTATTAGCTGAGTGTGGAAAATAAAAAAAACAAGGCTGTGCTAGAATAAATGCAAACTACTTTAGCTGCTGGAAATTTGAAATAGTAGCAGGAAATGCTGGAAAAACTCAGAAGCCTGCCTACATCTTTGGAGAGAGAAACAGTAAACAGGAGGAATTTTCCCATTCTGCCAGCATTGGGAACCATAGCATTAGGGGATGGGGAAGGTGGTGATGAACCATGCAAAGGTCCGCTGACCTCAAGCAGGGTTTTCTGGTTTTGGGGTGAGTGTGGCTGGAGAATCCTGCCCAATGTTTCGGGTCTGTGAGATTCACTTTCTAAGCTAAAGAGAGGGAGATGAGTGAGGGGTTTCTACTGTTAAAAAGGAGGGGAGGGAGTTGTGGAGCATGTGGAGAAAAATGGAAAGTCAAGGAAAGGTGGAAGCTCAAGAGGGAGTGGATAAAGATGTCATGGAACACTACACAAAAAGAGTGTTAATGGTAGCATTGCGCATTAAAGAAGGTGGTGAGAGTGTCTTAAAGATCAAGATTTGGTCAACAGCTTGTCAACAGAGTAGCACAGTGGCACGGTGGTTAGCACTGCTGCCCTCACAGTGAAAAAGACCAGAGTTCGATTCTGGCCTCGGGTGACTGTCTGTGCGGAGTTTGCAGATTCTTCCCATGTCTGTGTAAGTTTCCTCAGAGTGCTCTGGTTTCCTCCAACAGTCTAAAGATGTGCATGTTAGATTGATTGCCCACGTTAAATTGTCCCTTAATGTCAGGAGATCAGGAAGGTAAAAATGTGGTTTTATGGGGTTAGGACAGTACATGGGTGAGATTATTGTCAGTGCAGACTTGATTGGCCAAATGGCCTCCTTCTGCACTGTAGATTCTATGATTCATTAGCCGCCAGGAGGGAAATGGAAATCAATGCAGGTGAATGCAGTTGAGAGACAAATGGAAATCCCATTGAAGAGAAGAGAAGAACAATATTTCTTCAAAGTAATCATTTCTGGAAGAGATATTAGAATTGCATAAACAACTAGTTGGACCATATCCAGTGTCCTGCATGTAGTCCTGGCCATCACATTGCAGGAAGGGTGTGATTGCATCATAGAGGATACAGGGGAGAGTCACAAGGATGTGCTCAGAGTTGGAAATGGTTATGCATAATGAACAAAAGGATAGGCTGAGGTTGTTATCTTCGGAACAGAACAAAAATTGAAATGTATAAAATTAAGAGGGTCCAAGCCAAAGTGATATAGTAGGGCCATAACTTTCTACTAAGGGCAAAATGGGTGGCATAGTTGTTAGTGTTGTGCCTGTCAGTGCCAGGGACCTGGGTTCAATTCCCAGCTTGGGTCACTGTCTGTGTGGAGTTTGTCCATTCTCCCTGAGTCTGCATGGATTTCCTCTGCGTTCTCCATTTTCCTCCCACACCTCAAAAAACGTGCTGGTTAAGCGCATTGGCCACGCTGCATTTTCTTTCAATTACCTCAATAGGTGCCGGAGCGTGGCGACTAGGAGATTTTCATAGTAACTTCACTACATTGTGAATGTAAGCCTACTTGTGCCTAACAAATTAACTTCAACTTTCACTTAACTAGGGGGTATAAATTTTATCGATGAATGTTTAGACGAAAGTAGAAGAGAATGTATTTTACCCAAAGGGTCAAGTGTCTGAATCGTATTCTACCCCTAATTGTATGTTAGGGGTAGAACCTTTCACTGCATTTAAAGAGGACTTGGATATGCATTTGAGGTGCTGTAAACTACAAAGTTAAGGACAATGAGATGGAAAATCAGTTTAAGCTGGGATAGCTCTATTTCAGTCTGCACAAATAAAATTAATTGAATGGCTTTCTTCTGTGCCATCAATTTCTATGATTCTATGATTCTATGTCTCTACTCACACATCACATCCAGAACTTAGCTCTTTCGTCAATGTTTGAACAAAAGCTAAAAGGTCTAGAGACAAATCATTCTGTCATTACTCAAACTCTGGATCAGCGAATTGGTCATTGATGGTAAGTACCACTGAATCACATTGGTGATGAAACTTCCATCACTTTCATGATAGCAAACTGATGGGAGGCAATAGGCCAGATGGAACTGTTCCTACTTTTTAGGGACAGGGCACACATGGTAAATTTTCCATTTTTGCCAGGAATATGCCAGTGATGTAGTTGTACTGGAATAGTTAGTTAACTAGAAATTTTCTCATGTTCTCATGAGCACATGTTCACCATTCTAGTCAGGATGCAGTTGGGGCCCATTGCCTTTAAACAACCACTACTCTCAGTTATTTATTAAGATCATACGGACTGAATTGAAATGGCTGAAGAGAAGTTTCTGTGACATGACCTATGGTCTCTGTGTGCAAAGATTGTAGACCCTCTTTGGAAGATATTACACAAAGATGCACAGTGGACAATCACACAGCAAACAATGCTTGACACGTTGGACAGTAGGATAGCATCTCTGCCCGTCCGTGTACATTTCAGTTCACATGTGGAAAAGTGTATCACAATAGATGTATCAGGAGATATGATCAGAGCTGTGCTCTCACGGTACATGGAAGGAAGTGAACATACAATCACTTTTCTGCTTTGCCAGTTATTGGGAACTGAACACAAACACTCTACTGGCGAGCAGGAAGTACTAGCCTACATCCACGCTTATGAACATTGGGCATATATATTTCTATGGTGGAAAGTTTACTCTCCACACCAATTATCAAGCACAGACTACATAGTCATATCAGGATCAGATCATTGATCTCCATAAATCTAGAGGTGGTCAGGTCATCTTCTAGAATAATTTCCAGCTATCGTATCTCAAAGGTTTATGCAAACAAGTTGATCATGATCATAAGTTTGTGGATTTCAGCATACTTGCCAGAGACTTCATGGTTGGAATTTTGCGGCCTCGCTTGCCTCAAAACCGTAAAGTCCCTCCAGAGGTTAGCAGCCCTTCCCATTCCCGCTCCGATTTCCATGGTGGGTGGGGCAATAAAATTCTGGTGCAAATGTCAAAGGCCATTTCTTAACTTAGAGAAAAAAATAAGCAGAACTCCAAGAAATGCTCAACATACATACATTTGTGCTTTATTATGATTTAATTTAAAGTAATGGCTTTAGATTTACAGGGGAAAGTTATAGGGATGAATTTTTCATTCTCACCAACTATTGGAAACATGGCAGGCAGGACAATTTGACAAACGATTTTAAGGTTGGTTGACCTTGGGTGGGAATTTCCAGTCTCAAGGTGGGGCATATCCAAAAGATCCCACCTGTAGTCTTCAGTTGTTTCCTGTTTATGTATGTGTGTTAACTTATTGTGTGTATGATTAGTTAAGACTGGGCATGGTCACTTAAAAAAAATAAACTAAACTGAGGCAGATTGCGGTATCATGAGAGAAAAAACATTTTAAAGCAATGAATAAAACTCTCCCTGCACATATATGACCTGGTGTGTCATCTCTGCTTATCTCCAAAGCATAATGCTCCATCTGCATTGAATCATTGTTGATCTTCTGGCTTAATATTAAAAGTAGGCTGAGTGATATGCTGAGCCAGAAGATTTTGGATTGTGGGAAATACTGCAGCTGATGACCCACAGTGCCTCGTAGATGTTGGATTTTAAACTACTCCATCTATTCTGAATCTAAGCCATTAGTACAATGGTAATGTTACACAACACAATGTAGAATATGCTCATTGTGAAGATTGTATTTCATTTCCACATTGCTTCTCCGATGCTTATTCTTGCCAACACTGTTACGGCAGGATGTGTCTGCGATAAATTAGTGAGAACATGTTTGAGCTGGATTTTCATTATGTTGGTTCTCTCACCATCTACCAGAGGCCAGTCTGGCAGTTCCATTCTTCAGAACTTTGCCAGCTCAGTCAGCACTGGGTGTACAAAGCTGCTATTTGTGAAGGACATCAATGTCCTCAACCCAGAGTACATTCTGTATCCGTGTTGGCTTCAATTCTTTTTCAAAGTGGTCTTCAGCATGGAAAAGTATTGATTCTGAGAAAGGGCAATAGTGGTCATCAGCAGGAGATTTTCCTCTCCGTGTTTGACTGAAGTCATGAGTCTCCATGGGATTCAATGCAGAAGACTTCTTGAACCAGTCCCTTAGCTCTCGTGGATTTGCCTTTCTGGGAGTGCAAAATGTATGTCAGGATGGTGATGGAAGAGAGTCACTGGATTATTACTCCAGTGCTCTGGATTATGAGTCTTGTTACATAACTACTCTGCTATCATATCTAAGTTATAAAGGAAACATCCTTCAATACCATTTTCAAGGTTGAAGTGAATTGAAGTCCAGTAACAAAGTCCTTCAAGTGAGTTAATCTTTGGATTTAAATGATTATGCTTTTCATTTGTTTCCTCAGGAATATCATGGAAGTTAAAAATAAGACAAAGCAATTGGGGCATCATCTTCTTTTTAATAGATTAAATAAATCTTTTGCTATTAATAATTTTGTTTTATAATGAGCTAAGTTTACACTGTTATATTGCTAACTGACTCATTAATACATCTGCATGAAATTTCATAATTACTTTAACAAATGTTAGCACTTGTTTTAATGTGGCAGATAGAAGAACTCTTTACAAAGATTTTAACATCTGCTACTAATTTCATTCAGCATGATTCTAACCCGCAAGTGTCATGTAGCAAATATCTGGAAGTAATTCACAAACATGTTCTACGTTCTGTGTAAATCTCAATGAAGCCTGATAAGCAGAAAAATATCCCCCCCTCTATGGGATATTAGATGTATGTCATTAGCTACATGAAATAGACTTGTCAAAAGTAATTAATGCTGAGTTGTATAACTGCTTGTAAAAGAAGGTGGACAAACAAAAGTGGGGTTATTTTCCACTGGTGAGATCTTCAATGAATTCTAAGAAGTGTCCAGTGTAGTTCAGGTATAACTCTGGAATATGAAGGGAACATTATTTAACCAAACATGTTACATTACACTGATGGCAAATTCACCACACCTCCAACATTCGAAACAGGAGTGAAATAAATCATAGTGACTCAGAATATTGATAAAAGATTATTTTAAAGCTTCTGTTCCTTTTATTACTGAGCTGTGGGGGGGTGGGGGGGTGGAGGGGGATTGCCCCCATCCATGATGTGTTTTTGGTGACTGAGTCAGCTCGCCATTGGCCACCAATGGGATCTTCCAATCTCGCAAATGCTTGCGACATTTTGCGTGGCTCGCTCATCCCACTTCTGAGAAGCTCATCACAAGGGTCACCTTCAACTGGACCAGAAGATCCCGCCAGTAGAAAGGAATCCCATCCTTGTTTGTCCACCTTCTCTTAGAAGCAGTTGTACACCTCTAATATCATGGAGGAGAGAGGTATTTGTCAACATATTCCATACCATTATTGTGCTGTAATTTCATGGATGAGCAAGGTTATGGGTGAAAAATGCAAACATATCACATCTGAGGTCAGGATCGCTATTGCGAAGGCCACAGAAAATTTATATTCCTTCCGCACATTATTTTCATGTGCTGCTTTTGTGCAATCTTGAAAAAAACCTCTCTTCCAAGACTATGTGGCCACAAGGAGAAACCTGCTGAAGAGTGGGAAATATTCTGTGAGGTAAGCACAAGATTTCTTGACACTGTCAAATTTCACTGTTCCATGCTGTGCTGTAATTTGACATACTTTTAATACAATGATCCATTAAAGGGATCTGACCTACAAAGGTAAATTGACCTTTATGTAGACCATTCTTGTGGAAGTCTTGTCATACATCATTGTAAATTTCCATACAAGAAAGTACCACAAGTCATTAAAAAAAATTTTAAACAGTTTTGTCAACCTCTGCTGTCATATTTTGTGCATTGATTTAAATCAACTAAAACTTCTGATTGTTTAAAAAAATCAAGCTTTTGAAAGTTGAAAAAAAACTCAGCGTATGCACTCGTCTATTGATTGATGAGCATTTTACATTGAAATGACAAAGGGATGTAATTCTGCTACGTTACTTGAATAGATACCTCAACAATGTCATTTTTTTTGCACTGGAATATGTTTTTCTCTCCCCAGCATCAATTGCAGTGTGCTTGAATTCAGAATCATATTAAATTGGTTGGGGTTTATCTTTTCCCAATGAATTTAAAATAATTTCCATTGCTATTGCATGACTCTTGAGGTCTGTGTGAAATACATACTGGATGAGTGGCTTTGGAAGATACTTTAGGGTGTAGAGGCGGCATGGAGATCAGAGGGGGCATGAGGTGACATTGGAGTGGGTGAGGGACAAGTAGGGGTGACTGGTGAGATTTGGAGGGTCTTTAAACAGTGTCATGAGCTGGGTTGCTGTGTGGAGGACTGAGGTGAGCTTTCTAACCAGCCTGCCTCCAAATATACACTTACCACTAACTCATCACTGCTCAAAAATGCACTGAGAATTTGACCCCCTGAGTGAAAAGACAAAAATCACATACACGAGGGGTGGATCTTCACAGCGTGAACTATCACCTCCATCTTACCTATATGCCTTAATCTGCACCTTCTTTAGCCTTTAACACTATAATTAACACTTCCTTTGTCTTGTGTCCATGGCACCCTTGATAAAACATTTCTGATTCCCATCTGTCTACTGAAGTGGTACTTTGCACCACTTGCTCCTATTCCTCTTAAGCATCATGAAATCGAACACATTCCTTCCTCTTTTGAGTTCTGATGAAGAGTCGTATGAACTTGAAGCATTAACTCTGTTTTGCTCTCAGTGAATGTTTCCAGACATGCTGTGTATTTTTTATCTTATATTAAAGTCATATATAGGTGGAGTGTGCATTTTGAAAGTTTGGGTTTTCCCAAACTGACCTAAAAATCTTTGATTTGGTTTATTATTGTCACATGTCTTAGCGTACAGTGAAAAATATTGCTTCTTGCATGCTATACATACAAAACATACCATACATAGAGGAGGAAACAAGAGAGTGCAAGATATAGTGTTACAGTATAGCTAGGGTTTAGAGAAAGATCAAGTTAATATGAGGCAGGTCCATTCAAAAGCCTGATGGAAAGTCGATTGGAATGTGTCCTTAGGCTTCTGTATCTTTTTCCAAATGGAAGAAGATGGGAGAGAGAATGTCTGGGAGAATGCTGGCTGCTTTTTTAAGGCAGTGGGAAGTATAGACAGTGTCAATGGGTGGAAGGCTAGTTTGTGTTATGAGCTGGGATTTGTGCATCACCTATTGTAGTTTATTGCAGTCTTGGACAGAGCAGAAGCCATTCCAAGCTATAATACAATCAAAAAAATGTTTTCTATTTTGCATTTGTAAAAGTTGGGTGAGAACCATAATAAATATACCAAATTTCCTTAGTCTCCCGAGAAAGTGGAGGCATTGTTGGGCTTTCTTAACTATAGTGTCAGCATGGAGGGACTAGGACAAATTTTTGGTGACCTGGATACCTAAAAACTTGAAGGTCTTGACCATTTCTACTTTGCCCTGAGTGATGTAGGCAGGGGCATGTTCTTCACTACACTTCCTGAAGTCTGTAACTATCTCCTAAATTTGTTGACATTCAAGAAGAAATTATTGTCATCAAACCAGTTCACCAAATTCTCTATTTCTTTTATCCCGTCTCGTCATTGTTTAAAATCCAACCCATTACATTGATGTAATCAGAAAACTTGAAAATCAAATTGGAGAGGAATTTGGCCACAAGGCATAGGTGTATAAGGAATATGGTAAAACATAGCCTTGTTGATCATCAGTGTTGAGGATGATCGTGGAGGTGATGTTGTTGCCTATCCTTACTGATTGTGGTCTATGGATTAGGAAATATATGATCCAGTTGCCGAGGGAGGAGCTGACCCCCAGGCTTTGGGATTTGGAGATAGGTTTTGTCAGAATAATGGTGCTGAAGGCTGAGTTCTAGTTGATAAAAGGGGTCTGACATAGATATCTTTGTTATCTGGGTATTCCAGGGTTGAGCACAGGTTCAGGGAGTTAGCGTCTACTATGGACTTGCTGCATTCGTAGGCAAACTGAAATAGATCCAAGCAATGTGGATGGCAGGAATTGATTTGTACCATGCCTAAACTTTTGGAGCACTTTATAATGATGGATGTCGAAGATACTGGCCAATGGTTATTAAAGCACACTGCCTGGATTTTCTTTGTTCTGAGATAGTGGTCATCGTCTTGAAGCTGACAGAGATCTCAGGTTGTTGTAAAGAGAGGTTGAAGATGTCTGCAACAGTCATTTGATCCGCATAGGATCTGGGTACCCTATGCGGACCAGTCACTTTCTATGGCTTGACATTTGAAAGGCTGCTCTGATCTCTGCAATGCAGATCTCAGATATAGGTTCATCCAAGGCTTCTGGGCTGGAGGGCATGCTCCCGCCAACCTCTTGCTCAAAATGGGCATAGAATGCATCCAGCTCACCAAGAAGTGGTGCATTGGAGCCAACGGTTTTACATGCCTTCATCTTGTAGCCTGTTATAGCTTGCAGATCTTGCTGTAGTCAACAAAAGTCTGTGTGAATCGCCTGAGACTCTAGCTTGGTCCGACACTGTCTTTTAGCATCTTTCATGGATCTCCATAGATCAGATCTTATCTTCTTGTATGGTCAGGGTCACCTGACTTGGATGCTTCAGAACTGGACTTCTGCAAGCAGACGATATCCCTATTTGTCTATGGTTTCTAGTTGGGAAACACATGGATTTGGCACATAGTTTTCCATGCACTTACTAATGAAGTCAGTTACTGTGGTGGTGTACTCATTCAGGTTGGTTGCAGAGTTTTTCAATAATGTGCAGTCTACTGTCTCTAAGCAGCCCCATAGGAGATCATCCAATTCCTCTGAAAATCTGGGCCATCTTGTTCACATTATGCAAGCTGTCAGTGTTTCAAAAGCCTTGATCATATCGTCTCCATTGACCTTTCTCATGTGAAAACAAATCTAGCTTTGGCAGCCAGTTTTCATAATATCTATGACCAACAGCATCCTTTTTCATCCTCAGAATTCAATGAACCATTGCTTTTTTTTCCAAAAGATGGAGGGTAGATTTTATAGCTTGCGAGTAATCAGTGATCACCAGCACAAGTTGCGTGCAAAATTGCAGCCATTTTGAAACATATCACTTTCCTTCACCCATACATTCCCTCATGCCCCATCCTTCAAACTCATGATCAAATTTATTTACATGGTTGTGGGAAATCTTTCCATGAAGCAGTGTAATGGGGAAGCTTTTTAAAACAATTATTCCAAGGGTATTTAAGGGTGAGAACAACTGAAAAAGAAAATAAATACTTTAAATCATGGTGCCAACCCACTATCTGTAAGAAACTCAATTTTAATTTACTGAAATACCTTTAAAAACATTTCAAGATAATTTTTGGTTAAATTGTAATGTAATAGTTCCCTGGTAATTGTTATTTTTAAAACATTCAGACGCTTTCAAAATATTCCTACTCTTGACCTTGCAATGAAAAGATCCAGGTGAATTTCTAGTCTCCTCAATGACCCGTAAAGAGGTGCAATTAGTAGAAACTCCCAATAGTGATTAACTCACTCTGGGGACATGACCAGTGTTTTAGGCATGGTCAGCTTCTAGTGAAATGTTTATTTTTAAACTCGCACAGTAGATTGCTGAATCTCAATTTGGGTTGAATGCAATTTGCATTTAAATTTTGTGTCCTTTTGCAGCAGGAGTGCCAACGTTGGGGAAATTTTGCCAAATAAAGCGTGCAATTCAGCAGAAGGTCCAGTCCCAAGTGAAATTCTTGCTTTTGTCCATAATTAATGGCCCATTAGCAAATCCTCGGAAATCATGTGCTCTTGAATGTTTGCGGACTGAAAATGCTTTGTGATTTTAAATCTATTTTCAAAAATAACAGTATGTACTTGTCATGTTTGAGTGGAGTCAGTTGGTTTTGAAGCACGGTGGCACAGTAGTTAGTACTGCTGCCTTCCAGGGATCCTAGTTCGATTCCCAGCTTGAGTCACTGTCTGTGGAATCTACATATTTTCCCCACGTCTGCATGGATTTCCTCTGGGTGCTCCAGTTTCCTCCCACAGTCCAAAAGGTGGGCTAGTTACGTACATTCGCTTTGCTAAATTTTCAGTGTACCCCAACAAGCGCTAGAGTGTGATGACTGGAGGATCTTACAGTAACTTCAGTGCACTGTTAATATAAGACTATTTGCAATACTAGTAATTAAACTTTAAGTATTCTGTGCCACAGGCTAATGAAATCCAGCATGGAGCACTTAGTAAAACATACTTGCAGATCTGATTATTACTTTAATATATAAAACATGAAATATATTTTAATGTTGAACAATAACCTGTCAAGCCCATATCTTCTTTTATTTTGTAACTAGAAATACTGGCATAGTGAAAGTGCTTACTTCCAGTTTTCTTCCAAATTATATTGAATGTGGTGGTATGTTCTGGGGTTTGTATCTACAAATCAACAATAACATCCAATATTCATTCATTCTTCACGTGTGAGTGTAAACAGCAAATGCTGGCAGGCTGTCCTGACACGATATCTCAAGCAATGTATTTTCCAGAAGACGCAGCAGTCAGAGGGAGGATCCTATGTCAATATATTTTCCCTACCACTCACATCAGTTGTAATATATTTCCTACTTCCTGCTTGAAGGTAAACTAACACAGCAAAGCTTTGAGATGAAGATTTTGAAATATTTTGGCTTAGCTCTATAGTAGATAATGCTGTTAACAACTGAGTCGCTGAGAGATCGATCAGTTTGTGACAGCTTTAAGAATGAAAACGAGGCCGAAATAAAGAATTCATCGCAAGTCAAAGAAGAGGATATTAGTCAGCGGTTAGCCATAGCTTGGTCAAATGTATGGGTTTTAGAGTGAACAAGTCAAAGGACTGGATAAATGAAAGGTTTTAGGATGGTAAATACTTTTCAAGACATGAAACTGGACCTCAATTCACCTGCTTTTTTAGGTGTAAAATCGGACCACAACTTTGTAATTTGTAACAAACAATAAATTCTGGAAAATCTCAGCAGGTCAGTCAGCATTTGTGGAGAGAGAATAGAGTTAAAGTTACCAGTTTGGATCCAGCTCATGATGTTAGCTCTGTTCTCACTCCACAGATGTTGTCAGATCTGCTGAGATTTTCCAACATTTTCTGTTTTTGTTTCAGATCCCAACGTCCATAGAATTTTACCTTTATCATAGCAATTTGCAGTGCAGTTGCATGTTCCCAGCACACATTAGAAGCACGTTAATTGCCACTTCGGTGTAATTGACCCTTAGGTATTGCACACATCAGCCTAAATTAAGCACACTGCCAATTAAAATATCATAACAAAAATCTTTACTCTGATTTCGGACTCATTTGGGAAATTATTTTGTGCATGTATGTTACTTGTCAATTCTTATGCTTGCCTAGTTAAATTCCATCGAAGAGCTGCAGCCTCTCTTTAAGCAGCAGTGTGCATATATCAGACTGGGTTTTAGTTCAAAGATCAGGACGCATACTTCAGGAGAATTTCCAACTTCTGGCCTAGTATCATGTTAGCATCATGTTGGCATTGGTCAGCACTTGGTACCCAACGTAATATTTTATGAGATAAACAATTAGAGGTTCTGGAGCACATTCACCATCCAATGAAGGCCATTCACTAGGAGGACTTCAGGGTTCCTATCATGGGAGCTGCCATGAAGAGAAAGTATGTTCAAAATGGACATGCCCTCTGAAAACTCTATTTAATAGGTGAATGTAAAACTGACCATAGCTGGGGAAACGCTTTTACATCCTAGCCTGTAGCCGCAACTGTGGCCAACTTGTGACTTTGACTATGTACTGTGAAGACTCAGTCCAGAAACTCTAAGGTATTTTATGAAGTTAGCTTAGAGTCTAAGCTTTACATTTGACTTTGGCATGGGTGAGCATAAGGTGTTTCACTCCAGCTATGATTCAAGTGATCCACTAGGAAGCTTTAATCAAACAAAGCTTATATAAGAACACAGTTAAAATATAACTAGTGATTTTCCACAGGGATCAGTACTGGGACCTCTACTATTTGCAATATATATAAATGTCTTGGAAGAAAATTTAGCTGGACTGATTAGCAAGTTTGTGGATAATAGATACTAAGATTGGTGAAATTGTGGATAGTGATGAAGATTGCCACACGATATAGATAGGCTGGAAAAGTGGGCGGAGAAATGGCAAATAGAATTTAATCTGGACAAGTGTGGGGTGATCCATTTTGGTCGATCCAATTCAGTTGGGAACTATAAAATAAATGGCAAAACCATCAGGAGCAAAGACACACAGAAAACTCTGGGAGTACTGGCCCACAAAATCCATAAAATTAGCTGCACCGGTGGAAAATGTAGTGAAGAAAGCATATGGCAATGCTTAACTTCATCAGTCAGGGTATTGAGTATAGTAGTTGGCAAATTATATTACAGTTATCCAGATAATTATTGGTGAGCCTTACATCAGTGGTAGGGAAATTATTGGAGAGGACTCTTCGAGACAGAATTTATTCCCACTTGGAAATAAGTATTAGTGAGAGGCAACATGGTTTTATGAAGGGAGGTTGTGTCTCATGAACTTGATTGAGTTTTTCAAGAAAGTGATGAAGATGGTTGATGAGGGTAAAGCAGTGGTTATACATGGACTTCAGTAAGGCCTTTGACAAAGTTCCTCATGGCAGACTGGTACAGAAAGTGAAGTTCATAGGATCAGAGGTAAGTTGGCAAGGTGGATACAAAACTAGCTCGATCAAAGAACGGTAAGAAGTCTCATAATGCCAGGTTAAAGTCCAATAGGTTTATTTGGTAGCAAACATCACTAGCTTTCGGATCTCTGACCCTTCATCAAGTGAGTGGAAAGTTCATCAAAGAAGACAGAGGTTAGCAGTGGAAAGGTGCATTTCTGAATGGAGAGCTGTGATCAGGGATCAGTGCTAGGGCCTTTACTGTTTGTAATATATATAAATGATTTGGGGAAAAATATAACTGGTTTGATCAATAAGTTTGCGGAAGACACAAAAGTTGGTGGATTTGCGGATAGCGATGAGGACCATCAGAGGATTCAGCAGGATATAGATCAGTTGGAGACTTGGGCAGAGAGCTAGCAGATGGAGTTTAATCTGGACAAATGTGAGGTAGTGCATTTTGGAAGGCCTAATACAGATAGGAAATATGTAGTAAATGACAGAACCCTTAAAAGTATTGATAGGCAGAGGGATCTGGGTGTACTGGTACACAGGTCACTAAAAGTGGCAATGCAGGTGGAGAAGATAGTCAAGAAGGCATACGGTATGCTTGCCCTCATTGGCTGGGGCACTGAGTTTTAAAATTGGCAAGTCATGTTACAACTTTACAGAACTTTAATTAGGCCGCACTTGGAATATAGTGTTCAATTCTGGTCACCACACTACAAGAAGGATAGAGAGGCTTTGGAGAAGGTACAGAAAAGATTTACCAGAATGTTGGCTGGTATGGAGGGCATTAGCTATGAGGAGAGTTGGAGAAACTTGTTTTTTTCTTATTGGAACGATAGAGGTTGAGGGATAGAGACATGATAGAAGTCTACAAGATTATAAGAGGCACAGACAGAATGGATGGAAAAGTCAATTACTAGGGATCACAGATTTAAAGTGCAAAGGTGAATCTCAATGGCAGCTTCTTCCTTCTCTGTTCAGTCTTCTGAATCATCAAGGTTACCTCTCTCATCGAGTCTTCGCTCCTGTTTAAAGGGGGTGGCGGCGTGGGCTCATTGGGCCGAAGGGCCTGTTTCCCGTGCTGTTTTGTTCTTTGAGATGTACAAGACAGAATTTTTATACAGCGTGGGTGCCAGTAACTTGTTGCCAGGGGAGGTAGTGGAAATGAATATAGTAGTGATTTTTAGAATGTGTTTACCTGTTAATTCTCAGATACTTTTGACCAGTTTGCTTACTCCAAGGTTTTACCCCAATGCCCTTATTTGCAAGATGGACAAACACAAGTAAAGGTTCAACAAGTTTATTAATAATAACACTATGAACTCTTAAATTACCCACATAAAACAAGAGGATACCCAGATTCAAGTATTCTACTGCACAGGTGGTTTGGTTAAATTACAGGCCCAATTCTCTGAGTCCCTCTGGTCTGTCATCATGAAGATGAATCTCAATGGCAGCTTCTCTGGTCAGTCTTCTGAATCATCAAGGTTACCTCCCTCTTCGAGTCTTCATCCCTGATGTGTCTGAGACATGTACCTTTATCCCCCTGCCTGCTTGCCTTTCCAGAAACTTCTTTGGCTTCTGGCCAATGAGGTCCCAGGAGGGAGTTCCAATACTCAGTGGGTTCCTTGATGTCTGCCTGACAGGACACCAGAGTACGCCCCAAGGTGTCCATCTCCATGCTGTTGCTTACATGTAATCTGTTATCAGATAAGGTAACTGCAGGGAATTCTTGGCGACAGAAAGTCTGGCCCAATCTGTCAGCTTCTAACAATAGGCCAATGCATTTCAATGGGATACAATGATCTTCTGCTAAGTATCAGTCGAATGCAATGACCTTTGATGGGTGATTGATGGTTCAGACCCAGACATGTTTGTATATTTGTACAATTGACCTGCCTGAGGTTTGACTGTGTTTGATTTTAATATGCCCATATCCTAATATTTAGGATATCCAATTTAATCATTCATAAAACTAGGCCCTGATTTTATTACCACAGATGGGAAGGGAGGGATATGGTCCCTGGAAGGGTAGAGGTTTTTAGTTCAGACAGGCAGCATGGTTGGTGCAGGCTTGGAGGGCTGATGGGCCTGTTCCTGTGCTGTAATTTTCTTTCTTCTTTGTTGTATAAAATTTTGGCTAAGACACATTTGGAATACTATATCCAATTCTGGACACCATACTACCAGCAGGACGTGGAGGCTTTGGAGAGAATACAGAAAAGATTTACCAGGATGTTGCCTGGTATGGAGAGTATTATCTATGAGGAGATATTGAATAAACTGGGATTGTTCTCCCTGGAAAGACGGAGGCTGAGGGGTGACCTGGTAGAAGTTTATAAAATTACGAGAGGTATCGAAAGCGTGAACAGTTGGAAGCCTTTTCCCAGGGTAGAAATGACAATTACAAGGGTGCACAAGTTCAAGGTAAGGAGGGAAATGTTCAGTAGGGATGTGCGAAATAAGTTTTTTATATAGAAGGTCGTAGGGGCCTCAAATGCACTGCCAAGTGAAGTGATTGAGGCAGATATGTTAGCAACATTTAAGACTTATCTAAATAAATTAATGAACAGATGGGGAATAGAGAGTCTAAGTGTTTAGCCTAGCTAGGATAATGAAGGGCTGAAGGGCCTGTTCTTGTGCCGTACTGTTCTTCATTTGTTTGTTTAGTATAAAAAAGATTTCATATAACTTATACAAGAATTAAACACGACACAGTATAACTCCTAACAGATAGTTATTTCTGCTGTTCCATGTTAAGCACGATCGGACAGATACACACCCTCTTCAGACATGCCACAGAAACAAGTGTGCTCACATGGTGCTGGGTTTTCAGCTTTTTAACACCTGCTGTGAATAGGTACTTTGAATGTCGGATAAAATCTCTGAGGTTTCTCAGTCTTGGAACTTTCCAAAAAGCTTCTGGACAGAGAGAGAGGTGATGTGGAGATGCCAGCGTTGGACTGGGGTAAACACAGTAAGAAGTCTGACAACACCACATTTACGTCCAACCAATTTATTTGATAGTAAACTCGCAAGCTTTTGGGGTTTTCCCCTTCGTCAGGCGAATGGAGAATTCTGGTCTGAGACCAGAACTCTCCATTTGCCTGATGAAGGGGCAAACCCTGAAAGCTTGCGAGTTTACTATCAAATAAATTGGTTGGACGTAAATGTGGTGTTGTCAACTTCTTACAGAGAGAGGGAGACACACACTGGGGATGATTTTATCATTTTGCTTCTAAGTACTGAATTAGGGCACAATTCAGGTTCAACTTGGAAATCAAGTGCCCCTTCCCCCCCCAACACATACCCCACACCCCCCTCCCTCATATACACTTAGCCTGAAAAAAGTCACAAGTCTGAATTATAGTGTAGGCGGGGGTGACCACTGATGCTCCGATTGGAGCCTTTAAGTGCCCACCCCACTTTTCCTCCCACCAGAGATCTATTTGGCTGCCTTCCTCCTCCTTCTCCACACCCCACCAGAGATATATCTTGCCCTCCCTCCTCCCCTCCCCACCAGAAAACTGTCAGACATCCTCCCTGCTCCACCCCCATCGGAGAACCATTTGGCCTTCCCTCCTCCCCCTAACAGAGAATGATCTGGCTTCCGTCCCCCTCCCCTACCAGAGAAAGATTTGGCCCTGCTTCCGCCTCAACCACCAGAGAAGCTCTTCCCCCACCAGAGATCCATGTGGGCTCCCCCCACCCCAGCCGGAGATTGATCAGGCCTCCCTCTCGCACCTGAAAACAGAAGTGACACAATGCTAAAATTGGGCCCTTTGCCCTCTTCCACCAGATTGTAGCAGCAACTGAGAAATGAAGCTAAAATTGGACTGTTCCCTGAAGATTCACTGTCCATAGCCACATGACAAAAACTGTCAATGAATCTCAAATCAAGCTCCAATCACAAATTTCCAAAGGACCATTAAATCACAGAACACTACATTTGTCCTCATTAAAATCAGCACGATATCAATTATACTGCCTCATCAGCAATAAAGGATACCAGTCACAGACAACATGGTGCCAGCAAAGTCCTGCAAAGGATTAAAATATATTTCTTAAAGGCACAGTATTAGCACAGTATTGTGATGGTTAAAGATGATTTCAGAAGTTCTGATTCCCTCACTCTGTTGTCTCCATTCTTGGGTTATATTTCAGCCATAACTGGGAAAAATTCCAGTTGGCATCTGCAGAACTATTTTCAAAAGCCCTAAATGGTGCCTAATTGGTTATACACTGCTCGCAGGCTAATAACCATTTCCTTGTCAAAGCAGCATGTTCCAAAGTCCCCTAGACAGGGAACCAGACATGTTAGCCAGCGGTTGGAGATTTTGGGCCCAGTTGCCTACAGTCCTGCCTTCAGGGTCATTTAAAAATTCTGTCCATCATGCTCAGAGTTCCAACTGGGCGAATTATCAATAAGCAGCATGATTAGCACTGGTGTCTGGCCTGTTCAATGTTCATGAAGCACTGGGATTAATTTTAATACTTAACGATGCGCACAGCGATGTTACGGGGAATAAGTTCCCTGCAGCATTTGATCTGATATGTTAATGTGGCTTATTTTATGTACCAGAATATTATTAAGAAGTGACTATGACAAAAGAGAATAATAAATTCTGAAACAGGAAGTATGCACAGAGAAGTAAATGAGAGTTTCTTATCTTAGAGTTCTGTAGTCTCTTAAGGTCTATTGACCTCAATCTTCTCTTTTATTATTAATCATATTGTAGGATTCAGAGGAATGGATTGTTGGTTAAGGTAATTCATCTAAATAGCAATCTCAAGCCTGTTCTTTGTTTTTAACATAAGAACACAAGAGCATAAGAATCAGGGGGAGGAGACATCCATTTTGTCCCTTGAGCCTGCTCCAACATCCAATAACCTCATAGCTGATCTGATTGAAGCCTTAACTCAACTTTCCTGCCTCCCCTCCTAACCCTTGACTCCCTTGTCAACCAAAAATCTGTCCAATTCAGCCTTGGATACTTTTAATGATTCAGTCTCCACCTCTTATTGGAGAATTGGGTTCCATACACAAACTTCAAGAGAAGAGATTTTTCCCCATCCCCTTCTTAAATGGGAGACCTCTTCTTGATCCTGTAATCCTTAGTTCCAATTTCCCCATGAGAGGGAACATTCTCTCAGCATCCATCTTGTCAAGCCCCATCAAAATTTTACCACATGTAAGCAAGTAATAATCAATCAGGAAAAGCTTTTTAACAGAGAGCAGTGAAGGTCTAGAATGCACTGCCTGAGAGGATGGTGGAGGCAAGATGCTTCCCATCCTTTAATAAGTACCTGGATGGGTACTTGGTACGCCATAACTGTGGGCCAAGTACTGGCAAGTGGAATTAGATGGGCAGGTCAGGGCTTTTTATGCATCAATGTGGACTCGATGAGTCAGAGGGTCTCTTCTGCAATGTAGTATTCTGTGATTCTGTAAATCTCATGTATATGCCGATCCTCCACTTTGGCTTCAAAATCCTCAGTTTTTCATATACTTTGTGCTAGTCTGGGTGTGAGGTTGGGTGGGATAGTCCAGTAGGTCTTTTTCACAATTGCTCTTTCCTCATTTAAACTGTCAGAAATGGGAAGTTTGGACAGCAATTCTGTTTTGAATTCAGATCATGGTTAGTAACCACAGGAATAGTGGATGGAATTTTGCTACCGAGTTCGCCATGAGAATCATTGCAGGCAGGACAGGACCATGGAAAGGTCTATTGACCTTGGAAGGGGTTTTCCGGTTTTGGTGGGAAAAATCCCACCTAGAGTAATTATTTGGAGTTTCCAAGAACCAAGATGGATTTCAACCCCTTGAAATATAACGCTGACTTTTTGCCTAAAAACCTGGTCTCAAAAACTCAACTTTTACAAAATGAGATATGGTACATGTTTCAACAAGATTACCTCTCATTTTTCTAAACTTCAATAAGGATAAGTCCAACCTGCTCAACATTTCATCATAAGACAAACCTCACACTATACAATCAGCCTTATGAAACTTCTACTATCAATGCAGGTAAATCTGTCCTTATGTCGGGGGACCAAAGCAGTGCTCTATACAGTTGTAGCAAAGGCCTCTTTCTTTTATAGTCTATCCCTCTTGCAATAGAGACAAACAGATCTTCATTTCTTAGTCTGCATGCTCAGTGTCATTTTTGGGTGAATAACATAAATGGTTCTCAGAAGATTCTGGAACATCTATATCAATTTTTTAGTATAAGAAATAAATATTGGGGAGGCGAAGGCCTAGTGGTATTGCCACTAGACTATTAATCTAGAAACTTAACAAATGTTCCCGAGACCTGAGCTCATATTCCCACCATGGCAGATGATGGAATCTGAATCTAATAAAAATCTGGAATTACAAATCTACTGGTGACCATGAAACCAATCTATTTCGCTAATGAGCTTTAGGGAAGGGATTCTGCTATCCTTACCTGGTCTGGCCTACATGTGACTCCAGAACCACAGTGATGTGGTTCACTCTCAACTGCCATTTAAGGGCAAATAGAGATGGGCCAACTGGTGACACCCATGCCCAATACATGAATAAAAAAAAATACAATATTCTTTCATTCAGCCATTGTTTTCTCTCTATAAGAAGCTAACCTTCTTAATTTCATTAATCCTTTTTAATCCTTATCATTGTTGTCCAGTTTTCACTCCTCTTTTTCCTCCTCTAAGTACTAAATTATTTATTTTATATCCGTTCTCAGAATGAGTGTCACCGACAAGGTTAGAGTTTACTGTTCATCACAAGTTGTCCATGCAAATTGTGACACTATCATTTGGCTATTCACAATAGAAAGGAGCTCAGCCACATTTCCAATTACAATTCAGGATTACTGGAGGCCCCTTTCTGTGCATAATCTCTTTCTCAGACTGCATTCTCTGTATCACCATCAACCTAAGCTTAAATTATTAATATAAACAAATTGCTTAATTTAATCGACAGCCTCAACTCGTCAACCCTGCACACATATTGCTGGGTTTCAATTCTTGCCTTCCATTTCAGTAACGCTGCATTGTTGATGAGGTACAATCTACCTAATTTAGATAAAATAAACACAGCAAAGCGGTAAAGCGGGACCAGAAGATTTCACCAATGTTTTGTAATTACACTGCTGACAAACTCAATTCCTCTGTGATAATTAAAAACATTCAGAATGTGATTGCTTTTTCCTGTAGGACAGACGCATTTGACCAGCTTTTCCTTTGTTTCTGAATCCAAGATATTCTTATAAATTACAAATGGTAGGTGTTGATGCCTGGGCCTGATGTCCAGCTTCAGATCTTGCTTGTTATCCAATCACATCTGGCAGTCGACAAAGGGAACAATATCCTTTCTGACACTTTTGATGTGCCCCATAGTGATAATGAGTTCACTATACCATCAAGCCCACTCCTGTACCCATTCCCATCCCAACAGCAACCTAACCTGTTTCTCTCCTTCAGGCAGTCTCAATTTTGCTTTCTAATGGGAACACAGAAGCCATTAACCGCCAACACAACTTCCTCAAATTGTTAAGTACGATGTTAGGACAACAAAATATGAGCTAGATTAAATGTAAAATTATGGGAAAATGATTTACAAGAGAGAAGCCATTTCCACTGGTAGAGGGGCCAGTAACCAAGCAACAGCACAAACTTAAAATAAGTGGCAAAAGAACTAGGGGGTAGATGAGGAGATTTCTTTCTTATACATTGAATTTTTATGAGCTGACGTGCATTTCCTGAAAGTCATGAAACAAACTGCTGCAATTTGTATTTATACTGTAGTTTTCAGTGATTGTTAAATGTAAAAAACTTTTTTTAAATCATCTCCTAAGATAATATATTTAATAAAATGAATGAAAATTATAAGTTGGAATGGAGTCTAATCCTTCCAGTACCAACAATTGCTTAAAAGTGAAGGTTATTGGAGATTTGCCACTACATGCTGATTCCTAAATATTGAGATATTATTATTATTCATTTATTACCAGGGACGAGGATAGCTGTTCTTTTGGAAGCTGTTATAGAATACAATCTACAGTGCGGAAGGAGGCCTTTTGGCCCATCGAGTCTGCACCAAGTACAATCCCACCCAGTTCCTAACTCTGTAATCTCATATATTTACCCTCCTAATTCCCCCGACACTAACAAGCAATTTAGCATGGTCTATCAACCTAACCTGCACATCTTTGACTGCGGGAGGAAACCAGAACATCCAGAGGGAACCCATGCAAACATGGGGAGAACATGCAAACTCCACACAGACAGCCACCCGAGCTGGAATTGAATCCAGGTGTCTGGTGCTCTAAGGCAGGCATACCAACCACTGTGCCACCATGTTGCCCCACCATTATCTCTTATATAATATTTATTGATTCATGTAGATTTTAGGAAGATCTTAAATGAGGACCTCCATGTGAGAGGAATGCAGTTCATTAATAGTTATATCAACTTTTGCCTGAAGAAATATTATGATAACTGGCACTGATAGTTCAATCCATTGCTGCATAAGTCATTGTAACGATTAATCTCCATCCCACCATTTCTTATCAAATTGTCGTGTGGATCCTATGTAACATAGCCAAGGGTGTTGTGCATTTGTTAGATCACTAACTTCACTTTAGGAGAGCTGGGACATTTATCCAATTTGACACAACAACAAGGAAACTTTGTGTTACACCCAGCCAGTATTATCAATTTCTTCTTCTCCCAGAGTGCAAGATGCAATAGGTGACACTCGGAGATTGGGGCATGTTTCTATACTAGACTCTCTGAATTTGCTGCAACAGAGTCCAGTCATTAAATACACAGAGAATATGTGGTCAGCTCCATAGGTCTCTCTCCCTGGTGCTAATTTTGTTTTAAATTATCGTGACATCTTGGTCCCTGAAAATTGAGTTTTCTTCTAAGGTGCAAGAAAGAATATTAACTGAGTGGATGGATATTGGGCAATGAAGCATAACCGTTAGTTATGTGGATAATGACAGCTCTATTGACCAAATCATTTTTGTGCAGTTAGGCATCACTGTTAGGCACTTACTGTGATGTCATTTACAAGCAGTCTTTCTTTGTAGTTCTTGAAAAGTTAAAATTCTTACTGCTCTCCAAGATATTCATTGCTAAGTGAATTTGGAGATGTTGGGAGTGATTCTCCCAGCCTACTGTATTGCTAAAACTGGGAAAATCACTAGGTAGCATAACGGGCTGGGAGACATCAGCGGAGGATGCTTCGTGGGTTTCCCGTTGGGTGCTAATGCCTCTGCAGGTTTTTTGGAATCATCAGCTCTAAGCTGGAAATCAGCGTAGAGCTGATTTAAATACTGAAATTATAATTTTTGATTATCGGACCCAGGGCCGAATTCTCTGGCGTCCGCCAGTGTCTCCCCCCTCCCCATACTTCCTGCTGGGAGTGATTCTATCCAACAGGATTTACTTCTGCTCTCCACTATTGGGGAACATGTGGCACGATCCCTCAGGAGTGAAGAAAGACCATGGAGGCCTCTCAGGAAATCAGGGGCAATGGGGAGATTCCCCCAAGGGGCTAGATTGGCGCTGCCCAATGGGCACACTGGCAATGCCCAAAGAGTACCTTGGCATTGCCCACTGAGTATTGGACAGTGCTGGGGGGCAGCGCCAATAGGGGAGCAATCAGTGGGGGATAAGTGGTCCCGCTGGCACTCTGCATAGGAATTGGTGGCAGAAGGAATGAAGGCAATGATCAGAGCCATCCAGGTTGCGGGGAGGTAGAGGGTAAGTTGGGGTCAGGCCTGCCCTTGGATGGATGGTCAGGATTGCTGGGGGGTGCAAGTTGTTGGGCAGATCAGGGCTGGTTTGGGGGAAGGGGACATTGGCATTTGCCTGGAGAGGGCTGGTAGGGCAACAAAGCGGGGATGTGAGGAGGTGGGGGACAGTCAGAGTGACAGCAATGCAGGGTTGTGTGACTGGCCAACTGGCCAGTGATTGGAAGGCCAGAACTGTGGGGCTACTGTGTATGTGCCAATCTCCACTATACAGATTGGCGCATGTGCATAGGTGCACTTAGTGTTATGCTACTAGCTTTTCTAGCAGGAATTCGCCCTGCTCCCTGGACTTACAGAGTGCATTTCGCTAGTGCACTCTGCAGTTGTCAAAGCATCAGAGATTCATTCTGACAATCACCTAAAACAATCAGCAGGAATTACTCCAGTTTTCACACAAATTCAGTACAAAGAACTAAGAACAAAGAGCAACACAGCACGGGAAACAGGCCCTTTGGCCCAACGAGCCCACACCGCCGTCCTAACGTCTTAATGGCATATCCTTGACTTTAGGCTATGCCTATTTTTGAAGATTCCCATATAGGGACCAATATAGAGACAATTTGTTACCCAATCAGCTTAAGAGCACATCTTTGGGATGTGGGAGGAAACCGGAGCACCCGGAGGAAACCCACGCAACCACGGGGAGAACGCGCAAACTCCTGCAGACACAGGCCCAAATCCATGTGTCAGCACAGCAACAGCGATAGTCTCTGAGCTGTCATGATGCCCATCAGATGGTCCAGTTTAAGCATACACTGACGACGTGAAGCACTAGGCAACTCCTGAAGCAACCTCCAAGAGCAGCTCTCGCACGACATGCCGCATGCATGCCCCTTGTTGGTCAACAAGGTGGACCGAATTGCCTGCGGAAACAAATAAGACTTAATTAAACATGCTAAAAAAAAACTAAGACATTCCCGAGACGAAACTAAAAGATAGTCTACTACTATTTGGTCCTCCCGATATTCAAACAGTCCTGCTATATCCCTCTATCTGCAGACCGCTCATGTGGCTGTCCAAGAGACCCTTAAACAACCCTAGCGTGCCTGCTCCCACCACCTTACTCGGCAGTGCATTCCACACCCCCACTACCCTTTGTGTGAAAAACTGGCCTCTAATATTCGTCTTATACATAGCCCCCCTCACCCTGAGCCCATGACCCCTCGTTCTATCCATTTCTAATGGTGGAAAAAGCTTACCACCATTTACTCTATCTATACCCCTCATAATCTTATATACCTCTAAAAGATCCCCTCTCAGCCGACGTCTTTCAAGGGAAAACAACCCCAGTGTTTTCAATCTTTCCTCGTAACTTACTCGTACTTAGAATGTTTTTGGGAGAATCGCCTCTGTTCTCTTTAGAATCATTTGGAAGTGCACATATTAAAAATGTAATGAACCTGGGGCTCAGGATCCACCTTATTCCTTAAATATCTTCATCACTGTACAATGGAAATACTTTTTGATTTAGGCAACCCATGATGGGGCCAATTCCGCACTGTGTTGGTGCTTCAAGCTCAATGTGATTTTTGAATGGCTATTCAAGCAGACTTGCCTGGGT
The DNA here is from genome assembly GCA_024679065.1 of Sphyrna mokarran. Taxonomy (NCBI): domain Eukaryota; kingdom Metazoa; phylum Chordata; class Chondrichthyes; order Carcharhiniformes; family Carcharhinidae; genus Sphyrna; species Sphyrna mokarran. Next base: position 76,966,950 of record JAGIQG010000004.1, on the reverse strand, counting down.
TAGCAAAAAACCTCACTTGCTGTGCTGTCTGGAGACAATACACATCTCTCTAACCTGTGCTCAGGGTTCCTTCCGCCCACATTTCTAGCTACTTTAAGACTTGAATAGCAGGTTAGGTGTAAGGATTCGCATTTTAATCAGCAATCTGTAAACTGTCTGTGCTGTATGTGTGCTATTGCAGACCAGAACACCTCATTCACCTGACGAAGGCACAAAAGCTGAAAGCTAGCAGATTTACTATCAAATAAATCGGTTGGACTTAAAATTGGTGTTGTCAGACCTCTTACTGAGTTTACCCCAGTCCAACGCCGGCATCTTGACATCATGACAAGCAGCAACCAGTCCATATGCTTGCCAACCAATTGGGAATAATGGGCAGACTTCTGGGGCAGAGGGCTAATATGAGACCTAGCAACCCCCGGAGAGCAACATCCTGTCAACAACAGAAACTGAACTTTATCAACCATATAAAGAATACAACTACAAGAGGAGGTCAAAGGCTGGGAATTCTGTAGTGAGTAATTTTTCTCCTGTCTTTAAAAGTGTGGCCACCATCTGCATGAGACAAATCAGGAGTATGATGGAATACTCTCCACTTGCCAGGATGAGTGTCGCTCCAACAACACTCGAATCTCAATGCCATTCAGGACAAAGCAGCCGTCTTGTTTGGCATCCCATCCACCACCTTCAACATTCACTCCCTCCACCACCAATACATAGGGGAAGGTGTGTGTGCCATCTACAAGATGCACTGCAGCAACTCACCAAGCCTTCTTTGGCAGCACCTTCCAAACCAGTAAACTCTATGTCCTAGAGGGACAAGAGAAAGAGGCGAATGCAAACGTTAATTGAGTACTTCCCACTTAGGGCACACAGCTGTCATGCAAGCTTTGAACCATTTAAAATGGGCTGGAGCTGCCAAACTGGCATGTCATACACTAAGGCCCAACTTCAAGCTCTCTCCCTTCCAGTCCCATTGATCTCTGACTGAAATCAACAATTCTGCCAATAAATTCCTGTTCTATCTCTGATTATGCTTGATCCCCAAGTAAAGCGAAAGCTGATAAATTTGCTCAATTCAGAGTGCATAAATTAGTGCATTTTATTAAGTCTAATACTATTACAGTGAAGATAGAGAAGGGGAATTAATTCAATTTTTAAAAATTAGAACACCATTGAAATCTAAAGGCCGAAGTTAGCTTTTAGGATATATACCTCAAGGAGTATCACCCAAATATTCTCCTGCTACATGTGATAATCACCACAAGAAGCCCTTGAATATGATGAGACATAGAAACTAGAAGCAAGAGTAGGCCATTCGACCCCTCAAATCTGTTCCACCATTCATTTTGAACATGGCTGATCATCAAATTCAATATCTTGATCTCACCTTCTCCCATACCCCTTGATCCATTTATCTCCAAGAGCTACATCTAATTTCTTTTTGAAATCAAATAATGTTTTGGCCTCAACTACATTCTGTGGTAATGAATTCCACACATTCACTCCACCCTCTGGGTGAAGAAATTTCTCCTCATCTCATTTCTGAAAGATTTACCTCTTATCCTCCAACTATGATCCCTAGTTCTGGATTTCCCTCAACATTGGAAACATTCTTTCTGAATCTATCTTGCTTAATCCTGTTAGAATATAATAAGTTTCAATGAGATTCCCTCTCAGTCTTCTAAACTCCTGTGAATATGATCCTAACTGACTTAATCTCTCCTCAAATTACAGGCCTGCCATCCCAGGAATCAGTCTGGTAAACCTTCGCTGTACACCTTGTACAGCAAAGACATCCTTCCTCAGATAAGGACAGCAAAACTGCACACAGTTTAGCCTAACCAATGCCCTAAATAATTGCAGTAAAACAATTCTATTCCTATACTCAATTGCTCTCGCTATGAAGGCCATGAAACATTTCCTTTGCCATTAGAATTCTGCTGTGAAGTCATGTCGTACAGATTTTTATTGCTTATGCTCCACATTGTGACAATAACAAACTTTACAGAAAAGCATTAACTCTCATTTAACTACAACATTAATCTTTGTTGGGCCAATGTATTATTAGTTTCCCAGCACAGACATCATCATCATTTTGTTCTAGTTGTTCAAGTTTTCAATGATTGCCAATAAGGTAATTTATTTAAAAAACAGTTAAACCAATGCAAATAATTGACTAAGCTGAGGTTATATTCAGAAATTACAATGTAATGGATGGTGCTTTTGGATTGTACAGAAAATCTATAAATTGAAACAAAGAACAGTACAGCTCAGGAACAGGCACTTTGGCCCCCTGAGCCTGCGCTGATCATGCTGTCCTATCTATGCCAACTGCTTATACCCCTATATTCTCCAACTGTTCATGTGTCTATCCAGATAAGTTTGAAATGTTGCTAATGTATCTGCCTCAACTTGGCAGTGCATTTCAGGCCCCACCATACTCTGTATAAAAGACTTCCCCTGTACATCTCCACTGAACCTTTTCCCCTTACCTTGAACTTGTGGCCCCTTGTAATTGTCATTTCAACCCTGGAAAAAAGTTTCCAACTTTCACTCAACCACACCCCTCATAATTTTATAAGCTTCTATCAGATCACTCCTTAGCCTCTCCCTTTCCAGGGAAAACAATCCCAGTTTAAACAATAGCCTCTATTTTAAAATCATTGTCCCTCCATCCGAAATCTGATGGAAACCAGTATACCCCCAATGTTAATCACTCTACCATTAATGGCCATGTCTTCACTTGCCAAGGCACCTGCACCACGCATGTATCCTTCAATCAGGTTTTTGCCAAGATACCAAAAACTCATTCAGAAATTGCATATTATGTGACTGTGACAAAGGTAAATTATTCCTTGTATTTCTGCATTCTTTGACACAGTTCACCACACAATCATCCTCCAACACCTCCCCACTGTCATTCAGTTGTGTGGCAATGCTCTCACATGCTTATGTAATTGTAATCAAAGAATTACTGGTAATAGCTTTGATTTTTGCTTGACATTGCTATCATTGGTGATCTCAACAATATATCATATAGCACAGATTCAATGGGCTGATTGGCCTCTTTCTGCACTGTAGATATTCTATGGTCCCATATTCAGAGGAATTTCACAACATCCTGACTAACCCTTACAAGAAATCTGGACCTTTGCACACTAATGGGCAATTTAGCTTGCCTAATGCATCTAACCCACATATCTTTGGAAACCAAGGAGAAATTTAGCATGACCAAACCATGGGGATGAGGGTTGGAGGCGGAGGTGAGGGGAGGGAGATGGGGAGATGGAAGGAGGGGGAGAAGGGGAGAGAGGGAGGAGGGGGGGGTGGGGAGATGGGGGAGGTGTGGAGGCGGGCAGGGAGGAAAGGGAGGGCTGGAGGGAGCAGGGGATGCGGGAGGGGGGAGAGGTGAAGGAGGGGCAGGAGAAGGGTGGAGGAGGGGCAGAGGAGGAGGAAGGGGAGGGTGGAGGGGAGGAGTGGAGGGGAAGGGAAGGGGACAGAGGAGTGGAGGGGGACAGGGGAGGATGGGGGAGGTGTGGAGGGGGCAGGGAAGGGGATGCAGGGGGGGAGGGAGAGGGGAAAGGGTGGGGAAGGGGATGGAGGCAGGGGGGAAGGGAGGTGGGGGGCAGGGAGGCGTGACAGAGGGCATGGCCTCAAAATAAGGAGAACAGATTTAAGACAATTGAGGAGGAACTTCTTCATCTAAAGGACTGTGAATCTGTGGAATTTTCTGTCCAGTGGAGTACTTGAGACTAACTCATTGGATGTTTTTCAGGCAAGGATAGGTAAAATTTTTGAACACTAAGGGAATTAAGAGTTATGATGAGCAGGAGGGTAAGTGGAGCTGAGTCCATGACAAGATCAACCATGATCTTATTGAATGGTGGAGCAGGCTTGATGGTCCAGAGGGCCCACTCCTGCACCTAACTCTTATGTTCTTAAAAAAGTGAATCTCAGTAATAGTGACCTTGAAATCATTGTCCTTTTTTGTAAAATACCTATCGGGTTCACATATGTCATTTAGAAAAGGAAATCTGCTGTCCTTATCTGGTCTGGCCTATATATGGTCTCCAGGACTACAGCAATGTAGTTGACTCTTAAATGTCCACTGAAATGGCCTAGCAAGTCACACTAAATAGTATCAAACAGCCACAAAGTCATGATTTTGGTATTACTGGTGAGGCAATCAATTATTGTCTGTCGCCTGTTGCCCTGAAATACTTTAAGAGACTGGGGACTGAGGAAGCTGGGATCTTGGAATTAGAGGTACTTCATAAAGCTCAAAAATTATGAGGCAAGGGGTTGTTGGGGAATGCAGCTAGGTAGGGGTAGGATATCAGGAATGGCAGGAATGACAAGGAATAGTGGCAATAGGTGGGGAGATATGGCTACAATGGAAGTGATTGGCTGTGAATTCCTTTAATATAGGATCTGGAAAAAACTCCTGGTCCTCCTAACTCCACCTTTTGAAAAATTGTTTATCTTCTTGACCAGATCTATTCCTGGGCCTGGTTAGGGAAAGGTTCCATAATAATGAATGAATAAACACAGATATTGTGAATCTCGTTTGTAGGAAATGATTTATTTCATATTGTTACCTCAATTTTTTCTGTATTACTCCAGGTTTACTGCAATAGCAATTAGGCCTAATTCAAAATTGACTTGAGAACATTCACCTTTGGTCTGTAATAATACAAGTAACTATCAACATCTGCCTGAAAGAAGAAAAATAAAACTTTTACTCCCACATGGCTACAAAGCATTGATTTTTAAAAGAAGTGATTGTTGGCAAGCCCCAGCAAGTTTCAAATTCCCTGACCTCTCTTAATTTAACAGAATCCAAAACAAACTATTGTTACAGGAATAAAGGATTTAAAATGCCTGAGGGAGCTTTACTGTTTTATATTAACTATATGATAAAATAAACACACAACAATTAAGATATGCTTCTTCTTGGTCCCTTATGGGCAGCATGGTGGCAGTGGTTAGCGCTGCTGCCTAATGGTGCCATGGAGCACAAATCTGATTGCTGGCTTGTCTGCGTGGGGTTCGCACATTCTCACCCTGTCTGCATGGGTTTTTTTCAGGTGCTTCGGTTTTCTCCTGCAGTCCAAAAGATGTGCAGATTGGTGGACTGGCCATACTAAATTCTCCCTAAGTGTACCCAAACAGATGCCAGTGTGGCGACTTGTGAATTTTTACAGTAATTTCATTGCAATGTTAATGTCAGCCTACTTGTGACATTCTTAAATGAACCTTAAAAACATTAAACTTTTCCCTTTACCTCCATCTTTTCTGCTATCAGCTCTATTCTCATATTTAATTCCAAGTTTATCTTGCAGGCTTTATTGTGTCTGTTGTAAAGCCGAAGGCAACTCATTGTGGCTACAAGTAATAATTAATTCATTAACATTAATATATATCATACAAAGAACAAAGAAAATTACAGCACAGGAACAGGCACTTCAGTTTTCCAAGGCTGCATTGAACATGCTGCCTGACCGAACTAAAACACCTTATTCTTCTGGGGATCATATCTCTCTATTTCCTTCCTAATCATGTATTTTATCTCTCTATTCCCTTCCTATTCATATATTATACAAAATAAGGATCTGACAGAATTAATACATATAGATGTCCACTCTCTTTTCCCTGGCTCCAGTTGAGGTTCCTCCCTGAGCCAGAATGTATGCCCTTGTTCCTGATTGGCTTGGTTTCTCATGCGGCCTCTCCAAAGTGTCCAGCCAAATCATGTGGCACTCAAAAGATTGCTCCCGTAAAGGGGCCCCGTTATAACAATATTCAAGCCTTGTTTTCCGTTTATTTACCAAATTTACCTTTGCTCCCTGGCTTGCATTGTCTTTTCTGAAGTAATATCTACAAAACTGGCTAAAAAAATCAACTCTTAAAAAAAAATGCCGTAATTCTATGTATTTGGAATGCATGATGTATTGGTTCCATGACTCAAGTCCCGGTTTATTTGGCGTTGTAGTTTTAACGTTTTTTTTAATGCACAGATGTTTGGAGGGAGAATAGCTGAGAATAATACCAGTCGTAACATAGAATCATTGAGTGGGATTTTCCATCTCCTCCTGCTGCTGGGATCATCCAGTCCCACTGAAAGTTGGTTGGTCAGTTTCATTCCAAGCGATAGGCCCTGTCATGAAAAGTCCCAGCCATTAGAATCATAGAATGGTTACGACATAAAAGGAGGCCATTCAGCCTGTCATGCCTATGCCAGCTCTTTTCAGCAGCGAGTAACTCAATCCCTATCTTTCCCTTTGGAGCTGGAGCATTTTCTCTTTAGACAATTATCTACCTGTCTTTCCAAGGCCTCTGCCAACTTTGACCTAACTTTGTATTATTATTGATTGAATCCACCTTCACATACTCCCAATTGCAGATTCTAACTGCATAAAAAAAATGTTTCTCATGTCACCTGTGACTCTTTTGCCAATCTCTTTACAGTAGTTGGAAGCATTGGTGACCACCAGTTAGAATAACAAACCATATGATTATATACAAGCAGATAATTAGATAAAGAATATTTTTGTAATCAGTTCTGGCTGCAAAATCCAGCACTCTGTACTATGATCTTGGTGTTCATTCCCCATTGGGCACTCAGGTCACATAATCCTCTCAATGTCCAACTCTTAAAGGATTGGTACTACAATCCTCCCCCTTTAAGTCCCTTATTGTACTATACACAAATAACCTGACAATTTCCAAATCAGTGACTATAATGAATATTTTTAACATAGTTCTATTGAAACTCAGTCTGTCAATGGACTTTTTCTTCCGTTGGAGGCAATGTAGCTCAATCGTTTGAGGTTTGTCTGTTGAGGTAGCTTTGGATGTACCTGTTGCATGAGGACTCCCTTCTGGAATCTGTGTCTCACTTTCCTCAATTTCACTGGGTGCAGCACTTTGACTTGTCACTGGATGATCTGCCATTTCATCCCTTGGATAAACAGCAACACCACTTGCTGGAACAATTGGATTCCTGACCCTTGGGATGGCCCCCATCTCTTCAAATGATCCATGCATTCTGCACTTACACTCAGGACAGTGGCACTATCCTGGCCATCACAGCTCCTGAGATCCAATCTGGTCCGCTTCCAAAATTCTTCAGAAAGATTGGATCATCTATTTCAAAATGCTCTTTCTACTTTAGATGAAACACAATTTCTTTTCTAACAACTCTGTGCTGTCTTCAACCTGCCTGCCAAATTTGAAAATATCAGGCTGGTCCTTAAGTATCAATCTATTAGCACTCAGGTGGAGCTATTCCAGTAGCGATATGCAGGCTGGTTCTATAAGCTAGCAGAAAAGCTGCCACTTTAATTTCTTCTTCATACCAGTCTTGAACGTTTGCACTATGCATTCAGCCAGCTCATTTGACCATAGGTGATGAGGTGCCATATGGATGCATTTTATGCCATTGAAGACCATGAACTTCTGGAACTCAGCACTTGTGAATACTGTGGCATTGCCTGAGATAAGAACTTCTGGTACGATATAGGTGGCAAAACACTGGCATGACTTCTCAAGTGTGACATGTGAAGTTGTGAACCTCATTCCAAATACTGCCATCCATTTTGGACATTCACAAACAAAAGGAACATTAAGCCCATAAGTGGGCCGATATAGTCCACATGAGCTCTTACTCATGGTTGACTTGGCAATTCCCATGTGTGCAGGGGGCTGTAGCTGGAAATTTTTATTGAACTGGTACTATTCAGTGTTTGACAATCCATTCTATATTAGCATCATTGAGAGGCCATCAGATTTCTCATCAGCATCTTCACCTTCGGCATAACAATTCCTCAAACAATATATCCCTTCCTGGTCTGGGAATGACCGCTGTCATTCCCCAAAGGGTGGCACCATCCTTACAACTGAGCCCCTGCTTCCAAGCCTGATGCAGTTTCATTTCCTCTGAAGCATAGTTAAACTGCTATCTACACAGTATCATTTGTTTAATCTTTAATAATAGTGAGTCTGTTAAGTCCAGGACTTGATTTGTTCTGCTATTTGAGGTAAAGAGTCTAAAAAGTTTAAAGCCACTACAGGGTTAGAAGCATTGGCATTCTTTCAGGTAATGGGAAATGACTTATGGCATCTGCATTGGTTCTCTGATGTGATGCTTGAAGGTATATTTGTAAACCAACAAGAGCAACGCCCATCTTGCAGATGCAATTGGTGGAATCACCTTGTCCTTTTTGAAAAGCTCTAGAACAAAAAACAAAGAACAAAGAACAAAACAGCACGGGAAACAGGCCCTTCGGCCCAACGAGCCCACGCCGCCACCCCGATGTTCCCACCTCTACCCGCGATCCCTGTCCATGTTTATAGATCTATGGATTAAAAACCAAATTGAGACAATTTAGGGAGAATTTGTTTTGCCAATTAGCCTAAGAGCACATCTTTGGGATGTGGGAGGAAACCGGAGCTCCCGGAGAAAACCCACGCAATCACGGGGAGAATGCGCAAACTCCCACAGACACAGGCCCAAATCCATGTATCTGCACAGCACAGCGACAGTCACTGAGCTGTTGTGTTGCCCATCAAATGGTCCAGGTCAAGCGTACACTAACGACGTGAAGCGCTAGGATACTCTTGAAAAAAAATCCAAGAGCAGCCCTCTCACGACCCATCACGTGTACGCCCCTTGTTGGACAACAAGGCGGACCAAGCTACCTGTGGATTAAAAGAGAAAAACATCAATAACATGCACATCTTATGTCCCCTCAATCACCAGTGAGAGCAAACCAAGTTTCTCCAATCTCTCCTCATAGTTAATACCCTCCATACCAGGGCAACACCCTGGTAAATCTTTTCTGTAACCCTCTCCAAAGCTCCACATCCTTCTGGTAGTGTGGGCGAACCAGAATTGAACACTATATTCCAAGTGCAGCCTCACTAAGGTTCTATAAAGCATGACTTGTCAATTTTTAAACTCAGTGCCCCGGCCGATGAAGGCAAGCATTGCCGTATGCTTTCTTGACTACTTTCTCCACCTGCATTGTCACTTTCAGTGACCCTGTGCAGCTGGACGCCCAGATCCCTCTGCCTGTCAATACTCTTAATGGTTCTGCCATTTTGTATAAAATGACAAAGAGGGCTAGAATACAGGAGCAGGGATGTTCAGGCCTTGTCAGACCCCATTTGGAGTATTCTGAGCAGATTTGGGTCCCATATCTAAGGAAGGATACGCTGGCCTTGGAAAGGGTCCAGACGAGGTTCACAGGAATGATCCCTGAGCAATCCACCTAACCTGCACATTTTTGGACTGTGACCTTTTGACAATTCGTCTTGGATCCTAGCTCCTGGTCTGCAGTAGCAGACACAAACATTCATTTTCCCTTTCGAGACAGGGACATGTCCTGAGTTACAGCAGTCTTCGGATGAAAATAACCCTCCAAAAACAGCCAGCTACTGAAGGAAGGAAAACAAGAGATACAGAGAGAGAAAGAGAGACAGAGACAGAGATAGAGACAGGGAGAGACAGAGAAAGAGGGACAGAGAGAGAGAGACAGAGAGACAGAGAAAGAGGGACAGAGAGACAGAGAGAGAGACAGAGATAGAGACAGAGAGACAGACAGAGAGAGAGAGAGACAGAGAGACAGAAAGAGACAGAGACAGAGACACAGAGAGAAACAGAGAGAGAGAGACAGAGAGAGAGAGACAGAGAGAGAGAGAGACAGAGGGAGGGACAGAGACAGAGAGAGAGACAGAAAGAGAGACAGAGAGAGAGAGAGAGAGGGACAGAGAGGGTCAGAGAGAGAGACAGAGAGAGAGAGAGACAGAGAGAGAGAGAGAGACAGAGACAGAGACAGAGAGACAGAAAGAGAGAGAGAGAGAGAGGGACAGAGAGGGACAGAGAGAGAGACAGAGAGAGAGAGAGACAGAGGGAGAGAGGGACAGAGAGGACAGAGAGAGAGACAGAGAGAGAGAGATAGAGGAAGAGAGAGAGACAGAGGAAGAGAGAAAGAGAGAGACAGAGATAGAGAGAGGGAGGGAGAGAGAGAGAGAGAGAGAGGGACAGAGAGAGAGAGAGGGACAGAGAGGGAGAGAGACAGAGAGAAGTGGAGATTTGCTTGCACTCCAGCTCTCCTTCAGTGTGACCATGCAGCTTGTGATTTGTCATGATGGTAAAATATTTTCTGTGAATGTATTGACAAAACATCTTGAAGCCATGATAATAGCTATGCCTCCTTTTCCTATCTGGGAGTATCTTATTATATATCACATAGGTTTTTTGATACATATCCTATGGGTCTCTCAGATACACCTTTCATTGTATGGGATAATACAACCCCATATGATGATGCATCCCACAAGAGTGATCTTCTTAGAACATCAAAAGGCCAGTTAGCTTAACTTCTGTAGTAGGGAAAATCCTTGAATCTATCATCAAAGAAGAAATAGCGAGACATCTGGATATAAATTGTTCCATTGATAAGAAGCAGTAAAGGTTCATGAAGAGAAGGTCATGTTTGACTAATTTGGCGGAATTCTTTGAGAATATTACATGTGCAGTGGACAATGGGGAACCTGTGGATGTGGTGTATCTGGATTTCCAGAAGACATTTGACAAGACGCCACATAAAGGACTGCTACATAAGATAAAGGCGCATGGTGTTATGGGTAATGTATTCATATGGATAGAAGTTTGGTTAACTAACAGAAAGCAAAGAGTGGGGGTAAATGGGTGTTTTTCTAGTTGATGATCGGTGATTAGTGGTGTGCCTCAGGGATTAGCATTGGCACCGCAATTGTTTACAATTTACATAGATGATTTGGAGTTGGGGACCAAGTGTAGTGTGTCAAAATTCACAGATGACACTAAGATGAATGGCGGAGCAAATTGTGCAGAGGATACTGAAAGTCTACAAAGGGATATAGATAGTTTAAGTGGGTGGGCGAGGATCTGGCAGATGGAGTACAATGTTGATAAATGTGAGGTCATCCATTTTGATAGGAATAACAGCAAAATGGACCGTTATTTAAATGGTAAGAAATTACAGCATGCTACTGTGCAGAGGGACCTGGGTGTCCTTGTGCAAGAATCACAAGGAGTTGGTTTGCAGATACAGCAGGTAATTGAGAAGGATACGGAATTTTGTCCTTCATTGCTAGAGGGATGGAGTTTAAAACAGGGAGAATATGTTGCAGCTGTATAAGGGCCTGGTGAGGCCAAACTTGAAGAGTATACAGTTTAGACCTGGAGAGTGTGTACAGTTTTGGTCTCCTTACTTGAGAAACGATATACTGGCATTGGAGTAGGTGTGGAGGAGATTCATTAGGTTGATTCCGGAGTTGAGGGTTGGTTATGAGGAGATACTGAATAAGCTGAGGATATACTCATTGGAATTCAGAAGAATGAGGGGAGATCATATAGAAACATACAAGATTATGAAGGGAATAGATAGGTTAGAAGCGGGGAAGTTGTTTCCATTGGCAGGTGAAACTAGAATTAGTGGGCATGGCTTCAAAATAAGGGAAAGCAGATTTAGGATTGAATTGAGGAGGAACTTCTTCAAACAAGGATTGTGAATCTGTGGAATTCCCTGCCCAGTGAAGCAGTTGAAGCCACCTCACTGAATGTTTTTAAGGCAAGGGTAGATATATTTTTGAACAGTAAAGGAATTAAGAGCTATGGTGAGCAGACAGGTAAGTGGAACTGAGTCCACAAAAAGATCAGCCATGATCTTATGGAGTGGCGGAGCAGGGTCAAGGAGCCAGATGGCCTACTCCTGTTCTTAAATCTCCACCTCATTAATAAACTTGAGAATTGGAATGCTTGATTAAAAGCCTCTTTTTATGGAATTTTCCATTACCAGCTTTGGCATTCCTTTAACAACATATGTAATGGATAAAGCAATGTTGATAAATTTGGGAGGAACTGTCCATAATTGATAACCATCCCAAAGAAGCATCGGCGTTCTGAGCTATTCCTAGGCATCGGTGCCTCGAAAATCACATTTATCGTGTTCTCTATTGGATGTCATCCCTAAGCACCGACCATCCGATACATAAGATAAGCATCTACTGGAAGTCAGTTAGTGAAAAACACATAAAGCAATAAGGCTGATCCCTTTCATACAATTTACAATTCCATCAAGTAGATATGATTTCAAACAAGACTTACACACACAAAAATGTCTAGACGTAAGCAAACATCACCCGATTCAATCAAAAATGAATAGTTACAGGAATTGCTGCATAAGAAAGAACATCTTATTAAAATATACATTTACTACTTACAACCCCCACCCATCAGAACATAAGCATAATGTCTTTAGGATACGCCATTTGTTAGGGCAAAAAAGAACATTATCATGTACTCAGCTAGACTTGCACCCCAGTCAGGCTCAGCAAGCTGGGGCCTATGATTCACCTGTTTTGTCAGTTTGCTCCCATAAGCTGTAACTCTGCCATTCTTGCAAGCCCAGTAATTCACCTTGCCCTCAACAGTGGACATTAACTCTTTAATATTTCATGGCAAGCCATCAAATGTTTTTGTTTGTGTACTTTCTTGGGATATGAGGGCCATTGGTAATGCTAGCATTTGTTGCTTGACTAATTTCCCAAGAAAGAATAATAGTGAACTGTGTTCTTGAACTTCAGTTTCCCATCAGGCATAGATATAGCCAATGTGCTGTTGGGATAGGAGTTCGTGGATTTTAAAGCGGTGACAGTGGAGGAACAGTAATCTTGTTCCAAGTCAAAATGATATATAATTTGGAGAAGAATTTATAGGTGAAGATGTTCCTAATGTACCTGCTGCCCTTGTCCTTTTAGGTGGTAGAGTTTACAGATTTAGAAAGTGTTATTCAAGTTTGGGTATGTGGACAATTTGCCATAGTTTAGAAGCTTCATCTCAATGAAGGCAGACAGAGATAACAATATTTATAATTGCCTCCAGTGTTCCAGTTCAGCATTTGGCCAACTGAGGTAAGGGGTATTTGAGGACCAGGATGTCAAACCTGTGACAAGGTCCTGGGTTATTGGATAGGAGTGTCCCTTGTGGTGTAATATGCTTTGGCGACTTGGACAACCTTCACTAGACACCTGACAGAAATACCACGAGAGATGCCTTTGTCAGGTTTTCCAAACCTGGTGGAAAGAAAGGCAGTATCATATGTAGGTTAGAGTGCCAATCAGGAAACTGGACAGAATGGTAATAGTAATGGAATTCAGGTTGGAAAGCTGTCAATGGATATCTATGTCATGTTGCTGAGGGCTAGTTTGTTGAAGAGTTATGCAATCATAGTGCTCTGGGATACACTGGGAATGACTAAATGTGCATGGAGAAGAAATTGTTGAAGGCATTTAAAATCGAAGGCCTTTTAAATAACACCTGGGAATGTTGACTGGCATCAAATCAAGAACATGATTGGTTTGTTTCCCTCCTAATGCCATTAACGAATACAGGCAAATACTGTTCTAGCAGAGATTAAGCACAACATTGACAAGAATATTTACACACCCCAGGCTGAATACCTGCTCTGTCTCACTTGAATGACTCAAGGGCTTAACGAGACAATATTGTAGCAATTCGAATTATGTGAGAAAGCCCCACTTTCAGTTCTGGATTCTTCAGTTTGATTAGAAATCAAACGATGAACGAAAGGGTGTCAGAAATAATTGTATTTTTCTGATCAACAAAGGTTGGTGAGGAACTGAAATGTGGTGCCAAAGTATGGCATGGAGGGATGATAAAACAAATTAATTCAAACCCTAAGTCCTTGCATAAGCTCTTAAAAATACAATGAAGGAAATGTCTAGACTACAATTGTGTTTCAGAAAAATTTTGAGAACAATTTGAATGTTACAGTATTTTTAGAGATGATGAACGGCGATTATTTAACTTGCATGATTGAAATCTACATGATGTTAGCCTGCATGCGGAGGAGAATTACAACTTTCATTTCACTAATTATCACAGTAAGGCTACAGTGTAGGAATACAAAATAGCTGACTGAGTATCTAGCCACATAGTTGTTTGTTTGTTAGGCTAAATTTTCTTCCAATAGCTTTAAAGTAGAGATGTGTTTGGGTGCTTTTTTACAATGCAATACATTTTACTGCAAAGCTCTTCCCCAATTTTCATCACTATAAAGTATTTTATGAAGATTTGCATGAACTAATGTGGCACTATGTTCAGGAGTACAGCAACTCAAAGGATGGGTGGAATTTAATGCCTTCCCTTGTGGTAAGTTTGATGGTGGACGGGCCTTTGATCAGCAGATCACTGCCTTATGGCTTTGTCCATGGTGGGAGAGCCTGCAGCTCACCTTCCTGCCCTACTGTCAACTGAGGCCCTTTAATTGGCAATTAATGCCCACTAAAGAACTTCATTTCATCACTGCTGGTATTAACCCTCTAGTGAGCTCATTGTGCAGGCAACATGTAAAGCAAACCTCATGCAGGATTCCTGAAGGGTTTCTCCTTCAAACAGTCTTGTACCCGATCAATCGGTCTGTCATGGAGGGTCTCGATGAGAGCTACATCCACCTTTACTCCTTATCCTCTCCCATGAGCCTACTCCTGTCATCACTTATCAGCAGCCTGGGATCCAGTGATGATAGAGATGTCATACCAACAGTAGCCACCATCCTCCTGGTGGCACTGCTGTTCAATAGAGCTGCACGGTTTCTGATTTGCTGGCACAGTCTGGGGCTGGGCCTTCCATCTGCTGAGATTCTTGATCCTGGGGAATCAAGTTAAATGCCTGACTGAATACAATGCCCCTTCCCTTGAAGAGATGATGGGAGGCAACTCTTCCCAGCTCTCCAGCCAGCAGCCAAGACCACTGTCACATCCATTAATGTGTGAAACAGGATGGGAAACATGTTACAGCCAGTATCTTTTTTTGTTGGGGGGAGCAGGGGTAGGAGGAGGCAGTGAGTTCTGTTCCCCCATCTCTTCTGTATCAAATCCCAGAATTAGAATTGATGTTCTCTCAGGAAGAACTCCCTTGTTCATCCATGAAATAGTGCCACAGCATTTTGTGCTCTCACTGAAGAGAACAAATGGGACGCCTAATACTCCTTCATCAAAACACTCTCAGCCTGCTGACTCAGAAACGAGTGTTCCCATTGAACTAAGGTTCGCATTCCTGTTTCAGGTGTGGGCCCTATATGCCCCTTTTGCTCCTTCTATTGACATGTTAGAGAATATACCCACTTGTAGCTGGCTGTCAGATGCTTTGATGTCTGTAAAACAGGGATAGCATTGTTGAATTCCTAGACTCGTACGCTTCAGGAGAGGAGCAAAAAAGAGATGGGAATTGCCATCCATTTTGAAAAATGTTAAATATTTGAAGTGGAATTTCTTGCCATAGATAAAGCATTTTTGGACGTCCTACAGTGAGATGCCTCCAATTTGAGTTGAGAGTTATGGTAATCTCTAGCACCAATTAAGGAACAATAGCACAAACTCATCAGCAAAGATGTGATGTGCTGTTCATTTGGAAGTTGGTACATTGTGTTCTGCAGATCAAACAGAACATTGCTATCTCTATGTAACAGGAACAGGAGCTGAGCTAGCACTGACATCAGCAACACTATCAACTTTGTTATGTTTAATTAATAACTAAAACTGTGACTTGCGTCTTTACAAAACTGGGAGAATATTATTCAAATGAATGAGTAAACGAATAACTTATGCAAACTTAACCTCATTTTCAACATCTATTAGCAAACAGAATTTTTGAATCAATATATCCTTTCTTTGCAGCACCTGGAAGGTTTATTTGTTATGCTAAATCAACAGTTATGCAAATTTGAAATCATTAGCATATAAAAATATATTAATTCATAACAAGGTCCTCTGCAATATGCTAATAATTCAGAACAGAAAGATACAGGAGTCTTGTTACACAAACTAAAATTTAATGATGGTTTGAATTCTGTGAGAGGCCTTCTGAGATTCCAGTTTCAAAGCCCATGTCTTACATTTATTTATAATATTCCTTTGATGACCCTCTGACTTATTCAACAGGTCAAGTGTCCTCCATCTAAACAGATGTGGCTGGATTACTGTCATTTTAGTCTGGTTTTTAAAACTTTGTGTAAAAAATGTATCAGGATTAATTTTAGAAAATATCTTTGTGCGTTTGAACGTCTCACTGAAGTTGAATTGAAGTCTTCTAAGATATGTTCAATTTTCTCCAACCCTGTCCCCATTGTAGATTCACTGTACACAGTGCACAGAATAAATTCTTTCCCTAATATACTATTTTTGTCCTACCATGACTTTTGGATATAATTTTGGTTTGGTAACCAGCACTATAAATAGAGGACATCTAATGGCCTTTTCCGTTCAGAACATTAATATTTTAAAAATTTAAACCAAAAATCAGAGCTGGAGGAGGTCATTTAGCCCTTTGAGTGTGCTCCGCCATTCATTACGATCATTGCTGATCATCTAACTCAAACATCGGGGTGGCGGCGCGGGCTCGTTGGGCCGAAGGGCCTGTTTCCCGTGCTGTTTTGTTCTTTGTTTGTTGTTCTTTGTTCAATAGCTGAACAAAGAACAAAGAAAATTTACAGCACAGGAACGGGCTCTTCAACCCTTCAAGTCTGCACTGACCATACTGCTTGACTGAACTAAAACCCCATTCTCTTCCAGAGACCATATCACTCTTTTCCCATCCTATTCATGTATCATGATTCCGCCTTCCGTCCATAACATTGGGCAGCACAATGACACAGTGGTTAGTACTGATCTGGATTCGATTCCCAGCTTGTGTCACTGTGTTGAATTTACATGCTCTTCCTGTATCTCATGGATTTCTTTTCTGTTCTCTGGTTTCCATCTATAGTCCAAAAGACATTGTGTTTAGCTGAATTGGCCATGTTAAATTCTCCCTCTCCAAATAGGTACCAGAGTGTGGCAACTAGGGGATTTTCACAATAAATTGATTGCAGTGTTAGTGTAAATCTATTTGTAACATAAATAAATACATATTAATCATCTTCACTTCAAGTGCTTTATCTAACTACTTCTTGAAAACATTCAATGTTTTGCTCTCTACTATTTCCCATGATAGTGAATTCCATAGGCTGATCCTTCTCTGGGTAAAGAAATGTTTCCTCATCTCTATCCTAAACTGTCAACTCTGTGTCCAGACTGCGATCCCTTGATCGGGACACCCTCCATCATTGGGAACATCCTCCTTGCATCTACCCTTGCATCTAGTCCTGTGTGATTGTTATAGATTTCTATAAGATATGCAATGCTGTGCCTCGCCCCCACTCCCCCCCCCCCACTCCCCCCCCCTCCCCCCCATTCTTTTTATTGGTCTATCAAATGCTGCAGAAAGGTAGAAGATCTCACACCACATAACAAAGATTCAGCATTCAGGCTTAAAGGCCAGGGTGGCTTATTGGAAATTCTCTAGGAGCCAGGTTGAAAGACTTTGATTATTCAGCTCTGAGGTCAATATCTTTGTTTTGTGGACCAATGTGTTATGTGGAAACCTGTTGGTTATTATCACTTGTAGTGTAGGCTGGAATTCTCTAGTTTCACATGTCCAGCTGCTGCTGTCAGAGAGAATGGAAAATTTGGCACTCAACCAAAATGCCATTCATTGCAGCGGGCTGGAGTTTCTCAGCCGTGGGCAAGGTTGGAGAATTCTGGCCACAGTCAAAAATGAAGGCTGCAGGGAGGAATTTCATCTGCCAAAGTTAATCATCTATTATTCTTCTGTCATTGCAATTGTGATTCTGTGGTTAGCTATCATCATTATGTAAATGCTAAAGATTCAGAAAATTGTCACATTGAATTATGCAAATTGACTTATTACACACATTTTGTAGCACAAATGGAGCATGAATATATTAATGAAAAAGGTGATTAAACAATAAGCTGCATCCATAATGTTGTTTGGGCAATTATCCCTACCTGATAAAGCCTCAAAATATTTCTGTGTACGGTTCCACTCAAAGTTGCTGACAGGTATAATAAAGTCGAGAAGTAGCCATAGCTGAAATTCTTTGACAGAAAGCTGATAACTTGCAGTTTTCTGAGTTTGATTCTCATGTGATGATATGATGATTATGCGCAAAAGAGAAACTGCTAAAGTGACAGCAAGAGTCATCCCAAATCCCAGGCACAATTCAGTGCAATTACAAATGTGATTGCAGTTGAACTGGGCCTTAAGATTAACACAGTGTGGGTATTAAAAATGAAAGTGCTTAGGTTTCTCAGCAGTTGTGATTAATTGTGACAGAGAAAACATCTCAGTGCTGTTACTAAAGCACATCTTTTGTTTCATTCTTTCATAGGATGTGAGCCTCACCAGCTAGGCCAGATCAGGACTGCAGTGATTATTTCACAGTAACAAGGACCTGGCTTCAATTCCTGGCTTCAGTCGTTGTCTGTGGGGAGTGTGCACATTCTCCCCATGCCTGTATAGGTTTCCACAGGATGTTCCAGTTTCATTCCACAGATGGAAGGATGTGCTGGTGCACTGTCCATGATAAATTCTCTTTCACTGCACCTGAACAGGCACTAGAGAGTGGTGACTAAGGGATTTTCACAATAATTTCATTATAGTGTTAATTAAAGCCTACCTCTGAGGCGAATAAAAAAAAATTGTTGCTCATTCCAAATTGGTCTTTAGAAGGTACTGATGAGGCACCTTCTTGAAATGCTGCAGTCCATCTGAATCAATTACACCCGTAGTACTGTTGGGGAGGGAGTTTCAGGATTATGATCCAGAGACAGTGAAGGAACAGCGAATCAGTTCAAAGACAGGGTAGTATGTTGTATATGGATATAATATAGTTGATTATGAGTGTGATGATACTGTGCCTTTAAAAAATATATTTTAATCGCATTCCTTTGAAGAATTTTATTGGCACAATGTTGTCTGCAGATGGTGTCCACTAATTGTTACTGAAACAATATAATGGACATCATGCTGAATTTTATCTGGACTAATGCAGTGTTCTGTGGTGTAATGGTCCTTTGGAATTTGCTGAATGGAGCATGATTTGAGATAGATTGACAGTTTATGTCATGTGGTTGGGGACAGCTATGCTTCAGCGAAAAGTCCAGCTTTAGTTTCATTTCTTAGTTGTTGCTACAGCTGATTGAACAAGGCAGTGTTTCTGTCTCTCTCTCTCTCTCTCTTTCTCTTTCTCTCTCTTTCTCTCTCTCTCTCTTCACAGACTTTTTGGGAAGTTCCAGGACTAGGAAGCCTCAGAAATTTGACCCAACATTCAAAAGACAAAATCGCTGTCGGTGTTAAAAAAATGAAAATCCAGCATCACGTGAGTGTACATGTTTCTGTGCTAAGTCTAAAGAGAGATGTGTGGGATGTTATTTAACTTGGAACAGAAGAGATAGCTAGCTGTTAGGAGTTAAAGTGTGTTGTGTTTAATTGGAAAAAAAAGTTAAACCTTTTTTGTTATGTTGAACTGTGTTTTAGAATAAACTTTGTTTGATAAGTTTCCCAGTGGGTCATTTGAATCACATCTGAAGTGAAACACCTTATGCTCACTCATGGCAAAATCAAATGTAAAGCTTAGGCTCTAGACTAACTTCATAAAGCATCTTCAAGTCTCTGGCCTGAATCTTAACAAAAGATACCAATACTTACAAGACAATACTTACAAGGCCTTACGAGGAAAGGCTGAGGGACCTGAGGTTATTTTCATTAGAGAGAAGAAGGTTACGCGGTGACCTAATTGAGGTGTATAAGATGATCAAGGGATTGGATAGGGTGGATAGTGAGAGCCTTTTTCCTTGGATGGTGATGACCAACACGAGGGGACATAACTTTAAATTAAGAGGGGGTAGTTATAGGACGGATGTCAGAGGCAGGTTCTTTACACAGAGGGTGGTGAGAGCGTAGAATACCCTGCCTGCAGCAGTTGTGGACTCGCCTACTTTGGGGGCATTCAAATGTTCGGTGGATAGGCATATGGATGATATTGGAATAGTTTAGCTTAGAGGGTCCACTGGCCGGCGCAACATCGAGGGCCGAAGGGCCTGTACTGCGCTGTAATGTTCTATGTTCTATAAGGCATGGGGCAGAATTAGGCCACTCAGCCCGTCAAGTCTGCTCCGCCATTCAATCATTGCTGATTTTTTTTTATCTGCATTCTTCTACCTTTTCCCCATAACTCTGGATCCCCTTATTAATCAAAAACCTATCTATACCTACCTTAAAGACACTCAATGACCTGACCTCCACAGCCTTCTGCAGCAGAGTTCCACAGATTCACCACTCTCTGGCTGAAAAAATTCCTCTTCATATCTGTTTTAAAGAATTGTCCCTTTAATCTTAAGTTATTATTAAATATTAACTATTTGTTATTTAATATAAATTAATTTTAACATCAATTAAATGAATTATAATATATAAAATAAATTAATATAACAATTAATTATTTATTATTAAATGTAAATTACATAAAGGTCACTGACATTAAGGTTTATAGTTTTAATAATTAGAGCAATACAAACTTTTTAGTCTTTGAGGAAAATAATAAACTGTTGATATTACTGCCTGTAGCCAATTGTTGAAAGGGTGCCGATAAAGAATTCAATTTCAAGTTTGAAAAGAGAATTGTAATTCTTCTGAGAAGGCAAATATTGGATGGGCAATGAGGAAAGAGAAGAAAATGATTTTTGGTGCCTGTTTCTGAGGGCTGTTACAAGCATGATCAGCCCCGTGGTCTCTTTCCGTAATGTCCAATAATTCCGTAATGTTCTGCAACTTTATGAGAGAGTTTTCCTGCATAATGAAGGTAGCAATGGAATGGTTCGGAAGTGGGAAACTCCACAAAGCAGCCCATTGATTAGTGTTGAAAACAGGGATTGAACGGAGAAAGCAAAACTTTGTTTAGATTTAGGGTCTAATCATGTGACCTTCCCAAATTTTAGTAAGTTGTCAAATATCATTACATCAGACAGTGGATGGAATTTTATGCCCTCTCCCACCAGCAGGATTTTCCAGTCGGGCCAGTCAATGGCAGTTTGTACAACTCGCTACATTTTTAGTCTCCACACACCTGCCATGAGTGGACCATAAAATTCCACCCTGTGACTTGACATTAGCAGAAAAATGTATCAAAGAGTAAAAGAACAAAGAAAGAACGTTAATTATACTTCTAGAGAAGTATAAGGCTTATAGAAGAGAGCTTAAAAAGGAAATTAGGAGAGCCAGAAGGGGTCATGAGAAGGCCTTGGCTGGTAGGATTAAGGAGAATCCCAAGGCCTTCTACAAATATGTGAAAAGTAAAAGGATGAGAAGAGAAGGGATAGGACCTATAAAAGGTGAAGGGGGAAAAGTCTGTATGGAACCGGAAGAAATGGCAGAGGTGCTTAATGAGTACTTTGCCTCAGTATTCACGGTGGAAAGTGATCTGGGAGGATGCACTACAAGTTTGCGGCAGACTGAAAAGATTGAGTATGTAGATATTAAGGAAGCGGATGTGTTAGAACTTTTAAATGCTATCAAGATAGACAAGTCTCCGGGACCAGATGGGATGTACCCCAGGTTATTGTGGGAGGTGAGGGATGTCATTGCAGAGCCCCTGGCGATGATCTTTGCGTCATTGATGGAGACGGGAGAGGTTCCGGAGGATTGGAGGATTGCGGATGTGGTCCCTATTTTCAAGAAAGGGAACAGGGATAGTCCTGGAAATTACCGACCGGTGAGTCTGACCTCAGTGGTTGGTAAGCTGATGGAGAGGCTTCTGAGGGACAAGATTTACGAGCATTTGGAGAAGTTTAGGTTGATTAGAAATAGTCAGCATGGTTTTGTAAAAGGCAGGTCGTGCCTTACGAGCTTAATTGAGTTCTTCGAAAATGTGACTGAACACATTGACGAAGGAAGAGCAGTGGACGTGGTGTACATGGACTTCAGCAAGGCATTTGACAAGGTCCCATATGCAAGACTTCTTGAGAAGGTGAGAGGCCATGGGATCCAAGGGGCTTTGGCCTTGTGGATCCAGAACTGGCTTGCCTGCAGAAGGCAGAGGGTGGTTGTGGATGGCTCTTTTTCTGCATGGAGGTCGGTCACCAGTGGAGTGCCCCAGGGATCTGTTCTAGGACCCTTGCTGTTTGTCATTTTCATAAATGACCTGGATGAGGAAGTGGAGGGATGGGTGAGTAAGTTCGCCGATGACACGAAGGTCGGTGGTGTTGTGGATGGTCTGGAGGGATGTCAGAAGTTGCAGCATGACATCGACAGGATGCAAGACTGGGCGGAGAAGTGGCAGATGGACTTCAACGCGGATAAATGTGTTGTGGTCCATTTTGGCAGATCCAACGGGATGAATGAGTACACTATCAAAGGTAGGAGTCTTAGCTGTGTGGAAGAGCAGAGGGATCTTGGGGTCCGGGTCCATAAGACTCTCAAATCGGCCTCCCAGGTGGAGGATGTGGTTAAGAAAGCTTACGGTGTACTGGCCTTCATTCATCGAGGGATTGAGTTCAGGAGTCAGGAGGTAATGCTGCAGCTTTATAGGACCCTTGTCAGACCACACTTGGAGTACTGTGCGCAGTTCTGGTCGCCTCACTATAGGAAGGACGTGGAAGCTATTGAAAGGGTGCAGAGGAGATTTACAAGGATGTTGCCTGGATTGGGAGGCATGCCTTATGAAGACAGGTTGAGGGAGCTGGGACTGTTCTCCCTGGAGAGACGAAGGTTGAGAGGCGACCTGATAGAGGTTTACAAGATGTTGAGAGGAATAGATAGGGTGGGCTCTCAGAGACTATTTCCCAGGGCTGAAATGGTCGCGACGAGAGGGCACAGATTTAAGGTGCAGGGAAGCAAGTACAGAGGGGATGCTAGGGGAAAGTTTTTCACTCAGAGGGTGGTGAGTGAATGGAATCGGCTGCCGTCGGTGGTGGTCGAGGCGAACTCGCTGGGGTCTTTTAAAAGACTCCTGGATGAGTATATGGGATCCAATGGGATTGGGGGTTATAGATAGGTCTATGGCTGGGTAGGTTTTGATGTGTTAGGCACAACTTGTGGGCCGAAGGGCCTGTTTGTGCTGTAGTGTTCTATGTTCTATGTTCTATGTCTGATGATCAATATTAGTTACTTCTGTCAGCCTGTTGAGCTCTGCATCTTCTTAATACTTGCCAACAGAAACAGAGATTGATCTGTTTTCCTTTGAGGGGGGCATTTACATTCTTGACAATTGTAGATTGTGCAAGTTCTCTTAATGCAGAGAACTAAAGAAACAGATGTCTCCTGGGATACCATTGCAGAAGAATTTTCAAAGTTACTGCAATTCTTATAGTCATGATGTGGAGATGCTGATGTTGGTCTGGGACGGACAAGATGAGAGGTCATCTTGTCCACCCCAGGTTATCGTCCAACAGATTTATTTGAAATCACAAGCTTTCAGAGCACTGCTCCTTTGTCAGGTGAAGTGACATCTAATTTTAAAGGTGAAGTGGCTTCACCTGATGAAGTAGCAGCAGTCTAAAAACTTACAATGTCAAATAAGTCTGTTGGATCACAATCTGGTGACCTCTCTTACATATATAGAAATAACATGTATGCACACACATATTCAACCTTTGCATCTATAAGACAATGCTCTAAACATTTTTATTCATACATAGCCTTGTAACAAATGTGAAGGTATATAATTCATTGAGAAAACCAGCATTCCATTCTGAAATTTTGGGAAACTCGCTTTTGATATGGAATGAAAGGACAATAAAATATTAATCACTAGTAATATACCTAAAAAAAGGTACACTCATGTGTTTTACTGACTTTCAGGTTATCTACAAAAGAGTTTCAGCTGAACTAGACTCCCTCAAATATCAAACCAACAGTCTTCTCACTACGGTATTCAGCTGTTTTGTAACTCAGGCTAATGTATTAATTAATCTTTCTTCATCACTCTTGCTGTAAAGAAATACTGGATCTATCCTATCTTGCTGGCCTTGTTGTTCAAAAGTGTATTGACATATTTTGAAATTAATTACTCTATGCTTACCACCTTTAAAATCATAGAACCATGAAAGCAAGAAACCAATAACCTAGAAACAGATCCAAAGTTATGGTATAATAAGCAAAAGAGAAAACCACTTTGTGTGTTCAAAATATATTCAGACTCCTATTTGTCCCTTTGTAATTAATATGGAAAAGAGATTATTAATAATAAGATACAGATACAAAGATGGCAGTTGCACTGAATAATATGGTTTAATTTAAGGACTTGTTTAAGTTCACAGCTCAAAACACTGCATGTTGCTAATTATCATTCTGCCATATAATATGAAATTATAATTTGGGGCTGCTCCCAGCTTTGTCAAAGGCAAGTATGATCTATTCTATGTGTGATGTGGTTTTCATTAGCAAAATGTGATAAGGACTGCAATATAAAACTGGACTGAACTGTATTATCAGTTCCCAACTGGAAATGCCTCTGTTATAGTGCTTGGTTCTGACTGCAAATCTCCCTTCTGGGAGAAAACTCTTCAAGTGTGGTTGGAAGTCCGCTCCTGACTTTTATTTGTCAGATATCGACATTGCAAGGGGGAGCCAATTCTCGAGCAATTCTGCAATTTGAGTCTCGGTGCAAAACAAAACCACTTGGTGGACTCATTAAAGATGTACTCTATATATACTAAAAGACTTACACAAATATAATGGACTGATCAAAACC
Organism: Sphyrna mokarran; assembly: GCA_024679065.1. Lineage (NCBI taxonomy): Eukaryota > Metazoa > Chordata > Chondrichthyes > Carcharhiniformes > Carcharhinidae > Sphyrna > Sphyrna mokarran. The sequence continues at coordinate 76,942,288 of JAGIQG010000004.1, read as the reverse complement.
AAGACTGCAAGAGGCATGTGTTTTAAATGGGGAACTGCATCTTGTTATCCAGTAGGTAATTGTAATCATAGAATCCCTATAGTACACACAGAGGCCATTTGGCTCATCGAGTCTGCACTGACAACAATTCCATTCAGCTCCTATTCCTGTAAGACCACATATTTACCCTACTAATCCCCTGACACTCAAGTGGCAATTCAGTATGGCCAATCAATATCTTTGGATTATGGGAGGAAATCAAAGCATCCAGAGGAAGAACACAAAGACACTCTACACAGACAGTGACCCAAGCCAGGAATATAACCCAGGTCCCTGGTGCTGTGAGGCTGTAATGCTAACCATTGTACCACTACCCCATGGTGCTGCATTGTGTCTTCTTTGTGTTTTCAAGCAAACCAATTGTTCAAAGAAAACTCTCTTAGTAGTTAAGTTATATTTGAGAGAAAATTATGCTGCAGCATGGTGGTGCAGTGGTTAGTATGGCTGCTTCACAGTGCCAGAGACCTGGGTTTGAATCTGGCCTTAGGTGAGTGTGGAGTTTGCATGTTGTCCCGTGTCTGCGTGGGACATGGGGAGAACCCTCTAGGTGCTTTGATTTTCTCCCACAGTCTAAAGATGTCAGGTTAGTTGCATTGGCTATGCTAAATTGTCTGTTAATGCCCAAAGATATGTAGGTTAAGTGGATTAGTCATGGTAGATGTGTGGGGTTATGTGGATAGGCTGGAGGGTGAGACCTGGGTGGGATGCTTTTTTGGAGAGTTGATGCAGACTCAATGGGCCAAATAGTCTATTTCTGCTCTGTAGGGATTTTATTATTCTATGTTCTAGACAGTTGATACATTGGATATATTAGGTAGCTGTTGGAGGAAAATGGGATAGCACAAACTCTTGTGTGGAAGAGGAAAAAAATGATCTGTCAGCACGGAGAAGAAAGAATTTGTAACAGAATGAGATGTTTTTGAGAAGCAGAGGCAAGAAAAGGTTAAACAGTGGGGGAAAGTAAAGAAGAAAAACTCCATTGTGAAAAGGCATCACTGGCGTGTAGAAAAGTACATCATTAATTGTGGTTTCTGCAAGGAAAGGACAGCACGGTACGGAGGGAGCATGACAGCCTAGGAGCAGATGGCATGTTGGAAAAACAAGTTCAGGAACATGAAGGCCTTGATCTTCATGGCTCAGCCTCCTTTGAATAAGCCTTCCCAGATATTCACCTGACACCCAATAAGATTGACAACTTTGCCGATGGACAAGAGTAGAAAGACTTTGGAAAAGGTTCCTGGTGGGTAGTGAGGAAGCCTTGGGAGTCCCTTTACGCATTTGGAAATCAAGGAGATGCAAGGGGAATTTTGTTGAGGTATTAGGGGGTCCCAAGAGCTGGCTGGAGAGCGGGCAAGAGATCCACGCTGAATCTTCTTGTGAGGGACTGCCGAACTACACACCAATCAGGCAGTGGCAAAGCCACTAGTGGGTTAACATTTGGAATCCAATCGTTGGGGGCAGAAATCTTGTCCACTAAAAACTGCTGTCTAATCAAAGGCCGACATCTGTTGTGCCTAGTTGCTGGGGAGGCTCTGGCTGCTGCAAAAATGATAGGCTCCAGAGTCTCAGGATCACAGTGTGACCGAAGCCAGAGATTGATAATTAAGGTTTAGTGTAATGGCATAGGGACTTAGTGTAGGGAGAGGGTTGCAGTAAAGTCATTAGCAAGGGAAGGGAGTGCCTAACAGCAGCAGCACCGCACACTCTCTACCCATTCCTTCCCAAAATCCAATCTTTGTTCAGGCATAGAGTGAATTTGACCAAGGGATTCCCCTCACCCAGGGGTGACGAGCTGGCTGAACAATTTTACCTGTAGCGTATGCCACATGGCAACAGAATCACCTGCTCCTGGGTTAATATCAGCATTGGCAGGTTGAGATTCTTAATTGGTCACTTCACAGCCTCAACTGGCAACAGGGCAGAAAGGTTGACTATCAAGGATGTAATTCTGGCAGAGGTCAGATGGCACTGGGGCTTCTGTCTGCACCATTGTGTCTAAGCAAATGCCATTCTCACTAGAAGGTTAGTGAAGACCCTGGATTCTTCTCACTGTGTTCTGTTTGAAATTCTTGTGAGCTTTAAAAACTTATCCCTCCTCAAGGAATCCCCAGCATCTACCTGATCTCAATGTAATACTAAGACATAACATACCTTGATTGATTTTGGTCAATGTTTGGGCAGAATTACATAAATTGATGAAGATAATGAAATAATCAAAACACAATGTCTTTTGGTACTTCATTCCTATCGAAAAAACCAATTAAGTCAAATCATAATCCCCACATGAAGGACAAACCAGATGCAAGTTGACAGGGTAAGGATATAAATCCTATCTTGGGCTTGATCAAATAAGATTCAGGCTAACAGAATGAGACATTACAAGCTCTCCCAGGCTTGACCTGAGCTTCATTTTCCAGGAAGCAGTGGGATGTAATTGTCCACTGTTCTGCAGTGTGTTGTAATCAGAAACAAGAGAACTGCAAGACATCAACAGGATCAAAATGGATATGGTCAGGTGAGGCTGCAGAAGCACTCAGAGTAATAGCACTGGCACTCATGCAGAACATTTAAGAATGTGATAACCGTAGTCATGAGTTGTGTCTAAAGCTGTCTGCGTGCTAGTCTACTGGCTGCATTAAGGAGCGGACACAACTGTCAAAACAACCAATTAACAATATTTCAAAACACTGGCTTCGCAAATCAAACAAGGGCCAACTCATGACAAGCTGACATAAAGAACTCTTTAATTGGCTTGCTTAGAGAAAATTAGAAAATCTAAAACACTACGCCCAGCTGCAGACAAAATAATATAGAGGAATGAGAAAAAGCTGTTGACACAGCAACAAAGACCAAACATGAAACAACTACAGATGCAGAAGTCATTTTATTGGCATGCGCTGATCATATTTCACCATCTTATCTCTGACATGTCTTTATATCTGTATGATACCATCCATCTAACAGGGAATATATAACAGTATATAAGAATAGAATTCAGCTGCAGTTAATAATTACTGCTTAATATGTCGGTTCCATTCGCCAAGTCACTTTTAATATAAATGAATTTTACAGACACATTGTCAGATTCAGCCTATTATTTGATATACAAAATGTCTACAGTTTCACTAATAATGCAATGCTAATATTTTGAGTTGATTTATTATTGTCACATGTATTAACATGCAGTGAAAAGTATGGTTTCTTGTGTGCTATACAGACAAAACATACCGTTCGTAGAGAAGGAAAAGAGAGACTAGTGTTACAATTATAGCTAGAGTGTAGAGAAAGATCAACTTAATGAAAGGTCTGACAGCAGCAACAAACAACTGTTCTTGAGTTGGTTGGTACATGACCTCAGACTTTTGTATATTTTTCCTGATGGAAGATGATGGAAGAGCGAATGTCCAGGGTGCAGGGGTCCTTAATTATGCTGGCTGCTTCGTTGAGGCAATGGGAAGTGTAGGTAGAGGGTGAGAGGCTGGTTTACATGATGGATTGGCTACATTCACGGCCTTTTGTAGTTTCTTGCGGCCTTTGGCAGAGCAGGAGTGATACCACACTGTGATATAACCAGGAAGAATGTTTTCTATGATGCATCTAAAATAGTTGGTCAGAACCATAGCTGACATGCCAAATTTCCTTAGTCTTCTGAGAAAGTAGAGGCATTGGTGGGCTTTCTTAATTATAACAACAGCATGGGGGGACCAGGACAGGTTGTTGGTGATCTGGACACCTAAAACCTGAAGTTCTCGACTCTTTCTACTTTGTTCCCGTTGATGTAGACAGGCGCATGTTCTCCTTTACACTTCCTGAAGTCTATGGCAGTCTCCTTCGTTTCGTTGACATTGGGGGAGAGATTATTGTTGCTGCATCAGTTCACCAGACTGTCTATCTCATTCCTGTACTCTGTCTCATCACTGTTTGAAATCCATCCCACTGTAGTGTCTTCAGCAAACTTGAAAATCGAATTGAAGGAGAATTTGGCCACATGGTCATAACTGTATAAGGAGTATAGTAAAGGGCTGAGAACATAGCTTTGTATGGCACCCCAGTGTTGAGTATGATATGGAGGAGTTGTTGTTGCCTATCCTTACTGATGGTGGCCTATGAGTTAGTAAGTTCAGGATCCAGTCAACGAGGAAGGTGCCAAAGCTCTGGCCATGGAGTTTGGAGATGAGTTTTGTGGGAACAATAATGTTGAAGGGTGAACTGTAGTCAAAAATAGGAGTCTGACATAGACTGCTATTTATTCTCTCTGCAACCAGTGGCACAATGGTTAGCACTGCTACCCCACAGCATCAGGAATCTAGGTTCAGTTCTGGCCTTGGATTACTGTCTATGTGGTGCTTGCATGTTCTCCACATGTCTGTGTGGATTTTCTCCAGATACTGTGCTTACCTCCCATTCTCAAAAGATGTGTAGATTTGGTGGATTGGCCACATCAAATTGTCCCTTAGTGTCTGGGGATTAGCAGGCTAAATATGTGGGGTCACAAGGGTAAGGAGTGGTTGGGATTATTGTCAGTGCAGGCTTGATGGGCCAAATAGCCTCCTTCTGCACAATAGAGATTCTACGTTCAATCAAAGCAATTATTGAATGATCTCTACATGAAATCAACAATAACACAAGTGATATACACATTTCTGTTCATGGAACCTCAGACACTGAGCATTTTTGGTATACTTTATGTTACTGTATGCTGGTCTCTAGTTCAGGAGATGGTCTTCATGTGAGGCAGGGAGCTTTAATCCATGGACTCGTCAATGAATTTGCTTGACTGTTAAGATCCCTGCTGATTTTACCTGCAAGTGTGTCTTAAAACTGCAGAGGGTAGCTTGAAACATTGATTCTTAGTGGTGTAGAGTTGTTCGTAATAATGTGAGGAATCACATTAAACCCTCTGGGGGACAAGGTCAATCATTTTATAAAAAATTAATAAAGAATATTTATTAAAGTAAAAAAGAAAATCAGACAATAAAGACCAATATAACCTTCTTCACTCAAGTATATAAATAACTAAGCGCACCATTTTATTTGAGATTATCTCTTGTTCCCAAAATATACCTATGTTTCCCAAACTCACTGAGACACAAGGCCCAATTTTACCATTGCATTGTGTCCACTTTCAGATGCAAAAACTGGATAAAGTTGGGCATGAAATGAATAGTGCAACCTGCATCCATCTCTGTGCCGGTTCCTCCTTTACCAAGGCCCGAAAACGAACACCATTGGGACTGCACCCAAAACGGGCACAACAGCCATTTAAATGCATTTAATTTGACTTAATGGGCTGCACGCCCAACTTTACCAAAGCTTCCCCCTTTACCACCGTATTCACCAATCTGGAATCAGCATGAAACACACATGCTCCATAAAAGTCTGATTCAGGTGCTCCATCAGTGTGGGTCAGTAAGGATGTAAGTGCATAGCACCTGATGACTTTCTGCTGCTCATGGGTGTCCTTTTGTTGCAGTCATTTTCTTTCTCAGGTCAGTGGCAGCTCTGCAAGTGTGTGATGGGTGGGGGTTATTGCTCAGTAGGGTTTCCAATGTCTGACTTGCAGCATGGCCCCAGATCTTAGCACTGACCTTGGGTCTTGCAGTGCTGTTGAGTTCTAGCACACTCAGCTCACTTCCAGCTAAAGGATGTGCACAAAGCCCTTGAAATTGCACTGCTGCAGCCACTCAACTTTCCAAGGACCTGTGATTGTGGGGAGAATGTGGCTGGGGGAATTGAGGGGGAGGGGTGTGGTCTGTGACTGTAGATGTGCTGGAGTAAGCACTGTTTCTTAATCTCTACATGTGTTCCCCTCCGTCTGCTCCTACTCCCCTTTCAGAATGATGAGGTGGCTTTTGCAATGCTGTCCTTCCGGTTGCTGGGAGAGCTGGAGGAAGATTTGTGCCCACAAGAGGCATGGGCCTTACACTTGCAGGAGTAGAGGGAGACGACCACCAGAGGCAGGAGGTGGCCTTCGTTCATCCAGGGGGCGGGGGGAGAAGGAGGAGCAGAGACACTGGCAGTTCCATGCATGAGTGTCATTTGAACAGATCTTGGACACCATGTGCCGTTGACGTCTCCACCTCCGAAAGGAGACAGTGCAACACCTGTGCCACCTGTTGCAGGACCTGGCACCTAGCAGTGGGGGCTGGGGGGACACCCGCTCGTGGTGGCTGTCAAATTGATGGCCGCTCTGAAATTTATGCGACTGTCTCCTCTCAGACCACTGGCGGACCACTAGTATGTGGCATTTCCCAGTCAGCTGTGCCCATCTGTGTCTTGCAGTTTACAGAAGCCCTCTATGCCTGGGCTGAGAAGTGCATCAAATTTAACCTGGACCAGGCCCATCAGGAAGCCCGGCTACAGAGTTCACAGCCATTGTGGGGATGCCTAATGTACACGAGGGCCATAGACTCCATACACATCACACTCAAGGCCCCCACTACAGAATCCATAAAGATTCATTAACAAAAGGGATTCTGCTCCCTGAATGTTCAACTAAAGTGTGACCATTTCATGAACATTATGCATGTCTGCGCAAGACACCCAGGCAGCGTGCATGACAGCTTCATTGTCAGGAGCTTGGACATCCCAGAGGCATTTGAGGAGGAGCACAGGCTGTGGGGTGGCTCGTGAGTGATTTGGGTTACCCGTTTCAGTCATAGCTGATGACTCCTGTGTGAAGGCCTATGACTGAGGCATAGACCGTTACAATGAGGCCCACATAGCTACCTGCACATTATGGAGAGGTGCACTGGTCTCCTCAATATGTGATTCCGGTGCCTGGACTGATCTGGAGGGACCTTCCAATACAGCCCTGTGATCTCTTCCTTCATTGTAGTCATGTGCTGTGCCTTGCTGAACCTGGCTCTACAGAGAGGTGACATGTTGGAGGGGGAAGAGGACATGGAGACTGACCAGCCAAGCATCGCTAGGGAGGATGACCAGCAGAAGAAAAAGGAGGAAGAAGAAGAAGAAAAGGAGGAAGACCACACCCAGGAACACCACCCAGGTGTTGGAGGGCTGGCAGCTAGAGTGAGGCTGCAAGGACAACTAGGCAGTTCAGTCATTAGAGGTTTGTGTCTGTGGGTTCCAGCCTCCTCCAAAAATTCCCTCCATTTCCTGAAATATTGTCACACCAGAGTGATGAGCCTGAGTACTATGTGGTAGTGAGATTTTTGACAGCCAGGAGGGTGCTGATGTCTTACTAAGCATAATGATGCCTGGTGCAAACTAGTCTGATTCCTACCTGAGCTCTACATGCACGTTGGCACTTAGGCCTACATTTGTTAGTGGGTAACGGATCTGAAACCCGCAAACAGGGCCCTATGGTGGGTGGGTTAGGGGACAGAAGGGAATTGCTTGTGGGGTCTGGAGAAACAATGGCTTCCTTCTCTCAGTGACGCAGTATTGAGAGGCCTCCCCAACTGACATCAATATGAAGCATTGCTCTGGTGATCATCAATGGAAGAGGATTCCTTTGAGACAAATTAGTGACAGATAGATGTTGAAAAAAACATTTACTTGCCATAAAGGTACTTAAGTAAGACATTCTAACATTAAAAACTTCTACATAGAAAATATTAAAATGTCCTACTTAAACACTTAAAAAAAAGTGATGTGCCTCAGGGGTCAATGCTGGGAGCACAACTTTTCACAATAAAAATTAATGATTTGGAGGAGGGAACTGAAGGCACTGTTGCGAAGTTTGCAGATCATACAAAGAAATGTAGAGGGACAGGTAGTATTGAGGAAGCAGAGGAATTGCAGAAGGACTTGGACAACTTAGGAGGGTAAGCAAAGAAATGGCAGATGGAATACAATGTGGAAAAATGTAAGGTTATGCACTTTGGAAGGAGAAACAAAGACATAAACTAATTTCAAAATGGGAAAATTCTTACAATATCAGAAACATAAAGGGACTTGAGAATCTTTGTTCAAGATTCTCTTAAAATTAACGTGCAAGCTCAGTTGATAGTTAGGAAGGTAAGTGCAATTTTAGCAGTCATGTCAAGAGGGCTAGAATACAAGAGCAGGAATATACTTCTGAGGCTGTACAAAGCTCTGGTCAGACCCCATTTGGAGTACTATGAGCAGTTTTGGTATCATATCAAAGGAAAAATGTGCTGACCTTGGAAAGGGTCCAGAGGAAGTTCACAAGAATAATCCCTGGAATGAAGATCTTGTCGTGTGAGGTTCAGTTGAAGACTCTGGGCACGTACTCATTGGAATTTAGAAGGATGAGGGAGGGATCTTATTGAAATTTACAATGTCAGAAGTTGCAGCGAGACATAAGAGATGTCAGAAGTTGCAGCGAGACATAGATAGGATGCAAGACTGGGCGGAGAAGTGGCAGATGGACTTCAACATGGATAAATATATAGTGGTTTACTTTGGCAGGTCCAATGGGATGATGCGAATGTAATGTTGGCCTTTATAGCTAGGGGGATAGAATATAAAACTAGGGAGGTACTCTTGCACCTGTATAGGGTACTGGTGAGGCCGCAGCTGGAGTACTGTGTGCAGTTTTGGTTGCTTCATTCGAGGAAGGATATTTTGGTCTTGGAGGGAGTGCAGAGAAGGTTCACTAGGCTGATACAAGAGATGAGGGCGTTGGATTATGAGGAGGGACTAAATAGGCTAGGTTTGTACTTGTTGGAGTTTAGAAGGCTGAGAGGGGATCTTATAGAGACATCTAAGATAAAGAGGATGGATAGGGTAGAGGATGAGAGATTCTTCCCGCTTAACAAAGATAGCAGGACTAGAGGGCACAGCCTCAAGCTTGTGGGATGGGGGGGAGAGGTGGTTCAGATCAGAGTTGAGAAGGAATTTCTTCACGCAAAGGGTGGTGAATCTTTGGAATTCTCTACCTGTTGATGTGGTGGAGGCTTCCTTGCTGAATATATTTAAGTCAAGAGTGGATAGGTTTTTGATTGACAAGGGAAAAAGCGGGAAAGTGGTACTGAACCACTGCAGATCAGCCATGATCTTTTTGAATGGTGAGGCAGGCTCGGGAGGCTGGATGGCCTACTCCTGCTCCTATTTCTTATGTTCTTATGATGGAGTATATTATCAAGGGCAGGACTCTTAGCAGCGTAGAGGATCAGAAGGGCCTTGGGGTCTGGGTCCATAGGACTCTTAAATTGGCCTAGCAGGTGGAGGATGTGGTTAAAAAGGCATATGGTGTACTAGCCTTCATTAATTGAGGGATTGAGTTTAGGAGTTGGGAGATAATGCTGCAACTTTATAAGACCCTCGTCAGACCCACTAGGAGTACTGTGTGCAGTTCTGGTTGCCTCACTACAAGAAGAATGTGGAAGCTATTGAAAGGGTACAGAGCAGATTTACAAGGATGTTGTCTGGATTGGGTAGCATGCCTTATGAGGATAGGTTAGGTCTTTTTTCCCTGGAGAGACAAAGGATGAGAGGCGACCTGATAGAGGTTTACAAGATGTTGAGAGATATAGATAGGATGGATTCTCAGAGGCTATTTCCCAACGCTGAAATGGTTGCTATGAGAGGACACAGGTTTAAAGTGCTGGGGAGTAGGTACAGAGGAGATGTTGGGGTAAGTTTATCACTCAGAGGTGGTGAGTGAGTGGAATCAGCTGCAGTCCGTGGTAGTGGAGGTGAACTCATTGGGGTCCTTTAAGAGACTTCTCGATGAGTACATGGGATTTAATGGGATTGAGAGTTATAGACAGGCCTGTTAGATAGGGATATGATCGGTGCAACTTATGGGCTGAAAGGTCTGTTTGTGCTGTAGTGTTCTATGTTCTATGTTACAGGATACTGCAAGAGTTGGATAGGATGATACGAAGAGGATTTTTCCACTAGTAGGAAAAACTAGAATCAGAAGGCACAGCCTCAGACTAAAGGGACAATTCTTTAAAACAGAGATGAGGAGGAATCTCTTCAGCCAGAAAGTGGAACATGTGGAACTCTTTGCTGCAGAAGGCTGTGGAGGCCAGCTCATTGAATATCTTTAAGACAGAAGAGATAGGTTTTTGATTAATAAGGGGATCAGGTGTTATGGGGAAAAGGCAGGAGAATGGGGATAAGAAAAATATCAGCTATGATTGAATGGTGGAGCAGACTTGATGAGCAGAGTAGCCTAATTCTGTTCCTAAGTGTTATGGTCACAAGGTTCAATACAAGAAAGGGAGAGGAATCCAGGATGCCAAACCCACGATTCACATTTCTCCATTGAACATAGAACAAAGCACAAAGAAAATTACATCACAGGAACAAGGCCTTGAGCCCTCCAGGCCTGTACTGACCAGACTGCCCATCTGATTTGTTATCCCCTACCCTTCCATGGAGCCTCCCCTCATCTCCCATCCCATTCACATTATATTTGCTTAAGCAACTTCCACCAGCAGCAAGTTCCAGACTCTCATTACTCCCTCTCTATGCAAGTAAACATGCCTCGTACATCTCCTTTAAATCTTACTCCTTGCACCCGAAACTCATGCACCCGAGAAGTTACCTCAAAGTGAGTGGAGGAATGAAGTGAGTGCAGAAGTGCTGTCACTTCTTGACAGCAGCCCAACCATGCTGTTGCTGACAGCCGGCATCTCTCGTTCCCTTGACAGCTCCAGTATCCGCTCCTCAAAAGGGTTAAGGACCTGGAGATCTGGCTCACCACCCCCTGTCTTCACCCTCTCCAAAGGTGTTATGGTTGGTCTCCTCCTGTGGAGACAGAGGGAGGCATGAAAGAAATGATGGCCTGACTCCTGTAGAGTATCAGGTGGTGGCCATTAGAGGGCAAGTGCAGTGGGGCTCTTGGGAGGGATAGGAAGGAAATCCTCAGGGAAGATCTGGGAGAGATTTGGGGGGAGATGCAAGATAGGATTCAGCACTCACCCTTGCTGCCTGGATGGGGTCATTGACTTTTCCAGCACTGCTTCCCAGTTCAGCGGGCCACTGCCCTGGCATTGATTGAGGCAGAGACTTCCTCCCAAGCTGCATTTTTATCAGAACTCCTGCATCTGCATCCTCTTGAGGAGAAGAGAGTATCCCACCTCACCTCTATTGCATCCATAGTCTCCCCAGGTTACCCTCAGTAAAAAAGTGAGCTGCCCTTCACTAGAGCCAATCAGCTGCAAACAGTTTGGCAGAGCATTCCTACAATTTGCTTGTTAGCATTGAGGGGAAGGCAAGTGAGAATTTACAAGTGTGCTGATGGGGCTGGGACGAGTGGTGGATCAGTGGGACAGCAGAGAGAGAAGGAAGTGTCACATAGCCATCGGAGTCTGGAGAAGATGGGGGCCTTGTGCTAGAGGGCCTGGGGTGGGCATGAGGGGGATCATTCTGCCTGAAATCAGTAGGGGAGGGGAGGGGAAAAGGGGTTCTGCTGCCACTCTGCCTAAGATCAGTGAAGGGGCGGGAGAGGGGAGGGGAGAAGGGGAGTTCTGCTGCCACTCTGCCTGAGATCAGTGAGGAATATTGGGGTCCGCTGCCACTCTGCCTGAAATTGGCGGGGAGAGGGAATAAGGGGTTAGGTAATATTGTGAGCTGGGGCAATATCTGTGGGGGCTAGGAGGAAGCATTAAATCGGCCGGGGAGGGATGTGGCAGGGAGCATTATTTTTGTTTGCGCATGTGTAGTTGTAGACACCGATCAGAGCTGCAGGGATTCGGGTGCATTAAGCCTTGCCCACAGGCTTGTGCAATGCAATTCAGAATCTCTGATATTTTTGAAGGCAGAGTGCATGTGGGGGCGAGTGAGAACAGTTTAAAAGTAAGACCTGAGATATTCCTAGTTTCAAGCCTGCTCAGCACTTAAAATCAAAATGTCAAAATAGGACTCTATGTACAATTGTTTATTTATTTATTTGTCATAAATACGCTTACACTAACACTGCAATTAAGTCACTGTGAAAAACCCCCAGTTGCCACATTACAGCACCTGTTCAGGTTCACTGAATTTAACATGGCCAAGAATCTAATTATCAAGTCTTTCAGACTGTGAGAAGAAACTGGAACACCTGGGAGAAACCCATGCAGTCACGGGGAGTATGTACAAACTCCACACAGATAGTGGCCCGATGCCAGGAATCATACCCTGGTCCTGGTACAGTGAGGTACTGTGAGGCAGCGGTACTAACTACTGTGCTGTTTTTCACTCTGCCAGTGAAAAACAGCCAGCATAGTAAAAGATCCCATGGACCCCAGGCGTACTCTCTTCCATCTTCTTCCATCGGGAGAAAGGTACAAAAGTCTTAGATTACGTATCAACCGACTCAAAAACAGCTTCTTCCTTGCTCCTTTTGAATGGGCCTATCTCACATTAAGCTGATCTTTCTCTTTGCCGTAGCTATGATTGTAATCCTACATTTTGCAATCTCTCCTTTCCTTCCCTATGAATGTTATGCTTAGTTTATATAGCACACAAGAAACTAATATGTGACAACAATAAATCAATTCAAAATCAAACTTTCTGCTCCTGCTGAAGTCAATGGACTCTCGAATGGTTCACTGCATTTTCCAGGCCCACCCCTCTATGACATAGCCATAAAATTCAGCCCAATGAGCTCCAGATACCCTTTATATTCTGGGTGATTAAGATTTTCCCTCAAATTCCCTCCAAATCTTCTGTCCCTTACCTTAAATCTATATCACCCCGAGTATTGATACCACTAATAAGGGAAAAAATTTCCTTTGTCTCTACATCCCTCATGATTTTTAACACAAAAATATAGAAGCACAGTGCATTTCTGGAAGCTTACCTGTCTTAACGTGAAATATTTAATCGCACTGTCCGTTGTACAACACATGCTCCAGCACAGAACGAGAAGAGGTGGGTGATTATATTCAATTAATGTGAAGCTGTCATCTTAGCCGACAATCTTTACAGACACTTCTGAATCTTCCCTTTAAGGTGGAATGGTTATGAGATGGCAATTCAGTGCCTCTGAGCATCAATTATCTTATCTCTATTGTGAGCAAATTAAATTATTTTTACAGGCGACAATTCAATCACTTCTCAAAAATATCATATACTAGGAAAGAAATGAGATTAGAAAGGTTGAAGAGTTGTTTTTCATCAACAAGTCTAAGGTCATTAATATTACCTCGGTTTTATAAAATCAAACCTCAGCCCAACATACAGATCGCTTCATTGTTACATGAGTATGTCCATGAAGGAATTGTGCCAAACTATTTAAACATAAGTACCATGTTTCTTCAAATAAAAGAAACAATTTCATTTGACACCATCTGCTTTAGAAGAAGTAAAGAAATTGGGCAAAAATTTTATCACAAAACAAATTTAAATTTGGATTCCACACCACTATATTTGGTTATTCATTTTTGTCAAATAGATGGATTCCTAGCAAACGTTCATCAGAAAATCTTCATTCTTTCACTGCCCTACCAGCTTTCTTCTGTTAAATTATATAAGAAATTGTGATCGATGCAAATATTTGAAAATGTGTAAATTTTATTTATTAGTGTCACAAGTAAGCTTGCATTAAGATTGCAATGAAGTTACTATGAAAATCCTCTAGTAGTCACACTTTGGCACCTGTTCAGGTATATTGAGGGAGAATTTAACATGCCAATCCATCTAGCATATATCTTTTGGACTGTAGGAGAAAACCAGAGCAGCCGGAGAAAATCCACACAGACAGAGAGAGATGATGTGCAGACTCATCACAGACAGTGACCCGAGACTAGAATTAAACCTGGTCCCCTGGCGGTGTGAGGCAGTAGTGATAACCAATGTGTCACCATGTACTCTCTAAAGTTGGAAACATTGTGTATCCCACTTAATCAATAAGGTAAACTTAGCAAGTGTTGACAGAAAGGGATGGGGAGAGGAATTTGAATGTGACAATGTTGAAACAGTGCTTAGGATGAGAGGATCATGCGATAGTTTTGATGTTCTGGCTGTGGAGTTTTATACGTGTAATAAAATATAAAATGAAGAAGTATTTCAGTTCACATTGGACAAATTGAAAGGGAACCCATTTTCTAAATCTGATTGATGGTAGCTACCCTGAAAATGAAAATCCTTCTTTGAATAAATCTGTTTGATTATTTTAGTTATCAGATATAATTTGCAGTCAAAAAATACATCATCTGAATCAGCCGGTTACCTCAGGTGAGGGTGGTAAGCTTTGGGAGAACATGTTTGTGGACTTTGGAGCTTGTTCTTTTAAGCAGGGTATATCAGTAGTCACACCCAGTAGCAAATGTGTGGAGCCCACCATGAGGCTGCAACTGATGGACGATGTCAGATCTTCTATTCTTTAGATATGTTAAGAATAGAAGATTGGTTAGGACAAGGTTAGGGCCAGTCATAGACAGCAGTGGGAAGTTGTGCATGGAGCCTGAAGAGATTGGAGAGGCACTGAAGAAATATTTCTCTTCGGTATTCACGCAGGGAGATGTAAATGTAGTTGTGGAGAACACTGGGATACAGGGTTGCAAACTGGAAAGTATTGAAGTAGATGAGGAGGATGTGCTAGATATTCTTGAGGGTTTGAAGTTAGATAAGTCCCCTGGGCCGGACGGGATTTACCCTAGGATTCTCTGGGAGGCAAGAGAGGAGATTGCAGAGCCTCTGTCTCTGATCTTCAGGTCCTCGTTGGTTACGGGTGTGGTTCCGGAGGACTGGAGGATAGCGAATGTGGTCCCATTGTTCAAGAAGGGGAAGAGAGACCTTCCATGGAATTATAGGCCAGTGAGTCTTACTTCTGTTGTGGGCAAAGTATTGGAGAGAATTATTAGGGCTAGGATTTATAGTTATTTAGAGAGAAATGAATTGATTGGGGATAGTCAGCATGGTTTTGTGAAGGGTAGGTCGTGCCTTACTAACCTCATTGAGTTTTTTGAAAAAGGGACTAAAGAGGTGGATGGGGGTAAGGCAGTTGATGTGGTATATATGGACTTTAGTAAGGCGTTTGATAAGGTGGCCCATGGAAGACTTCTGCAGAAAATGCAGATGTATGGGATAGAAGGTGATTTAGCTAATTGGTTTAGGAATTGGCTAGCAGATAGAAGACAGAGGGTGGTGGTTGATGGGAGATATTCATCGTGGAGTTTGGTGACAAGTGGTGTACCTCAGGGGTCTGTTTTGGGGCTCCTGCTGTTTGTAATTTTTATAAATGATCTGGATGAGGGTATTGAAGGATGGATTAGTAAATTTGCAGATGACACTAAGTCGGTGGAGTGGTAGATAGTGAAGAGGGGTGTTATAGTTTGCAGAGAGACTTGGACAAGTTGCAGAGCTGGCCGAGAGGTGGCAAATGGAGTTTAATGTGGAAAAGTGTGAGGTAATGCACTTTGGCAGGAATAATAAATGTGTAGAGTATAGGGCTAATGGTATGATTCTTAATAGTGTTGATGAACAGAGGGATCTTGGTGTATTTGTGCATAGATCCCTGAAAGTAGGCAGTCAAGTCGATAAGGTTGTTAAGAAGGCATATTGAGTCTTAGCTTTTATTGGTAGGGGGATTGAATTTCGGAGCCGCAACGTCATGTTGCAACTGTACAAAACTCTAGGGCGGCCACACTTGGAGTATTGTGTACAGTTCTGGTCCCCGCATTATAAGAAAGATGTGGAGGCATTGGAGAGGGTACAGAGGAGGTTTACCAGGATGTTGCCTGGTATGGAGGGCAGGTCTTATGAAGAGAGGCTGAGGGATTTTGAGGTTGTTTTCGTTAGAAAGAAGGTGGCTAAGAGGAGACCTTATTGTAACATATAAGATGATTAGAGGTTTAGATAGGGTGGACAGTGATAGCCTTTTTCCTAGGATGGAGAAAGCTAGCACAAGGGGACACAGTTTAAATTAAGGGGTGATAGTTATAGGATGGATATCAGAGGTAGGTTCTTTACCCAAAGGGTGGTTCGGGAGTGGAATGCCCTGCCTGCAGCAGATGTAGATGTGCCAAGTTTGGTGGCGTTTAAGAGGTTAGTTGATAAGTATGTGGAAGAGAAGGGAATGGTTTAGTTTGGAGGGGCATTGCTTTTTATATTGGTTGGTGCAACATCGAAGGCCGAAGGGCCTGTTCTGTGCTGTAATGTTCTATGTTCTATGTTCTATGTTCTATTGTAACACAAGCGGCTCCTGTCTAAGGCCTGAATGTTGTGATGGAAGGGCATCATAGGAGTCCATGAATCCATGAAGTTGCCAGTAGGTCAGCAGGAGGTGACACCCCCAGAGAGAGGCAGCTGCTCTCTGGAACACAAACTTGTTTGTCCTCCGAGCAAGACTACACACCATATGGTAACAATTATCTTGCAGCAGTCATAATTCCTTCATCTGTTTCATATTTGAAAGGATGGGCTCTAGAAACATTGTGCAAAACCAAGTGCCAAGAAGGTGCTGGACTCCTCCACGCTCCTTGATATTGTCCACAGAAAGACTTCCCAGTACCTCAAGTAATCAAGTTTATAAATCCAACATCCTTCTGCTGTGGTCTGACCCATCAAAATCCTCACCTGACTTCTATGACACCTTGTTATCCAGCAAACTGGCACCTGCAATATCTTTTCCCCTGCCCCGATTCCTGCCGAGTTCCCAATGTCTCATCAAGTGCAGCTCCCTCTTTAATCTTATGCGCACTGGCAGCCTCTGAGCTAATGGCTGTGAGCATAAGATCACACAATGGTGTTTCTTTACCATCTGAGGAGCAACTTTTTCACACAGTGGGTGGTGTGCATGTGGAATGAACTGCCAGAAGAGGTGGTAGGGTTGGGTACAATCACAACATTTGAAAGATATTTGGACAAGTACATTGATAGGAAAGGTTTAGAGAGATAAAGGCCAAATGGAACTAGTTCAGTTTAGGAAAACTGGTCACCATGGATGAGTTGGACTGAATGACCTATTTCTAAACTGTATGTCTCTATTTCTCTATCACCAGAATTCTACCATCCTATCCATCGAGCAACTGAAATTTATAAATAGGGTGAGAGGGGGGTGGAGTGATGGGGGGGTGGTGGATGGTGGAGAACAGAAACATCTGTTGACCTCAGGCAGGAATTTCAGTCTCGCTCAAACTCTATTACTGTTTTCATCTGCTCCTGGTTGGGAATGCTCTAGTTCTTGGATATCTGACAGGAATTGGGTTTTGATGAGGGGAGCAGAGAAGGTAAGCACTATGTAATTACAATTGTGTAGAGGAAAGAGGGCAGGAGGATTAGATATGCACCATTATCATCGGTTCCTTCATCGCACCAGTGACTTCATTGCTACCCCTTCAATGTTAACCAACATTGTCTTCTTCATAAGGATTAAAACATTAAGGTGTGCTTTTCATTGTCAATTTCTTTCCTGCTGTTTTCGAATGCACCACATGCTCCTTCAAGAACAAGGGAAGTTGTGTTAGACAGTGTCTCACAGTATGCTTACATGATGCGACTGCTATGATTGAATATGTGCAAATATGCACAAACTGTGAGTGGTGGGTGTGAGGCTGGGAGCAATGCCAAGTGAATCAGATAAACCATGAGTTGAAGAATCAAGCACTTATTAATAGAGATTGTTTCTAGTGGTGATATGAGTTTTGTGAATTGAGCAGTGGATGAGACAGTTAGTAAGATATGTCTTTTATGATTGACCTGACTTACTTTGGATCATTAAACATCTTCTTACATTGCACGTCCTCACTGTTGTCATGTGGGAAAATGTAGCAGCTAATTTGTCCTCCACAAACAGCAATGAAATAAATCATTTTTATTTTGTTAGTATTAGTGCAGAGTATGTGTTCGTGAGCGGTTACTAAAAATACTCCCCTTTTCCTTCACAGATTGTTATACAGCACCTGCACTAGAAGACAACTTGGTTCAATGTTTCACCTGAAAGGCAGCATCTCCAACAATACAGTATTTTTTTTTAAATACTGCATTAGATTCTAGGTTCAAATTCTGGAATGGGGTTTAAACCTGACATCAGCAGTAAGGATACCAGCACCACGCCAATGCTTAAACATTGAAGTGCACAAGCTTATGAAGTCCTGACCAATGGAGAAAATAGTAGAAAAAAGTATTGTAGAACTGAAAGAATGAATACAACTGAAGGTCATCTTTGAATCATCAGTAATGTGATAAGATGTAACAGCAGTCTGATTGACAGCTTCATCTGCTGACATGGGAGATGTGATTATTTAGGACGTATTTCCATAAGACAAAGCCACAGAATTTGTCCTCTGTTGACCTCCCTTCAATGTTAATAAAGAAGGATAAATCTCCAGTCTCATTCAGTGCTGTGTCAGTCCTTTTTCTATGCTTGGAATATGCAGCAGCATTATTGGTAGTCGATAGTGTTAAATGCTTTTGCATGTCCTACGAAAGGCTTTTTTGGCAAGATTTCTTCAAGCTTAACAACAAATTGTCAAACTTTCCCAACATAAGCAAGTCTTTAATGCATGACTTGGCCAAACCGATTTAACTTATATCTTTGCAGTTGCTCTGTGCGCAATTCAGCAAAGTGTTAGAAGAAAACAGAAAATACTTTTTTTCTCCACAGTTGCCTCCAGATCTGAGTGTTTCCAACATGTTCCCTTTTTATTTCTATTTGCAATCTTGCTTAGTATTTTAATTATGAATTTATATCATTTTATTTTTTCTCACGGCTGGCAATATTTTGTGGTACTGACATTGAGTTATACAGTCAAAACATATCCACAGAGCACATAGGGGAAAATGTAAGGATAGAATTGCAGAATTTGTTGTGTTGCTGTTACCTATAGTGAGAAGAGAAAGTTAAGCCTAATGTATGATAGGACCATTCAAAATGTCTGATGGCAGCAGGAAGAAGCTGTTCTTGAGTCAGTTGAATGTTTTTAGACCTTCATATCTTTTTCTCCCAACGGAAAAAAGTGGAAGACAGTATGTCCAGGGTATGTGGATACTTGATTATGCTGCTTTTCCGAGGTAGCAGAAAATGTAGACAGAGTTAATGGATGGGAGGCTAGTTTGCGTGATGGATTGGGCTAAGTTCACAATTCAGTTTCTTACCATCTCGATTAGAGCGGGAGCTGCACCAAGCTGTGATACATCCAGAAAGGATGTGCATCTGTAAAAATTGATGAGAATTGTAGTAATGGGCATGCTGAATTTCCTTAGCCTTCTGGGAAAGTAGAAGTTTTTGTTGAGAAGGCATGGAATGAACCTCCCCCTTTTCTTGTTCCTTGTTTGGCCCTAATCGCATTTCTTTTCAAAACATGGGCTTGCCAAATAAGTGATTGTTTAACTGTGTATTTGCTGTAACTGTAAAAGACACACCCAGATTTGCTTTCCTGCTTTTCTTTAAAAAAAACGAGTAACATTTATTGTGCTGAGAGTGAGTGTGAGCTTCTCACATTGTCCACTTTCACTTAAACATGGTGACAGCAAGTTGATTCCAAATTCATGATTAGGTTATAGCTGAAAGAGTTCTCTTCTTAGCTCCATTAGTTGTAAGTCCATTAGTTGTATAATGGTTTGTTCCTCACCTAGTTGAATATACAGGCGATTGACTCAGTATTTTGCGAATGGTTCAGGATGGGCCATTTACATTCCTTTTAACTGATTATCTCAAATGAGTCATTTCAGACAAAGGCAAAGTAATACAGATGCTGGAATCTGAAAAGAACAGAAAATGCTAAAGAAAATCTCAGCAGGTCTGTGGGAGAAAGAATATAGCCAATGTTGAATAAGGATGACCTTTCATCAGACAATCTGGTCTGCTTACAATGGCTTCATAATTTGCAGGGTATAGTTTGGTTACTGATTAGAAACTCCAAAGTGATTCATGGAGCCTGCCTGAATCCTAAGTTTTATATCTTGAATTTGGCTACGATAAGCATGATATGTTCTACTTCAGATGTGATTCAAAAAGGCCCACTAAGAGGCTTTTATCAAACAAAGTTTATTTAAGAATATAGTTAACATATATGGAAAGAATATTAGCAATAACTTCTAACAATTACCAACAAGAAAAACAATCAGTACAATATAACCCTTAACAAAAGGTATCAAATGTGTTCTAATCATACCAAGACCCTTGCTGTAGAAAAAACCCTTTACCCAGGTTAAAGTCTATTGCTCACATAATAATGAAATTGAGTCCTTTGGTTGAAGTCCACAGTTCTCTGGATTCATTCCAAACAGTCTGGAGATAAGGCAGCTTCCCAAAATACCAGAAACACTCTGGTTCAGCCCCCAACAAAAGCAGATTTTCACCCTTCAGGGAAACAAGATCTTGTTTTCACTTAACCAACAAACCTTCCAAAACAACGGGGAAAGGAGAGAAAAAATTTATTTTTAGCTTGCTGTCCCTTCTAAAGCTGAAACTTAAACCTGCAGCTCCAAACTGAGAAATAAAAGATACTGTCCAAAATCATTTGACCGTCCTTCTAACAATGCAGGAATATAAAACTAATCCTAGAGTAAACAGAATCAAGCCCATTTCAGCAGCAATAAAAAGGACATTGGCAGTCAGGCTGGCAACAATAACATCATTGAAGATGTGAGCTAAGAAACCACTGTTTCTGTATTTTCAGTTTCAATGTTTTCAAAAACCCTTTCTTAAAGGTACACTAACATCACAAAGTTAATGTTCAGCCATCTTAGAAACAGTCCTTATAAGTCACTGAAATACTGATCAGTCTTTTAAAACTCAACTAGTGTTTTCAGTTAAATAAATACATAAAGTTGTTTTTGATACAAAGCATGATTCTACAGAACTATTATTGTAACAGATAGACAAGATTTTTTACCTACTGATATTTAATTATGGAAAATTGATGTTAAAGGTTATTTTGGTCAATGTTACTCAGAAACAGATAGTAATGCTATAACTTGATCCTGGCCACCCAGTGGGAATAGTGTGTGTTTAAATTGGCAGCTAGACATTTTTGTCATGATAACAATCAATTGTAACTTCGGGAGATTTAGGAGCACAAAGTAGATGTATTTGGCATGCTAAATTCTGCCTCAATGTATCTGAACAGGCACCAGAGTGTGGCAACTAAAGGATTTTCACAATATCTTCATTGCGGTGTTAATGCAAGTCTACTTGTGACCCTGATAAATAAACTTAAAATTGAGATTTTAATTCAGGATCAGATGTGGCAGCCAGTCCAGAAAGGGAAAGTTTTTGGAAGTATTTTTGTTAGGTTTACTTTGAGTATTAGGAGAAAAGAAATGTTCCATGAGAAGTTATTGTCACTCTCCTGAACAAAGATCCTTACCATTTACTGTGAACACTATCACCTTTAGAAGCATAGAAAGACAGAAAACAGGAACAGGAGGCTATTCTGCCCTTTGATCCCGTTCTGCCATTCATTCTGATCATCCAACTCAATATCCTGATCCCATCTTCCCCTCATATCCTTTGATGGTATGGGTGACGGCATTGTGATATTATCACTTGATTGATAATCCAAAATCACGCTCTGGGGAAAGAAAGCAAATTACTGTGGATGTTAGAATTTGAAACCAAAAGAGAAAATGCTGGAAAATCTCAGTTCCGTAGGGAGAGAAAAGAGCTAGTCCAGATGACCCACTTGACCAAGAGTCATCTGACTCAAAACATCAACTCTTTTCTCTCCTTATAGATGTGTCAGACCTACTGAGATTTTTCAGTATTTTCTCTTTTGGTATCATGTTCTGGGGATCTGGGTTCGAATCCCATTACAACAGCTGGTGCAATTTAATAAAAATCTGGAACTAAAAGTCTGATGACGACCATGAAACCACTGTCAATTTTTAATCAAAATTCATATCCTTTGATCTCTTCACGCAAAGTGTTATAGAAACATAGAAAATGTCCCCTCCTCCCCTATGCTGAGAGCACTTAATATAGCCAAACTGTTCTTTCTGAGAAAAACTGCACTGAATAATATTTCTCCCAGTTAAAATGTGGAAGATGAACATTAGGTTTAAGAGAGTGATGGATAGAACACTACATGCATCAGTAAAAGGAGGTGCGCAGGAGTAAAGATGCTATGGTTCTGCAGATGCAAGAGGCTCTCAAGGACCATCCTCAGAAGGAAGTGGGGATCAGCTGATAGAACAGTACAATATGACAGAAGGCCCTTCAGCCCATGATTTTGTGCCCAGCATGACACCAATCAAACTAACCGCTTCTACGTACCCTTGGTCCATATCCCTCTATTCCCTATATATTCATGTACTTATCTAAAAGCACCTTAAACACCCCCATCATATCTCCCTGCTCTCCCACCCCTGACATCAGGGAGTTCAACTCCTGAAATCTGGACCCTAAAGGTTAGGCAGCAACGTCACAAGAAAACCAATGATTTCACATAAGCAGTCAAGATTAGTGCATGCAGTTTCCCACAACAGTTCCTGAATATCAAAACGCCAACCTCTTACACTAATGGTTAATGTCCTTTAGGGAAGAAAATCTTCCACCTGAACTTGCTGTGGCCTACATGTGAATCAAAACTCACAAAAATGTGATTAATTCTTAAATGCCCTCTGAAAAGCTAAGCAAGCCTTTGATGAAGTCAAAAAGAAATCTAAAAAAGGGTGCCATAGTGGTAAGCACTGCTGCCTCACAGCACCAAGGATTTTCAGCCTCGGGTCACCGTCTATATGGATTTTGCACATTCTCCTAGTGCCTGTGTGGGTTTCCTCCAGTGCTCCGATTTCCTCCCACAGCCAAAGATGTGTGAGTTAGGTTGATTAACCATGTTAAATTGACCCTAGTATCAGGGGGATTAACAAGGTAAATATGTGGAATTATAGGGCCTGTGTGGGATTGTGGTCAGGGCAGACTCAATAGGCTGAATCGCCTTCTCCTGCACTTCTGATTCTAGGAAATGAAATTTGGATTTCATTTGTTTTTTCAAATGTTTTGGTTCACCCAGAACATGACCCTAGAAATGTCAACAGCAAATGCAGTCCTGTAAAGCCTCCTTATTAACATGTGGGGCATGTGCCAAAATTAGGCGAGCTGTCCCACAGACTAGTCGAGCAATAACCTGACATTCGTACTTACCAAATTATACCTTACAATGTCCCAGTCACTATCATCACCATCCTTGGGATTGTCTTGTCGCACTGACAGGACAGACACACCAGTGGTAGTGTCACAATGGTATACAGTCAGGAGGGAATTGTTCTGGGAGTTCTTACTTTCAATTCAACATATGGAGTATCAGCACAGTGGCAAGCATTGTTCCTCACAGCATCAAGGAACCAGGTTTAATTCCAGCACCAAACTGAAGACACCATGCCACTTGACTTGAACCTTGCAGCTACCAGCTTGGATACTGGCACTTCAAGTACCTCATTTCTCAGTCATGCTGCAGACATGGGGGTTACGGTGATTGCCCCGATATCTTTTGCAGTTTTTGTCACCTACTCACTTGTCCTTTGAGGATGTTAAAAGATTCTCACAACTCCTCCAAAGACATTTCAAAGTCATGTCAAACATGTGCTTAAAATTGACTTTTGTGCCAATTATGTGTCTGGCCCATTTAAAAGCACTTGTGCAAGGGTCATCATACTAGTGGAGTACTTTCTGCCTGTTATTTCAGGGTAACAAAGGAACATGTTGCCTGAACTTGTCTGATCCAAATTTGACACTCTGGCATTGCATTAACCTGCACTGACATGTGCAGTGGGACAGAGCTCCTTCACACACTTCCGGTGCACACTGGGACCTTATCAGAATGGATTGCAGGCTCCATGTTAACACTTCTAGGAAGGAGGTTTGTACCAATAATGTTTAGCCCTCCCACTGAACATCTGTAAGACCAAGTCATTGCCACTGGTCCCCCTGACACAGACTGAATCAATCTGCTCATAGGCTTTAGCATGCTTTTCAGCCCCAAGCAAGATGGGATTTCCCCAGCCCCACCTTCTGCTGGGATTGTCTGGTGCCACAAAGTCAACTTTTGCCTGGGCTACTGATATACATCACATTCGGGCTGGAAAATCCTGGCCTACTTTTCTGGTGGGCTTTCCTGTCTATCAAGAAGACCACCTATGTTTAACATCATCTCATCTATTTCAAAATGTACCGATTCCAATATAAAAAGAACATTCTGAAATGTTGGAAACACCGCAGCAAGCAGGCTTGGCAGCCTCTCTGGAGAGAGATGCAGAGTCAATACTTTAGGTCGATGCAGAGAGATTCAGTTGAATTGAAGAATTGAAAATTAATAATACAATAGAACTGAAGAACACAGGTAAGCTCTACAGCCCTTTGAGCCCTGTTCCAAGTCAGTGTTGCGTAAGTTCATCGTCATCAAGAGAGTGGCATGGTCCCAACAAAATTACCCTTTTTCCAGAGGCAGGAAACTATAAGGAGTCATACAGCTTCTAACAGAGCCACCAGCTGATTGGCTTTGAGCACCCTCACTATCTTTCCATTCACTTTCCCTGCACTGTTTTTTGAAGAGAAAAATCAGGCATTCTGCCGCACACAGTCAGATTTAACATTAAACCAAAACTCTCATTGCAATGGTCCATTAATAGTTAGTCTGCAGTGCAGCAGGTGATCAAGAAGGTGAATGGAATGTTGGCCTTTATCGCGAGGGGGATAGAATACAAAAGCAGGGAGGTTTGCTGCAGCTATGCAAGGCACTGGTGAGGCTGCAACTGGAGTACTTTGTGCAATTTTGGTTCCCTTATTTGCGAAAGGATATATTGGCCTTGGAGGGAGTACAGAGAAAGTTCACCAGTTCATACTAGAAATGAGGGGTTAGCTTTACAAGGAGAGATTAAATAGACTGGGCCTGTACTATTGGAGTTTAGAAGGCTGAGGGGGATATCCTATAGAGACATATAAGATAACAAAGGGGCTAGATAGGGTAGAGGTAGAGAGATCCTTTCCACTTAGAAAGGAAACCAGAACTAGAGAGCACATCCTCAAAATAAGGGATGGAGGGGGCAGTTTAGAACAGAGATGAGGAGGAACTTCTTCTCTCAGAGGGTGGTGAATCTCTAGAACTCTCTGCCCATTGAAGTAGTGAAGGCTACCTCGTTAAATATGTTTAAGTAGATAGATTTCTGTTAGATAAGGGAATTAAGAGTTATGGGGAGCAGGAAAGTGGAACTGATCCACTTCAGATCAGCCATGATCTTATTGAATGGCAGGGCAGGCTCGAAGGACTAGATGGTCTACTTCTGCTCCTATTTCTTATGTTCTTATGTTAGCTGGAGGCGTGAATGAAACCATAGAATCCCTGCAGTGCAGAAAGAGGCCACTGTCTCATCAAGCCTCCACTGACACAGTTCCACCCAGGCCCTATCACTGCAACCCCATATTTTACCTTGCTAATCCCCCTGACACTAAGAGGCAACTTAGCATGGCCAATCAACTGAACCTGGACATCTTTGGACAGTTGGAGAAAACCCATGCAGATACTGGGAGAAAATGTAAACTCGCAGTCACCCGAGGCCAGAATCGAACCAGCGTCTGTGGTGCTATGTGGCAGTAGTGCTCACCACTGTGCAATAATACAGCCAGAGATTAAATGTACATATCAGGAGGAAATACCCAATAACAAATTTTAAATGGAAAAAAAAACATCCCTACAGGTTGAAAAGTTCACTTCCTACAGCTTCCCACTTGGATCAAGCCTGCAAGTTATTCATTCCGACATTGACAAATTTCACAAGGTCTTTATGTTTTTATGAATTCCAGGCAGATTATGCAAAATATACAGCTATAATCATGAACCATCGTGTGAGGAGCATAACCAAGTATAAGATGTTATCAACCATATTAATCATGCATTTGACTGTATTTCAAGGACAGCTGACCACAGGTTGAATTCCAATGTTGAATAGACTGCTGATGAAGACATGTTTGGAATTCATAGTCTTGGGCTGGGATATTCAGCCTGGCATGAGAGTACAACTGGCAGGACCAGAAGCAGATGGAAAATCCATCCCTGCCTATGATTGATGCCTGATGTCAATTTCACATTGGCTGGCCAATTAACTGCTGGCCAGCCTGAACCACATGCTGAGAGAGGCTCAATGCTGCCAGTGGGCTTGGGAAGAGAATGGACACCAGGAATAGGAAAAGGTGCAGTCAATGGAAAGCTGCAACATTAGTAGAACATACATTCACAGAAAGATACACCCTTCCTTAATAATGTCCAAAGGTTTCTTTGAGTTAACCCCTCTCTTAGTAAGACAATAGGAAAATTGATAGCTATTATCGACCCATTTTTGATACCTCCCCTTTGTCTAGCATCTGCTTTAAGTTGGCTAGTTTGATCCTCAATCTTCTCTTTACAGTTTGTGAAATGCACATTTTCCTACAAGGATTTTTTGTCAATATGACACTCAATGGATAATTTACCTGAATTCTCTAATCATAAAAATTCTGTTAATATCTGGAATATGGAGGTGACCATACCCGCTCCTTCTACAAGGTTTAGTGTCTCATCAGCCAAAGTGTTTATAACCACTCTCATTCTTTGTTTCCCTACAAAAGGGAAGAAGGCAACATATTCCATTTTCTCCCAAAAGAAATCTTGTAAAACCTCCTCTGCTTGAAACCCTATCACATAAATTAGCATAGGATGTGTCACTGTTAACTATAAATTCAAATTATGAATGCCTAAGATCACCAAAAATGGGAACCTCAAAACACATACCTACATTTTTAGTTTGACTAACATTTTATTTGCTCTCATTATGCCTTCCACAGTATAACTAAATTTTTGAACTAACTCTAGGATATCAAAACTAACATCCTATCTCGTCTGTCTACACAAACTTCAGAGTTTCTCTTTTTCTGTCTTTGAAATCATCACATCCTTTTATGAAGCCCTACCTCAATTAGTTGCAATTGGGCTGATACTCTCAAAATAAGATTGATGTAAAGTCACACCTGACTCAATCTGTCTGATTTCCAGCCCAATATATTTGGAAATGCCTGAAGCCTGACTTCCAACCCAAAAATTGCTACAGCTTTGAAATTACTACTACGATCCCACTAAAAAAAAAATCAACAGACATTATAAAAATACCAGAAAGCTTTCCTTAATAGCGTGAGTAAAATATTGAAGGATCTGCTTTCAACTGGCAACAGCGCAACATTAACAAAACAAGCCTTATCGAAAAATACTAAACTCTAGATGCATCTTTTAGCCCATATATACACTTATTTTCGGTTTCCATAATACCCCTCCTGTGTTGGCTGCCTCTTTGGTAAGATGGAGAAAAATCTTTCTGAAGCTGATTCCCCTGCAAAAGGTCAGTTTTATAAAGATTTGCCTTCCCGTGCTTTGTAGCTAACAGAGCTAAGATATTTGAAGTAATCTTTCCTGCCGTAGGTGGATCCACCCTTAAACCCTGGTTTAAGTTTTCTTCAGATTCCCTTGCCACAAGCCAGGCCTTTGCCTTACATCAGGAAGCGCATTTTCTGTGCAAATCTGCCTACGGCAGGAAAGATTATTTTAAATATCTTAGCTCTGTTAGTTACAAAGCACGGGAATGCAAATCTATATAAAAGTTGTCTTTTTGCCGGCAGATCTGTTCGTCCTCTATCTGGTACCTCCTTTCATATCCCAAACTGTGCAGTTCTAGTTATTTGGAATCTTACAACTTTTTCATGTTGAAAGTCTTGTCAAAAGTCACAAAATCTCATGAGCACATGGACTTCTACTCCGAGTAGCAAGGTATCTATTTGGAGACCTTGTCAAGTTACATTTCCCATCCTGCACTACTACTGCTTGATCTTTCCCTCCTGCTGTGGGATGTTCTTTCGACGGTGCTCAGTCTCTTCTTGTGATCACCTTCACTATCAGACTTACTATCTGTACTGGTGCTATGTTTCCATGCCCTCCATTTTTGAAACTTCATGTTCCTAATCCATGGTCTTGACATCCTCTCCTGTATTCTGTACATTTAATTAGAGTTTATACTTCCCAGTTGCCTTCCCTGCTCTACTAATAAAAGTTGTATCCTTCCATTGACTGGACCCTTCAAATAAGTGTGTCACCTTTGCATCAGCTTTTGGCAGTTGGTGTTTTGGAAAATGGCCTGTTCTAGTTCAGAAATAATCAGGTCCTATTTTATCATTTTTCACTCTAAATGCTGGGCAGAGTTGAAACTGGGAGTGTGTCAGATGTGACTTTTAGACCCGTTCTAAGATGCCCCCATTCTGAGGTGCCCGCATACGCACTTTGTCTGCAAAAACATCAGCGAGTTCAAATCATGCTATACAAGTCTGTGTGTGGGGCTTAACAAACCTGAAACTCTGCAGCTCCAACTGCGCATGCACAGAAAAAAATAGAATGCCATGCCTCTGCCACATCTTTCTCAGTTTGGATAATGCCTCCCTCCAGCCCCTTCATCCCCCAACTGACCTCCTTATTCCCTCCACAACCCAACTAATCTCAACCAGACTGATAGAGGACCCCTTTTTCATCCATACTGATCTCAGGTTGAATGGTGCGGCTCCATCTTCCTTCCCCATCCCCAACCGATCTCAAGCAGAGAGCTGTCAGATGCTAGGCACTTATCTCCTCACTAATGCAGCACCTGAATCAGACCCATATGAAGCATGTCTGTTTTGTGTCGATTCTGGATGGGTGAACACATTGGTAAAAGGGGAAATGCTGACAAAAATTGGACGTGCAGCCAATTAAAGTCAATTTAAATGGCCGTTGTACCTGTTCTGACTGCAGCCGTTTTTCAGGCCTTGGTAAGGCAGGAAAGAAACCAGAGTGGAGGCAGTGCAGGTCACACTACTTGCCTCATGCCTGACTTTACCAAGTTTTTTGCACCCAAAGTCAGGCGCAACGTGATGATAAAATTGGACCCATTATGTTCTTCAAACAGAAACCCTGACTATTTCAATTCTGTAAAATGAGTTCAGATGGCCCTGGTTCCTCATTGTCTACTCTTTCTAAATTTGTAAGTTTGTAACCTGTACCCATTTCCTTGATGAATGCACCCCAACAGTCTGATTGTCGTGTTGTAAAACAATTGTTTTGCCATCTATGCCTATAACTTTCGGTGGGCCTTTCCATCGTTAAAATTGTCTCTTTTATAGTACACTAACTCTCCTTGCTGAAAAAATGGTATTTGATGGCTGTATGTTGAAAGGATTTGCAGAGCTTTAAAGGCAAAGAATTCTACTTCCAAAATCCTCTTCTAGTTGTATGCAATGCATTTAAATGCTCCACAAAAGCCTGAGCTAATTGTCATTCCTTCCCAAGCTGGAGGCTGATCATTCAAAATAGACAGAATTTTAAGATTCCTACCAAATACTAATTGATAGGGACTATAGCCCCCAGCCATCTGCATGTACCAACCATGCTAAGGCCGAATTTATCTTGCAGTTTGGTCTATCCATCAAAATGTTTTGGAGTATGTCATCTATTACAGCATGGTTTCTGTCACACACTTAACTACTAAATGGGTTTTCTGCAGCCGTATTCATGGCTATAATATTCATGTTTTCACAACTATCCCAAACTCATCATCAGCAAAATCCCCTTCATTGCCTGTAAGGAATTTCGCTGATGGCCCCATTCCTGTCCCTATCCATTTTTCGTGATCCAGAGTTACTTTTATTCTTTAGAACGTACAATGGTTGATTATAGATTTAATCAAAATATATTGGGCCATTTTTACCATTAAATTGTGCCTAGTTTTGGGCACGAAAACTTGGTAAAGACGAGTATGAAGTGAGGAGCATGATCAGGACTGCATCCGAATCGGGCATGACGGCCATTTAAATTGACTTAATGGGCTGCACGCCCAACCTTACCAGCACATCCCCTTTATCACCACGTTCACCCATACAGATTTGGCGAAAAACCGACATGATCTACAAAAGTCCAATTTGGGCACACCAGTTAGTCAGGCTGAGTGACCAATGGTTCTTTACTTGAGATCAGTGAGGGGAAGAGGGCGAGGGTTCCGCGATCGGTCTGGGTGGTGGAGTGGGTAAAGGGGAGTCAGTAATGTTTGTGGGGGCCTGGACAAAACATTATCTGGACCAGGATCCACATTCTATCGTTTTTTTTCTCTGCACATGTCCAGTTGGAAGTGTCGATCAGAGCTGCAGAGTTTTGGACACATTAAGCCCCGCCGACAGGCTTTTACAGTGCAATTTAGAATTGCTAACATTTTTTCAAGCACTGTGTGTATTGGGTCGCCCGAGAACAGTCTGAAAATCAGATCTGAAACATTCTCAGCTGAGTCCTCCCAGCACTTAGAATCAAAATGATAAAATAGGGCCCATTGTTCGCTTTATCTCAGATCCTTTGTGGCCATGGGCACAATGTCATTAAAATCTCTGGCCAAAACTAGAACTAGTACCGGTTGTGATGGTGTCCTTCTGCATTTCCTACAAACCTCAGTGATCATTGACCTGTTATCAACATAATGTAGTCTTCATCTCTTACCCCTGCATCTTTTAATAAATTTTTCAAGAAGATGGATGTGCAAATTGCCTATGCAGTTTTAGTACGATGAGCTTTTTAACATCCCATTTCTGGCTGTTAATAGCTCTTCCTTAATCTCTTTACCTGAAAAATTGACAACGGTGTGCTGATTGCGTAAATTGTCAGTCCACCATTTTTCCAAAAACTGTTGCCTTATCACTTACCGTATCCAGTTTCATGTGTGCTTGCTTCATTGACTGTCTACTCTGAACCAGAGGTACGACACTTGTTACGACATCTGTGCTAGTGAAATTATTCACTCCAGCAATATTGCAAGGAATCACCATTCTTTAGTGATTTCTGGCTTTTTTCATCCTCAAGCTTGAGGAATTTTCACATTCTTTAACCTTGATCTAATTTTCGTCACTTAAAGAGTCCAGGTAACATTTTAACCAGTCAATTCCACACATGATAGATATACAACCACTGTCTAATACAGCACAATAGAAGAACTTTGCAACCAAAACACTCATTACAGGAGTAAAATTTCTTGCTTTCGATTGGACAGCCTTTGATCACCCATAGCCAGCCCCCAATCATTCTGGAGCAATGAACACTCTTGGGATTTGGGAGTTATGAATGATGTAGTCATCATGGCAGTTTTTGGATACCTGACATGAATTTTCAGTATTTCACTCTTGTGGTCACACACAATCCATATGTTTAGAAAGTGGAAGCCTTTTGTATTGCCAAAGGCACCTCACTCCTTCACCAAAGGAGCCTTTTGGGCACATGCGGACAAGTAATGGCTCCCTGAATTCGGGGAAATCCTGCAATTGCAGCAAAACCTCTGGCTCACTCTGCCTGGCTGATCTCATATGCCCTGAAGTGAATGTCCCTCCAGAACAATGCATTTGTGGCCAACTTGATGCAGCAGTGGGTAGCCGATTGGGACACTAAACATCAGCAGTTACACTTCAGACTGAAATATTGTGAGATAGTGCAATAATGTCGGGACGCCCTCCTGACATCATTCCACAACATTTCACAAATGATCGTTTCACCCCGTGCCCACTCAGTGAGCAGAAAATCCAGGTTCTGACCCCTGACTTCAAAAAGACACTGGAGAGAATTTTAACCTGGTGATATCATGCATTTAGTTGCAGTTTAGGGATGGATTAAAACTAAATGTCAGAGCGTACAAATAGTCGGCTACAAATTGCCGCTTTCTACCTACAACACATTAGGTTGATGTGCACAACCACCTCAACAGAGACAGGTTGTCAATTCCAATATGTTAATTGCTCAGTTATAAAGTATTAACATGGATTTTGTGTTTTAACCACGAATACAAGAACACATGAAACAGCAGGATTAATCCACTTGACCCCTCAGGCCTGCGCTGCAATTCAACATGATCATGGGTTACCATCGGCCTCAACTCCATTTTTCTATCCGTTCCCCATATCCCTTCATTCCCCAAGAGATCAAAAGTCCATTTATCTTCGTCTTGAAAATACTCAAGGCTGAAGTATCCATTTTCTCTGGGGAGGATAATTTCAAAGATTCACAATCCTCTGAGTGAAGAAATGTCTCTTCATTCCAGCCCTATATATATCCCCTGTTCCTAAGACTGTGTCCCCGGTGTTCTAGATTCTGCACTCTTTTCACTTATTCTATTTGAATGTCTCCCTGTGCCATGAAACTATGGTCAATTTGACCACTTTCACTTCAAAGCCTTTTCCTCATCTACACAGATAGCAAGCACCAAATTGAAAGTCAACAGCCAGGGCTCCATCAATGAAGTTTGGGTTCCTAGACCTGTCTGATTTGCAGGCAATCATTTTTTCCTGTCCCTGATTACTGAACAACTCTAAAGGAGGAGGTTATGAAATAATCTCATGATATCCAGCTGACCTGACTTCTGGTAAAATTCTCCTAGCTTGGAGATAAAGGAGAACACTCACCAGCTACTGGAGGTAAAAGAAAAAGAATAGAAAGAAGCTCTGCCTTCTCCACCAGACTCCCACTCACACCAACTTACTACCTTCAGCATTGGTTTTACAAATCACTCGATTCTCCATCACTCTGTGCTTCCCCCTTGGTATAATATTGTCGACTTACATAGAAAGTTTTATGATGCACATTTGCAATGAAGACGAATTACATAAAATATTAATTAATCTCATTGGCTGGATATATATTACTTTATAATATCATTAGCTTGCACATGCAAAGAACATTGTCCTGCAGCAACTGCTGTGTTGTACCAATGAAGGATGAAGTCATTTTATGGTGACAGCGACCCTACAGAGCTCCCTGAGATAGTGGCTAAAATAAGCCCAGATTGAAATCAGGGACGGGTCCTGTGGCTAAGCCCTTAGACATTGAAAGAAGCTGTATTTGAACTAACAATGAGAGAGACCACCAAAGGGTCAATGGCCTTACCCCATCTGTCATTCTCTCATATCCGTCTCATCAAAGCTGTCCTGTTTGAACTTCAAAAATACTCATTGGTGCAAACTAAGTGCTTAAAGGAGTGTACTAGCTGGCCCCTTTAAGTTGTGTACATTGGGGTGGTCATGTGACCTGATCAGCCAGTGGGGAAAGAGCTTGGGGATCACAGGGCAGAGCATGGGCCTTTCCAACCAGAGTGAAAAGTAGAGCTGGAAGTGAGGACAATGTGAAAGTACACTGGGTATAAATGTGTTTGTAAATAAATGTTACAGGGACAGCATAATAGCACATTGGTCAGCACTGTTGCCTCACAGTGCCAGGGATCTGACTTAGATTCCCATCTTGGATCACTGTCTGTGCAGAGCCTGCATGTTCTCCTGGTTTCCATGTGGATTTCCTCTGGGTGCTCCGATTTCTTCCGAAAGATGTGTTGGTTAAATGCTTAGCCATGCTAAATGCTCAGTACATCTACTTGCTACGTTCAGGTGGAGTACAGCAACTAGGGGATTTTCACAGTTATTTCATTACAGTGTTAATGTAAACCTACCTGAGACACTAATAATTAAACATAAACGTTACACTAACTGGTGGTTGCCAATTACTGCAGGGAGATCCCAAATCAACATCATTGTCTCCAAGGGAAAAGAGAATCATCCAGTAAGGACTGATCTCATGAGAAATTCAATTACCAACAGCTCCTGTGGAACGTGTATTTCCAGCTGTAAACAAATGTTGGGATAATCTGTGAATATTTTTAAAAGCAAAATGCTGCAGATGCTGAAATCTGAAACAAAAACAGAAAACGCTGGAAAGTTCAGCATGTACGACATCCCTTGTGCAGAGCTCTGATGAAGGGTCATCTAAGCTTGAAACATTGGCTCTTTTCTCTCCCCATAGATGCTATCAGATCTGCTGAGATTTTCCTGCATTTTCTGTATGTGAATATTCTTTTCTTGATTTCTCTTGCTATTTGGCCAGACTTCAGGCTCTGATACTCTGCAAGAGTTTTATTTCTTTTTGTTTGCACGCTTGGAGGTGATTGTGTGTGTTGTTCTTGCACTCGTGTTAAAACGGACATCTTTGCCTGTTTTAAATTTGCTGCAAAATTTCTGCAACTTTACCCAAATGACTTCAATCGTAAATTAATTCTTGTTAACTTCAATTCAAATGCTGTGGCTGGAATTTTACTGTCCCACCTGCCAGGGAAATCGAAACGGGTGAGAGGCAGGCCTTGAAAAAGTTCATTGACATCAGATGGGGTTTTCTGGTTTCAGGGTAAGTGAGGCTACAAAATGCTGCCCTGGGAGTGAGATAAAGAAAGGAGTCAGTTCACTCCTAGCCCGCCTGAGTTAAAACTGCTAAACCAGATTCCTGACACACTAATATAGAGTTTATTCAGACAATCACTTTCAGCTAACTGATAGTTAACTGCCTCTGCCATTGGCAAGCAGTTTAATTTAAATAGGTATCTTAACAAGTTTGCAGTTAGAAAACATGTTACGCTAATTTACAGCTTAAGAAATATTTATTAGAGACAAAATTGCCACATTTCGCATTTATTCTGTTCCCCGATGAGCCTCTGCCTCCCTGTAGGTCATAGAATCCCTCCAGTGCAGAAGGAGGGCACCTGGCCCATCAAGCTTGCATCAACCACAATCCACCCACCTAATCCTCTTAACCCCACATATTTACCCTGTTAGTCTCCCTGACACTAATGGGCAATCAACCTAACTTGCACTTCTTTGGAATGTAGGGGAAGCCAGAGCACCCTGAGGAAACTCATGCAGATACGAGGAAAACATGCAACTCCACATAGACTCGAGGCCGAAATTAAACCTGAGACCTGGTGCTGTGAGATAGCAATACTGGCATGGTGGCAATGTGGTTAGCACTGCTGCTTTATAGCATCTGGGACTTGTGTTCAATTCTCAGTCTGGGTCACGGTCTGTGTGGAGTTTGTACATTCTCTTTGTGTCTGCGTGGGTTTCCTTCAGGTGCTCTAGTTTCCTCCTGTATGTGCAGATTGGCCATGCTAAATTCTCCCTCGATGTACCCAAATAGATGCCAAAGTGTGGTAACTAGTGGATTTTCACAGTAACTTCTTTGTAGTGTTAATGTAAGCCTACTTGTGACACAATAAATAAATAAACTTCATAAATTAACCACTGTGCCGCCATTGCTGCTTGATCTGGTTCACAGCACCAGCACAAGCAGCAACTGCTCATGCACTGAACTCCACACATGAGTGCTTATGAGCAGAGCATGATGCTGAGTATCTCGATGGGTGTCAGAAGTCTGTAGTCAGAGGATAAGTTTGTTCAGAATTTCCAAAGGGTCCGAGGAAGGCTCAGAATGCCACATCAGGTAGAATCATAGAATGGGGATAATGTTGGAGGTCATTTGTCCCATGATATCCATGCTGGATTTCTGTAAGAGTAATTCATTCAATGCCTCTCCACCATCTTTTCCAGTAGGCTTGTATAGTATTCTGTTGTAGATAATGATCCTATTTCCTTGTGAATGCCTTGACTGAACTTGTCCCCAGCACATTCCAAAATCTATCTACTTGCTGCATAAAATAAAAGCTTTGCCTCTTGTCACCACTGCTTTATTTATTAATTATCTCAAATCAGTGTCCTCTTGTTCTTGATCCTTCCACCAATGGGAACAGTCTTTCCCTTTCTACTAAGGCCACAATAAATAGGAACTGGAGTAGACCATTCAGTCCCCTTAGATGGATGGTATAAATGCTAGTATTTTTTAATATATAAGGATTGGTCTGGTATTTTTACACAACCTTGAACCATAGTATAACTCATTGCTCTATAAAAACATTTCTTCATTAACCATATGTATCTGCATATATTTCATTGAATTAATCTGATTAACTACCAATTAACACAATTAATCCTGTTTTTAATATTACATCTTTGTTAATAAAATGCGAAAGAAACAGTTAATCCAGATTTTATTGTGAAAGGAAATAAATGTCTCCAATGTAATGAGTTGTCAATTTTGTCATTTGTTTATGTGCAATGAGAGCTTTCTCTATCTCCTTAAGAACTGATAAATGAAATGCAAATGAATAGTTAATTGTGTAGACAGCAAAAGAAAAGAGAGAATGTCTTAAGAGTTGACCTTTCTCATGCTTGAAGACAGCATCGATTGGAGAAGTTAAAGAATTGGATCCCCATGTACAGCTCATGCCTATTAAGCTGCTTTAATAGCCAGCCAGCATCTCCTGTGGAATTATTAGGAAACGTATGACATCCAACCAGTAGACTATGAGTTGAATGCAGCATCTGTTGTGAGCTATCAAATGGAGCCATTATTGTTTCATTAGGGAGAATTTTCTAAAATCAAGCATCTTTTGTAATCCAACTCACACTCAACTCGCAACTGTCTCACTGCACAAGCAAGAGACATCATTAATGCAACAAAGAAAAATGCCATTATCTGCCAACACAAGCAAGTTCAAGTGACATGTTGAATGGATTTGCAAAGCTTCTTTGAAAAGGAAAACTGCAAGAATATTATAGCTCATCAGTAATCTTTACAAAGTGCTTTTAGAAATGTTGTGAAGGTAGTGTGTAAGTATAGTTATTTCCTGGACAGATTTCAGTTCCTTAATTTAGCTTCCCCCCCATCCCTCCCCCAATCTTCACCCAACTACATTTTAATGCAGTACTCCTGCCTTTAAGATTTAAGCCCCACTCATGGATTTTGAGTGCTGAGAATGTGTTTGAGTTGCTGTGAGATGAAATGCCAAAGTGAAGCTTGTATGTCAGTTGCAATGGTTGTTAAAGATACTAAGACAGCTTTTAGAAGATAATTTCTCCTTCTACAATGGAAATAACCATCATTTTATTCATAAGGCCAGAATTGGGCTATTTGCTGATGACTGCAAAGTGTTCAGTTGAATTTGCAACTCCTTAGATAACGAAGCTGTCCAAGTCTGCATGCAGCAAGACCTGTACAACATCCAGCCTCGGGAAGCTGAACACTTCGATAAGCGGGAAGTGACATTTGTGCTACACAACACCATGAAGTGATGATCTCCAACAAAAGAGAGGCTAAGCACTTCTCTTATATTCAATGGCTTCACCATAATCCTTCTCCTGGGGAATTACCATTGACTAGAAACTTAACTGAACCAGCCACATACTGTGATAAGATCAAGTCAGAAATTGGTAATTTTGCAATGTATATGTCAATTCCTGTCTCCTCAGAATCAACTACAAGGTGTAGGTGAGAGTGCAATGGAACACTTTTGACTTGCCTGGGTAAGTGCAGCTCTAACAGTCAGGTAGCTGACACCAGGACAAAGCAGCCTACTTGATCAACAACCACTCTGTCAACTCAAGTATTCACTCCCTCATCTCAGGTGTACTATGACTACTGTAAGTACTATCTGCAAGGTGCACTGCAGCAACTTGTCAAGGCTCTTGGACAGCATCTTCCAAACAATGACCTCTATCACCCAGAAGGATAAGGGCTGCAGGCTGGTGGGAACACAACCACCTGAAAGTTCACCTCCCTGTCACTATTTTGGCATGAAAATATGTCGCTGATTCTTGGTCGTTTCTGTTACTACTGGAACTCCCTCCCCTGCAGCACAGTAGGTGTTTCTACATCACAGGGACTGCAGCAGTTTGGCCTTCTCAAGAGCAGGTAGGCATGGGAAATGCTGCGATGTTCGCATCCATCATTCTTGTAGCACTTCTGTAGTTCTGCATTCTTCAATGATGCCAACATGCACAAGTTAATCCTGAGAAAACTAACAAGCGTGAGGCTATATTAGTGATTTTCATGATTACATAATTGATCAACAAACTTCTCCTTTTAACCAAAGAACTTTTGTAAAGCAAGAATTAAAAGGCATTATCAGTGTTGTCTTTTGAAGATAAAATGGAGGCAACATATTGCCCCAAAATTCACTTGCTCAGAAAAAGTAACCCTCATTAATTCAATATCTCCAGCTCAATTATTATTATTGTTCACTCTTGTACTTCTACATCATTTGTGGATGCCTTACTTCAGGGTACGCTAAGTTCCTTTATCTACGTACCTGGTGAGTGGGATTCTCCAAATAAAACTTGGATTTTCAATGTGAATTTCCCACACTCTGTGCATCACAGAGCACATTAGTGTAAATCTCCTTAACAATTAGGGGGTGGGATCTATTCCCATTGGAGAGGCCAGCAGCATAGTGCTGAGTGGGCCACTGCACACACAGCGATCTGTCATGTGTAGTAGTCCTGCACTGCTGGCATATCAATTGCTGGACTCCCTCCCTCTGTCACCAAGCCTGAGTGCAGAGTGGCAGCAAGACTGCCCTGCTCCACTTCCTTGGCATCCCCTTGGTGGTAGGGGGTAGAGGGTGTGAGTGGGCGAGGGAATGTGTGGGGAGGTGGGGTATGGGTTGGAGATGGGAGGATGAATGGGGTGGATGATTGATGTGGGTGGGGGATTGAGTGGGGGCGTTGGGGTGGGTGGAGGGATGAGTGGGGGAAGTGGGAGGGATGAGTGGGGAAGTGAAGGGATGAGTGGGGGGAATGGGGGGGGGATGAGTGAGTGGGGGGAATGAGTAGGGGGCTGGGGGGATGAGTAAGGAGTTGGGGTGGGAACGTGGGGGATGAGTGGGGGATGGGGGATAAGGGGGGGTGGATTGGAGTGGGGTGAAGTGGGATGGGGTGGGGAGGGTGGGGCTATGGGGATGGGGTGGGAAGATGGGGCTTTGGTGTGGGGTGGGGTGGGGAAGTGGGGATGTGGGGGATGGGGATGTGTGGGGGATGTGGGAGTGGGGGTGGTAGAGGGTGTAAGTCAGGGGGTTGGGAGGGTGGGGGTGAATGTGGGTTGGAGGGTGAGTAGGGGGTGAATGGGGGGAAGGGGCAAAGGTGAGTGGAGTGGATGAGTGGGGGGCTGATTAGGAGGTGAGGAGGAAGTGAGTGGGAGGTGAGTTGGCGGTGGGGGTGATTGGGGAGTGATTGGGGGGTGGGGGGGCGGGGGAGGTGGGATGGTGAGTGGGGTGTGAATGGTAGTGTGAGTGGGAGTGTGCAGGGGGTGAGTGGGGATGTGGCGGGTGAGGGGGAGTGGAGGGGGAAATTAGCAGGCCCAGAGACTTCAGTCCTGGACCTGCTAATAAGACGTAAATCAATATTAATATAGTTTATTTAGCTCTGCACCAATTTTTGAAAAGATTTTGAGATACATCAAGGAGGAACATTTGTGTTTATGTTGTTAGGATGCCAGATAAGAAACCCTAAGGTATATTATGAAGTTAGACTAGACACCAACAATTTTCTATTTTGGCATTAGTGTGAGGATAGGATGTTTCACTCCAGATTTGATTTTATGACAAACTAGAGAGCTATCATCCAAACAAACTATCTAATAATACAGTTTAACTATAACAAATGAATTAGCTTAACCTTTAACAGTTGAACAATACTTAAACGTGACAAGAAATAATTGTTAACTGCTAATTCATCACCAACAGTTCCAATCAAAAAATATTTCTCTCATCAACATAAAACCATCTTTAAAATGAGTTAGTAAAATATAAGCATATTTGTTTTAACCCTTGTTAATAGTCTTAGAGCTTTCAGAAAGCGTATAAAGAATGTGAGAGAAAGAACTTCTTCTGTTTACTAGCTTTAGAAAGCAACTAGTCTTTATTTCAAAATGAAAATGAAACTGTTTTATTCTATAAGCTTAACTTTTCCCATTAGCCACATCATTGTACGATCTTATCAACCTGATTAAAAACTTACATGACTATAGAAATCTGTACACTCAATTCATCTTTCCATTATTTTAATCAAGAAAATACCCCACGGATCCTCTTCTTTTGTTAAAAAGAAGCTCATTCTGTTAAATAAACACTCTTGGCTAAAATGAGTAATTATTTATTTCCAGATAAACTAATTCTTTGTAGAAAAACATTGTATTTTAAAGCAGTTCCACTTTAAACATAAAATATTTTGAAATAGCACAGTATCATCACAGTGTTGATATATGTGGCTTTTGAAATATGTCTGTAATTTTTCTTCAAATCTGCACACAAATTTTATTGGAGGTGTCACACAGTTCATCAAAGAATAGAATTTGCATTGCATGTTTGATCTTAATGACTTATTCAGATGTTTCAGTATGCTCTCATTTCTTGTAATTTTAATGATGGAACTATAGGGCAACTTATTAAAGCTAGAAGGTCATGCCCTACATATTTCCATACAAAAAGTGTCTGTTCCCTGACTTAGAGTAGTGCTAGTAGTAAACCCTTTGAAAATTGATCTTACCACATTGTTAGCAATAAGGGTAACCTTAACATAGAAAGGAGTAGGCCATTCGGCCCTTTGAGCCTGCTCCACCATTCATTTTGATCATGGCTAATCATCAAATTCAAAATCTTAATCTCCCTCCCCATCACCACCACCCCCCCCCCCCAATATCCTTTGATCCCTTCAGTCCAAATGCAAGATCTAATTTCTTGTTGAAATAGACAATGCTCTGACCTCAATTACTTTCTGTGGTTCTAGTGCATTCCACACATTCACCATCCTCTGGGTGAAGAAATTTCTCCTCACCTCAGTTCTAAAATGTTTACCCCTTATCTGCAAACTATGACCTCTAGTTCTGGATTCCCTCATTCCCCCATCATAGGAAACATTCTTTCTGAATCTACCCTATCTAATCTTGTTAGAATTTTGTAAGTTTCTATGAGATCCACTCTCATTCTTCTAAACTCCAGTGAATATAATCCTAACTGACTTAGTCACTGCTCATATGATAGACTTGCAGGAATCAGCCTGATAAACTTTCACTGTACTCTCTCTGTAGCAAGGACATCCTAGCTCAGATAAAGACACCAAAACTGCACACAATACTCCAAATGTGGCCTCATCAAAGCCCTATACAATTGCAGCAAAATATTCCTATCCTTATACTCAAATTCACCTGCTATGAAGGCCAATATACCATTTGCCTTCTTTATTGTCTGCTGTACCTGTGCGCTTACTTTCAGCAATTGATGCATGAGGGCTCTTAGATCTTGCTGAGTATCCATTTCTCTCAGTTTATTCCCATTCAAGTGATATTATGTCTTCCTATTATTGCCACCAAAGTGGATAACGTCACATTTATCTACATAATATGCATCTGACAAGTATGCCCACATACTGAGCCTCTCCACATCCTGTTGAGGCATCTCTGTATCCTCCTCACAGCTTGCCCTCCTATCCAACTTTGTATCATCTACAGATTTGGAGATAATACATTCAGTTCCCTCTCCCAAATCATTAATATATAATGTGAACAGTTGCTGTCTTAGCACAGATCTCTGCGGAACCCCACTAGTCACAGACTGCCATTCAGAAAAATTTATGCCAACTTTTTGTTTCCTTTCCAGCTTTCTATTCATGTCAGTATATTACCTGCAATCCCATGTGTTTTGAACTTACTTAGTAGTCTATTATATGAGACCTTGTCGAAAGCCTTTTGAAAGTCTAAATAAACATCATTTACTGGTTCTCGGTCAACTCACTCATTACATTCTTAAAGATTTCTAATCGATTTGTCAAGCATGATTTGCCTTTTGTAAATCTATGCTGACTGTTTTATTATCCCACTGCCTTTCAAATTTTGAGTTATGAAATCTTTGATAATGGACCTTAGGCTCACTGTCTGTAGTTTGCTGTTTTCTCTCTTTCTCCCTTTTTGAATAGTGGGCCTACATTAGCTACCCTCCAATCTGTAGAAATCATTCCAGCATCCAAATAATTTTGGAAAATAACCACCAATAGATCTTCTATTTCTAGATCCACTGCTTTAAGTGCTTTGGATGTAGATTATCAGGACCTGGACATTTATCTTATCAATTTTCCCAAAATAATTTCTCTATTAATGCTGATTTCCTTCATCTTACTAAAACATGTTTCAGCACTTCTAGTATATCATTCACGTCTGTGAAGACTGAAGCAAAATATAACTTTAATTTAACAACAAAAACAAAAAACGCTGGAAAATCTCAACACCTCTAACAGCATCTGTCGGGAGACATAGACTCAGTAACAGTCTGGCAACACCAGTTTTAAATCCAACCAATTTATTTGATAGTAAATCTGCGAGCTTTCGACTTTCGTCTTCGTCAGGCAAATGCGATAGAGCCAATGCATCTGCAGTATTTTGCGTTTCCCTACAAATTTAATTCCTCATCTTTTCTTTAATCCCCATTATAAATTCTCCCATTTCTGTCTGTGAGGAGCCTACATTTGTTTTTGTCTATCTTTTTCTCTTTACATGCCTGTAGAAACTTTTACAGTCAGTTTTTACGTTCCCTGCTATTTTAATTTCATACTCTATTTTTCTCTTGATCAATTAATTGGTCCTCCTTTGCTGAACTTTAAAGTGCTCCCAATCCTCGGGCCTAATGGATTTTCTTGCCAATTTGTATGCTTCTTCCTTGAATCTGATACTGATTTCCCTTGTTAGCCATGGTTTGATAACAATTCCCTTATGACTCTACCGCCAAATAGGAATAAACAACATCTGGAGTTCACATATTTGTTGTTTCAATGCCTACCATTGCCTGTCCAGTTACCAAGCTAATTCTGAGGCTCTTATTACCCCATAAATGGCAGATAAAGGGTACAGAAAATCAACTCTAGTTCCTTCAGGACAGGAGGGAATAAAATTGGCTTTAAAATAAACTGAGTCTTTGTGGAATCTTTTGACAAATCGGTAATGTTCAATTTCTGGCAGATAAAGTGATGTTTGATCCAGTGATGCGTGTTGTTTTTTTCAGCTGTTTTGTGCGAGAGTTTGTTTAAAAAATGTGGAGGCATGTATTTCGCATTTGATTGCTAGCAGGATGACTGGCCTCTGAATCACCTGCTCTGCCCGCCATGATCTCAAAGTTTCAGTAGTCCAGTGCCACACGTAAAGGCCGCCCATACGCAGAGCTAGCACACCAAGGAACAGTAAGCCATTTGGAACGAATAGCTGCCAAAGCCAAGAGACATGCTACCTTAAATTTAGTAATGCCTCCCTTGAGTATCTACTAGAAAGAAGGCAGCAAAGAGGAGACCTTATTGAAACATATAAGATGATTAGAGGTTTAGATAGGGTGGACAGTGATAGCCTTTTTCCTAGGATGGAGAAAGCTAGCACGAGGGGACATAGCTTTAAATCAAGGGGTGGTAGTTATAGGAGAGATGTCAGAGCTAGGTTCTTTACCCAGAGGGTGGTAAGGGTATGGAATACCCTGCCTGCTGCAGTTGTAGATGCGCCAAGTTTGGTGGCGTTTAAGAGGTTAGTAGATAAGTTTATGGATGAAAAGGGAATGGTTTAGGTTAGAGGGTCATTGCTTTTTCTTAATTGGTCGGCGCAACATCGAAGGCCGAAGGGCCTGTTCTGCGCTGTAATGTTCTATGTTCTATGTTCTAGAGGCCTGCTGTGACGTCCTCTACCCATGCAATCTGCTTTCACTCTCTGCATTTGTCTTCATGCAGGGCCTGCTGGCACACAACAAAATGTCCCAGGCTGGTAGAAGGTAAATAAGTAAGAATCCACCATGCAATATCCATCAGACAACTATGCTGTAAGTGATGTCTCCTGTTTCCCAGGCCCCTACCAAGCACTAATGTCCTTTTGCTTTCTTTTGCAGCCACATCAGAGAAGTAGCCAAGTGGACCCATGTTCTGGACACCAGCTCTGAGAAGAGTACAGGTGAGGAATCCACTGATGGCAACACTGGTAACCCATTGCAATGCTTACCCACAGCTTCCAGCAGCGCAGACACACATCTCAGTGGGATCTAGTTCCTAAATAGGTTCAGGGTTACAATCTGTGAGCACATTGTACTATCTTATCCATAACAGGAAGAGGCAAAGACATCCCAAAGTGGTGGCACTCGAAGGATTGCTGGAGACCAGGAATCTGAGCACTAGCCAGATAACTCGCCTTTGGATTTGATTGTGCCTCAGTTGCTGGAGCTGCAAAAACAAACTTGGGAAAATCAGAAAGGGATGTCTGCTGTACTCCTCAAGCCCTGATAGAGGAACCTGTTTAGCTTCCAACCAAGGTTAAAGCGCCTGAATTCAAATACACCTATGTCAACACTGGTAGAGTAGCATTGACTGTAGAGACTGTGGTCCAGGGCATTTGTGTTGCTCTGCTATGGAAGATGCATTGATGGCTGAGGTACTTGCTGACATCCATCAGTATCAACACCAGAGTCGGATAGAGCATCTCAAAGTTACTTCAACTTCTCCTCCATCTCAAGGAGGCAGCCAGGAGTCCCCAGGCACCCATAATGAGGGGAATGAGCAGCTGCACATCCCAGGACCATTTGCCCATGTGACTCCAGGAGTTCCCACCCATCCAAATCACCACTTTCTGTGATGCCTACATCTCCAGTTCCACAGGCTGAGGAGGGCAGCACTGCCATACAGCAGGACCCTGAAAACTGGCCAGGACCCTCCAGGAAACGGCCCTTATTGGATGTCCAGTTGGTTCATCTGAGATAACAGGGTGTAGCAGACAATAGGCTGCCTCTGTCTCTGCTTGGATATTAGGGATGCATTAAGAGGTAACAGCAGGATCAGAAATGTTAAGAGGGTATAATCTCA
This sequence comes from Sphyrna mokarran, assembly GCA_024679065.1. Taxonomy (NCBI): domain Eukaryota; kingdom Metazoa; phylum Chordata; class Chondrichthyes; order Carcharhiniformes; family Carcharhinidae; genus Sphyrna; species Sphyrna mokarran. The sequence goes on along the minus strand of JAGIQG010000004.1, from coordinate 76,897,842 downwards.
CAGTGTAGGCAATGGTACTAATCATTTGTACATAATATTAAATCATGTCAATAAATTGCCACTAATGTCACCCTTTTTATGCCTCATTGTTATGATGAGCAATATTGCTAACAGCCTGAAGTGGCAGTTTGGTTCCTGCACATTGATAAAGGCAGGTGTCTCTGTTGAGGGACCTCCCCTGTAATAGTACAACATTCCCAGCACACGCAGGACACATCTTCACAGTGACTGAACACATCAGTCAGGCTTATATTCTTCCAGAATATTTTGGGCCGGCATCACAGCGTTCCCTCATTCTCCCTGTGTGCTATGTACATCTCTGAGATGGGGCCAGCACCCTCCCACCCCGCTCCCCATCTCATCAGCTTCTGCCTCCAGAGACAGAGTGGTCCTGAAGGGTTCAGCTCATAAAAGATGACATAAGATCAGGAGAACCTAAAATTTCCCAGGTACATCACAATGATATGATCTAGATCATTAAAAGCAAATGAGCTACTATCAGCCAGACAGGAGTCAAATGTTCACAGAAGCTCTATGAGGATCTACAGAATGTCCCTAATGCAAAGCGGTCATCATCCTCTAGCAGTGTAGGAATCAGACACATTTGCTGTGTCTCTATGCCAGGGCTCTTGTCACAGAGGATTTGTGTGCTGCCACCAGCCAGACATTTGATTTGATTTACTATTGTGACACGTATTAGTATACAGTGAAAAGTATTGTTTCTTGCATGCTATAAAGACAAAACATACTGTTCATAGAGCTGGAAACAGGAGAGTGCAAAATGTAGTGTTACAGTCTGAGGTAGGGTGTAGAGACAGATCAATTTAAGCAAGGTAAGTCCATTTAAAAGTCTGACGGCAGCAGGGAAGAATCTGTTCTTGTTGACATGTGTTATCAGAATTTGGATCTTTTTCCCAACTGAAGAAGGTGGAAAAGAGAATTCCTGAGGTGCATGGGGTCCTTAATTATGTTGGCTGCTTTGCCCAGGCAGCAGGAAATGTAGGCAGAGTCAATGGATGGAAGGCTAGTTTGCGTGATGGATTGGGCTACATTCACAACCTTTTGTAGGTTCTTGAGGTCTTGTGATACAGCCAGAAAGAACGTTTTCTATAGGCATCTGGAAAAGTTGGTGAAAGTCGTAACTAAGATCAAATTTCCATAGTCTTCTGAAAGAGTAGAAGTGTTGGTAGGTTTTTTTAACTATAGTGTCAGCATGGGGGGAACCAGGACAGGCTGTTGTGATCTGGGCACCTAAAAATCTAAAACTTTCTACATTATCCCCGTTGATGTAGACAGGGGCATGTTCTCCTTTACACTTCCTGAAGTCAATGACAATCCCTTTTGTTGACATTGAGGAAGAGATTACTGTTGCTGCACCAGTTCACCAGAACTGTACTCTGTACTCATTCCCGTACTCTGTCTTGTCATTGTGTGAGATTTGATCCACTACGGTGGTGTCATCAGCAAACTTGAAAGTCAAATTGGAAGGGAATTTGGCCACAGAGTCATAGGTGTATAAATAATATAGTAGGGGGCTGAGAACACAACCTTGTGGGGCACCAGTGTTGAGGATGGTCATGGAGGAAGTGTTGTTGCCTTTCCTTACTGATTGTGGTCTGTGGGTTAGGAAGTTCAGAATCCAGTCACAGAGGGAGGAGCCAAAGCCTAGACCACAGAGTTTGAAAGATGAGTTTCGTCGGCACATGGAGTCAAATGCTCACAGATGAATATATATCGATGGAGAGTCCTCACTGCATATCACCCATGAATGTAGTGACTGTGATGGTGTCCTAAATGCACCTGCCTTGTTTGAACATTGCCAAAGCCTCACAGCCATCAGCTTACCTCAAGGACCTCAGCACCTTCATCCCCATTAATGTCATCCTCTTTGGAGGAAATATGCAGCTTCTCCATCTCCTCCTTGGGCAGTAACTCATCGCATTGCCACATCAGGTTGCGCAGGGGGCAGCAGGTGACGACAATGCATGGCACCCTCTGCAGACTGTATTGCAGATCTCCATCAGATCACTGGGGGTTTCCTTGCTACCCTTTTCCCCTGCCACAGCACCACAAGGCAGTCTGGAGGAAGTTGCTGTGGAGTCTTGCCTCTGATGGACCTCCAAATCCATAGAACTGCTTCCCTGCATTGGGCTTCTCGCGAGTGCTGTGCTAAATAGTTCGCACTCAGTTCTGAGTTCCCCTTGAAGTCCAGGTCACTTGGCACATGCCTTTTAAAATCAGTTATAAATCAAACCATTTTGAAGTTACACCAACTTGTAACTTGGAAGTGGTGGGAAGACTCTGGCATGTGGCTACAATAATGAGATGCAAATTTATTCTAATTAAGTTCCCAATGTTCCTTGGCATGAAACGCGGAGGGGGGATTTATGCAGCAGGAAATGCACCCTACGGCCTTCTCGCAATATTTTCAAATTGCCCAACCGAATACGTTTGTCCCGATTGGGTGTGGGATATCCCAGCGATTGAGTCAGGCTTGTGCAAAAATGACCTGCCAGAGCCGAATGCAAATTCAATTATCATTTTTCTCTCCTGTGTAAATGGCCGGCTCCTGTGAAGTAGCAAATTCAATTAAAATACAAATGATTCTAATTCAATTCGCTACTGGATAAACAACAGTCGGAAACCTCAGCTGTCAACACAACTAGACAAGAGGCATGACCAATGAACATAACCATTAATAATGTAATAATAATTGGATTTAGAGTTCTGTGATGACAGGAAAAGAAATCTACAGTGAAAAGTGTGAAAGGAAGAGCAGAATAGTGCAAGCTTTTAATCAGAGGTAAAGCAATTTACATTTTTAAAACTCTGCTGCTTCTTTGGTGGATTTTACCTGGGTAGTCAGAGAATTTGTTTTCCTAGGGTGTGTTAGGCAAAATCCTACCAAAAAATGGCAGTGTTCTTTCTGGAGAGAAAATCAGGTGTTTCTCAGAAGAGGTTTTCTCTCCAGATCTTACAATGCTGAAAAAAATCAAGGGGGCATGTTTCATACCGTCGTAGAGCGTAGCAAGCTCAACGTGCCAGCAAAATCTGGCAGCAAAGAACCATCTTAAATGGGTACACCTCCTTTTCGCCCCCCCATCCACCACCCCACCCACAGAACCCCGCAGAGATCTCAGTGGTTCCTCCCAACTTGCTCTCTACCCCCAAATTGCTCATTGGGAGCCAGAATCTAAGCCCCCTGGGGCCGTATGGATGCTCCAGTTTCCTCCCACAGTCCAAAGATATGCAAATTAGATGGATTGGCCATGCTAAATTGTCCCTTCATATCCTAGTGTGTGTGAGTTAGGTCAATTAGCCATGGTAAATGTATGGTGTTATGAGGATAAGGGGTGAAATTTTATGAGTTTTCTTTCCAAGAGTTGGGCTGGCGTGAAACTAAGAGAGTTCCAGATCTATTTCCTGGGTGAATTTTCAGGCCCAATCTTATGCCCTCTATCTGCAAAATTTTGGACTAGTCTGTTTCTGGCTGTGGGTGGGGATTAAATCACCCCTCAGCCTGTAGAAGGAGGTAGTGCACACGTGCAGGCCTCAAATGCTGTGCGTAAATAGTAGCAGGAGTTTGCTAGGCAAGAGAGCTGTCAGGCGCCTGCTACTGCAGACAGCAGAAGCAGCTCCACCATCACCCCCTCCCCTCTCCCATCCCCTGCAATCCCAGGTGCCCATGACCTGAGATGCAGCCGCCACCATACCTCTTGCTACCCAGGCCAATTGTGAACCCCTCCACCCCCACCGATCATGTGCAGAGTGGCAGTGGCCACTTGTCCCTCCTTCACCGATCACATGCAGATGGCAGCACAATAGCCTCCCCCATGGAAAATGGCAGAGATCCCCCTCCTCACACAGACCCTACCCCACCTTGACCCAGCCCACCCACAGACCTCATCCCCTGGCACTTACTCCATTGGTCCCATCCCCATTGGGCCCACCCTGACATTGCCCAATGGACATTGCCCAGATTCCCGGTTGACATTGCCTAGGTGCCAAGCTGGTATTACCAAAGTGCCAGGGGGCAGTGTCAATCTGACACTACTGAAGAGCACATCCGCCCTGCCCTCAGCCACCTCAGGGGGCCTAAATTGTTCCTGCTTCCACCAGCGAGGCCAATACCACTGTTCACCGTTCATGAGGAGCAGATTTTTATTCCAATTCATTCCAATTGTTCAATTCAGAGTCCCAGCAAGTTGAGACATTCCTGATCCAAGCTGACAAGACGGGGCTCTCACCTCTCATCTTGGGTTTGATCTACATGATCCAAGCTGATTCAGACCCCACTTGGAGTGCTGTGTACAGTTCTGGTCGCCTCACTGTAGGAGGGATTGGGAGGGTGCGGAGGAGATTTGCAGCGATGTTGCCTGAAATGGGGGGGCATGCCTTGTGGGGATGGGTTGAGAGAGCTGGGTCTCTTCTCCCTGGAGAGACAAAGGTTGAGAGGCAATATGATGGAGATTTGTAAGATGTTGAGAGGAATAGTGAGTTCGCCTCTACCACCACTGACAGCAGCTGATTCCATTCACTCATCACCCTCTGAGTGAACAACTTACATAGAACATAGAACATAGAACATTACAGCACAGAACAGGCCCTTCGGCCTTCGATGTTGCACCGACCAATATAAAAAGCAATGCCCCTCCAAACTAAACCATTCCCTTCTCTTCCATATACTTATCAACTAACCTCTTAAACGCCACCAAACTTGGCGCATCTACAACTGCTGCAGGCAGGGCATTCCACTCCCGAACCACCCTTTGGGTAAAGAACCTACCTCTGATATCCGTCCTATAACTATCACCCCTTAATTTAAAGCTGTGTCCCCTCGTGCTAGCTTTCTCCATCCTAGGAAAAAGGCTATCACTGTCCACCCTATCTAAACCTCTAATCATCTTATATGTTTCGATCAGGTCCCCTCTTAGCCTCCTCCTTTCTAACGAAAACAACCTCAAATCCCTCAGCCTCTCCTCATAAGACCTGCCCTCCATACCAGGCAACATCCTGGTAAACCTCCTCTGTACCCTCTCCAATGCCTCCACATCTTTCTTATAATGTGGGGACCAGAACTGCACACAATACTCCAAGTGCGGCCGCACTAGAGTTTTGTACAGTTGCAACATGACGTTGCGGCTCCGAAATTCAATCCCCCTACCAATAAAAGCTAAGACTCCATATGCCTTCTTAACAACCTTATCGACTTGACTGCCTACTTTCAGGGATCTATGCACATATACACCAAGATCCCTCTGTTCATCAACACTATTAAGAATCCTACCATTAGCCCTATACTCTACACATTTATTATTCCTGCCAAAGTGCATTACCTCACACTTTTCCACATTAAACTCCATTTGCCACCTCTCGGCCCAGCTCTGCAACTTGTCCAAGTCTCTCTGCAAACTATAACACCCCTCTTCACTATCTACCACTCCACCGACTTTAGTGTCATCTGCAAATTTACTAATCCATCCTTCAATACCCTCATCCAGATCATTTATAAAAATTACAAACAGCAGGAGCCCCAAAACAGACCCCTGAGGTACACCACTTGTCACCGAACTCCATGATGAATATCTCCCATCAACCACCACCCTCTGTCTTCTATCTGCTAGCCAATTCCTAACCTAATTAGCTAAATCACCCTCTATCCCATACATCTGCGTTTACCCCTAACATCTCCTCTTTACTTGCCTCCCAGCACCTTAAACCTGTGTCCTCTCGTAGCAACCACCCCAGCCCTTTTGTGCTGTAGTGTTCTATGTTCTGTGTTCTATGTTCTTCCAAAGCTTGATCTCATTTGCATCTTAGCCAAAAGGTTGAGATGCTACTTTTAAAAATTGCTTCAAATGGAGTTAAAATGTAACCTAACGACTTTAATCAAGCACAGCATGTCGATACTACACTTGATCTTAGCCAAAAGGCTGAGAAGTAAGGAACAGGTATTTTTCTCACAAGAGAGAACCTCTCCCAGCGAGGTTGTAAAAGCAAGTGAGTCCACTGATTGAGCATTGGACTTGCTAGCCACATTAAAATGAGCTTTTAAGTAAATTTAAATAAATTAACCACTGCCCCACCCAGCGAATGGCTGACCACACTGGAAATACAGCTGCTGTAAAATCCCTACATTTGCGAAAACAGGCAGCGTTTGTGCTAGCCACTTTACACCCGATTTTCTCACTGTAAATGGGTGTAATGCAGTAGTAGAATCCTGCCCAGTGTGTGGGAAAGGGCCTGAATAAGATACCCTGTCAGAGAGAGTTGTTGCAGACTCACTGGACTGAATGGCCTTCTTCTGCACAGTAGGAATTCTATGAAGCAAAGTCCACAGAGGGAATGACTGTATTTTGCCACAATATACTATGCCCTAATGCAATTGCATTCTCAGAAATTTACCTGTTACAAATTCCCACAATTTTACAAATGGTCTGAATTACATTAAAAGGGGGCATTCATCTACAATTCATTAAAAATAGAATTTCTCTTCCTAATTAGTGAATGATTTTCCATTAATTTTATGGAACCATATCAAAATGTTTTTGCTATCTTTCCTTTCCCATTTATATCACTGAGTGAGTTTGACAGTAAATTGAACGCTTAATATGTACATGTCCGAGCTTACGTAGCATTCAGAAGCCATAATTAAATTTGACTGGAAAGTGTGAATGGTGCACACATAGCATTTAGCACAAAGTCTTCACCTTGACATTGATGGGCTAGTCAGGACTACTTCTCTGAATAATAGTGGTCAGCCTGTATCAGCTTGCAACAGGGAAAGTGTATCGCTAAACCTCAGCAGCAATTATAATTAAAGTTTAATTAATAGTTGCACAAGTAACATTACATTAACATTGCAATGAAGTTACTGTGAAAGTCCTCCTAGTCGCCACACTCCGGCACCTGTTTGGGTACAGGGAGGGATGGCCAATGCACCTAACCAGCATGTCTTTCAAACTGTGGAAGGAAACCAGAGCGCCCAGAGGAAACTCACACAGTCACGGAGAGAACATGCAGGTTCTGACCAAATGGTGACCCGAGCCGAGAATTGAACCTGGATCCCTGGCGCTGTGAGGCAGCAGTGCTAACCATTATGCCACCATGCCTTTTCTATCAGCTTTAAGAGAACTACCCCCCACCTCCACCCCCCATATGAGAGGGGGCGTTACAGCCATCAAGTGTTTTGCTGCCAAGATGCTTCCTCAGCAGGGATGCATCTGAAGTTACTCTTGCCATCAGATGGAACGATGTGAAGCAAATAGGGCATAAGCCCTTCTCAAGTAAGATTTAAGACATTTATCATCACCGACATTTCCAGTTTTTTCCTTATTGATTCTCTGCAGCTTGAGCTCAGAGGCATTTGCCAACAAATTGAGATTAAAACACCAGTCTCCAGCTAGGGAAAAAAAACACCTCTGAGATTCTGATCTCATTTATAGTTTAAATTTGCAATATAGTCAGAATTCGTGCAGAACTGATATGGTTTACACATATGCATTTATGAGCTGTGAGATCTTTGAATATGTATAGTAGCAAACCATTCAGATGTTAACCATTTCAAAAATTTTCAGGGATCATAACTGGAATAAAAGGAAGATACGGGACTGAACTTCAAGCTGTTGGAGTGGGCAGGTTTCCATGCTGGACACAGGTAAATAAGATCAGATGCTGACAGCATGTGGGGGAGTCGACAAGAATTGGCAGACTTAAAGCACAGTAGCACAGTGGTTAGCACTGCTGCCTCACAGCACCAGGGATCCAGGTTCGATTCCCTGTTTGGATCACTGTTTGTGTGGAATCTACGCATTCTCTGATCTCTGTGTGGGTTTCCTCCGGGTGCTCTAGTTTCCTCCCATAGTCCGAAAAATGTACTGGTTAGTTGCATTGGTCATGCTAAGTTCTCCCTCAGTGTACCTGAACAGGCACTAGAGTGTGGCGACTTGGGGATTTTCACAGTAACTTCATTGCAGTGTTAATGTAAGCCTACTTATGGCTAATAAATAAACATTTAACTCCAGCATATTGGTTTTGCACGTGGGCTGTTAATTACATCAGTTAAAATTGGATAAAGCTTGGATTTTGTTTCTAATTCTGAGCCATACAGGTGATCCGAGCTACCTGTAAGTCACCAGGTTGAACAAAATGAGAGGACATCAGCGATTCACAAGACTGTGCTACTGAAAGGCAAGGCTGCCTTTTAAATACCGAGATATGACAGCTACTTCCTTCCATGAGCACAAGGCTTTTGCTCACTGGATTTTATTTCTGAGAGTATGCTTTCACTACATTGGAGATGATTTCCAACAGTTTAGAGATCATCTCTAATCCTTCTGAGCATTTTCCTTTGAGCTGCACCTCCTTACTTTTGGTCTCCATAGCAACATAGGAGCTGCCTGGATGAAACAGTGCCCTCGTTTTGCCATGTCCTAAGGTTATGCAGCCACCATTTTTTGTCTATTTTTTACTTTGCCAGTTCTAGGCAAAGACTGCACAACAAAGCTACATAAAAACAATGGTGGCAGTGAAATCTATCCTGCATTTTACCACAAATAATTATCCCGACTGCAAAATGAGAATGAACAGGATAAATTCCCCCAGCCTTCATGATGTTTCAGAATTGGAGAGGATAACTTTTGACATGGTGTCCAATTTAATTTGTGCCTAACTAATTTGACTGCCTTAAAATTAGAAGATGCTCTATGTAAATTTTCACAGAAGCCTATGTATTGGAAGATCAGATGGAATAAAACTGTTTCTTGTGATAAAAGGTACTTGCCAATGATTTCAGAACAAAAACCATCCTCTTGTCAAACAATACATATAATTAGTAAACAATGCCAGCATCGCTGGCGTATGGTTTTCATGGCAACCATTGCTTTTAATGGAATTTGTAGTGTTTATATCCTAGTGGGTTCATGCATAAAGTTTGATTGTGATTGGAATAGTGGATCTGAATAGCAATACTAGCCTACCTTTATGAAGTATTTTCAGTGACAGTAAGCAATGTTAACAATGCACATCACATCGGGCTCAGTGCTCATTTACTCAAAAGCTGGATTTTTGTCTCATTATGGAGCTTGTATAAAAGGCATGGTGAAAGTCCTTTGTCCTGCTCAACCTGAAATCGTAGGTATATGGTGACCTACCAGCTTGCTAATAGCACAATGTTAAGGCTGCAAACAACCCTCACCAGCTTAGCACCACAACAAACAAGAAACTAGCCTCTTGATGCCTTTAAGGCTTCAATTATTTCTGTTCACTGTCTTGAGTTAATCTGCTAATATACTTCCAGTTTGTGCCAGTAGTAGGTACATGACAGGACTTGTTTTTGATGGGAAATAATTATTCTTATTCTTTCATAAAGACAGCCCACAAAAGGAAAGAAACCACCTATAAAATTCACCATAGGGAATTTTACCTATGAAAGTATACCTTCATCACGCCAACTGATAAAGTTGGAAACCTTTTGTTGCATTGTGAGTTCATCAACCAAAACTTACAACCTCCATCTTTCTTCAGTGAACCAAAAGAGAATACCTGTGTCCACAATCTTGCCAATTACATCTAGAAGAATTAGAGTTATAGTGACTTTCAAACACCTTTAAAGAAGAAGCCTTTTTGTTGTAATCATCCTTCCTGTGTTTTGCATAAATGAAGAGTGGGTGTTTTATTGCCGTTACATTTGTGTGTATTGGAACTAAACATTTCTCCTTTCTTTTGACCTAAACCATCAATAAAGCCTGGTTATTGCCTATTCTCAAAAGCATTCGGTGGGATAAAATACAAGACATGCTTCATCCCTTGAGTGCTATGTTTATTTAAGAAAATATGCCATGTTGCAATCAGCGGAGAGGTGGGGAAACATTATCCCACAACTCTCCCTTCTCTAACAAGATGTATATTCCTCTAAGCTTCGCATAAAGTTAGGCTGTAGGTAATATGCTCCAATATTCACTTCTATCTTTTTAGTCTTTAATTCTATGATTTCACAATTAACCCATAATGCTATGAAGTTTAAATATATAATTATTTAAATTCAAACATACTTTTAAGCTATTTTTCCATATCGTATTTTGTCAACATGGCAGTTAAAAATTAGCTATTATAAGAAATGAATATTCTTAATAAGTGCTTTGGTACACATATACTTTAAAAATATTGCAATTATGAATAGATTGATCTTAACGTTGGCAGATAAAGCACAACATAGCCAACTTGAGCAACATAATTATTAAAAGGGAAATGTTGTAAAATAATGAATTCTTAAACTTTTTTTAATGTAACCTGAAATAACTGGTTGGTATGATCTGAAAAATTAATATCTTGATCTGCAATCTTTTAGTCATATGAATAAAAGGATAAGGTAAAAATTATTAAGCTATAATTTTGCTTTCTATATATATTTGTTTAATTTATTAGAATTTCCAGCCAAGTTCCAGTAGACTTTTTTAAAATTTATTTGTTGGACATGGGCGTCACTAGTTGACCAACATTTATTGCCCATCCTTAGTTGCTGTTGAGAAGTTGCTGTTTTTGCCTTCATGAAACACTGGGTACAACTGACTGGCTCACTCACCCATTTCAGAGGACAATTGACAGTCAACTACATCACAATGGCTCTGGAGTCACAGGCCAGACCAGGTAAGGATGGCAGATTTCCTTCCTTAGTGAGATATTAGTGAGCTAGATGTGTTTTTCCAACAATTGGCAATGGTTTCATGGTCGGTTATCAATAGACATTTAATTCCAGATTTTTTTTTATTAAATTCAAATTCCGCCATCTGCTATGGTGGGACTCCAATCCAGGTGCACAGAACATTAGTTGAGTTTCTGGATTAATAGTTTAACAATAATACCACTAGGCCATCGTCTGAATTTTGTTTTTAAACAATCAGAATTTCTACATTTTGACACAGTGCTAACCTAATCTTAATAACTGGGATGTAAAGCTTGAAAACTATAAGAAATTGTTGAGTGCATTTTGATTCTTTTTTAATTGGTTGTTAAATAAATCTCAGGTGAGTATCTCAAGGTCAGCAAACAAGACAATAAATAAGTCACATCTTCTCAACATCAGCTTGAACTCATTTAGTGACTTCAATTATAGCAAAAGATCTAAAAAAACTTTGCAAAAAGATGAGAAAAATCACCAGACTACATATTTACCAAGAAACCTTGGCAATGTAAATGAAATGAAAGTTATTTGCACTGATTATGTGATTCACCTCACTTCCCAAATAAACATAGAAAGTAGAAGCAGCAGTAGACCATTCAGCACTTTGAGCCTGCTCTGCCATTCACTTTGATCATGGCTGATCATTGAATTCAATATCTTGATTCCCCTTTAATACATAATACCAAACTTATACTTTATAACACAGAATATATTTTCCTCTTTGGGTAGCACAATGGCACAGTGGTTAGCACTGTGGCCTCGCAGTGCCAGAGACTGGGGTTTTATTCAGCCTTGGTGTTAGTGTGGAGTTTTCACATTCTCCCCTTGTTTGCATGGGTTTCCTCTGAATGCTCCTGTTTCTTGCCACAGTCCAAAAATGTGCCGCTTAGGTGGATTGACCATGATAAATTGTTCCTTAGTGTCCCAAAATGTGTTGATTAGGTGGATTAGTCATTGTATATGTATGGGATCATAGGGATAGGGCAAAAGAGAGAACCTGGATAAGATGTTCTTTTGGAGCAACAGTGGTCATTCAATGGGCTGAATGGCCTCTTTCCACGCTGTAGAGATTTAATTCTATGGTTTTAATATTAATAACCATTTCTTTTTGAAGTGACTTGTTTTCACAGAAGCAGATTTTATTTGGAATTGAGAAGGAAAGAGCAACCAAATTAATACAACATTTTTTTCAAATTGATGACACCTGATTATCTTTGTTTCCTTATACTATTGAGAATCATAAGAAGATAGTAAGCCAGTGCTGGTGAAGGCTACATTCGTTCTTCAAAGCTACTCATGCCACTCATCAAAATCATGGCTGATCTTCTACTTCAACTTCACCTACCTGCACTCAACTTTTAATTCCCATTCATGTTGTTAGTGTACGCTTGAACTGGACTAGTTGATGGGCAACGCGACAGCTCAGTGACTATCACTGTGCTGTGCAGATACATGGATTTGGGCCTGTGTCTGTAGAAGTTTGTGCATTCTCCCCATGCTTGTGTGCATTTTCTCCGGATGCTCCGGTTTCCTCCCATACTCAAAAGATGTGCTCTTAGGCTGATTGGCAAAATAAATTCTCCCTAAATTGTCTCGCAAATTTGGTTCCAATGCAGATTTCTATAAACATAGACAGGGATCATGGGTAGAAGTGGAAACATCGAGGTGGCGGTGCGGGCTCGTTGGACCGAAGGGCCTGTTTCCCATGCTGTTTTGTTTTTTGTTTTTTTTGGAATATATTCATGATGGAATCAGCTATCGTCGGAGGTTATTGAGGCAAATTCGCTGGGGTCTTTTAAAAGACTTCTGGATGAGTATATGGAAAAGAATAGGATAGGGGGTTATAGATAGGTCTGTGGATTGGTAGATGTGATCGGCGCAACTCGTGGGCCGAAGGGCCTGTTTGTTCTATGTTCTATGTTCTATGATGTGGTGATGTCAGTGTTGGACTGGGGTAAACATAGTAAGAAGTCTCACATCACGAGCTTAAAGTCCAACAGGTTTATTTAGTAGCAAAAGTGTGTTTGCTACCAAATAAACCTGTTGAAATTTAACCTGGTGTCATGAGACTTCTTATTGGAATATATTCAACAACTAAGCACCCTCATCTTAGTCTTAAATGGGTGAGTCCTTATTATGAGATTGCAAGAGGCTCCTCAGTGGGGGAAGATATTATTTAAGAAGAAAGGCCCCATAAGAATTTTATACATTTCAATTTACTGACCTCTCATTCCTTTAAATTCCAGGGATTATAGGTCAGGCCTATTTAATCTCTCAATATTGGACAAGCCCTCGTTCTAGCAACCAGCCTAATGAACCTTCATTGCACTTCTTTTGGAGCAAGTCTGTCCTTCTTGGATAAAGAGGTCAAAACTGCATACATTGTTCTTGGCATGGCTTCACCAATATGAAAGTAAAATAATGTGGATACTGGAAATCTGAAATAAGAACAGAAAATGCTGTGAAAACTCAGCAGATCCAGAGTAGCTGTGCGGAGAGAAACAGAGTTAATGAGCAGGACTTTCTGCGCACCCCAATATGTGTTTCATGGCAGTGGAGATAGCAGGCCATTGGCTAGCCGCGGGATATTTTGGTCATAGTGTTGTCATTGGGGTTTCCTATTGAATGCACCCCATATTGTCGGGAAATCCACAGCAGGAATGCATTATCAGCAGGACCGAAAGATCTTGCCATCGTGAACAGCCGAAAGATTCCGCTGAACGTTTCGAGTTGAATTTGATGATTCTTCAGAACTGGCTTCATCAATGTCCTGTTAGAACAGAGGTAAGAAGAAATTTCTTCACCTAGACGTTGGTGAAAATATGCAATTCACTGACACAGACAGCAAGTAGTTGACACATTAAATATAGCTCTTGGAGCTAAAGGAGTCAAGGGATTGAAGGAAAGGGGGGGACCAGAATACTCAATTTGGTAAGGTTTGTTTGGGATGTGTAGAAATCATTTCATTCTGCATGTAAACACATCAACAGAAAAAAAAGAAAAATACTGGATCGTAGAATTCAGTGCAGAAAGAGGCCTTTTGACCTATTGAACCTGCACTAATCAAAATCCCACCCAGGCCTATCCCATAACCCCATGTATTTATCCTGCTAGACATCTGACAGTAAGGGGCAATTTATAATGGACAGTCAACCTAATCCGTACATCCTAGGAATATGGGAGGAAACTGGAGCCCCCTCACAGAAAGTGCAAACTCTAGGCAGACAATAACCCAAGGTTGGTCCCTGATGCTGTGAGGTACCAGAGCTAACCACTGTGCTACTCAAATGATGAATCATTTCAAAGAACAATTACATATGCTATGACTGTAATTAGAAGGGTGGAGGGACAGTGTTCTGAAAGTAAGTGGCTCACAATACTTTTAATCAGATCATTGATTACATCTCAGAATTACATAAAACAATGGCAGAAAACATGTTTTAAAATGATATAACCTTTTTGTTTTAAAAGTGACTGCCATTATTAAGGATACAATTCCTATTATTATCAGAAGTGAGTCTGATTAGTATGGAGTATATATTTCACTTGGAATCTTTCTAGTCAACATAGAATCCTACAGTGCAGAAGGAGGCCATTCGGCCCATCCATTCTGCATCGACCACAATCCCACCCAAGCCCCATCCTCATAAACCCTATCAAATCCTCCTGAAGGGACAATTTAGCATGGCCAATCCATTTAACCCACACATCTTTGGACTGTGGGAGGAAACCAGAGGCCCCTGGAGGAGACCCACGCAGACATGGAGAATGTGCAAACTTCACACAGACTGTGACCGAAGCCAGGAATCGAAGCTGGGTCCCTGGTGCTATGAGGCAGCAGTGAAGCCACTGTGCTCTGTAAATTGACTCAGATTTTAAATTTACCCCAAAAGCTTATGATAAAAATTATCAAAACTGTTTGCTTTTCATTTCTATTGAAATCAATTGAAATTGAGATCAGGCAATTTTTACATGGGGTCCCAATTTGTGATACCAGTTTTACAATTAGCAAGAAGTTAAAAACCTCCCTATTGAGTCAAAGAGTGGAAATTATGTCCCTCTCTTAAAATGCCATTGAAATAAATCAGGCCGGCATCCTTTCACCAGATTCTTTTTTTACAAGATCTATGGTAGTTCATAAGTGTGACAGGCTCTGTGTCAGCATGTGGAGTGCCAGGAGACTTGACACTCCTAGTTATGTATACAGAAAAGACCCCCTGATTGGGCAGGCAATAATAGGCTCAATCAGGAAGCTCATTTTCCAAGAGGCCAACTTCAAGGGCCTCATTGAAATCATTACAGCTGTAATCCCAATAAAAAAGGCTCTTTGTCGTTTATGCTGTTATTACATATATTACTTCTTTGCCTCTGATTTAAAACATTTCAGGTTATGGATTATCCGGACAGCATTCACTTCAGTGCAACATTTCAATTCAAGATTAACATTACAGTGTTGACAAATACATTTAAATCCAAATTCTGTTTTAATTATCTTATAATGCAATGCATTGAAGTGCAAAATGAACCTAATGTAACCTGTAGACATGGGTAGCTCTGGTATATGTTTTAATCTGACATGATACTAAATATACAAGGTTCATTTCCTGCAGTTTTAAAGACTATTTCTCCAAATCTTTGTGGCAAGTACGAGAGAATTCTAATGATTTCCAGCTAAAATGAGCTCTGCATCTTGTATTGATTTATGTATTTGGTTACTCAAAGGCATTATTGATTAAAAAACACATTTTGAAATAATTTTGGGAAGCACATTTCCATCCTTCCGATTGATTCGATAATGGAAATTACTCTGTATTTTTGGTGTAATGAATCCAGTTTCATTTGAAAGTAGAGTCTCAATGAATGAAAAATAATGATAGCATCCTTCAAACAAATGCTTGTTTTTTCATTCTGTATTAAGTGAGACATGGTAATAGCTACTCAGGTTACCTCGCAAATACGAAGAAGAAATTGATGTGTAGTTAATCAAGCCTGGATTTCTCCACCACCAACTACACCACCCTCCCCCCACCCCCCACCACAACCCAACTGCACAGTGCCTAGTATAGTTATCAACTACATAAGTGAGCTGGTTTACATTTTGAGCTGTTTCAAAGTCATATCGATTTTTGACTGAGAACTACAATCTTTTTTCCTCTGAGCTTATTAGGGAGGCAGGAAAGTTAATGTCTAATTTCCACTGCATAAAAGATGGATTGCAAAATTTCTGTGAATTAGATATGCAAAACATTTTTCATCAACATGCTTTTAGACTTCAATTGAAAAAAGATGTTATGAAGGGAGGTGATGGTCAAGTGATATTATCACTGGACTGTTGACCCAGAAACTCGGATAATGTTCTGGGGGCAGCACAGTGGCACTGTGGTTGACGCTGCTGCTTCACAGCACCAGGGAACTAGGTTCAATTCCTGACTCGGGTCACTGTGTGGGTTCCCTCCAGGTGCTCCAGTTTCTCCCACAGTCTGAAGACGTGCAGATTAGTTGAATTGACCATGCTAAAATTCTCTCTCAGTGTACCCTGAATGTGGCAACTAGGGGATTTTCAGTTACTTCATTGCAGCCTGAATGTAAGCCTACTTTTGACGAATAAATAAACTTTATTTTGAATCCCAATTCAGTAGATGGCGGAATTTAAGTTCAATAAAGATATCTGGAATTAAGAATCTGCTGGTCATGATGAAACCATTGTCGATTGTCAGAAAATCCCATCTAGTGCACTGACATCCTTCAGGGAAAGAAGTCTGCCACCCTGACCTGGTCTGGCATACATGTGACTCCAAAGCCAAAGTGGTTGACTCTCACCTGCCCTCTGAAATAGCCTAACAAACCATTCAGTTCATGGACAATTAGGGATGGGTAATGAACGCTTACCAGATAGTGACGTCCATGTCCCATGAATTAATTAAAAAAATACCCTTGGTGAAAAGGGACGACAAGGAGTGACACCAGGTTGGAGTTTGGAATGTGATATAAGGTTACCCTATCACTGGCCTCACTTTCCCTTTATGTAATCTACAGTAAGCTACAATTAGTGCAACCATTTTAAATGTAATTATTACCATTTCAGTTCTACTAGAGACTTGCTTATTCTGCCAGCTCTTTACTAAGTTAATTTATCTTAATTCAGATGGAGAGGCAGGGTTAATCCAGAGGCCCAGGCCACTGCTTTGGAGACATGGTTCCAATCCCACCACGGTTGCTGGTAAAATTTAAATTCAATTAAAGAATTTGTTTTATAAGAAACCACATAGTGACCATTGTCATTGCTATAAATATCCATTTGATTCAATAAGGCCCTTTAAGAAAGGAAATGTGCTTTTCTTATATAGTCTAGCCCATATGTGACTCCAGACCCCCAGCAATGTGGTTGACCTTAAAATGCCCTCTGACATGGCCTAGCAAGATGTTCAGTTGTATCAAAGTCTAGAAAAAATGAAACCAGATGGATCACCCCGCATTGACCTAGCACCAGAAAAAAACAATGGCCCTGATGACCCTGCAAAGTCTGGCTTAGTCACACTGGGGTTTGTAACATAATTTGGGAGAGATGTCCCACAAGCAGTTGAGTAATAAAGTGACATAGTCATACTAACTGAATAATACCTAATGATGATCCAGACACCAGCAACAGCATCACATCTAGGAACAGCAAAGAACAAAGAACAGTATAGCATATGAACAGGCCCTTTGTCTCTTCAAGCTTTCACCAATCATGATGTCTGCCTAAACCAAAGCCATATGTACTTTTGGAGTCTATATGCTTCCATTCCCATCTTATTCATGTATTTGTCTAGTTGCCCCTTAAACGCTGCTATTGTACCTTCTCCCACCACCTCCCCTGGGCAGCACATTCCAGACATTCACCACCCTCTGTGTAAAAACCTTGCCTTGCACATCTCCTCTAAACTTTTCCCCATGCACCTTAAACCTATGTCCCCTAGTACTTGACTTTTCTACCCTAGGAAAGAGTACCTGGCTATCCACTCTGTCCAAATCATTCATAATCTTGTAAACCTCTATCAGATCACCCCTCAACCTCCGACATTCTAGTGAGAACAAACCAAGTTTATTCTACCTCTCTTCATAGTTTATATCCTCCAGGCCAGGCAACATCCTGGTAAACCTCTTCTACTCCCTCTCCAAAGCATCCACATCCTTCTGGCAGTATGGCAACCAGAATTGTACACAAATTCTAAAAGAGGTCTAACCAAGGTTCTGTATAACAGCAGTATGATCTGCCAATTTTTATACTCAATGCTCTGACTGATGAAGGCAACAAGAAGTAATAGCACAGTGGTTTATAGTTGGGATGGAGTTGCTTCGGAGTCCTCAACATCAGCTCTTGACCCCATGAAGTCAGATGGCATCAGGCCAAATGTGGATCAGGAAACCTCAGGCTGACTATCAACTGCCACACCCTGATCTGATACGTCATATTCCTCCATGTTGAATGCTACTTGGCAGATGCATTGAGGGTGGCAAGTCCATGAAGTGTTGTCTGGTTGTGGTCTTCAATGAGCTTCGGCAAGAGTGGCTAAATAGCATATTACTGAGCAAGTTGGTCAGGTCTGAAAAAGCATAGCTGTTAGACTAGGTCAGTGACAGATGGGGGGGAAAGCAAATTACCAGTCACACAATTTATCAGTCAATGGCTCCTTCTCTGACCAAGACTGCAAAAAACTACAAAGGGTTGTGAACGTAGTCTAGTCCATCACACAAACCAGCCTCCCATCCATTGACATTGTCTACACTTCCTGCTGCCTTGGAATAATCAAGAATCCCACGATCCCCAGATATAATCTCTTTCACCTCCTCCTGGAATGACAACTTAAAAATTGAAACATTTGCTTCATCAAAGTAGGTCAGCAAGCACAGAGCGATTGGACAGAGTAGGTAGAAAGAAACTGTCCTTGGTTATAAAAGGATCAAGAAACAGAGAGCACAGATTTAAAGTGATTTGCAAAAGAAGAAAATAGGAGATGAGAAAATACTTTTCACACTGCGAGTGGTTGCAGCCTGGAATGCAGTGTCTAGGAATATGGCAGAGGAAGCTTCAGAGATATTCAGGAGGGTATTGGATGATTACTTGAATAGAAACAATATACAGGAATACGGGAAAAGACAAAAGAATGGCACTAAGTCATAAATCTCACTTGGAAGGCCAGTGCAGATATGATGCACGAAATGGACTCTTTCTGCACTTTAACAGTTCCGTAATTCTGTAATTTATCAGCAAGTGAGCTGCTGCAGAGATAGATATGGGCAATGGAATGCAATTAGAAGTAAGTGGCCTTAGCAATTAAGTAGATGTGTGTTGGGAAACTCTCCGTGGGGTCAAATATATCACCATGGTTTACCACGGAAACATTTTGAAGGAGGCATAATGTTAAGTTAAGAATTAGCTTTGGTCAGTAGTTATTGTGGAACCAGTTAATAAGTAGTACTTTGTAGTACGCTGTTTTAGTCATTGGTTTAATAAATGATAATGCTGGATTGACTTACCAGTTTCAATTAAATGAGATCTCTTCTACTGAACCTGTTTCAAACATATTGATGCAAAATTGAAATAAAGCCACAAGATGCTGGACAAACTCTGGCAATATCTGTGGAAAGTGGAACACAGAGTTAAAGTTTCACATTGATCAAAAGGCCACTTGAAAATTCCAAGGCAGGATTTTCCAGGTGCGCTTACCCTAAGGCCAGAAATTTCTGTCGGAGGTCAAAGAACCTTTGTATGGTCCATACAAAGATTTCCATGGAAATTTCCGAGAGAGAATTCTGCATGCAGTGTTATCTGTTTTTGCTACACAACATTGGACCAGGCTGTCACATTCTACAGCACATTCTGCACAGCTGGCCATCAGGAAGGGTATCAGCCATGGTGTACAAGTCATGATGTGGAGATGTCAGCATTGGACTGGAGGCTAAGGTGCAACTAGATAGATGTTGCAAGATTATGAGTGACATGGACAGAATGGATAGTCAGATGTTCTTTCTTAGCTACTCACCTGATAAAGGGGCAGCATTCTGAAAGCTCACACTACCAAATAAACCTGTTGGATTTTAGCCTGGTGTTGTGAGATTTCTTTTGATGTACAACAAAATGCCTCACAGCTATCCTCATAGAATCCATACAATGCAAAAGGAGGCTTTTCAATGCATCAAGTCTGTGCTGACTCTCTGACAGAGCACCTATCCCCAAAACCCCACATACTTACCCCACTAATCCTCCTAATGTACACATCTTAGAACACTAAAAAGCTATTTAGCATGGCCAATCCACCTAACCCGCACATCTTTAGACTGTGGGAGGAAACCAGACAGCCAGAGAAAACCCATGCAGGCACGCAGGGAGAATGTGTAAACTCCACACAGTCACCTATGACTGGAATCAAACCCAGGTCCCTGCAGCTCTGAGGCAGGGGTGCTAACCACTGCATCCACTTTCCAAGCCACGAGACAGGGATTTTGCCCCTGCACCATTCTGCGACTTGCTCACAAACTTAATTTATTCCCTTCACGTCAGCTTTTCTTGAACCCAGATTTTGTCCCACTTTTAACTCACTGCAACTGCTGGATAGCCTGTCAAATATTTAAATACTATTATTGAAAAGTTCAAGCAAATAATGTTTCCATTTGCAACCATTTGCTTTTAAATGGCTACTTCACTTTAAACTGAGCTACTAACGATTCTTTCAAAATTCAAGTGTAAATCAAAAACAGCGACATGCATTTATATTGCATCTTTAAAATCATACTGTAAAATGTCTCAAAGCACTTTGCAGAAGTGACAGAAATTGACAATGAGTCAAAGACAAGGCAGCATGGATTTTCTTAATGGCAAATTGTATTTGAAAATATAATAGAGTTTTTTGAAAAAGTGACTAGAAATATTAAATGTATTGGATTTTCAGAAGCTTCTCAATAATATGTCTCAAAGCAGTAGCTGGATCGAAATTTGCACAGAAAGGATTGGGCAGACAAATGGCAAGTAACAAACCCACAACACAAGTGCCAGGCAATAACTATGCACAAGAGAGAGTCTAATCATCACCACTTGACATTCAATAGCATTACCATTGCTGAATCCCTCACTGTCAACACCTTGAGCATTATCATTGACCAGAAAATGAAATGCACTATCCATATAAACATGTGGCTACAAGAGCAGATCAGGGGCTAGGAAGTTTGCTATGAGTGATTCACCTCTTGGCTTCCCAAAGCCTGTCTGTCATCTAAAAGGCACAAGTCAGGGGTATGATGGAATATTCTCCCCTTTTGCTGAATGAGCGTAGTTCCAACAACACTCAAGAAGCTTGACAACATCCATGACAAAGCAATCCTTTTGATTGCCACCCCTTCCATAAACATTCACTCCCCTCACCACTGCCAAACAGTGGCAGCAATGTGTGCCATCTACAAGATGCACTGCAGGAATTCACTAAGATTCCTTAGACAGCATCTTCCAAACCTATGACCATTACCATTTACAAGACAAGGGCAGCAGACACATGGGAACACCACCTTCAAGCCAAGCACTCCTGACTTGGACCTATATCGCTGTTTCTTTATTGTCACTGGTTCAAAACCCTGTAACTCCCTTCCTAACAGCAATGTGGATATACCTACACCACATAAACTGCAGAGACTTAAGTCAGCAGCTCACCATCACCTTCTCAAGGGCAATTAGGAATGAGCATTAAATGACAATGTTACCAATATTCCAAAAATTAATTTTAAAGTGTTTCAAGTTAAAAGGAGATTACTCAGATTGTAAATGGGTTAAAATTTGCATGCCATAGGATCAGTGGTGGTCTAACTTTCAAATTTATAATGTGCAGAGCTCCAGAACTGTCAAACTCCAATGTGAATAGCAACCCTCCCTCTCCCCAGTTCTGGGTTTTTAGTGATATTCACGACTGGGACCTCCGCAGTGCACCGAGTGTGGAGATTCAGGTGAGAAGCTGAACTGACAAAACAGTCGGGATTTAGAACAATTTTCCCGCCAATTCAGCCAATTTCCCTGCATTTCAATAACACCTTTCAGGATCTCAGGATATCTTAAGGCATTTCACAACAAAAAAAGTACTTTTGAAATGAAGTTGGTGTAGCAGTATAACAATACATATTAAACAATGAATGCAGAGCAGGGTCTCACAAACAGCAACAACATTAGAAAATGTTTCTCTGATTTGATGATGTTGGGTGAGGAATAAATATTGATACGGACAAGTGTCCTGCTTTTCTCAAATAATTAAAGTCACATGATCTTTTATGAAGGAGTATGAAAAGTGTACGAAAAAGGGAAGGTAGGGTCTTGGTTAATGCCTCAGCTGAAAGATGGCACACTTCAATATTATACTGAAGGCCCAGCTAGGATAATTCTTGTCTCTGAAACTGGACTTGAATGCATAATCTTCTGACTCAGATTGTTAGTACTGAGCCAAAGCTGGCATTAAGTAACAAAAGGCCATTTCAACTGATTGGTTCATCAATTTTCAAGTGCCACTAAGAGGTAAGGAACATACCTTTTCATCCATGACATTATCCTACAGGTGCTTTGGTCCGCCTTGTTGTCTAACGAGGGGCATACAAGCGATGGGTCGTGAGAGGGCTGCTCTTGGATTTTTTTTCGAGAGTATCCTAGTGCTTCACGCCGTTAGTGTACGCTTGACCTGGACCATTTGATGGGCAACACGACAGCTCAGTGACTATCACTGTGCTGTGCAGATACATGGATTTGAGCCTGTGTCTGTGGGAGTTTGCGCATTCTCCCCGTGCTTGCGTGGGTTTTCTCCGAGTGCTCCGGTTTCCTCCCACATCCCAAAGATGTGCTCTTAGGCTAACTGGCAAAACAAATTCTCCCTAAATTGTCTCAAATTTGGTTTTTATTCCATAGATCTATAAACATAGACAGGGATCACGGGTAGAGGTGGGAACGTTGGGGTGGCGGCGCGGGCTCGTTGGGCCGAAGGGCCTGTTTCCCGTGCCGTTTGTTCTTTGTTCTTTATTGGCAACTTATCCTTCTCTCACTCCCAATGTCATTGACATTCCTATCCAGACTTTAGCTCTCTCAAAAGTCAACTTCTCCAAAACCCTCTTCAGTAGCTTGCTGAGTTCTGTCTATACAAACTCCAACTAATCCAAATCTCTGCCATGCCATCTGGCAAATGGAGTTTAATGTGGAAAAGTGTGAGGTAATTCACTTTGGCAGGAATAACAAATGTATAGAGTATAGGGCTAATGGTAGGACTCTTAATAGTGTTGATAAACAGAGGGATCTTGGTGTATATGTGCATAGATCCCTGAAAGTTGGCAATCAAGTCAATAAGGTTGTTAAGAAGGCATATGGAGTCTTAGCTTTTATTAGTAGGGGAATTGAATTTCGGAGCCGCAACGTCATGTTGCAACTGTACAAAACTCTAGTGCGGCCGCACTTGGAGTATTGTGTGCAGTTCTGGTCCCCGCATTATAAGAAAGATGTGGAGGCATTGGAGAGGGTACAGAGGAGGTTTACCAGGATGTTGCCTGGTATGGAGGGCAGGTCTTATGAAGAGAGGCTGAGGGATTTGAGGTTGTTTTCGTTAGAAAGGAGGCGGCTAAGAGGGGACCTAATCGAAACATATAAGATGATTAGAGGTTTAAATAGGGTGGACAGTGATAGCCTTTTTCCTAGGATGGAGAAAGCTAGCACGAGGGGACATAGCTTTAAATTAAGTGGTGGTAGTTATAGGATGGATATCAGAGGTAGGTTCTTTACGCAGAGGGTGGTTAGGGTATGGAATGCCCTGCCTGCGGCAGTTGTAGATGCGCCAAGTTTGGTGGCGTTTAAGAGGTCAGTAGATAAGTTTATGGACGAAAAGGGAATGGTTTAGTTTGGAAGGTCATTGTTTTTTCCTAATTGGTTGGCGCAACATTGAAGGCTGAAGGGCCTGTTCTGCGCTGTAATGTTCTATGTTCTATCTGTATTGTGCTATTCACTAAGTCCTACTTGCCTATCACCCTTGCTCTTGTTAACTTATAATAACTCGTTGTCCTTCAACTCACACTATTTAAAGTCCTTGCCTTGTATTCATCTATTCACGTATTTGACCTACTCTACGCTTTGTTGTTCAATGTCTCAATTATGGCCTTCTGAATCAGGCTTTCAACAGATTTTCCTTTTCCCTTACTACCACACACCACTATCACCATCCATTTCCCTCAGCCCAGGTAACATACTTTCCATTATCTAGATTCTGCCAATTTAAGTTTTCACCTTAAATCTCTTTACCTTGTTATTCCCCACTGCATTTTTAAAACCCCTTTCACAAGTCTTTCTGACTGTGTACTTGATGACACTTCCTAATTCTGCTGCTACTTCTCTGCTATATAAATGCCTTTGGGGCATGATATTACATTAAGGCCATTGTGTTGCTGGGGAAGTAAATGTCTTCCATCAAGACAGAATTAATAAAGCACAATAGACATCAATTGTAATAAAGGAAAAACTTTGATAGTTTCATGGAACATTATAAAACTTAAGCGACAACACAGAATGATAAAAACAGAGCCTTAGGTCTTGAACAGTAATGACTAAAGAGTATACTGATCTTCTTAATTCCATTTACTGGGTGAAACTGAAAAAGGAGCATGATCTGTAGTTTTCTTGCATTTATTTCTCAAGAATTAGCCCTGAAACAACTGTGTGGGGTAACTAGAACATCTCGTCACTTTTTACTGAAAGCTGTAACATAAAGCAATACAATATCTTCATCTCTGTCAAATGATGATACTGACAATCAAATGAAATCAAGCATTAATAACTGTAATAAGTCTTCAGAGGCAGAATTCCCTTCATCAAAATCCCTTTATTTACAATTCTAACAGCAGTATACAGAGTGCTATTAGTTAGCAGTCTATCTTCAGGAGTGCCAGAGGAACTGACACACCCAGTTAAATACAAAGAAAAGACTCCTTGATTAACTTCAATGGCTTGATTGAACTTATTACAATAATCAGTCACAACCCACTTGCATCACTGTTGTTCCAAGTACTCAGAATCAGAAGCAATGGGGAGCACTGGTCAGTACTAGGAACTTAATGGGAAAACAAAGGGTTAGATTTTAACTCATTCAAAATCCACCCATGTTGTATACAGTTAGAATAGTGCTCTTTAAAGCCTCAACTGTAATGTTATCTCTTCCCCTTTTACAACAATCCTAATTGTTCTCTTCCCTTCTTCCATATGGATACTCTAACTGCTGTTTGCTGGCAGAATGAGCTATACTCTGGATGGCTAAATGACTAGAAAGAGAAAAGCAGATATCCAGGATGTGTTGGCAGAACACATTTATCTTCAGGCCATGGGAGCTAACAGATCCCGGGGTTCTCTATTTCAGACAAAGAATTTATCAGCAATTTTTTTGTCATTTCAATCACTCTTGTACTTATGCTATTTCAATTTGGGAGTAGATTTTCTCTCATTTTGCTGGACTTACATTTTTTTAACTAATTTGAATTTCTCATGAAGTTAACTTGATTGCAACTGCCATGTATATCTTGCCACAAAAAATTATTGTATTAATTAATTTAAATGCAACCCCACCTCCAATGAACAGCACTCTACCCATTTCAGTCTTTTGTGTATCTCTGATTTTAAGCACCACACTATTGTGGCTGTTATATATTCAATAGATTGTTATATATTTTATTAATTTCAGCACTATACAGAGATAATTCCAATTGTAAAACTAAATACTTTATTTACAGAAGTTTAAAACATCCCAGAACTTACAGAATTACAACACACAAGCACATAATTTTCCTGTCCTGCCCGCCATGGAAATCATAGCGGCTGGTGGGACAGGACAGACCATATAAAGTTCTGTTGATCTCAGGCAGGATTTTCCGGGTTTGGGTAAGAGCAGCCAGAAAATCCAGCCCAAAGACTTTGAATGGAGTTTTGGATCATTTCTGCAATGTTCTCAGGTTATTTTATCTCTCTGGATCAACTAACGATCAAACAAGTACATAACAATCAGTTACCACACTGGCATAATCAAACATAGTTGAAACAAACCTTTGAACACTGCTGTGGTCATGTCTTTAGCTGCCTGGACTTTAAGCTTTAAAATTCTCTCTTTAAAACTTTCTGCTTCTCCTCTACCATTTATGTTTTAATGTGTTCCTTAAAGCCTATCTCTTTCACCTAACTTTTAGTTATAGAATCATAGAAACCCTACAGTGTAGAAAGAGGCCACTTGGACTATTGAGTCTGTACCGTCCACAATCCTAATCAGGCCCTATTCCCATATCCCTACATGTTTATCCACTAATCCCTCTGACCTATGCATCTCAGGACACTGAGGGGCAATTTTAGCACAGCCAAACAACCTAACCCACACATCTTTGAACTGTGGGAGGAAACTGGAACATGCGGAGGAAACCCACACAGACACAGGGAGAATGTACAAACTCCACACAGACAGTGATCCAAGCAGGGAATCAAGCCCACGTCCCTGGAGCTGTGAAGCAGCAGTGCTAACCAGTGTGCTACCACGCTACACTCTTCTAATCTCTTCTAGTCTCTCATTATGTGGGTCATTGGCTAAATTTTGTTTGATAATACTCCTGTGAAGTTTTACAATGTTAAAATAGCTGTATCAATACAAGTCATTGATGTTGTTATTAAATTAGATGAAAGAAGAAATTAACATGAATATATTAAGAGTCCATAAATGGAAGCTAAAACATAGAAAAAGTGCTTTCAGTCTAGCCCGTCCTCGTCGGCATCTTCACTTTACTTGAACAAATAGTTCTAAGCACTTTTGCCCATCGTATTCCCTTATCTAACCAGCCTCTTCTCTCTGATCTACCTCTCCAAATGCTGCAGCAGTTTCTGCTTCAAACCTTAATCCTCAAAGACTGGGTGGCACAGTTGTAGGCAATGCTGCCTCACAGTGCCAGAGACTCAAGTTCAATTCCAGACTTGGGTCACTGTCTGTGAGGAGTCTGTCCTTCTCCCCATATCAACATGGGTTTTTTCTGAATGCTCTGGTTTCCTACACAGTCTGAAAGACGTTAGATTGGTTAGATGCATTGGCCATGCTAAATTCTCGCTCAGTTTACTTGAACAGATGCTGGAATGTGGTGACAAGGAGATTTTCACAGTAACTTCATTGCTGTATTAATATAAGCCTACCTGTGACACTAATAAATGAAGTTTAAGAATTCCTCGACCTCACAACTTTCTATAGAAAGAAATTTCTCCTATTGTCTGTTACAAGTTTCTTACATTTATTGTTGTATCTAAAGCCCTTCATTCTTAGCACATAAAATACTGGAAACAGTCTGCTTTTACCTACCCTACTCTAACCTTTGATAAATTTCATTTTATCTTGTAATCTATGCTGTATCATTGAAAAAAATCAATCTTTACATTTTCCTTTATACCATGCAGGATTCTAGTAAATGTTTATTCTAGCCCTCCTTGAAGTCTAAGTAATCTTCCAAAATTCTAGAGCCCACTGCATACAGCATTCTATGTGAAGTCCTTTAAGGAATTATAGACTTCTCATTATCCGTTGATTTTTATATCCCATATAGTATCCATGCATTATATAATTTATAGTAAATTCCAGGCCAGAAACAATAGCCCAAACCTTCCGATATCAATACCATCGTTAAGACACACACATACTTTGTGAAATAATTGCTTGGAATCTCTAGTGGGGCAATTTCCCAGGACAATTATCTCTGTCTCTACAATGCTGAGCTCAGTGGCAGAGGCTTGGGCATGAAGCATACTTGCATAATTACCCTGGAATCATCACGTTGGTTAAAACCTGGTCTAACTTAGCGATTAGCCAGCATAACTGAACTGAGCATCGCAACTAACATCTTCCCATCTTGTCATCTCACTGTGACCTGATCTGACTCCCCCTGACCTGACTCGACTGCTCACTCAGCCATTCACTCATCCACTCACCCACTCACTAATGCAACCAGTTAACCATCCACTCACCCACCAACTCACTCACCCACTCACTCATGCAACCACTCATCCATTAATTCCCCCACTCACCCACTAAAAAGCTTGAACCCTTTGATAACTTACTGAATACAGCAGCTAATGTGGTAAATTGAGGGCATGTCCCCTCTTTGTACACTTGTCAGTCTTCAGCAGAGATGGCTATGCTGACTCATTGTTGCAACAGCCAGGATTAGAAGTCTGACCTGATAACAAACTGGTGGGCTTGCAGAAATCTTTGTGGGCTGCATCAATGCATACACCATCGACAAGGACTATAGGTTATGTTATGAGCCAGCTACTCCAGAATAATAAATGTCTTTCCAACCTTCACAATATCTATAGCAGCAAGCTGCAAGCAAATTTATTACACAAACCACCAATTTCTTATGCGACTCAAACGCTACTTAAAATCTGTTTTGATACCTTCCAGGCAAATAAATGAAGGACTAACTGTAATTTCCAGTGAAAAGCTTGATTGAGACGACAAGCAAAGACAGCACGACTCTCCAATAACCTGAGCGTAATGTTGCATTGAGAACCTGTGATGGTCACAATGGGCTAGCGATTACTCTAAGCATTGCAGTTTATTGATCAACGTTAAAGTTAACAAATTGTGCCAAAACCCTAATAGAGTTGATTTGTTTTGTCCAACATCATGGCCTTTTTCTTCACTTTCCACATGAAGGGAAAAGAAGGAAACAAAGACCTCAGGAGAAATTGTCTGTATGTAATGAATTGCATGTATTAAAGTTCATATTGTGTTGCAGTCATTGATTGAAAAACATCAGCAGAACAAAACATTTTATGAGGAAATATAGTAATGAAAAACATAAAGTATTAACGGCTGTGTCTGATTTTTTTACACGCAAAATTCATTTTACATTACATTTCATCAAATAACCTTTGTGCCATCTGTCTTTTTTTAACTCTGGGATACAATACACACAATTGTCGATGTACCTGGGCTGAAAATCTGGCCCATGGCTGGAATTACCCGGTTCCACTGCTGTGAATAAAGATTTGGCTGAGCTCACAATCCTCCATTCTCACTGACAGCAAAAGCAAGGCGTGTGATACCAGAGAATTCCAACCATTGGTCTCTGATTTGAAAGGTGATTGCAGGTCACAGTGAATAAGGATAATTTTCTGCTTCTTGTAATCTGCTGCACAGTGGCACAATGGTTAGCACTGCTGCCTCACAGCATAAGGGACCCAAGTTTGATTCTGGGCTTGGGTCATTGTCTGTGCAGAGTCTGCACATACTCCTGGTGATTTGTCTGGGTTTCTTTCAGGTGCTCTGGTTTCCTCTCACAGTCCAAAAGACATGCTGGTTAGATGCATTGACCATGCTAAATTCTTCCTCTGTGTACCTAAACGGGGGTCGATGTGTGGTGAGTAGGGAATTTTCATTGTAACTTCATTGCAGTGTTAATGTAATCCTACTTATGACAGTAATGATTAAACTTTAATCAAAATCATAAATGTGTATATAAAGAATGTGATTATGATTCTACCAATAAAAAACAGATGGAATATTCTTTCACTACACTTCAATAAGATTACTGTCCAAGTGGTAATACCACTAACCAATTTAATTAGCTAGAGCACAAGTTTGCAGATTATATTCTGATGTGAAATTCACTTCAAAGCCTTATGGTGAAGAAAAGGAAGATTAGTTATTATTCCTGCTCCTGATTGTTGTTGGATTATCTGGACTGAAAAGGGTCCCTATATGTGGATTTAGATAAGATACAAATCAGACATAATTGGCAAACATCCAAGAGTCGAACAATGTCTCTTATTGTCATGTTTAAAGAACGGGTACTTAAGAAAGGTAAAGGAGGCGAGAATCATCATCAAAAGTGCACAGCTTCAGAAGACGAAAAGGGGAGGAAAAAGCTCCTCTGAAGTTTCTAATTACAGAAAGGGCTAGCTGTAGCTGTCTTTTGTTCAAATGCACATTGTTTCTGTTTTGATCTAAAATGAGTTTAAGAAACACCAGAACGAGGTCGGATGTGATATATTACAAGGAATTCCACAGATCTTCTCCCACATAACTTTGGCAAAAAAAAATCGGATTAACAAGGATAGAGAATTGTTTACAACAGGGAGCAGCTACTAGGAAATTCCCAGAATTGGCTGTAGTTTTCCGAAGAAGAACACAAACTGCAATGCCATCACAAAAGAGAAGAAAATGATTTGAAAATAGTACAGTTAAACCCAGTGTGGACATCCTGATGGACTCAGCCTTTTTGTTATAAGTTCATAAGATATAGGAGCAGAATTAGATCATTCGGCCGTTGGATCCACTCTGCCATTCGATCATAGCTGATGTACTTGTCATCCCCATCAATAAGTGATTTTTCTTGAACTAATTTTTTGAAGATGCTATCTGATTTTGCCATTGGAAT
The DNA here is from genome assembly GCA_024679065.1 of Sphyrna mokarran. Taxonomy (NCBI): domain Eukaryota; kingdom Metazoa; phylum Chordata; class Chondrichthyes; order Carcharhiniformes; family Carcharhinidae; genus Sphyrna; species Sphyrna mokarran. Next base: position 76,867,718 of record JAGIQG010000004.1, on the reverse strand, counting down.
AAATGTCCAAATTTGTGTGGCTTTTGTAACCATTTCTAAAACAAAAATTAGAGACATGGAGTGGTTCCGCAGTATTGTATCCAAGGTGAGACATGAGCCACTTGTACAAGTGAGATTGTGGATACATTTCCTGGTGTGTTCCAGTTTTGTGAATCATTACCATGACAACATTGGGAGAGGAGGTGTGGGGGGGAGCCAGCCAGGTTTCTCACCCCTGGTTGCTTGACAGTGACTTCCGCATGTCTGCAGGTCTGTATCTGTGGCTGGTGATAGATCCGGGTTGTACATGCTGACACAAGTTCTCTATACACAGTCAAATCTACTGCTCAGCCAGGAGCCTCATGGACACTTTGCTGTTGTGGACACCATGAGGTTGGGAGCGTTGGTGATGGCTAATGCTTTCAAGCACCAAGAAGCGGCCATCAGGTCGCCCAAGAGGGAGAGGGGTGTCAAGTGAGGTCGGAGTTCTGGAATGGCCTGAGTTTGTTGGGGGAGGGGGGGGTGCGATGATTATCAGCCAGCATGAATGGAAAAGCTGCCTATTCTTGGGTGACCACGCTGCAGTTTGATACCACCCAATGAGTTTGGAATCACTCAACCCAGAGGCCATGGGTGGATTGGAAGGTGCAGGGGCCAATGTCTGTAACCCTTCCATCTCACCCTTGGAGAAGGCAGCTCCTCCACAAGCTGCATTAAAGTAGATCCATCAGTCTTCAAACTCAACATGACTCAGGGATAAGAGAGGACTTAAGGATCACAGGCGTTTGACAAATTACTGCCTCCCTGTGTCTCTCTCTCTCTCTCTCTCTGTCCCTTCCCTTCTTTTACCTCCCTACAGAAAAAAATTTTGGATTGCAGCCTGGTCAGCCAACCGTCATGGTCTTGTTGGCTGTTGAGGTAGATAGGAGTTGGCAACAGTACCAGAGCCATCTCATGCCTGATCCAGCACCACAGCAGTTAGACCACAAAGTCTACAAAGGCCGTCAGGCTGAGGAGAGGGTATGAAGACAGCCTTTCTGTCGGCCACAGATCTACAGAGGTGCTGCTCTTTCAGCGACGTATCGGACAACATGAGACTGGGCCTTCATTGGGAGATGGTGCAGCATCTATGTCACGTGTTTGCTCACCTGGTATCCAGATGAGAGGAGGAGGTTATCCCACCCAGTGGCCATAAAAGTCATGGCTGCCTTGAATTTTTATGCACCTGAATCATTCCAAGGCTCGAGGAAGGACCTGAGCAGTTCTAACAATGGAACTGCATCTTGAGAAAGTCTATGCACCATTCAAGGTGATGAAGAGATACTGGCGTTGGACTGGGGTAAACATAATAAGAAGTCTGACAACATCAGGCTTAAGTCCAACTGATTTATTTGTTAGTAAACTCACAAGATTTCGAGGTTCTCCTCTTCACCATCTGACAAAGAGGAGAACCTCGAAATCTTGTGAGTTTACTAACAAATAAATCGGTTGGACTTAAACCTGGTGTTGTTAGACTTCTTACCATTCAGGGTGCTGAGAGACAGTAGATGGCTGGATGCATTCTTGGTTGGCCTCACCAGCTGGTGGAAGTATCAAGAGTGTAGGTGATGATCGACTGACTTGAGAAAGGTCATCTAGATCATGGGGTTGTTTAGGCTGTTGTTTACTCAGGGCCTGCCAACTTTGCATCACTCTTGGGCCTTACCTGCTATTTCCACCGCATTCTCCTCAGAGGGGGCGAGGACTTGTGTTTCAAAGATGCCCTCTCCCTATCCTCACCCACTCCCATTGCTGATAGCAATCTTTGCCTTTGGGAAGAGAAAGATGGCAGAGTGAGAGAATGGGATGTTGATAACAGATAACATGTGTGGGCATGGGGCGTGACCAGTCAGGGGTTGTGATGAGGGCTGTGGTGGCAGGGGTTTTGAAGGGGATTGTGTGTGACAATGTTAGAAGGTGGTATGCAGTATCTAAGGAGTTTAAGGTGAAATGGCATAGTTAGGGACATGATTGATGCCAGGGACAGAGAAATGGGCGCCCACGCTTGCATATCAGAGGAGGTCATTCATCTTCTTATGGGCATTGCATTCCCACCCTCTTGGTGAAGTTCCTGGCACCACTGATTTGGTTGCCTTTTACTATACTTCTGCGACCTCGACTGATGACAGCCTCATGCCAACCCTTTGGAAGAGAGTGGCCCACCACTCCTCCATAGCTTCCAGCATCCTGTCTACCTCTGATTCCAGGAATCTGGACATTGTCTTTCACCCTGTCATGTTGCTGGCTAAAGTGAGAATGGTATTGAAAGGCGCGCTGAAATAATTCTCCCGCATATTGAGGGATAACAGCTGTTTCCCGACTGCCGCAAATCAGGTGGCAGGCATCAAGAGGTCAATGTGAATTATGTGGAGGGAGAAATGTCCCATTACCATATTCTGAATGACACGTGCAGATCGCTGGTATTCGCAATAGGAAAAACTTCAGCTTTCCCACTGGCATGAGCATTTAGGCCCAATTCTGGAGAATCTTGGCCACTGCTTGGCTGACATTCGTGATAAGCTGTTGTCACAGATCAGACACCTATTTGGAAGAGAAAAATATGAAGGTGGATGTAAAAGCCTTAGGAGGCAGAAGTCCCTTCACCAAACTCTCTTGATTTACAGTCCAAAGAAGAACTGACATTTCTTTTTAAATACAAGGAAAAAACTCCATGATTGGCTCATAAATTGACTCCTTAATCAGGGAGTTCACATTCCAATTGGCCAACCTCAATGGCCTGATTGAAGTCATTACAACGGAAAAAAATTAGATTGTAAAAAACAAGAGTGATAGTATCACTTTGCAGTGTAATTTTCATAGTACATAAACTTTGTTAATCAAAGGCCTTAAAATTATGAAGAATTGCAATGTGTGAGCTATGGAGTGATCAGAGGCTTTTATATATTTATCTGAAATTATTTCTTAGCAGCCAGTGACATTTTCCTGTCGTTTTATGCAGAAATACTCTAACTTATTGAAATCTATTGTCTGATAATAATATGCTATCTGAGCAAATGCTCTCACTTCACTCTTTCTAGCTCAAGATCTTTGTCTTTTAATTGCGTGTGATGACTACTCAAATAAAAGCACGTAAGCGTTGCAAGAAATAGGCCTATAACAGATTTAATCGTGTTCCAATCTGAGGGGCTATACTTTGCTCTTGACATCTGCTCTCCAGTTCCCCAGGCAGTGTTGCAGATTTTCAATGTTATTTTTCTCTCTACACAATAGGATATTGGATTTTGGGATTTCGTTAAAATCTGGTGCCACGGAATCTGGCTGAGGAGCTAAAAAGAGAACAATTTTGTGTAGCATTTCTTGCTTGTCACCTTCTTCCTGACTTGTGGTCATTTTACTTCATGTCTGTCATTTTATTTGTACTCAGTTACAAGAAAGTATTTGAATTTTTAAAAACAGCAAGAGACATTCGATTCAACAAACCCATCCCTTTTTACTAGTTTAGGCACCTTACCTTCCATATCTATTCCTCAATTTTTTCCACACAAGTTATCTCAAACATTTATATAGCCACATCCAATGGTCTCTGGTAATGTATATGACAGCTTTAAAATCTTATGAGCAAAAAACTTTCAACTTTAGAATCAACACTGCAGAAGGAGGCCATTTGGTCCATCAATTTTGCACCAACAATAGCCCCATTCTTGTAACTCCACAAGTTTACAGTCCTCGTCCCCATGACATCAAGAGGTAATTTATCATGACAAGTCAACATAACCAGCACATTTTTGGACTTTGGGAAGAGACCACAGCATCCAGAGAAAACCCACACAGACATGAGGAGAACATGCAAACTTCACACAGTCACTCGAGGCTGGAATTGAACTCGGGTCCCTGATGCTGTGCTGATCACTGTGCCACCTTGCTGCACAGGGTCAAATATCTGCGTTTGTATCCATGTCTAGGGATCAATCATTTATTAATAATTTTTAATACAGACCAGTTACTGCACAGTTTTGAAGAAGAAATAACAGCTTTTGAAAACAAAGCCTGAATTAACCAGCTCAATCCAAAAATGAACATTGATTCATAAACCTGGTGACCAATGTCTGGAAGCAATGCCAACAGGAATGAAGTTAAAATATGGAGGCCACATGTGACACACTGACACGAAGCAATGCTGAGGAGCTGGAGAGGGGTCAGCAATCCAAATCGGAGTGCTGGACTTTCTGTGTCATTGGAAGACATGTTTAAGACAACAATCGAGTAATTGAATATTCAGAACGAACCGCACTGCTTGAGGTAAAGGCAAATCTAGTGGATCAACACTATTATAAACAATGGGTGTTCAGGAGGTTCCAGAAAGAAGTGGGTCACATGGATAAATCTGCAAGGGCAGAAATCTGTTTACATTGAAGATTGTGGACAATCTGTGAAGTCCTTGAAGTAAAGTGGACTAGAGTTCCACTAGGATGAACAATGTGGCTAAAAAATGGACCATATAGAGAGAATGGAGTGCAACTAACTCAAAAATAATTTTTGTTATATCTGCTATACTATGTGCAATTTGCATGTTAAATTGTGTTTAATTTACATTGACTCTGGCTTATGTTAAGGTAAAAGTAATTATAAAAAATGCAATCTTATCCAGTAATTTCTCTGTGAATGGTGAAAAAGAGGTGAAGGGTGGTTATTTAATAAATTTGATTATTTTGGTTTATGGATCTCTGTAGGAATCATAACAATTCATAAAATTACATTTGACATCCCAGATCAGTACTACTTCCAGTCCTCCTGGTGCAGTCCCATTGATGAAAATGTCTTTGAATGGATCTTTACTTACTTAATTTTTAATATCCCTCTTAGCCAAACCCTTCAATATATGGCACATTTTGCCTCAACCAATTTTCCTGTTCCCTTCCGAGCTTTAAATACAATTCCAGGAAGTCATTGTGATGATTTCAGTTTATTTGTGGCACGTTTCTGACCGGAAAGTCCACTTACATGAAATATAAACTGAAATGTAATACTTGTGTGCAAAATAATCTGTAATATTGTCCTCCGTATGAACAATGTATCCCTTGTGCTGCGACCAGGTAGTACAGAAGAATTCTACTCTGCCTCACATCACTACAGAAGATGGATAATATGAGTCATGCTGAATAGCCTTTGCAACAGACGGAACTGTAAACAAGGTTATTTACAGATGGGCTTATTCACAAAAGCAGCAGGACAAGGAAGATAAAAATTCAATTCAGACACCTCCGTCAGAAGCTCATTCATAAAGAGCTAAACAGACAAAACAGGCTGCTAAATCCTTTACGAATTTACTTTTAAAAGATTTGCTGAAACACATGCTACTTGGAATAGACTGCTGAAAGGTCAGTAGATTTTACTGGGACTTTGTCGTTGCTTGGTTTACATAGATACCTTTTGCCTCAGTGACCAGAGTTTTTCCAGTAGAGGGCAAGTCCCAACTTGTGGCACTGTGATGCCAACCTTCTAACCATCGGCTCAACATTCAACTAAGAATGGCTAGCTGGCTGTCAAAATCGCAGGTCCAATCAGAGGGCTGGCAGGTCTCTGTAGCCTCAACAGCGCCACCAAGAGTGTAGACTGCTGTTGCAACTGCAAGGAGAATGGGAGGGAGCTTCCATATGGAGGTGCTGTCAAAAAAGATGGTGAAAAATGTTCTTCTATGGTGGTTTGAGGTGCTGACAATTGGAGGGTGACCCCTCCGGTAATGATGCTGGGGCCATGGATCCCTGGAAAAGAATGCTCCACATAGAAAGCTGCTAGAAGGCAACCTCCACCTGGTCGAGGAACTTTGCTGCCAAGTGGCAGCCCGGTAGCACAGTGTTTAGCACTGCTGCTTCACAACTCCAGGATTCTGGATTTGATTCCTGGCTTGGGTCACTGTTTGTGTGGAACTTGCGCATTCTCCTCATGTCTGCGTGGGTTTCCTCTGGGTACTCCGGTTTCCTCCCACAGGAGGAAAGGTGTTAAATGTCGTAACTTGTCCCCAGCAGAAGTTGTTCACAGACAATTTGGAGCCAGTGTTTCCTTATATGGGAATGTAGGTCACATGTAGTTAAGCATAATGGTGTCCAGGGGATCCTGAGCCTCTGTGCTAGCTCCATTTGAATGCATCATTTGATTAGGCCAGTCAGGTTTCTGATCAATTCATCAGCCAATTGCCAAGAACTTTTGGAGAATAAGAATGCTCACACAAAGAGCCTGTGGTTCGTCTGGGAAACCTGGGGACCAAGCTCATGGAAAGAAGACAACATGTGGGACAAGAGAAAAGGAAACATCCCAGTCAAGTTTCATAGGCAGGTGGAAAACATTCTTAAGTAAAGTAACAAATAGTGAGTATTTGGTTTGAGCATTGCAAGGATTCACTCTTGTCTAAGTAGCTATAAAATCAAGGAAATTGCGTTTACGTATATAAAGTTGACTTTGTGAGTGGAATTTTCCTATCCTGTCTGCCACGGAAATCGTAGCGGGTGAGTCACAAACCATGCAAATGTTTGTTCATCTCAGGTGGGATTTTCCTGGTTTAAAGCAGGTGCTGCCTCTATGTTCTATATTCACAAGTAGACGTTAAAACTGATTTCTGCTATCCACATCAACCATTATGCATGATAACAAGTTCTATCATCTCAGTATTCCCTGAGTAAAGAAGTTTCTCCTGAATTTTATGTTGGATTCTCTCCACACTGAACAAATGTTCTTGTTGACAACATCATGTAGCAGCTTTGGTGTTGAAATATTGGCACATTAAAATGTTTTGTCCCTTCAAATGTTTTGCCCCAGACTGTACCAAGCTTATCCAATAAGCTGATTTAAAATATTGGACAGGATTTTCCGCACTACTTGTCACAGTCTGCCATTGGCCAGTGATGTGAACTTCTGGTCCTGTCATTGTCAATGGGATTCCCTGTTGAATGCATCACTCACTACTGGTAAACCCATGGTAGAATTGCACCTTTGATGTAGAGATGCTGGCGTTGGATTGGGGTAAACACAGTAAGAGGTCTGACAGCACCAATTTTAAATCCAACCGATTTATTTGATAGTAAACTTGCAAGCTTTTGGCTTTTGTAGCCGTCTTCACCTGAAGAAGGATACAAAAGCCGAAAGCTTGCAAGTTTACTGTCAAATAAATTGGTTGGATTTAAAATTGGTGTTGTCAGACTTCTTACTGGAATTGCACCTTTGGCAGGACTGAAAAATCCCACTGAATGGAAAATTACAGCCTTTGATCTTCATTTATTTATTTGTCACTGCAATGAAGTTACTGTGAAAATCCCCCCAATTGCCATGCTCTGGCACCTGTTTGGGTGCACTGAGGGACAATTTAGCATGGCCAATTTTTCAGATCTTAAATCTTGAAATGTTACTTTACAAACTTAAATTAAGAATCACAGCAAAGGAAAATGAGATGGACAGAATATTTTTACTTTTGCCATTTTTCAAAAGAACCCAAATTCTTAAATTTTACCAATGTAGATTTTTGCTCCCCAGAACCAACCACCAACATTCATAGTCCATAGAATGACCAAGAAGTGAAGAAATTCAAAGCCAGAGTGACTTACAGCTACTGGCAGGACATGTGAGCAGTGCTGCCAGGTAGAAAGCCTTTGACAATGAAGACATTGATGTCCCTAACATTCTGACAGAGTCACAGTGTGGTACCCAATCTTGGTCATGTTTAGGTAACACCATCTCCAGTAGCAGATCTTATTGTTGAGCGTTTGGCCTCTATTGCCTTCCTGCCTTTCTTTCCTTGTTTGTGATGGCCAGAGTTCTTCCCTTCCTGTGAAGTGTATCGCCCCTCATCTCCATTGGACCAAAAACTGTGCTCCCTTTGCCAGCTGGAGCCTTCCTTCTGAGCAAGTGCCCACCCATTGCCCTTGGCAGCCTTCCTCCTGCTTTTCTGCATCTGGAATCCTGGTGGATGAGGGAGTAAGTTGCCATCCCCATTCAAAGCCTGGGTGCTGAATGTTTATCCTCTGTGCCACCCTTACAATGCCAAGTACATCTCTTTACCAACTATGCATTCCACCTTTCCCTAACTGTCATCAACTCTTATGGAGCCAGGGTAATGCTTTTGCTCCCTATTTTTTTCCTGTCTTCAGCTGGTCAGTTTCCCAAAGTATGGGTAATCTGTCCATCTCTTTCAGAATTGGAACATCTGCCCCTGACAAGTACTAAACAAACTGTTTAACTAGCTTAATTAAAGTTGATTGGAGGAGTGTGATGTTCCTGCCCCACCCTCTGATGGCAAACCCCCTCTCTCTGTGCCCAACCTTGGTGACTAATGCCAGCATCATTGGACATTGAAATTGAGTCATCGCCTGGCATCAACATTTTGGGGCATCACTATCTTGGCTCCTGACTTCAAAGGTGAGGGGCTGGGGAGGGGAGATTTTACAGAGGAGGAAAGATGGCAAATAATGGTAGCTTTACTCTCGTTCTTGTTGCAAAGTTTAAATAAATCTATTGTATCATTCAACTGTGAATTATTGTGGGTCTGATTGTTTGAGAACTGCAGAGGTTTTCATTATTATTTTTGCTCCTAAACTACATAAAACTTCATGATATGAAATATCAAAACAAAAGTGCAAAATGAAGATGAAATTGGAAAGAGCCAGTCTGACTTATGGATGCCTGTTGTCTAGCAGCTGAACATTTGGTTTCTGAGCAGAAATCCTACTGCTTCCTCTCAGTTGAACTTGCTACATTGAATTGTGGCTGTTATACCAAAGATAAGGCAAATGCCACACATTACTTGGGGTCAAACTAAGATAATGTTTGAATCTCCTGCTTCTGGATTACCCTGAGCCAACCCCGGTGATTCAGCTTCCTGAAGCTGCAAGTAGTAAAGGCCGGATAAAAGGATGGCTAAGGAAATATGAAGGAAGAATAAATCTTTCAATTTAAATGGTGAGTAGCTATGGCCTGAATCTCCCCAGCCTGAATGCTGAAGGAAATTAATTTAAACGTCTTTTTCATGCATAACAATAAAATGCTGTTGCTCTCAATGAGAAATTGAGAACTGCGGTGCACTGCTGTAAGATGTTAGCTCTAGAATGTTGTTTAAAATTTAAAATAGTCTGTCGCTGACAGTTGAAGGTCTTGAAGTAAAACAAAATCATAGAATCTCTACAGCACAGAAGGAGGTCATTCAGCCCATCGAGTCTGCACCGACTGTCTGATGCATTATCCCACCCAGGCCCTATCCCCGTAACCCCACTTATTTACACCGATAATCTACACATCTTGGGACACTAAAGGGCAAATTATTGTGGACAATTCACCTAACCTGTGTATCTTTAGCCTGTGGGTCAAAACTGGAGTACTCAGCAGAAACTGAGGCAAACGTTGGGAGAGCGAAACCCACAGAGAAGTAAACTGAGGATGGAATTGAACCCAAGGCCTTGGCAGTAGTGCTAACCAAAGTGCCATTGTACCATCCTAACAACTGTGCCACCTGAACTCTTTTTACCCAGAGAGTGTTTGGGGTGTGAATAGACTGTCTGCTGTAATAATGGAGTTGGACACTTAGGAACTTTCAAATGGTTATTGGATAGGCACATTGAACGCATGAGAATTATAGGAAGAGTATAGCTTAATCTTGGGATTGGACATAGCTCGGCACAACTTTGAGAGCCTAAGGGTCTGTACTGTGCTGTAATGTTCTATGTTCTAACCACTGTGCCATTGTACCATCCCATCCACTGTGCTACAGTGCGACCCTTGAAAGGTCTATCTTAGATCAATGCAAATTGAGTTTAACATTCTCCTGAGCTTTAGAAAGCTTTTTTGTTCCTTGTCCATTTTGTCTATCTCTTCTTCATTAACTGCGTGGTGACAGTGAACCAATTCAGGCCACAATTAGGTTTCCTAAGGTATTGTCCCTCAGGCATTAGCATGTTAAAGCCTCTCTGTAAATGTAGCAAATAAAAATAAAACATGCAAATACTGGAAATCAAAAATGAAAAGCAAAAGAGGCTTTCCAAATGCTCATAAAACATTTCCAATAATATCCTTTAAATAGAAATCAAATTGATGACAGTTATTATGGAAGCATTAACTTTTGCTGTTCAAGAACAGCTTACTTTTCTGGATAATTCCAGCATTTTTTGGCTTTGTTTGAAACTTATAGCTCCATTGTAGTCTTAGGTTTGGGGATGTGGAAATAACCCAAACATGCATTGGGGTGATGTGGGTTTTTAATGTGGATTTTTAAGGTAATCTTCTGGCTACAAATACAGCCCTATCAGCAATGATAATTTGCATTCATCTTTAACACAGAGAAAGAAAAAGACATTAAACAGATGACTAAAACACTTGACTAAAAGCTTGATTAAAAACTCAGGTTTTAAGTAGCATCTTAAAGGGAAAAACAGAGAAATTCAGCAAACGAATTCAGTCAAAGGCCCAGGCACCACCTTCAGTGTTGGAGCAAAGGAAGTCAGGATTTTGCAAGAGGCCAGAATGGGTGAACTGTAGCAAACCCAGAGGGTCGAAGAGCTGGTGGAGGTGACAGAGATTGAGAGAGGTGTGACCTTGAAAGGGCCCAAATACAAGAATGACAATGAGATCCTTTTAGCTGAGGGAACAACTAGATGAGGGAACAACTCAGCATATTGTGGCCATATTTCAGGAACTTGATACTTTTTAAAAATAGTACTTAATGTTCCTGTGGGCTGCACAAAGTGCCCAAGTTAGCAGTTGCTTAAAATCTTATAGGTTTCACTGTACAGAATGAATAATAAATGTGTTCACAAGTTAACATATTTATTTGAGTAGTAGACAAAATTACTCCAAATGAATGCATGAATACATTTGCTGTAATATTATACAGTGCTATTTCAATCAATTGATTCTAACATAACGGTTTTGACAAGGCCAAAAAGAGATCAATCAATAAAATAGATTTTATTTTGTCTATTTGGGAGGTGATGAAATAATATTTCACCACTTTCATGGGAAGAAAAGAATGAAGATCTTAAAGTCCTGTTAAAGAATACATTAAAATAAAATGCAATGGATTTTCGTTTCTCTTTAGAATGTTATGCTTGTTGAAGTTAAAAGTTTTTTTTATGGAGAGGGGTTATAATAATAATTTAAGTGTTTTTTTCAAAAATAAGAACTGGGTGGCTTGGTGGCAAAGTGGTTAGTAGCACAGCTACCTCACAGCACCAGGGATACAACCACATTAAATTCTGGCCTTAGATGAGTATCTATGTGGAGATCACACATTCTTCCTGCGAGCATGGGTTTTCTCCGGGTGCTCCAGTTTCCCCCCAACAGTCCAAAGATGTGAAGGTTAGGTGAATTGGCCATAGTAAAGTGCCCCTTAAGTGTCCCAAGATGTGTAGTTTAGGTGGATTGACCATGGTGAATTGGTCTTTAGTGTCCCAAGATGTGCAGATTAGGAAGATTGACTGTGATGGATGTGCGGAGTTACGAGCATAGAGCAGGGAAGTGAGCCTGGGTAAAATGCTTTGTCAGAGAGCTGATGCAGACTCAATTGGCCAAAGAGACTCCTTCTGCACTGTAGAGATTCTATGAGTAATGATCACTTGCAGAGAATGCTTTACCAAAACAATAAATACAGAAATACATCATTCTAATCACGTATTCTTAATGCCTGCATGAGCAATGAACACACAATGAATAAATAAACAACAAAGAGGAGTTTAAGAAGAAGACAAATGCTTGTATTTCACCTTTCTCCAAATAATTATTCAACAAAAGAGGCTGAGTTCATCAGAAGAATCACAAGAAGCCTTGTGATATTATTTGGATAAATAACAACAATGATCTAGCTCAGGCCAATGAATAGAATTTTAAATTTGTGGAGGAAGATAATTGAAATGTCAATTAATTAGTTAATGGACTATGGGCAATTATTAATGAACTAAGTAGCTTGAACTGCTCTGTGATCTAAATTAAGCAGTAATTTTAAGACATTAATATCCATCACTGCCTGATATCCTATCAATTGACAGCTCAAGTCATGCTAAACAGCAAACTTCTAATGTGAAACCTGGAAGATAAAATTGCTTTTCTGAGTGCTTTGGGTGAAAATGGTTATTTGCTATATTGGTAGCTGTGTCCATACATCCAGTATTTTATAACTGAGATAATAACCTGCTTAACGGTTAGGGATTAAGGCAGCTTTAAAATAATAGATTCTGCAAACATATTAAGCATGTCAACCAACATCACCAACAATCATTCCATGCTTTACATGTCAACAATAAAGAGTACTTTTATAGTTTCATTTACATAAAGCGCCAAGGATAACTGAAGTGCATTTCAAGCCAAACACTCAGACTTCAAATCACATCATAACTATCAGAAAAAGTGAAAGCGTGTGACAAACATCACTTCAATCTTGTGAACTTGAAAAGTCAGGAGAGTTAACCAGTTTATTTAACTTATTAACATTTGTACCTTAATATTGGCAAAGGGCAATTTTTAAACAGAACTGCCAGGCAGATAATCTCACAGGATCACAGAATTGTTATGCTGCATAAGGAAACCATTTGGCCCATCGTGCCTGCACTGCATCTCCAAGCACATTTTATGACTTAGTGACATTTTCCATATTCCTGCACATTGTTCTTATTCAAGCAGAGATATTTGAATCATGGATAGTCATGAGTGAGGTGTCTGAAGATTGGAGGGTGGCAAATGTTGTGCCTTTCTTTAAAAAGAGCTGCAGGGAAAAGCCTGGGAACTACAGGCCAGTGAGCCTGACATCTGTGGTGGATAAGTTGTTCAAAAATATTTTGACAGACAGGTTCTAGAGGCACTTAGAGATGCAGGGACTGATTAAAGACAGTCAGCATGGCTTTGTCAGTGGAAAATCATTTCACAAATTTGAATTCTTTGAATGGGTAACCAAGAAGGTAGATGTTGTCTACATAGATTTTAGCAATGCCTTTGACAAGGTACCACATGGTAGGCTGGTGCATAAGGTTAAATCTCACAGGATCCAGGGTGAGATATCTAAATGAATACAAAATCAGTTTCTTGATAGAAGTCATTGTAGAAGGTTGTAGAGAGTTGTTTTTAAAACTGGAGGCCTGAGATCAGCCTCAGGAATCAGTGCTGGGTCCACTCTTGTTTGTCATTTACATTAATGATTTGGATGAGAATATAGGAGGCATGATTAGTAAGTTTGCAGATGACACCAAGATTGGTGGCATAGTGGATAGTGAAGAAAGTTATCTGCAATTGCAATAGGATTTTGATCAATTGGACCAGTGGGCTGACAAATGGCAGATGAGTTTAATTTAGATAAATGTGAGATGATACATTTTGGTAAATTGAACTAGAGCATGTCTTACTCGGTTGATGGTAGGGCATTTTGGAGAGTTACAGAACAAAGAGATCTAAGGGTACATGTTCATGGCTCCTTGAAAGTGGATTTACAGGTGGACAGAATGGTGAAGAAGGCATTCAGCATGCTTGGTTTCATCAGTCAGAACTTTGAATGCAGGAGTTAGGATGTCTTGTTGAAGTTGTACAAGACATTGGTAAGGCCACACTTGGAGTACTGTCTACAATTCTGGTCAGCCTATTATAAAAAGGATATTATTAAACAAGAAAAAGTAAGAAACGATTTACTAGGATGCTACCAGGACTTGATGGTTTAAGTTATAAGGAGAGGCTAGATAAATTGGGACTTTTTTTCTCTGGAGCGTAGAAGGCTGAGGGGTGACCTTATAAAAGTTTATAAAATAATGAGGGGCATAGATCAACTAAATAGTCAATATCTTTCCCCAAAGGTAGGGGAGTCTAAAATTAGAGGGCACAGGTTTAAGCTGAGAGGGGAGAGATACAAAAATGTCCAGAGGGGCAAATTTTTCACACAGAGGCTGGTGAGTGTTTGGAACAAGTTGCTAGAGGTAGTAGTAGAAACAGGTACAATTTTGTCCTTTAATAAACACTTAGACAGTTACATGGTTAAGATGGGTATGGAGGAATATGGGCCAAATGTGGGCAATTGGGATTAGCTTTGGGATTTAAGTTGGGCCGAAGGGCCTGTTTCCATGCTGTAAACCTTTATACTCCATGGCTCTAAGTAATCATCTAATGCACTCTTGAATGCCTCCTTTGAACCTGCTTTCACCACAATTCCAGGCAGTGCATTCCAGATCCCAATCACTCGTGTGAAAATTGATAAGCTGAAAGAGTTGAATAGAATTTCTACCAAGGATCCCAAAACCAATCCTTGGGAATTATCACTACAAACCTTCCTCCAGCCCAAAGAATATCCATTGACCATTACTCTGTCTTTCCTATTTTTCAACCAGTAATGAATCCATGTTGCTGTTTTATTCCATGAGTTATAACTTTTCTCACAAGTCTGTTATGTAGCATTATATCAAATGTCTTCTGAAAGTCCATGTACGCCATATTTAAGTATTCCCTCATCAACTTTCCTTTACCCTCTTGCAACAAAACATATTTTTCTATGTGACTACTAATGTACTCTGAATAATTATTTCTGGAAACTTGGCCACTATTGATGTTAAACTGACTAGTTCATATTGCCGGGGCTTTTTTTAAACAAGAGCATAACGTTTACAATTATCCAGTCTTCTGACACCTTCTTTGAGTCTAGAGAAGGCTGGAAGATTATGGTGAGAGTCCCTGCCTTTTCTATTCTTGCTTCCTTGAAACATCCCACCTGGTCCTGGTGCCACGTCAACTTTCAGCACCAACAGCATTTTAAACACTTCCACTTTATCAATTTTGAACATTTCTAATGACAGAATTTCCTTGTCTGATCCCATGTCTTAGGTAGCATTTACCCCCTCTCTAAAGACAGGTACAAACTATTCATTTAATACCTCAACCATGCCTCCATAGGAGGCATTTTACTGCTTTGCCTACTCCAGAATCAGGGCGGCTGAGTTTTGTAGAACAGAATTCCCCATTGACCTCGGGCGAGATTTTACGAGTCTTGCCTGAGCAAGGTCATAACATCCTTTCCCATGTGTAAATTTCCTGTGATGACCCTAATCAGCCCTAATCCAGTTTCCACTCTATTATTTATATGTCTAGAGAAGATTTTGGGATTTCTATTTATGATGGCTTCCAGTGCTTTTTCATAAATCTGTCTTTGCTTTTCTGATGTACCTTTTCTGTACTCGTCTTGTTTCACAACTGCATTTTCTACCTCACACCTGTCACAAGTACACTTTTTCTTCTTTATCTTAATTTCTATTTCCTTTTTTATCTGGGGATTCTGGATTTGCTTGCCCTACTTTCCCTTTGAGGGGAATACATCTTGACTGCATCCAGACCATTTCTTTTTTGAAATTAGCATATTACTCAGCTACTGTTTTTCTTGCCAAACTTTCATTCCACTTCAACTGACTTAGTTTTGTTCTTGCCTCAGTGAACCCAGCTATCCCCCAATTAATTTTTTTTTACCATGGATTGCCTATTTTCCTTTTCTATCATCATTATAATCCTTACTAAATAATGATCTTTGTCTCTTAATTGTTCCCCCACTGACACTTGTTCTACTTGACCCACCTCATTTCCAAGAACCAGGTCCAACATTGTATCCTTTCTTGATGAACTGAACATATACTGCCATTCTTGAACACAAGCTAGAATTTTTTTGTCCCTCTCCACCTTTCACACTATCATGGCCCAGTCCACATTTGGACAATTAAAGTCACCCTTTAAATACTCTATAATGACTGCATTTCTCTTTAATTTCCCTGCAGATATTTTCTTATACATTCTTCTCACTAGCTAGTACATTCAGCAATGTAATAGTATCCTTTCTGTTCTTGAATCATCTGGGACATCTTCTTTCGCTAAAACTGCCATATTCTCACCACTGTCACCCTCCATCTGTTCTTCCTTTCACATCTTTGCTGAATATTTTGCATCCAGGAATGTTTTACACCCAGTCTTCCCTTCCTTGAGCCAAATCTCTGTTATCATCATAATAATATTATACTTTCACAATGGAAACTGCACTTATAACTCTCAAATTTTATTTACTATATTCCTTGCATTCACATACATGCACAGTAACCCTGAATTAGACTTCATTTGCTCTTTCTTTTTCTCACTTCATTTACAAATTAACTATTCTGTGCATTAGTACCACATGTTTCTCCCAGTTTTTTGCACAATCAGATTCCTCTTGAATATTTTCTCTTGATTCTCCTACCAAGTCAGTTTAAAGCACTCCCAACAGTACTAACAAAATGCCACACAAGAAACTCAGTCCCACTCTGCTTAGGTGCAACCCACTATAGTGTGTACAGGTGCCACATTTCTCAGAGCCAATCCCAGCATCCTTAGAATTTAATTCCCATCTTCCAACCCTGTCATTTCAGCCATGCATTCATCTACCTTATCCTTCTATCTCTGTGTTCACTTTCATCTGGCACTGGGAGTAATCCAGAAATTACTGTCTTTGAGGTCCTGCTTGCTAATTTTCTATAATCTTATTATCAGTTGTTCAGTCAATACCACAAAAACCCTGTGATTTTATAAGGGTCACAGTTTCTTCCAGCTTTACTGAAGAATATCATGTAAGAAATGTTCTTTCTTTCAAAGCTGTGTGGCTTGTCTTCCATCTATGTTCTATCAACTTGTGAGTAACTAATAGCCTTAGCCGTGGTTTCTATACATCATTTTTAATGTTCCTTCTTGACTCCTTTCCACATTTGCCTTTATGGGGTTTGGCGTTCTATTTCTGTCAGCAAATGCTACTGTTATGGGCATGGAAAGAGGGGTTTAACATTGGAAAATCCATAACCTCTAACTACAGAAGTGACATACTCCTTTGTGTATTACGTTCCAACTAAATGAGAGCAGAGTTTTCAATCTTGTATTTTTCATTTTCCTTTGAGATTTTACCTCTGCTGTCTGGCATTCCTATTCTCCTCTTTTCATCACTGCAACCTTTACTTTAGTCATTCATTATCACCTATAATTTTCCATCTTGCTTCTTTTTAAAATTCATCCCTGGGGTATGGATGTTGCTGGTAAGGCCCGCATTTCCATCTCATCACCGGGGTTGGTGGGGAAGAGGGGGGGATGCCCCGATAAAAACTCTTATTGCCTTTGGGAATGTTGTGGTGAGCTGCCTTCTCGAACTGCTGCAGTCCTGATTTTGCAGCAATGCTATTAATTTTCTTTCATTCCACACTTATTCCTCATGAATTAAATAGCACGCATATGTATAGTTTAGTCTTTAAAAAGTAAATACATAGGTTTGCCTCCCGAGTGAATTATGTGAACGTGGAGAGCTCCTTATAGCTATTAAAACAATTCCTCCCACTAAGGCCCAAGGAATGTGTCTTAATGACTGCTATTTAAAATCACTGAACAGTTAAAAGACCAAAAAAAAACATGGTGCAGATTATGATTTTATTAATTTGAACAGCCAACTGACAGCTTTAAAAAAACAGCCTGAAGGCCACTGTCAGTGTGCAAAGATTGCAACTAATTAGGATGGCATTTTAATTAGAAATGTTCTGCTTTCCAAAATGCTGAGTTTTCGTGTATGGCTGATAAGATGGTAAGGATGGCACATTCTAATTTATATTAATGATTAAAACAAAATCAAAACAAATTTTGAGATTGTCCTTACACTGCACCTGCTTTGTACATGAAATTTTTATTTTTAATAAATTTCTCTCATCAGGCTTTATGAAATAGGCATTGAATTATGGCTTATTAAATGACCTACATTACAGGACCAATATATCTGGAGACAATCTTGTAGCTGTGTTCCACTGTCCTACTTTACTCACATCTGATGAAATTTAGCTGAAAGTAATGTCTTTGAAAGGTGCAACTATTCTTAATCTTGCCATGTGTCCTCAAAAGAAAATAAAATGGATTTTGGATTTTGATATAAGATCCCGCAATTTACAATGTTGCACTTTGGCATGAACCTGGTCCCCCTTTGGTAAATGTCCATTTTGTTTGTTTTATGTCTCAAATCATTAAGGAGCTGATCATGTCCTAGTTTTTCTTGACCCGTGGATAAAGATATACTAATCCAGAATGTTGCTGAAAGAAAATAGATTTTGTTGGAGCTTTTCATCTTGCACTCATCAGGACAATTGCAATAACTTTAATGTCAAGGGAAACAACGACTTTATACTGTAACAGACGATAGTGCTGATTGGTTGGCAAGCGGACTCTGCTTGATAAAGGCATTGCCATGGAGAATACACAATCTCATGGTAATTGGTAGTTAACTGCCAAGTATTGTTTAAAACTTAAACCAAGCAAATTGATTATGCTTAGTCAAGGCACTCCTGAGGAATGCTTATCAGACAAACCAGTATTGTGGTATATGAATTTCAGTACCAGTGTGTTGCTAAATATGTAGGTTATACATCCAAAAGACTTGTGGATCATGTCAAACAGCATGTCCCTTTTGCTGTTCTCAACAGGCAAGGTACAAATTGTATCAACCAGCTGTGCTTAAAATTCAAAACTCAAATATCCAACATTAGATGTGATTCTGCATTTGGATAACATTTGCTAAATAAAGCTCAATGTGCTGAAAATTAATTAATCTAAGATTGTCAGTCAGGGTTGCAGCATGTTGAATTTGCAAGTACAAGAAGCTGCATTATATAAATATGCATAGGCCTTATTCTTAGCAGACAAAAGGAACATGTACACACATTGTGCCTGTTTCAGCCAAATAAGTTAAGTGACAACCATTCGCTGGTTCATTCTTCATGGCAATGCCTGTACCAAGCAAAGTCCACTTGACAACAAATCAACACTCTCTTCTCAAATAGTATAAAGTTATTGTTTCCCCGACATCCAGACCAAGATGACGCCAGAGTGTGGCAAGCTATGCCTAGCATACACTCTAGTCCTACATTTTACACTTGTTCTATGCTTTTAAAACTTTAACTTTTTTAAACTCACTAATAATGCTTTTCTACCTCATATTAAGTTTCTCTACATCCTAGCTATGTTTGTAATACTACATTCTGCACTGTCTCATTTCCTTCTCTATGAACAATATACTTTGTCTGCATAGCCCACAAGAAACAATGCTTTACTTTGCATACAAAATACACGTGACAATAATAAATCAAGTCAAGATCTTTGTCTGTATAGTGCAAGAAACAATACTTTTCACTGTATATTAGTGCATATGACAATAATAAATCAAATCAAATCAAAATTGCTATTCTCGCAAATATCCTAATGAGTGCAAGAGAAAAACCTTCATTAAAATGTATTTTTTTCAGCTAATACTCATGATGTAGGAACATGATGGAGGTAAACTGGCATCAGAATCAATTTAACAATTAGAAGAAAACTTTCAGCCCCATTGCTTAAAAGGTTATGCATGGGACGACCTTATCTTCTCATTCCATCAATCGATGGGTGGGTGAGACAGGAAGTTCGTGAAAGAGAAGAAAAATTGGGTTTGCCCAATTAATTGCCGCTTGTGCGGATTTTACCCGCACAATATCCGGTGAGATCTCAATGTTGAAATTCTATGTTAAGTAGAATTTAAACATTACAAGTGAGCCCAGGACACAATCATCCAGGCTCAGTTGCCTTAATGACTTCACCAGTGAAGGTCCTTACTGGTGAGGATGAAAGTGTGATGGCTTCTCCAATAGGACCAGAGACCCCTAAGGCCCCTGGGAAGTCAGTACTAAAGGGCATATCGCTTGGGCAATGCCAGCTTACCACCCAGCACTGCTCACCAGGCACCTTGGCACCGCCAACCTGGCACACTGTAGTGCCTAGCAGGCACTAGACAGTGCAAAGGGGCAGGGCCTGAAGGAGTGAAGCCTACTGGGAGGCAGTGGAGAGACGCAACGCACTCTGCAAACAGCATTTGACCCAAGGAAATGGGGGCAGAGATCGACTGATCTGTGCAGAGACGGGATCAGCCAGTCTGTATATGGAGGGCAATCAGCCAGTCTGTGGGGGAGGTGGGGGGCTGCCCATGGGGTGGGATTGGTCACAGAGACCAACGATAACTGGTGAGAAGGCAGTGCACAGAACAGAGAGTCTGTGCATGCACAATTGCACCTCTGCTGCAAACTGCTGGCGTTCAGATGAGATTTGGCCCTACCCCCTCCCTTTGCTGGCATTGTTTCATGTTTTCCTCAGAGTGAGGTGAGATTCGATTTTTAACTCGCCCAAAACATCAGCACAATTCTCTCCCATTTTCACGCTCGTTCAACACTTTGAATTTTTCAGTAAGATCGCTCCCACCGCCCCCTCCCCCTGCCGTGTCTGTCAAATTATTATATTTAAGAACATTTCTTTTATTGCTGTTTTAGATATTGCTTCCTAAAAACATGAAAAGTCCTATGGGCATCCTTGGCCAATTGCCCGCGCTTCATGCGGGAGCCGTGACAAATGAGTTTTACCATGGTGGGAACCGCAACAATTTTGTATTTACCCAGCTTTCGCTTCCAGCTATTTGGCTGATTTTTTTTCATTAGTCTGCCCCGGGCTGCAGATGCTGCCTCTGCCAGGAGGGAATTGGTCTTGCAGACCTCCTGGTGTTGGTGGCATTTTAATAGACCAGTTATCACCTGTACTGAAGTCATAAACAGGGAATGTCACATTAAAGCATTACACATTAATCTAGTAATATCAGCAACACTCATTTCAGGTTTGCACATGATGTACTGAAAAATACATCCTGGTAGCAGGAGTGAAATAGATGTATGAATAAATAGCACTACTGTGCTTCCTCTACACAGCAATGCAGAGTTTTAAGTCTGAGCTTGCTTTGCGATTGTTACCTTCAGTGTTTCAGACCTAATAGAACCACTGTTAAATCCACTGCAGATTTTCTCAGGCCATGTATTAGGATGAAAGTAACAGTTCACACTACTCTCCTCTACCTTCTCCCATTGGGGAGAAAATACAAAAGTCTGAGGACACGTACTCATAATTAAGGACCCCACAGACCCAGACATACTGCCTTCTACCTCCTTCCATTGGCAAAAAGATACAGATGTCTGAGGTCACATACCAACCCACTCAAGAGCAGCTTCTGCCCTGCTGCCTTCAGACTTTTGAATGGACTTATCTCACATTAAGTTGCTCTCTCTCTACACCCCTAGTTATGATTGTATAACTACATTCTGCACTCTCTCCTTTCCTACTGTATATAGAGTATATTTTGTCTGTGTATCATGCTAGAAACAATACTTTTCGCTGTATGCTAA
This sequence comes from Sphyrna mokarran, assembly GCA_024679065.1. NCBI lineage: Eukaryota > Metazoa > Chordata > Chondrichthyes > Carcharhiniformes > Carcharhinidae > Sphyrna > Sphyrna mokarran. The sequence continues at coordinate 76,846,503 of JAGIQG010000004.1, read as the reverse complement.
TTCACATGACAACGATACGTCAAATCAAATCAAACCTAATTACTGTTACTGACACCAGCAGCACTTCCATTTCAAAATGGATACAGTGAAAAGCCATGAAGTGCTGCTTATATCAATGCCAGCATTAGCTGCTTTGTATTTAATCAAAGAAATACAGTGAAGAGAAGTTGGTGCCCATTCATTTGTGGAGATGCTATGCTCTGTCAGACAGACTAGAACTATTTGCAAAACATTTGTGTTATACAGCATGTCTTTGCCAGTTCTGTTCAGATCAGCCTTGAAGAAAAAGGTAAACTTGGAGCTTGGTGACTATATTGCAAAATTGGCAATTCCGAGATGTTCCAAACTCCCGTAACCCCTTGTAGCTTTGACAAACTAAATATCTCAAAGCCAGAAACTGAGGAAATCAAACTCTTCTTTTAATTTAATTAATCAGTTGTATAGATGTTTTAGCTATTCTATTTATCTGAACTCAGCAAAGTTATTACCAAGTTAGACTGCTGGGTTTCAGTCTATTGGTGTTGGAAGGTGAAATTCAGTTTGCTTGAAAACTGACATCAGGCTGACTGGAATAAAAACAGCAGATTGGAGGGAGCAGATAATCTACTCTGCACTTCAGTCTGGAACATAAGAGTTCAGTTTCATATAGCCTGGTGCAAAATGTGAGTTAAGTATGAAAGCATAAATGATATAGTGCAATAGTTTGACAATGTCTGTGTGATGACGTATTTTTGAGTGGGAATAAGTGAGTTTTGATTATAACTAGGGTTACCATCTCTGATTGGATTTATCCAAGATATCCTTGTTTATCCAGCAGTAGGAATATTCCAGTAGCGTGCAATATTTTCACAGTAACTTGATTGCAGTGTTAATGTAAGCCTACTTTGGACATGAATAAATAAACTTTATATGAATTAACTTCACAAAGTAAAGGTTTAATAAAGAAACATTACACCATCATTTGAGACACACCGTGGACCACAAAAGTTCCCTATCTGCTTTCTATTTGAACTGGATCAGCTGGTCAGCTGACCACTACATAATTTTATCATTGGTTACATTATCTACTGCGTGAACTGATCAGCTGACCCTCACAGCATGTTACCATTAGTCACCTTATAATAGTCCTCATATGATCTCCTGTTTCCAACCACCTGGCTCTCACACTCAGTACTCTGGGTGCTTAGAACCCTCATTTTCCCAGCACTCCACCTTCCTATGCCAGTTGGAAATCTGATCAATTCTACATTATCCAACTGCACAATTTTTGACTATCATCAGTCTTTTTCGGCATCTAACAGTCCTCTGGACACAATATTGAGCTCAAAAACTTCAGACCAAGAACTTTGTCCTCCATCTGTGATTTCCCAACTCCCACCCCCAAGTGGCAGTTTGTATTTTGTTCTCATGTTTTTGCTTTCAGACAGATACGACCTTTATTCTGAAATTAACATGCACCTTTGGATCAAAGCATTAGACTTTAATGCAGGGTTTCCCATATGCCTGTGGAACCCCAAATTGCTTCTAAAGAGCATCAAAAACCTCAAGCATTTTCACAATTTCAACTCCGGAATCAAATGCAAACAAGTCTTCTCTAGCTCTATTAGTATATATAGTATATATTAGTATATATCAGGAATTAGGAAGAGGCACAAATACATTCACAAACTACATAGCCTTTTCACATTAACTCTGGCCAAACCATCCTCCCATGGTCCTTTAACATTTAACTGCTGGAATAGCAGCCACTTTAGGACTGGGAAATCTAAAATGTTCTCCTACCAAATAAAAATTAAGTCTTTCCTTCTGTCATTTTTAATGAAAGGAGTGACGCCGAAAAGCTGAAACACATTGGATACATGCAACATCTCCCATCCTCTCTCTCTCACTCACTTTCTCTCACACACACACTCACACACATCTCCCACTCACACACACATCTCCTACTCACACACACCTCTCTCACACAAATATATATCTCCCTCTCATATACACACAGCTGTCTCATAGCCATGCATATATACACACACACACACAAAACATCTGTCACACACAATCCTTTCCCAGACACTCTAACCTCCTACCATCTTCTTACACCCTCTCAAACACTCACTGTCCTCTCTCACACATTCACCCTCTCCTCTTACACACTCACCCTTCACTCACACACTCACTCTATTTGTAACACACATTCTACCCTCCCTCTCTCACATACACTCATCACTCTCCTTCATGCTCCAAAGCCCAGTCCAGTCCCCTACTTTAAGGCCCCCACTGAAGCCTGTTCTGAACCACCCCCTTCCCTCTGCTACAGCAACCTCCAAGGCCCACCCTGGTCCCTACTCTGACACCCTGGTCTAGGCTCATGTGTTCCCCCCTTCCCCTCATCGCGCATGCACCAGATTCACTCCACCAACCCAAAGCCTTCTCTGCTCCTTCACATTCCCAGGACCTGATCTGCTAATACATCCCCTCCGAGGCCTATACTGCCCCTCCTGAGACCCATTTTGTTACCTGACCACTGAAGCCTGATCTGCTCCCCCCATCCCTAGTTGCCCGAGGGCAATTAGAGTCAACCACATTGCTATGGATCTGGAGTCACGTGTAGGCCAGACAGGGTAAGGATAGCAGATTGCCTTCCCTAAAGGAATTAGTGAACCAGATGGGTTTTCCTGACAATTGATAGTGGTTTCATGTGACAGAAATTTATGATCTCACTCGAGCGAAGGTCGTAAAACCCTGCACAAGGCTAACAGAAAATTTCATTCTGTAAGCCTCATCTGCACTGTGGCGGTAAAATTCCAGCTATAGTCATCAGTTGATTTTTAATTCCAGATATTTTTTATTGAATATAAATTCCATCATCTGCTGTGGTAGCACTTGAATTCTGCTCCCCAAAACACTAACTAAGTTTCTGGATTAATAGTCGAGCAATAATACCACTAGGCCATCATCTCTCTCTCTCTCTCTCTCTGTCTGCATGTGCTGCCAGACATGTGCTAATTCTGAAAGGTTGGCAAAAAATAGTCTGGGAATTATTTTATTTGTTCAGAAAATGCAAGTAATTTAATAATTCAATTTAATGTTGGCTTTTCAGAGGCCTTAATACAAAAATGCCTCTGAGTCAATAGATATTAGGAAGCGTGACCAAAAATTTGGTTAATGGGATAGACTTTGAGAAGCAACTAAAAGTGAGAGAAGAAGATGGAGAGGCAGAAGATTTAAGGAGAGAATTTTAGAAGAGAAGGAGGGATCCTCTATTAGGGGGATGAATAGCAAGTCCAGAAAGGTAATTTAGGTCAAAGGCAAGGATTTTTAATTTAAGGCATTGGAGGATTGGAAGCTATGACAACCCACTGAGCAGACTGTAATGGGTGAGGAAAGGTTTTAAGTTTGCATTCATTCACAGGATGTTGCTGTCATTGCCATGAACAGAATTTATTGTCTTGTGAATGTAGTGATGAATCATCTTCTTGAGTGTAATTGAGACTACTGGGTGGAAGAACACCTCACTGTTCTGGCACTTTGTAGTAGCTATGAAAAATGGAATAAAACAAGGTGTAGCCTGCTCACCTCTACATACTTTCCATGTCAGATCCATACCATTATCCCACGGTATGTGCACGACCCACCTCCCATGGTCTCTCATGCCCTCCATGGAATCCCATGCACCTCTAACAATTCCATGATCCTCATATTCTCTATGTCAACCTATATTCCACTCAACCCTATCATCATTTATCGACACAATCTAATATATGCCAACTCATGACAATCATTGCCCCCACCCATCATTTGCCCTTACAACCTCTATGCCAATTCACTCAGTATCCACCATGGGTAGATCTCTGGATTCATTCTGAGATTGAACAGAATTCTTATGTGTCTAATCATGAATTAACTTTTTCAAAAAAAGTCATTGAAATAACCTCATTCATTATATTTAACTTGCCTTAATCCCTTCTAAAATCAAAGATTTGTATTCACAGTCCTATTTTAAAAATATAAACACTCAGAGCTGCCAATCTATGAATTAAGAGACACCCTATTGTGATAAAGTTTATCAACCCAGGTTGATAAAGTTGCTAAGAAGGCGTACGGTGTGTTAGCTTTTATTGGTAGAGGGATTGAATTTAGGAGCCGTGAGGTTATGTTACAACTGTACAAAACTCTGGTGCAGCCGCACTTGGAGTATTGCGTCAGTTCTGGTCGCCGCATTATAAGAAAGATGTGGAAGCATTGGAAAGGTGCAGAGGAGGTTTACCAGGATGTTGCCTGGTATGGTGGGAAGGCCTTATGAGGAAAGGCTGAGGGACCTGAGGTTATTTTCATTAGAGAGAAGAAGGTTACGCGGTGACCTAATTGAGGCGTATAAGATGATCAAAGGACTGGATAGGGTGGATACTGAGAGCCTTTTTCCTCGGATGGTGATGACCAACACGAGGGGACATAACTTTAAATTAAGAGGGGGTAGTTATAGGACGGATGTCAGAGGCAGGTTCTTTACACAGAGGGTGGTGAGAGCGTGGAATGCCCTGCCTGCAGCAGTTGTGGACTCGCCTACTTTGGGGGCATTCAAATGGTCGGTGGATAGGCATATGGATGATATTGGAATAGTTTAGGTTAAAGGGTCCACTGGCCGGCGCAACATCGAGGGCCGAAGGGCCTGTACTGCGCTGTAATGTTCTATGTTCTATGTTCTATGTTCTATAATGATAGGTTGTGAAATCAGCCATCCATCAGCAATCCAATAATAGTAATCCTAAGGCTTATGTCAGCAGACAGAGTGAAAGAGCAATCAATTTTTTTTTTAACTGTGCAGATAGTTACTTATAAAGTAATAAAAGAGCAGGGGATTTAATTCTTGATAGTTTGATAGCTTATTTTGCCAGTTCCCTTTGCTCTTTTGACAGCTGTCTTGATCATTGTCTTGATATCTCTTGGGATAAAGTTCAAAAGAACTTGACAGTTCCAATGAATTTATGCACCATATATGTACATTCAGGCCTAGATTTAACAATCCCAAAAGGCATTTAATCTCTTAAAAATGACACCTGACCTCTCCCATAGGGCACTTGCCTGCTTACAAACATGGCCTGGATTATATCCAGGAAGTATCTAACCTTTTTAAAGAAGTCTGGGAAGTTCAGACCTATCCTATCAGGTCTAAATGCACAAGTCAAGTTTTGGACATCCCACTCTCAAAAATCAGATGTGACTGAGACAACTGCACATTAACATATGTAGCTATCACTAAGAACGATGGATGTGCAATTTAAATCCTCTTCCCCTCTCTCCATACCCACTCCAACCCTCTTCTTCCACCCCAACCACCAAGGGCAGCATGGTAGCACATTGGTTAGCACTGCTGCTTCACAGCTCCAGGGACCTGGCTTTGATTCCTGGCTTGGATCACTATCTATATGGAGTTTGCACATTCGCCTCATGTCTGCACGGATTTCTTCTGGGTGCTCCGATTTCCTCCCACAGTCCAAAGATATGCGGGTTAGATTAATGGGCCATGCTAAAAATTGCCCTTAATGCCCTGAGATTCATAGGTTAGAGGGATTAGTAGGTAAATGTGTAGGGATCTGGGGGTGGGGCTTGCGTGGGATTATGGATGGTGCAGACTCGATGGGCCGAATGGTCTCTTTCTGTACTGTAGAGTTTCTATGATTTCTTAACCCCACTTGAAAATACTAGGGTACAGGTCTGGCAATTAATATTGAGAACCTTGCTGCCTGCACGAAAATTCAGGCCTGAGTGTCTTGCTAGGTTATATCAGAGGGCTGTTTTAAGAGCCATATTGCTATGGGTTTGTAGTCAAATGAGGACCAGACCAGGTAAGGAGGCAAATTTGCCTATCTTAAGTGAGACAGATGGTTTTTTTCCTGACAATCCAGCTGTTTTATGGTTAACATTACTGATATTACTTTACAAGCTTGGATTTTATTTAATTGTAGTTATCTAACTGTAAATACTCTAACTGTATTTAAGTTTCCCAGCTGCATTAGGATTAGGGTGAGGATATCAACTCATGTCTATAAATCATTAACCAAGATCACTGGATTACTAGTGGAACAGCATTAAAAAGCAGCAGAGTTTTAAACAACTTTTAGACAACAGATAACTGAATTTTATACAGGATAGAAAATGTGATTTAGTTGGGAAAGTTGATCAGGAATAGTCGAGTATGAAGGCAACAACAGTGTAGATAATGATTTCAGCAGCTGTTGATCTGAGGTAAGGACTTGGACAGATGATGTTCCAGAAGTAATGCCCCTGGTGAGCAGCCACATGTAGCTCATGCCCGAGCCTCTGTGTAGCTAGTAAGAAGTCTCACAATACCAGGTTAAAGTCCAACTAGTTTATTTTGGTAGCAAAAGCAATTAGCTTTCGGAGCGTTGCTCCTTCGTAGGGTAAGTGGGAGTTCTCTTCACAAACAGGGCATATAAAGACACAAACTCAATTTACAAAATAACAGTTGGAATGCGAGTCTTTACAGGTAATCAAGTCTTAAATGTACAGACAATGTGAGTGGAGAAAGCATTAAGCACAGGTTAAACTGCTGTGTACTGTCTCCAGACAGGACAGCTAGTGAGATTTTGCAAGCCCAGGCAAGTCATTATGGGGGTTACAGATAGTGTGACATGAGCCCAAGATCCCAGTTGAGGTTGTCCTCATGTGTACAGAACTTGGCTATCATTTTTTCTGCTCAGCGACTCTGCGCTATCATGTGTCGTGAAGGCTGCTTTGAAGAACACTTACCCGAAGAACAGAGGTCAAATGCCCATGATTGCTGAAGCGTTCCCCAACAGGAAGAGAACACTTCCTGCATGGTCTCCCCAATGTACCATGCCTCGGGACATCCTTTCCTGCAGTGTATCAGATAGACAACATTGACCAAGTTACAAGAGTATGTACCATGTACCTGCTGGATGGTGTTCTCACATGAGATGATGGCATCCACGTCGATGATCCAGCACGTCTTGCGGAGGTTGCTATGGCAGGGTCGAGTGGTGTTGTGGTCCCTAGTCTCCTGAAGATTGGGTAGTTAGCTGTGGACAATGGTCTGTTTGAGGTTGTGTGATTATTTGATGGCAAGTAGTAGGGGTTGGGGATGGCCTTGGCGAGATGTTCGTCTTCATCAATGACATGTTGAAGGCTCCAGAGAACATGTTGTAGCTTCTCTGCTCCAGGGAAGCACTGGACGAGGAAGGGCACTCTGTCCGCTGTGTCCTAAGTTTGTCTTCTGAGGAGATCGGTGCAATTTTTCTGGTGCATCGGAACTGTCGACCGATGATTTGAGTGCCATATCCTGTTCTTAAGAAGGCATCTTTCAGCGTCTGGAAGGGTCTGGTGCCAACCTCCTCATCTGAGCAGATCCTGTGTATACAGAAGGTTTGTCCATTGGAGATGGGCTTCTTTAATGTGTTTAGGGTGGAAGCTGGAGAAGTGGAGCATTGTGAGATTATCTTTGGACTTGTAGTACAGTGAAGTGCTGCGGTGACCGTCCTTAATGGAGATGCATGTGTCCAAGAATGCAACCAATTCTGGAAAGTAACCCATGCTCAGTTTGATGGTGGGATGGAACTTGTTATCATATAATTGTTTCAGTAATTGTTCACCATGAGTCTAAAGGAAGAAAATGTGATCGATGTATCTATTGTATAGCAACAGTTGCAGTCCTGTATAGTGAAGAGGTTGTGTTTGAACCTGTTCATGAAAATTTTGGCATTTTGAGGTGCAAATTTGGCTGTTCCATGTGTCTGGATAAAGAACTGGTTATTGAAGGTGAAGACGTTGTGGTTCAGGATGAAGCAGATGAATTGTAAAATTGCACCTGGAGACTGGCAGTTGTTGGCATTGAGTACTGAGGTGATTGCAGCAATGCCATCGTCGTGGGGGATGCTGGTGTAGAGTGCCGAGACATCCATCATGACGAGGAGTGCTCCTGGTTCAACTGCTCCATGAATGTGAGTTTCTGTAGGAAGACCATTGTGTCGTGACAAATGCTGGGTGTTCTTTGTATGATGGGTTTCAACGCGCCCTCAACATAGCTGGAGAGGTTTTCACACAGGGTCCCATTGCCTGATACGATGGGATGGCCGGGTGTGTTTGCCTTGTGTATCTTCGGGACGCTGTAGAAATCTCCAAAGTGGGGAGTAGATGGGATGAGGCTGCTCTGAAGATCTGGATCAAAGTTCTTGATCAGACTGTCGAGTGTGTTTTTTGGTCGCGTCTGCGGGTAACTGTCTTGTGTTCTTCATTGTTATACATTCCTTTGCAGTAATCCATTCTGTTGAGTATGATGATGGCCCTCCTTTGTCTGCTTGTTTGATAACAGTGCTGTGGTTGGTCTTGACAGCGTGGATGACATTGATTTGTGCTTGCGTGATGTTCAGAACTGTCTTGTGAGTGCTGCTGATGAATCTGGTGTTGACCCACCTCCTGATGGCTTGGGCATGTCAAATCGAGGGCAGCAGCTTTCTGGAGGAGTCCAATTCGACACTTTCCATTTCGCTTGCTCTGTATACCCATCAGATACAGTGAAACTCTAATTTTACAAGCCCCGCTTCAGCGCGAATTCAGATATAATACAATGAATCATTGGATCCTTTTTTTTGCTCTTTCCGGTGAACTGAAAAGTTTTTGTTTACTGCAATCTATTTCTAAAATGAAAATAATCTGCCTTAGAAAGAAATTGTGAACAGAAAACACTTGCTTCCCCCTTTGTCCTGTTCGGATAAAAGGGGTTTTCATTTAGAAAAAAACTATATTAGATACTTGTTCAAAAAAGAAAATACTTAACAATTAATGGACCATGTAAGTGTTTATGTAAATAAACATCCCCACTGCCTGTTTTAAACTAACCTGGACCTGCCAACCTGCCAATCAAAAGGTTTGTAAAAGTTAATGAAACGTGTAGTGATTGTATAAACAAACAGAGCTTTGATGGACCCCAAGGTTGTTCATAACGTAACTATAGCACACCGATTTATTGTGACCCCGCATTTTTCGTGATAACATTTTATAGATCCCAAGGATTGTGTTATAACAAGGCCGCACTGTACAATCAAATTTCTAGCCTGAGATGTCTGGGTACTTGCTAAATCTCTTTATAGGAGACAGTATTGTTGACATGCTAATGTATTGATTAGAGCATTTTGCAGGAAGAAAGCATGCTTCCTTTTGATCAGAAAAAAAGCAATTAAGGGAAAACTGTTGTTCACTATATTTAAATGGATTTTGTCAAATATCTTCTACGAGTTGATTCTGTATAATTCCTCATCAAACGACTCATATGGTAATCACATGTCTTTGTATCTATTGTTCTTTAAGTATTCTTCTATTGTTCAGATGACTTTCAAAGCCTGTTTCTGAATTTCAAAGAGATCCAGGATAAAGAAAAATCACAAATTGTGCGTCAGGAGTTCAGTTTATTTTACCAGGTCCGCAGAGATGAATTAAACTCGTGCTTACATAAGTCACGCAAAACATATTCTGCTTTTACTCAGGCTGCTTATTTTCTTCTTGGCAAGTCCTTCATCTCAAGTTCTGTCAGTCAAGTTCAAAGGGATCTTTGGGAACTTGATTTCCTTAGTTAACCCTTTGTCAGCTAGCTTTAAATTTCCAACAAGCTATCTGGCTTGATTATATAAATAAACATATTCACAAATAAATCTGTTTGATGGTTTATTTTTCATTCTATCATCAGCTGGCCGAAATCTGTGTTCATTATTAATTGCCCTTGGGAAAGTGCCTTCTTGGGCTACAGCGCATGTCAGCAATTCAACAAAGATCCTTAGGCAGCTTCTAAACCCATGGCCACGTCCATCCAGAGGAACATGGACAGCATATATGCGGGAATACCACTACTTGCAAGTTCCCCTCCAAGCCACTCACCATGTGGAGGTGACAGTGTTGGACTGGGGTGGGGACAATAAGAAGTCTCACAACATCAGGTTGCGTCACCTGATGAAGGAGCAGTGCTCCAAACGTTTGTGTTACCAAATAACCCTGTTGGACTTTAACCTGGTGTTTTGGACTTCTTACTGAAAATATATCACTGCTTCTTCACAGTCTCTGGGTCGAAATCCTGGAAATCATTCTCTAACGACATTGTAAGTCATCATGGACTCATACTGCAGTGGGTCAAGAAGGCAGTTCACCATCACCTTCTCAATGGCAACTAGGAATGGTCAATAAATGCCCATGAATGAATTTTTAAAAATGTGGTATAGGTACATTCATAGTGCTTTTAGGAAGGGAGTTCCAGGATTTTTATAGAGTCCGTAGACTCCTAACAGTGCAGAAGGAGGTCATTCAACACATTGACCCTGTACCAACAACAATTCCCTGTAACATCACATATTTACACAGTTAGCCCCTCAACACTAAGGTAGCATGGCCAATCAATCTAACCCATACATCTTTGGATTGTGGAAGGAAACCAGAGCATTGGAGAAAACTCATGGAGACATGGGGAGAATATGCAAACTTCACACAGACTGTCACTCAAGGGTGGAGTTGTACCTAGGTCCCTGGCGTTGTGAGGCACCTGTGTTAAGCAATGTGCCACCATGCCACCCAGTGAAGAAATGGTAATGTAATTCAATGTTAGGGTAGCATGTGACTTGAAGGGAAACTTTAGGGTGATAATGGGATTTAAAGTTATGGATATTCTCAGTAACTTTAGTTGCAGTTTTTAAACAGGCTAAATAGTAGTGCCATAATTCCAACCATCTTCCAACTACTTTACAATTGACTTTCCTTCCATCAGACAGTCAGAGGTTTGCCGATGATTCAGAAATTTAGTACCAGTTGTGAATCCTTAGTAGTGAAGCAGTCTATACCTAATAGAATTTCGAAAACTTTCAGTTTCGGGATAATAAATGGCAAATAATATGCATGCCAACAAAAGCCAGGCAATGGCTATCTCCATCGAGAGAGAAGCAATCATCTCCCCTTGACATTCAGTAGCATTTATTTCTGAATCTGGCACTGTCAACATCCTGGGGTTACCATTGACCAGAAACTGAACTGGACCAAGCAGAAAAATGTTTTGTCTACAAGAGAAGATTGGAGGTTAGGAACTGTGTGGGAGAGTAACTTATCTTCTGAGCACCTAAAGCCTGTCCATCATCTACAGGGTACAAATCAGCAATGTGATGGAATACTCTCTGCTTGCCTGAACAAGTGCAATTACTATAACACAAGAAGCTAGACACTATCCAAGACAAAACAACCTGCTTGATTGACATTCCATTCAGCACCTTAACCATTTACTGCCTCCACCACTGATGCACAATGGCAGCAGTGTATACGATATGCAAGATATACTACAGCAACACATCAAAGCTCCTGCTCCTTTCAAACCCATGATGTGTAACGGTAATATTATTCAATGTCAGGGTGACGTGGCTTGAGTCTTAAATAACAAAACATGCAATGAAATAATTTAAACAATTTGAAAGTGAGTTCACAGTAAAAGGGAAGATTGTTCACCCAGTAACATACTATGTAAATTGCAGGTAAATTGCTGATCATTTGTGCTTATAAGTTCACCCAGGAAAGGTATCCCACAGAACGTAAGGAAAGTACAGGAGTAAGTCCATATCACACCTATCCTTCAGTAAAAGTAGCAAAATAGTAAATTAACTACTCACTCAATGCACTACTATTGTTCTTGTTGTAAAATAGTTGCTCCTTTTATAGAATAACAATCATTTGACTCCGAATTGGAAATCATAATATGCAAAGCTTGTATATAGCAATGACATGATGCATGGCTGGAAAATTACTTGGAGCTCTACCGGGATTACTTTGCATGAATAAGAATTCTGGCCTGTTTCTGGTGAAGTAACAGCAGCAAATCAGGAAAAGCTCAGAGGAAATCCCTGGCTTGTGTGACTGAGAACATGCACTTTTTATGTTACTGTAGCTGAGTCTCATAGTAGATATTGTGTAATGAAGATGAGGTTATATGTTTTAAATTATCCTTCTAATTTAAGGTAAAATGGAGTAATGAAGAGAATCATATGATCTGCCATGAGTATTGCCTGACAACAGGAGTATAGTTCAAATGTCATGGCCTAGGTTAAGAATTACAGAGAGTAAGGTGAAAAACCTTGCCACCTGAAAGAAAGGGCATGGTGGTTTTAAAGTTAAGTCTGCAGGGCTCAGAGGTTCAAACAAATGAAGAGCTTTATTTAGAAGATTTTAGCACTACAGACTGTTGTATTAAATTGCCTGTTTATCTGCGCAAATAGCCAGCCTGTTGACATCACGTGTTCCATTGCAACTCTGCTAGTGAGGAAACACTGTGAAAAGCATGAATACACAGCAAAAGGCAGGACTAACAGGACTAACTGTGAATATATTTTCTATCTCCGAGGTTTTTGGACAGAAAGAGAAAGATTAAGATGTACCACAAAGACAAGGGCTGCAGCTGTTGTGATCAGGAGACGGAAGAAGGTTTCAGGTTCTCTGCAAACTACCAGACAGAACACAAGGAAGTATTTTCATTTGTTAAAGAGTCATTTCCCTTGGCACTCAAGAGATTCTGGAAGATTTACCCTGGTGGGGGTGGAAGAAAAATTCATTGAAATGTACCTTAGTGCTTAAAGTGGGTTTGGGAATTATCAGAAAACTGAGTGGACAGATCTTCAATGGTCACTGGACGTTACACGTGATCATAATGGGGAGATATGACCATATTGGATTCTGGGAGTGGCTGTTTACATTTCTCTATAAAGACTACAAGCTTGAAAATATATAGATACAATATAGGGATCATGTTCAGGGTTATTGTTACTATGGTTTGGTGCATTGATTACTGACAAAATTATAGGAGAATTCTCCCATTTTCAGGCTAAATGCCAATATTGGTGGGAAAACAAGAGTGTTTCCCACAACTGCCAGTAACATCTGTCAAATGGGATTCACCCACGGGAAAGATGATAATGAGCCATTTCAGGGAACCTGCCAGCCAACTCCATTGTTCCGAGATCAGGGCAGCATTTTTAAAGATTCAGAAACATGCTCCCTTGCCCTCAAACATGTAATTGTGATACCCTCCACTGATCAAGCTTGCACCACCAACCCCATATCAAAGATGGACATCCACCCCTCCACCCATAAAAAAGTGGGTAACTCCACCCTCATGACATAAGCATGACAATAGCCCAATCTAATACCTCTAAACTCCACTCTCTGATCTCCACTGATAGCCCTTTTTCCCATCAGATCTCCACTCAGTCCCCCTTTCCCCTCAAACACCTACTCAGACCTCCCCCCTCTCTGTCCTGTTTCCCTCTCGAACTGGAACTCATGCCCCCCTCCTGCTTCGACCTCTCCGTTCAAACCCCCCCACCCCTTTTGCCTCACGTACCCCGCACTCTGGCCCCTTCAAATCACACATCTTGGCAGTACCAATAGTGCACATCCCCCAGTATTAACATCTTGGCCTACTGCTTTGATCCCTGAGGAGGGGGAAGGGAGTTTAAGGAGGTAAGTTCAGTGGTCATTTTTGCCTCTGGTTGGGTGTGCTTGGACTAGGGGTAAAGCTGTGATCTCAGCTCTCTCCACGGGATGGTGGTCATGGCTGAATTGCTTCTTCTAGCCCGACAGAACTTAAGGTCATCATTGGCATGGTGTTTACAGACTGTCCTGTGAGCAACATTTGCGTCCCTGCTTGGCAGCTATGAAAAGTTTGAAGTGGCTGGGTCAGTTTAACTTTTATGTACCCTGGTCACCTGGCAGAATTTTAAATCATTGCAGAACTCCATTCTGCAGCAGTGATGTTCTTTTCTCTCTGTCAGAAGCTGCAGGACTGAGCAGACCCCTGTGACATCCTTTGACAGAGTAAAGATGTCAATTTCATCTTCAGGTGGGGGAGCAGTGGGGACAAGGTGTGTATTCTGCACAAATGTGCACTCAGCCCTAATGTATTCACATAGCTTAGATTTGAATTCTCTGAGGTACCCTAGTAAGCTGAAATCTTTGAAACCCTCTCTAATGCATTGGAACCTTTTGATCTTGGTCAAATTCAACATGAATTACTTTGAAATAGGCCTCCATTGAGGAATTATACTCATTTTCATTCCCCTTCAAGCTTGAATGCATCTCAAGTACCTCTGTTGATCCTAATGTTGACAAAGACTGATTCGAAAAAGTTAAACCATTTATTCTTTTTGAAGAAATCACAGTTGTCAATCAGACTTAGAGTCTTTGTAAACTTTGCAGTTAGAACCTTCCTCCTTGACCCTGTCAGGGCCCAAGGGCATCAGTGCCAGGGTGCCAAGGGAAGTGCAGCATTGACACTGTTGAGGTGCATGGCCTGAACAGGGTTCCAGAGTGAAGGTCTAAGGGAGATGTGTCCTGAGTTTGGGTCTGAGGTGGTAGGGGACATGAGTGGGACAACTCAGAGGAGAAGAGGGCTGAGGGGGCCTCAGGTTGTTCACCCTCACGGGGCAGGGAGACTCTTGATTTTCTGAGGAGTGGGGTTGTGCTCCCCTGAACCATAGGATTCTAGCATGCCACATCTCTGCTTGTGATTAGCAACAATATAGAGATGCAAGCATTGAACTGAGGTAAAATCAGAAAGAAGTCTCACAACACTAGCTTAAAGTCCAACAGGTTTATTTAGAACATTACAGCACAGAACAGGCCCTTCGGCCTTCGATGTTGCGCCGACCAATATAAAAAGCAATGCCCCTCCAAACTAAATCATTCCCTTCTCTTCCATATACTTATCAACTAACCTCTTAAACGACACCAAACTTGGCGCATCTACAACCGCTGCAGGCAGGGCATTCCACTCCCTAACCACCCTTTGGGTAAAGAACCTGCCTCTGATATCCGTCCTATAACTATCACCCCTTAATTTAAAGCTGTGTCCCTTCGTGCTAGCTTTTTCCATCCTAGGAAAAAGGCTATCACTGTCCACCCTATCTAAACCTCTAATCATCTTCTATGTTTCGATCAGGTCCCCTCTTAGCCTCCTCCTTTCTAACGAAAACAACCTCAAATCCCTCAGCCTTTCTTCATAAGACCTGCCCTCCATACCAGGCAACATCCTGGTAAACCTCCTCTGTACCCTCTCCAATGCCTCCACATCTTTCTTATAATGTGGGGACCAGAACTGCAAACAATACTCCAAGTGCGGCCGCACTAGAGTTTTGTACAGTTGCAACATGACGTTGCGGCTCCGAAATTCAATCCCTCTACCAATAAAAGCCAAGACTCCATATGCTTCCTAACAACCTTCTCGACCTGACTGCCTACTTTCAGGGATCTATGCACATACACACCAAGATCCCTCTATTCATCTAGACTACTAAGAATCCTACCATTTGCCCTATACTCTACACATTTATTATTTCTGCCATAGTGCATTACCTCACACTTTTCCACATAAAACTCCATTTGCCACCTCTCGGCCCAGCTCTGCAACTTGTCCAAGTCCCTCTGCAAACTATAACACCCCTCTTCACTATCTACCACTCCACCGACTTTAGTGTCATCTGCAAATTTACTAAATTTGTTGCAAATGGCACAAGCTTTCAAAACAAGCTGTGTCTGTATATTCACCAGGGATATAAATGTATATGGATATATGAGATGGATAAAGAGATACACAATGATTAGGTAATATATAGACTTTCTGCACCAGCACTTCCTTATCCAATTTAAGCTGAATGAATTGAAGCATGGACGTAGCTTCATTACACAACAATAAATTTCCCTATTAATTCAGCCCATTCCTTGTAGCTTTTCACTCTATTTCTGAATTAATTGACTACATTATATATTCAACCCCTTCATGTGCAAAAGGACAATTTTGATTCCATGAAGGCACCAATAAAGAAGATCATTGCATCAGCTTTTAGCTAAAGTGTTGAGCAAACAGAGGAAGGGAATCTTTTTATTTGTGTGCAGTTAGTTATTAACTGAGGTTAGTGTAATTGTGTGAGAGCAAGAACTGACTTCACTGCAATTAAAAAAAACAATTTATAGAAGCATTACAACCTTGTTGAAGCTTTAAAATTAGTTAACAGTGAATGAAATCATTTTACACAAAATTATTGCATAAATTCCATTTCCTTAGATTATTCAAGTGGTCGAAAAGCCTTAAAATGGGAAGCATGATAATATATCTGCAGGCAAGGTGATGTTAGCAGTCTCCAAGGGAAACTGACATGCATTTATACTTGTTATCAATGTTGCTGAGGCTCAGCCCTGTTCTCAGGCCTTTCTAATACCAATCTGAGAGCTTTGTGTGCAACTTTGGAAATGTGTAGTTTCACATTGTATGCAACCTCAAACATTGGTACATTATGTATCGGACCGAGGGAGCACAGTTGAATACCTCCCAACTCCTACATCACAAACAAAGCACAAAATTGCGGTCGATAGGTGGGATGAGCAAGTAAGATTACCAGAGAGCCGAAACATTGGACTCACTCCTGATTTCTTGCCTCTCACAATCTTATCGGCACTGAATATCCGGTGAGATCAGCCAGAGACGGACAGACCCTTCAAAAGATGTGGGAGCAAGAGGCTGTTACAGTCAATGCAAATAATGTAGTCCCAATTTTTTAGTGGCAGTTTCATAAGAAGTTCAATGATCTTACATGAGTGATCAAGGTCAATCAGCTTCAAATTCCACATCCTTCCAAATTAACCACAAACCTCATACACTGCTCAATTCATTCCATTTCCTCACCAACATGCTCTATTAACCATGACTCATACTTTATATCAGAGCTTCGTTTTATGCTTACACACTTAGCACTCCTGCAAACCTCACACCCACATCATATAGCTTGCACCTATTACAATTCATTCAGTCATGGCAGCTACAATGCCCAGATAGATTGGATCATGCTTACTTACCTCTCCTGCAGGATAAGGTGATGCACAATAAGAAGCAACAGAATCTAACATGTGGGTGCAATAGGCATGATGCTATGCTCTGATCCTACTGTTGGAGACAATGCTTGACCAGCTCTGGAGTGGTCAAGATTAAGAAAATAGCCAGTGATGGGGATAAACCACTGAAGATGAATGTGTGTTCCTCTCATATTTACTTCTCATCTTCTAAATCTCCTCATCCTACAATCTCTTCTGGTCTACAAGTTGTATATGATCTTAGTACACATGTCTTCTTTTTCCCACTTCCCCTCAACATGGTTCTATCCTTGTTGCTTTCTCCTTTTTCATATCCAAGATCTGACCAGGTAGTGAAACAGGAGAAAGGATTGGAGGAGCAAGAAGAGATCGAAGATTAAGAAACAACATCACTCAATCTCACAGCCAACAGCTCTGATGCTGACAGTCTGTCTACATTAATAGGTAATTTAAAGGGCAGAGTCTGCATCTGGTACGGCACTGAGTGGCCTGCAGCAAGGACAAGGTGAAAGGATAGTGCAGGTGCCAGCTGGCCGTAGAGTGAGGTCATAGGACATTTCTACTGCAGAAATCTCAGATGAGGACCTGGGCAGGCTAGTGTACTGAAAAATATTAATGGGTAGATACACAGAAATGCTTGGTGCAAGGCAGGCCTACTATAAAAACCTGCAGGCACTATAATGGAGCATGAAGAAAGTTGGCACCAATTAGGAGCAGAGCTTTTCACAGAGCTTGGAGCCCATTTTTGACAACAATAGTACTGGCAACATATCACATTTTTAACACAATAAAATGTCTTAGAACACTTCATGTGAGCATTGTAAAATTAAGTGTAACACCAAACCACATAAGAAGAGATCAGGCAGGTTTGATAGAATGGAATAGAATCCTTACAATGCAAGAAGAGGCCATTTGGCCCATTAAGCCAGCACCAACTGCATCCTGTCCAATCTATGCCCATAACTCCATGTATTTACCCCTTTAGTCTCCCAGACATTAAGGAGCAATTTAGCATGGCTAATCTACCTAACCCGCATATCTTTGGAGTGTCAGAGAAAACCAGACCATTCAGAGGAAACCCAATCAGACATGAGGAGAATGTGCAAACTCCACACAAACAGCCATCCAAGGTCAGAATTGAATTGACCTGGCGCTGTGAGACAGCAGTGATAACCACTATGCACACTAGCAGAGAAGTAACTTGTAAAAAGCATCTGGAATGAGGAAAATGAGAAGGGGAGGTGAAGAAGTGTACCAAAGAAGTGCTTCCTACAAGAGTACATCTGCAGTAAATATAAGATCAGAAGACAACTATTCTTTTTGTATTGTATTGGAGAGGTTGATTGAAGATCAATTGAAAATTGAAGACAGAGACCCTAATTGTGTGGGGATTCTTTGTAATGGATCTGATTGAAGACAAATAGAACACACCTTGAACTTCATGGTCAGAATGCCTGGTATAGTTCTGATGAAAGGTCACGCAATCTGAAATGTTAACTCTGTTTCTCTCTATAGATGTTACCTGATCTAATGAGATTTTCCAGCATTTTATAGCAACGATTCTCCCATCGTGACCCGCAACTTTTACAGCGGGTCAGGGTGGGAGATGTGCATTGCTGGTCTTGTTCTGGGATTTGTGCATGCGCTTGGAATGGCTGGAAATCAGCATGAGGAGAGGTAATTAATTTGAATCTGTTTTTAATATGTTTTAAATGTGTTTACATTTCATGATCAGGAACTTACCGGTCCCAATTATATCTCCCAGCCTACCATGAGTACTTCATTCCAGCAGGGTTTAGAGTAGCTTCCCACATTCGGGGAACTAGTGGAAGACCACACCAGAGTGAAAGGGGGAAATCAGAGCCCTCCAGGGAGACAGGCACCGCGGGGGTTGGGGGGGGGGGGGGGATAGCGGGGATGGTGCCCACTGAGCATGGATACTCTGGCAATGCCAGCCTGTGCCCCTGGCACTGTCCCAGGGGTAAAGGCCCTATGCCCAGGAGGCATCTTGGCACTGTCCATTGGACATCGTGCTGCACCAAGGGGGTGAGACCCATTGTGGGTGGGGCTAGGGGCAATCAGTGGGAGGATCGTCCTGCTGCCACTCTGCATGGCAGTCGGTCCGGGATGGAGGAAGGGCAGCAATTGGGATGGGCTGGGGGGGGGGGGGGGGGGATAGTCTGCTGGGGAAGGCTATCTCCTACATGTCTGACCATTAGGGAGGGCAGTTGGGGGGTTCTGCTGGGGTGAGGGGTACGGAAGGATCGACACTGCTGGGGTTGGGGTGATTGAGCTGGACATCAGGACACTCTGAGACGGGCGATTCAGGGCTGGCCCAGACTGTGTTGGAGATCACGATTGCACTGTTGGGGGAGCTGGAGGGGCAGTGGCGATTCCAGACCGGCCAGCGATGGAGCTGACCAACAAACGGGAGTTTGACAGGTTTGGGGCCACTGTGAATGTACAGAGTTCCAGATTCTGACTCTGGTGTGAGTAGACCCTGCCCCCCCACCGTTGCATCTGGCTTTTTAATGCAATTTCCGATTGAGATCTCTGCAGCGCACAGAATGGGGAGGTTCGAGTGAGAAGCTGAACTATCAGAACAGTCATGATCTAGAACAGTTTTCCCGCCAATTCAATGCCTTTGGGAAACTCGAGCCTACATTCCCTTTAAATTCAGAATTCCCTATGAGTTTATTGGCTTAACAGTGATCACCTTATGATTACTGGGAGTCAGTTTAACTCAAAAGAAAAAGTGCTGGAAAATCTCAGTAGGGTTGGCAGAATCTGTGAGGAGAGAGAAGAGCTGACGTTTCAAATCCAGATGACACTTTGTCAAAGCTAAAAGACATTGAAAGTAGGAGATACTTATACTGCAGGGAGAGGGAATGAAAGATGAGCCACAGAAACCAGGGAAAAGACTGCTAATGGCAGTCCACAGGGAGAATAAAGGGTGAGAATGGCCAAATGGAAGAGAAGCTGTGACAGATGGAGATGTTGGGGTGGGGTGGCAGCGGGGGGGAAGGGATAGAGGTAGAATGTAGAGAAAGGGAAGTGGAGGGTAGAAAAGGTTAGGGAAGGGGGATGACGTAGGGAGAAAGAATGGGAGGAGAAGAAAAATGAAGAAAGACTCTAAAAAAATGAAAGATAGAGAACAGTAAAAAATAAAATGAAATTGAAACAGAAGGGGTCGAGGTAGGGTAGAGCTAATCATGTGAAGTCGTTGAGTTTGATGTTGAGAGTGGAAGGCTGTAAAGTAGTTTGCCAAAATATGAGATGGTGTTCCTCCAGTCTGTGTTGAGCTTCACTGGAACATTGCAGAGGCCAAAGACAGACACATGGGCATTGGAGCAGGACCATATGTTAAAATGGCAAGCAACTAGAAGGTCAGGATCCTGATTCCACGCAGACCAAAAGTGCTCAGCAAAGTTATCACCCAGAGCACGCTTGGTGTCCCCAATATAGAGAGGGGACCACATTGGGAGTAGCAAATTCAATACACCAAATTGAAAGAGGTGCAAGTGAAATGCTGCTTAACCTGAAATGAATATTTTGGACCTTGGATGGTAAGCATCGAACAGATTAAGGGGCAAGTGTTGCACCATCTGCAATTGAATGAGAAGGTGCCATGAGCAACAGGAGAGGCATTGGGTATAGTGGAGAAGTGGATCAAGTTATCCCGGAGGAAATGGTCTCTGTGAAATGCTGACAGAGGGAGTGAAGAGAAGATGTGTTTGGCGGCGACAAAATAATGGAGGACAATGTTTGCATGCAGAGGCTGGGGCGGTGAATTGTGAGAACAATGGGGTCTCTATCCTTGTTCAGTGGGGAAGGGGAGGGGATGAGGGCTGAGGCACGGGAGATGGAGCTTTCACTGTTGAGGGCCCTGTTGACAAGCATAGATGGGAATCCACAACACCCCACGTTTACAGTTACAGATCGCGGATTGAACAGGTCACCAAGCTTACTGAACTTTCACAGTTACAGGCTAAATTGCTGCCAGTCAGCTCTCCCCCTTAAAGAGAAGAAGAGGCTATAGGCAGCTGGGACTATGGCTACTTTACCAGTGATGTAATCTCGGGAGCAATATGGTTTGCAGGCTCTGCTGGGACCATTCCTCTCAGGGGCTTCTCCTTTGATCTAGCTTAATGCTGAATCTTGCCTCTTCCTTCTCATCCTATGCTTTATTCTGATATAAATAGAAACCACCACACTGAGGAGATGGTAGCACAGTGGTCATGTGACTTGTATTTGACAGACATGACCAAACAATCCAGAAAACTGTGACTGGATATTAATGCAGATACCAATATCCTGGTGAAAATCAAGCCCTGAGCCCACATTAGCCAACAGTGAGACCAGCTCAGTGACTTGACTACAAGTGACATTCTAACTGACCACCCGCCAGCCAATTAAAGATGGCAGATGGATACTCCATACTGCTGCACGGTAAGAGAGCGGACAGTTGTCAAGCCTCAGCAGAGCCATCAGAAGATGGCAGAGGGAGGGTGGAGACTAAGAGCGCAAATATATTAAATCATAAAAAATCAGGGTGGTGAGGGTTGAAAGGAATTCCCCTCCAGTGGGATCGGTAGGGCCATGAGGGCTACCTTCCCTATTTCCTTCTCTTTCCTCATTAGGCCATAAAAGCCTCTGGCTCTGACACCCTTGGGCCTGCTGCAGAAAGATCATCTCCACGAAGATGATGACCTAATCACATGCTGGATATTATTCCTGTAGGATCATAGAATCATACAGCTCAGAAGAGGCCCTTTGGCCCATTGAGTCTGTACTGTCACATTAGAAACACCTGAACTCCCACCATCTGCCAGCACTCGGCCCATAGCCCTGAATATTATGACTTGCTAAGTGCCCATCCAGGTACCTTTTAAAAATGTGAGTCAACACGCCTCTCCCTCCCAGGCAGCACATTCCAGATCGTCTCCACCCTCTGGGTAAAAAAGTTTTTCCTCACACCCGCCCTAAACCTTCTGCCCCTCACCTTGAACCTATGTCCTCTTGTGGCTGACTCTTTAACTCAGAGGAGCAGCTGTTCCTTATCCACTCTGTCCATGTCCATCATAATCATGCAGACCTCAAAGAGGTGACGCCCAGTCTTCTCTGCTCCAATGAAAACAACCCAAGCTTACCCAAGAATATGGACTCCAGAGAGAAAAAAATGTATCTTCCAAAGATGTGTGGGTTAGGCTGATTGCTAAATGCTAAATTGTCCCTTAGTTTCGGGGGATTGAGAGGGTAAATATTTGGGGTTATGGGGATGAGGCCTGGCTGGGATAGCTGTGGTGCAAGCATAATGGGCCCAATGGCTTCCTTCTGTACTTTAGGAATTCTATGATTATATGATTAGGCTGAGGTTGCATAGGCATCTGACCACAAGGATATATACATATGTGTGAAATTTTAAAGCTTGATCAACATAGTCCATCATTCTTTAAGACACTGGAAGCAGCCTGATGAGAGCCCAGCTTGTTTTTCTCAAAACTACTGAAGTGTGAGGAGTAATTTGTTCTCCGACAGTCTAATCGGGGAAAGACAAATAAGGTTATTAAAACAGCCTCAAAATAGACCTTGAGAGACTAGAAAAATAGATGTATGTCAGTCAGTGTGCCTGAGCTTGATAAGCACAACTAATTGCTGGCCAACAATCAAAGCACTCAGGCTTCATATCTGGGCAATTGTCCACCTTGTGGATCTGAACCCAGTTCTACTGAAGAACATCGGAAAGCGAGATCAACCCCCAACTCAGCACATGTTGATTTTAACTGTATAAAAAGCAGTAACTCTTGAATGTCAGTGCTGCAGTCAATGCAGAGAGTGATCCAGTTAATCCTTGAAGCTTGCAATGAAATGTGCCTGACCAATCGTTGGTGCAAGCACCATGTAACATGGTATTTCTGTGTGTTCCATCGCTCGACTAACAATGCATTGAATGTGTTGCATTGCAAACAATCAGTAAAGATTTCTGATGGTTAACTGAAGTATTTGAGCATGACTACTGCAATTTTTGGGTGATAAGTGTTAAACTTGGTCAATAAAAGTCTTGCAGATTCGAGGCCATGCGAAGAGACCCAAGTCAAAATAATGGCACGCTCAAATCTTAAAAGGAAAACTATGAAAGTCTGGCTAATGAGGCACTGTAATGCCTCAATGAGGTCCTAAAAGTTCTAGAGAGATTGAGGAAAGGATTGCAAAGTCAATTCTTGTCAGGAGTGAAAGTAATAGGGTAATTGTTATGGGGGACTTTAACTTTACTAATATTGATTGGAATAGCTATACCTCTAGCTCGTTAGAGGGGTCAGTTTTCGTACAAAGTGTGCAGGAGGGTTTTTTGACTCAGTATGTAGATAGGCCAACTAGAGGTGAGGCTACAGTGGATTTGGTGCTGGGCAATGAGCCAGACCAGGTGTTAGGCTTGGAGGTTGGTGAACATTTTGGTGATGGTGACCACAATTCGGTTACGTTCACCTTAGTGATGGATAGGGATAGGCATGAAGCTGGGGCAGTAGTTATAGCTGGGGGAAGGGTAATAATGAGGCCATCAGGAGAGAATTAGGGTGCATAGATTGGACTAGGAAACTACAGGGACTGGGAACATCTGGAATATGGAGCTTATTCAAGGAGCAGCTGCTGCGAGTCCTTGATAAGTATGTCCCTGTCAGGCAAGGAGGAAATGGTCGAGTAAGGGAACCTTGGTGTAGGAAAAAAGTTGATTCGCTGGTTAAAAGGAAAAAGGAGGCTTATGTCAGAACGAGGCTTGAAGGCTCAGTTAGTGCAATGGATAGCTGTAGATTAGCCAGGAGGGAGCTAAAGAGTAAATTGAGGAGAGCTAAGAGGGGACACGAGAAGACTTTGGCTGATAGGATTAAGGAGAATCCTAAAGCTTTCTTTAGATATGTTAAGAATAGAAGATTGGTTAGGACAAGATAGGGCCAGTCATAGACAGCAGTGGGAAGTTGTGCGTGGAGCCTGAAGAGATTGGAGAGGCACTGAATAAATATTTCTCTTCGGTATTTACGCAGGGTGATGTAAATGTAGTTATGGAGAACACTGAGGTACAGGGTAGCAAACTGGAAGGTATCGAAGTAGATAGGGAGGATGTGCTAGATATTCTCGAGGGTTTGAAGTTGGATAAGTCCCCTGGGCCGGACGGGATTTACCCTAGGATTCTCTGGAGGCAAGAGAGGAGATTGCAGAGCCTCTGGCTCTGATCTTCAGGTCGTCGTTGGTTACGGGTGTGGTTCCGGAGGACTGGAGGATAGCGAATGTGGTCCCATGGTTCAAGAAGGGGAAGAGAGACCTTCCAGGGAATTATAGGCCAGTGAGTCTTACTTCTGTTGTGGCAAAGTATTGGAGAGAATTATTAGGGATAGGATTTATAGTTATTTAGAGAGAAATGAATTGATTGGGGATAGTCAGCATGGTTTTGTGAAGGGTAGGTCGTGCCTTACTAACCTTATTGAGTTTTTTGAAAAAGTGACCAAGAGGTGGATGGGGGTAAGGCAGTTGATGTGGTATATATGGACTTTAGTAAGGCATTCAATAAGGTGGCCCATGGAAGGCTTCTGCAGAAAATGCAGATGTATGGGATAGAGGGTGATTTTGCTAATTGGATTAGGAATTGGCTAGCAGATAGAAGACAGAGGGTGGTGGTTGATGGGAGATATTCATCGTGGAGTTCGGTTACAAGTGGTGTACCTCAGGGGTCTGTTTTGGGGCCCCTGCTGTTTGTAATTTTTTATAAATGATCTGGATGAGGGTATTGAAGGATGGATTAGTAAATTTGCAGATGACACTAAAGTCGGTGGAGTGGTAGATAGTGAAGAGGGGTGTTATAGTTGCAGAGAGACTTGGACAAGTTGCAGAGCTGGGCCGAGAGGTGGCAAATGGAGTTTAATGTGGAAAAGTGTGAGGTAATGCACTATGGCAGGAATAATCAATGTGTAGAGTATAGGGCTAATGGTAGGATTCTTAGTAGTCTTGATGAACAGAGGGATCTTGGTGTGTATGTGCATAGATCCCTGAAAGTAGGCAGTCAAGTCGAGAAGGTTGTTAAGAAGGCATATGGAGTCTTAGCTTTTATTGGTAGGGGAATTGAATTTCGGAGCCGCAACGTCATGTTGCAACTGTACAAAACTCTAGTGCGTCCGCACTTGGAGTATTGTGTGCAGTTCTGGTCCCCACATTATAAGAAAGATGTGGAGGCATTGGAGAGGGTACAGAGGAGGTTTACCAGGATGTTGCCTGGTATGGAGGGCAGGTTTATGAAGAGAGGCTGAGGGATTTGAGGTTGTTTTCGTTAGAAAGGAGGCGGCTAAGAGGGGACCTAATCGAAACATATAAGATGATTAGAGGTTGAGATAGGGTGGACAGTGATAGCCTTTTTCCTAGGATGGAGAAAGCTAGCACGAGGGGACACAGCTTTAAATTAAGGGTGATAGTTATAGGACGGATATCAGAGGCAGGTTCTTTACCCAAAGGGTGGTTCGGGAGTGGAATGCCCTGCCTGCAGCGGTTGTAGATGCGCCAAGTTTTGTGGCGTTTAAGAGGTTAGTTGATAAGTATATGGAAGAGAAGGGAATGGTTTAGTTTGGAGGGTCATTGCTTTTTATATTGGTCGGCGCAACATCGAAGACTGAAGGGCCTGTTCTGTGCTGTAATGTTCTATGTTCTATGTAATAATGTAGTCTCAATTGTAATTGTTCAGGGGACAGGCTGGGTGTAGATTTGTAAACATGCTAACCATAAGGAGTTTTCACATGACAGTACAAACAGCAAGATAAAAGAAACAAAGTTCAGTACACGTGAATGTGAGGAAAAGGCATTCATTAGATTGATTCCAGAGATAAGGGGTTCGTCAGATGAAGAGAGGTTGAACAGTTTAGGTCTATACTGTTGGAATTTAGAAGAATGAGGGGAGATCAAATTGAGGTATATAAGATGATAAAAGGTATGGATAAAGTAAATATAGTGTGGATGTTTTCGCTCATGGGGTATTCTTGGATGAGAAGTCAAAGTCTTAGGATAAGGGGTAGCAAATTTAGAAGAGTTGAGGAGAGATTGCTTCTTCCAAAGAGTTATGAATCTGTCAAATTCGCTATCCCAAAGTGCGGTGGATGCTGGGACAGTGAGTACATGTAAGGAGGAACTTTTTAATTGGTGATAGGTTGAAAGGTTATGGGGGGAAGACAGGAAAATTGGCTTGAGGAGCATATCAGTTAGAATCAAATGGTGGAGCAGACTTGGTCGATTGAATGGCCTAATTCTGCTCTTAAATCTAGTGAAGTTATGAACTTTTGTTTGAATATATCTCAGTTTTCTGCCAAAAATCAAAATTTGTTTAATCATTCATGGTCTTTGCCTTGGCTACTGTTTTAAGTCTGTGGATTGTTACTGTGTATACACCTGAAAATGTGAATGAACATAAGAACATAAGAACTAAGAGCAGGAGTAGGCCATTTGGCCCCTCAAGCCTGTTCTGCCATTCAATAAGATTATAGCTGATCAATTTCGTAGACTCAGCTTCACTTACCTGCCTGCTCACCAAAACCCTTAACTCCTTTACAGTTAACTTTATCTATCCTTGCCTTAAAAACATTCAATGAGATAACCTCAACTGCTTCACTGGACTGGGAATCCCACAGATTCACAACGATTTGGGTGAAGAAGTTCCACTCAGTCCTAAATCTGTCCCCTCTTATTTATTGGCCAATGTGATTGTTCAGTGTGTTCATTGCAAGTTAAGATTGTATGACCAGAAATGACATACAAAACTTAATTATATTTTAAATTAAAAATGCTGGCGTGAATGTTCTTTTTTATATAAAATTTAGGTTTGCAAGTGTGAAAAGGAGACGAACGGTTTGCTTTGTCAACAATAAGCTTCAACCTTGAAGACGCTTGGCAGAAAACCAATTTGAGCTGTTTTTGTTTTAATTTGACTCAATTTAAAAGACAAACTATTTTTTTTCTATTTCTTCAGATATCAAAATAGAGGAGCATCTTACTGACTGATTTACAAATGAGGGAACGTGATAAACATCAGAAATTGAAACAAAAACAGGAAATGCTGGAAAATCTTTGCAAGTTTGATAGATCTATGGAGAGAGAATAGAGTAAGAAGTCTCACTACACCAGGTTAAAGTCCAACAGGTTTATTTGATAGCAAATACTACTAGCTTTCAGAATGCAGCTCCTTCGTTAGGTGTGTGGAAGAGCCGGTCTCTGAAAGCTAGTGTCTTGTGTTACCAAATAACCTGTTGGACTTTAACCTGATATTGTTAGATTTCTTACAGTCCAATGCCAGCATCTCCACATTGGTTCTATTCTTTCTCAATGTTTCGAGTCAGGATAATCCTTCGTCAGAGTTGACATCAGAGCAGAAATGGAAAATTGGTTTGAGGAAATAAAGGGATAAATGAAGGTGATATGGGAAAGATTCTTACCATTTTTCTGCTGTTAAAAGACTATCATGTTATATTGCTCAATGTTTCAAAGTCTGTAAGTTGTGAGAAACTTCACTCTCTTTAACTTTTATTGTCTGAGGATGTTAAAGGTTTTATTTAATCATCCAGCTTGTGATAGGAAGGAAAAGGTACTTACATATATCCATCAGCCGGGTTGGAATCATAGAATTATAGTTCCCCCTTTACCAAGACCTGCATATGGCTACGATCGGGACCACACTTGAAATGAGTGCAACATCTACTTAAGTGCACTGGCATGCATTTATATTGACCTAATGGGCTGCATTACCAACCTTACTGGCATTTCCCCTCTACCACTGTGTTCGCCCATCCAGAATTGGTGCGAAACAGACATGCTCCACGAAAATTCAATTCAAGTGCTCCAGCTCATGGTGAGGTAAGTGTCAAGCATTTGATAGCTCTTTGCTTGAGATTGTCAGGGAGGTGGGGAAGATGGGTCCAACGGCTGTCTGCGTTGGACCCATCGCAGAGTAAAGTGGAGAGTGGGGAAGGGGGAAGAGGGGTTCTGCTGCCACTCTGTCTGAGGTCATTGAGGGGGATAGGATGAGGGGCCTGCAATTGGTCTGGGTGGCAGTGGGGTAGGGGGGATAAGGGGGTAGGTAATGCTGTGGTGATGTGGCAATGATTGTAGTAGCTAGGGGAAACATTATCCGGCCTGAAAGTGACATGGCAGGGGAGCTGCATTCTATCATTTTTTTTCCTGTGCACAGACAGTTGGAGGTGCCAATTGGAGCTGCAGGATTTCAGGCACTTTGAGCTCCGTCCACGGGCTTCTGCCATGTGATTCAGAATTGTTGATATTTCTGCAGGCAGAGTGTGTATGGGGGCACCTGAAAATGGGTCTAATAGTCAGATCCGAAACACTTCCAGTTTCAATTCTGTCTAGCACTTAGAATCAAAATGGTAAAATAGGATCCTAGGATTTCTACAGATGTGTGAAGAGAAAGAGATTGGTGAAGACAAATGCAGGTCCCCTACAGACAGAAACAGAGGAATGTATAATATGGGACAAAGAAATGGCTGAGCACTGAATTTGGTTCTGTTTTCACAAAAGAGAACACAAATCAGATGCCAGAAACATTGGAGAATGCAAGATTTTTAGTGGGAAAGAAGAACTGAGGGAATTCAATATTACTGGAGAAATGGTGCCAGGAAAATGAATGGGATTGAAGGAGGATAAATTCCCAGGGCCTGATAATCTACAACACAGAGTACTTAACAAAGTGGTTCTAGAAATCGTGAATGCATTGGTGGTCATCTTCCAGGATTCTATAAACTTAGGAACAGCCCTTGCAGATTAGAGGGTGCATTATGTTGCTCCAACATTCAAAAAGGGAGGTAGAGAGAATTATAGACCAGTAAGCTTAACATCATTATGGGGAAAATTTTCAAATCCATTATCAAGGACTTTGTATTGGAGTTTTTGGAAAGCAATGGCAGGATCAGGCAGAATCAGCATAGATTTATGAAGAGGGAATCATGTTTGACAAATCTGTTGGAATTCTTTGAAGATGTAGCTAGTAGAGTTGACAAGGAGAACCAAGTTGATATAGCATATTTGGATTTTCAGACAGTGTTTGACGAAGTCCTGAGTGAACGATTATCATGCAAGATTAAAGCATATGGGATTGGGGGAATGGTATTGAGATAGATAAAAAACTGGTTTGCAGAAAGGAAACAAAGAGTAGGAATAAATGGATACTTATAAAATTGGTAGGCAGTAACTAGTGGGGTGCCAATATTCACAGTATATATGAATAATTTGGATGAGGAACAAAATGTGACACCACAAAGTTTGCAGATGATACCAAGTTGGTAGGAGGGTGGACTGTGACAAGGATTTAGAGATTCTTCAGAATGATCTGGACAGGTTGGATGAGTAGGCAAATCAATAGTATAATTTTGTTAAATATGAGGTTATTCACTTTGGAAGCAAAAACAAGAAGCAGATAACTGTCTGAATGACTGTAAATTGGGAGACGAGAGTATGCAGCAGGAGCTAGGTGTCCTTGTGCATCAGTCACTGAAGGTAAGCATGCAGATGCAGCAAGTGGTAAAGAAGACAAATGGTACGTTGGCCTTCGTTGTGAGAGGTTTTGCATACAGGAGCAGGGATGTGTTGTTGCAATTATACAGGGCCTTGTTGAGATCACACCCTCTGTATCATGTGCAGTTTTGGTCTCCTTTACTGAAGAAGGATGTTTTTGTTCTCGAGGGAGTGCAGCGAACGTTTAACAGGCTGATTCTGAGGATGGCGGAGCAGATGTATGAAGAGACATTGACTAGATTAGGATTGTTTTCAGTGAAATTCAAATGAATGAGTGGGGTTCTCATAGAGATTTATACAATTCTAACAAGATGAAATAGAGTAGATGCAGGGAAGATGTTCCCAATGGTGCAGGAGTCCAGAACCAGGGATCACAGTCTGAATATTCAGGATAGACCATTTAGGATGAGGTGAGAAGACATTTCTTCATCCAAAGAGTGGTGAGCCTGTGGAATTCATTACCACAGGAAGTAATTGATGCCAAAACATTGAATGTATTCAAGAAGTGACTAGATATAGAACTTGGGGTGAATGGGATCAAAGGTTGTGGGGAAAAGGCAAGATTAGGCTATTGAGTTGGATGGTCAGCTGTAATGATAATGAATGGCAATGCTATCTTGAAGGGCCAAAGGGCCTCCTCTTGCTTCTATGTTCTATGTTTCTATGCTTACTTTCAGCGATCTTTCGTCAGAGCAGTTTGAAAGTGAACAAAGGTTAATACCTCAAACCTCCTGGGAAGTAACTAATGTTCCTTGCAGCACATAAGCATTCCAGCCAAGCCAACACAATGATTTGATTTGATTTATTATTGTCACATGTATTAGCATATAGCTAAAAGTATTATTTCTTGTGGACTTTACAGAAAAAGTATACTGTTCATAGAGAAGGAAATGAGAGATTATAGAATATAGTGTTACAGTCACAGTTAGGGTGTAGAGAAAGATCAACTTAATGCAAGGGAGGTCCATTCAAAAGTCTGACAGCAGCAGGGAAGAACTGTTCTTGAGTCAGTTGGTATATGACCTCAGACACTTATCTCTTTTTCCCAACAGAAAAAGGCGAAAGAGAGAATGTCTGGGATGCGTGGTGTCCTTAGTGATGCTGACTGCTTTTCTGTGGCAGCGTCAAGTGTAGACAGACTCAATGTACAGGAGGCTGATTTGTGTGATGGATTGAGCTACATTCACAACCTTTTGTAATTTCTTGCGGTCTTCAGCAGAGCAGGAGCCATAGCAAACTATAAAAGCATCTGTTACAGATGCTTTCTTATGGTGCATCTGTAAAAGTTGGTGAGAGTTGTAGCTGACATGCCAAATTTCCTTCATCTTCTGTGAAAGTAGAGGTGGGCTTTCTTATCTTCTTAGTGTCAGCATGGTGGGGACGGGCGGGGGGGAGGTGGGAGTGCAGGGTGGTGGGACCAGGACAGGCTGTTGGTGATTTGGACCCTAAAAGATCTCTACGCTTTCTCTTTCATCCCCATTGGTGTAGACAAGAGTATGTTCTCCAGTATACCTCCTGAAGTCGATGACAATCTCTTTTGTTCACATTGAGGGGAAGATTATTGTTGCCACACCAGTTGATCTTTCAGTTATCTTTCAGATGTGATGTCTGTCCCAGCCATTTATGAACAAAGGCAACTATTTGCAACTCCTAGCTGCCTATCTGCTACTAATGGATTATTACCTTCTTACAGCAGACAATGACTTTCAACTATGGGCATCATTTAATCAACCTAAAATCATAGAAATATAGGATTCCTGCAGTGCAGAAGGAGGCCATTCAGCCCATCAAATCTGCATTGACAAGAATCTTACCCAGACCCTATCTCTGCTTAATTACCTTGCGTATCCTTCTAGCCTACCACATCCAGGTGCATTAAGAGTTAATTTCGCATGTCCAATCAACCTAACCCGCACACATTTGGGCTATATGAAGAAACCCAAGCAGACACGAGGAGAGTGTGCAAACTCCACACAGGCAGGAACCTAAGTTGGGAATTGAACCCAGGTCCCTGAGCTGTGAAGTAGCAGTGCTAACCACTATGCCACCATACTGCCCAATATCATCACGAATAAAAGGAATTCTGGCTCCTCAAGAGTCCAACCTGGGAAAATGCATCCTTTGTCCAACGTCCAGGACAGTGGTGGGAGGTATGTCACATGGCCCCCACACCCGCGGCTCCCAACCCCAAGCTGCCAGAATTTGGAATTGTAATGTGAACCTGAACTAAGGCAATCACTGTTTGACCATTAAAGAGGAAGAAAAGCTCCAGGCAAGCCGCCTGTGCTGTCTACAATTTTACAACCAAGCAGATGGCAGTACAAACAACTCTGGCCTTGATCCAAACTGCAAACTGGTGGAACATTGGAACTTGTATCTTCAAGACTAATTTGACTCCACATACCTTCTCCGTTGGTATAAGTTAAATTTCTGGAAAGATGTTGTCACCCTGCAGTTGTCAACCTCCACTTGGAAGAAATATTCCATTTGCTTTTAGATTCTGGACTCTAGACACACATAAAACATTGGGCGGAATTTTACTGGCACGTCCACCCAAGGTTCGTATGATCCTGCCTGAGGCCAACGGGGAATGCCATTCTCCAAGCCTCGCCCGCCCCCAGAATCGGGGTGGACATACTGGTAAAATTTCAACTATTAAGGGCCCGATTTTACCATTTTGATTCTAAGGGCTGAATCTGGGTGTGATTCAGATCCAATTTGTAAATCCTGTTTTCAGGTGCCCCGTGTGCACTCAGTCTGGAAAAAAAGTTGCAAATCTGAATCGCGCTGTGGGTGGGGCTCATTGCACCCAAAATGCTATTGCTCCGATCGGAGCCCATGCACAGTAAAAAAATTTGAAAAACGTTCCTATGCAAGCCAGGAGCAATGGACCCCAGAGACATTGCCGGACTCCCACAACATAATTTCCTCCTTATCCACCCACCCCACCGTGACCCAGATAGCAAACACCTGCCTCACTTCCTCCCCTCACCAATCGCTCGCCGAGTGGCAGTGGAACCCCCTCCCCCTCCTCCCCTCCCTCCCATCAGAGATCCATCTGGCCTTCCCCCTCCCCCTATACACCAGGGAATGGTCTGCCTTCTTCTTTCCCTCTCCCCCCAGCAGAGATACATCTGATCCACCTCCTCCCCCGCCACCAAAGAATAATCAGGCCCCCCTGTCTCCTCCCCTTACCATGCCCCCCACCAGAGAGCAATCTGGCCTCTCTCCTCCCCATCTCCCTGCCCCTCACCACCAGAGAATGATTGGTCTCCCTCCTCCTTCCCCCTCACCTACCCCCACCAGAGAACGATCTGAGCCGCCTTTCTCCCGTTCCCCCCACCACTGATGTGAATCAGAGAGCCCCTAGAAGCTCTGAACTTATCTCTTCAGACGGCTTTCAACAAGATCCCCATAACAGAATCCTATATAGAGTTGACGCTCATGCGATTAGAGGTAATGTCTTCAAATGGATAGAAAGCTGTTTAGCAGATAGGAAGCAAAGAGTTAGCATAAATGAGTCTTTTTCTTCTTGGCAGTCGGTGACTAATGGGGTTCCACAGGAATCTGGGTTCAGACCCCAATTGTTCACATTATATATTAATGATTTGGAAGAGAGAACTGAATATATTATGTCCAAATCTGCAAATGATACAAATTTGTTTGGTAAGGAACTGTGAGGAGAATGCAGAGCTGTTCTAGCAATGATTTGGACAAGTTGAGTATGTGAGCATCTGCATGGCTGATGTTGTATAATGTGGATAATTGTGAGGTCATTTGGTAGCAATAATAGGAAAACTGATTATTATTTGAATAGATCTAAATTGAGAGAGGTGGACACTCAATGAGATCTTGAAGTCTTTGTGCATCAGCCACTGAAAGTGAGCACGCAGGCAGTAAAGAAGGCAAATGGTAGCAAGAGGATTTAAGTATAGGGATAAGGCTATTTTGCGACAATTGTACAAGGCGTTGGTGAGATCATACCTAAAATATAGTGAACAATTTTGGTGTCTTTAAGTGAGGAAAGGTATCCTTGCTATAGAGAGAATACAGTAAAGGTTTACCAGGCTGATTCCTGGGATGGCAGGTCTATCATATGCAGAGAGAGTAAGTCAGTTAGGATTATATTCACTGGAGTTCAGAAGACTAAGAGAGGATCTCATAGAAACTTATAAAATTCTAACAGGGATAGACAGGGTAGATTCAGAAAGAATGTTCCCGATGATGGGGGAGTCCAGAACCAGGGGTCATAGTTTGAAGATAAGTGGTAAAACTTTTAAACTGAGGTGAGGAGAAAGGGTGGTGAATGCGTGGAATTGACTATCACTGTAAGCAGTTGAGGTCAAAATGTCTGATTTAAGAAGAAATTAGATATAGCTCTTGCGGCTAAAGGGATCAAGAGATATGGTAGGAAAGGGGGATCAGGATATTGAATTCGATGATTAGCCATGATCAAAATGAATGGTGAAAGCAGGCTTGAAGGGCCGAATGGCCTACTCCTGCTTCTAGTTTCTATGGCTACCAGTCTCCCTTTGCAACCTGTAACTTTTCTGGAAGGTCCCGGTGGAAGATGCATGCCGCTGGCCTTGAACAGGGATTTATGCATGCACTGGGAATGCATGCACATCTCCCAGAGCCGGTGAACAATTGCCGGTCAGACCACTGACCACTGGAAAGTGATTGGAAGTCAGGTAAGTAATTTGAATCTTTTAAAATATGTTTTAAATATGTTTATTAGTTAATTATCGGGACCTTGAATCTCCCACCCTGCCAGGAACACTTCATTTTGGCAGGGTCCAGACTACACCCCCGCATTTGGGAAACTAACGGGAGAACCCACCGGAATGAAGGGGCGGCAATCAGGCCCCCAAGGGCATCAGGTGGTGGGGGAGGTGCTCCCCCTCACTCCCCCCAGGCTTGGGCACTCTGGTAGTGACAGCCTGCCATTGATTAAGGGGTAAAGTACTCAGGAGCATCTTGACATTGTCCACTGGGTTTTGGGCAGTGCCAAGAGGGCAGGTCCGATTGTGAGTAGGGCCTTGGGGCAATTGGTGGGGGTGGGGTTCCTGCTGCCACTCTGCAGACAGGATCGGTCAGGGATGGAGTGAGGGCAGCGATTGGGGTGGATTGTTGGGGAGGGGGCATCTGTCAGGTCAGGGGGATGGGGGATTGCCACACCAGTGGGGGGGATGGTGCAGGGGGTGGGCTATGTATTGGTGTGCTCCCTCCATCCCAGACCCAGGGGGCTCAGGGCTGGTGTGGGAATTGTTGGGGGGTGCTGTGATTCAGTTGTGGAGGTGGCTGGAGAGGCAGTGTTAGGGGACTCCAGGCTGGCCAGTGATCAGGCTGGCCAGAAAACAGAGAGACTGACAGATCAGGGGAAGTGCGCATGCGCAGAGTTCCAGAACTATCAGATTCCAATGTGAATAGGCCCTGCCCTCTGATTTTTTAATGAGATTCCCAACTGGAATCTCTGCAGTGCAGAGTGGGGAAATTCAGGTGAGAAGCTGACCTGATAAAACAGTTGGGATTTAGAACAGTTTTCTCACCAATTCAGCACTTCTAGGAGAATCGTGGCCTATGTTTCTATGGAAGGTGGGAATGATCAACACTGAAGTACAGCAGCTTCCTTTCAGCATGATGGCACAATGGTTAGCACTGTTGTCTCACAGTGCCAGGGACACAGGTTCAATTCCAGCCTTGGGTGACTGTCTCTGTGGAGTTTGCATTTTTTCCCCATTTCTATGTGGGTTTCTTCCAGGTACTCCTGTTTGCTCCCACAATCCAAAGCTGTTCAGTTTAGGCATATTAGCCTTGCTAAAATTGCCCACTAGTGACCCAAGTTGCATAGGTTAGATGGATTACCCACAATAATTGTGTAGAGTTACAGGGGGAGGAGGGCCTGTGTAAGATACTCTGTCATTGAGTCAGTACCAACTCGATAGGCCAGAAGCTCATTCTGCATGTAGAGATTCTGACTGTATGATTTACATTGAGAAATTTTGGAGTGCATTTAACAAACCTAAAAATGTACAGTTCAATATTTTTATGCTGAAAGTGTTAAACCAGCAGGAAGAATGTTAAACACTCATATTGGTCACCTCTCAGTTTTACATCAACATCTTTCAATCAAACAGGATACTGTGAAGTGCAGATAGTGAACATTCAGTTTCCAGAATTTCATTTGGCAAGCTTTTTAGTGTCAACCATAATATTTATCCACTGTTAGATTGTAGTATATTACAATTTGCCATGCTTTGCTAAGGTACTGTAAAAGCCAGTTACTTTTTTTTCAGAATGAGAGGATAGACTATATTCTATGGTGCAGGGTGTTCACATCATTACGTCTTGGCAAAAGAGACTTTTTAAACCTTTTCACAGACTGAGGATTCGGGATAGACTACTTGGGACAGAAATAAGGAGACATTTCTTCACCCAAAGAGTGGCGAGCCTGTGGAATTCATTACCACAGGAAGTAGTTGATGCCAAAACATTGAATGTATTCAAGAGGCAGCTGGAAATAGCACTTGGGGTGAAACGGACCAAAGGTTATAGGGAGAAAGCATGATTAGGCTATTGAGTTGGACGATCATCCATGATTGTGATGAATAGCAGAGCAGACTTGGAGGGCCAGACGGCCTTCTCCTGCTCCTATCTTCTATGTTTCTATGTTTCGTTTTAGTCCAACAGATAAGCTCAACTTTTAACTTGAACTCTTCACAGGAGATTCACCACTTTAATCTGATAACTCCATATTTATGGGTGGATTCTCTTATAACTTCATATTTTTAGCTGCATTCCTTCACTACAGATAGAGGTAAAACATCTCAGTAAAAGTACTAGAGTTACTGCAGTACACATCCACTTTAGTGTGGACAGTAGATATGGAACCAGTAGAAAGAAAAACCCTGGCTTTTGGTTGAGATTTGCATAGGCTTTCTGATCATAAGGATCAATACATTTTCATGTGAAATGCTAAGGCTTGACCAACATACTCCATCATCATGCAAAGAGCATTGAGAGCTCAGCTTGATGTTCTCAATATTGCTGATCTATGAAAAGTAATTTGTTCTGAGTCTTATCAGGGAAAGACAAAGAAGGTTATTAAAAAGGTGTCAAAACAGGCCTTGAGAGTCTGGAAATATAGATGTGTGTCAGTCAGTGTCCCCGAGAGTTGATAAGTACTACTAATTACTGGCCAACAATTGAAGCGCTGAGGCTTCATATCTGGAAAATTGCCCACTTACTTGATCTGAATCAGTGCTGCAAAAGAACATTGAAAAGGAAGGTGCTCAACTTAGCACGTGCTGATTTTAACTGTATAAGTGAAAGGAGCTTTTGAATTTCAGTACTGCAATTAAGAGAGGAGAACCAGTCAATTACTGAAGCTTTATTAATAGGGTCATAGAGAACAAAGCGAAGGAGGTTATGCTGAACTTATACAAGAAGCTAATTTGACCTCAACTGGAATATTGTGTACCCTTCTAGGCACCACACTATAGGAAGAATATTAACTCATTGGAGAGGCAGAAGATGTTTTCAAGAATGGTTCCTGAAACAGCATGGTGGCACAATAGTTTAGCAGTACTACCCCACAGTGCCAGAGACCCGGCTTTGATTCCAGCTTGGGTATTGGCCTGTGTGGAATTTGAATGTTCCTTGCATTCCTGTGTGGGTTTCCTCCGCATGCTCTGTTTTTCTCCCACAGTCAAAGAAGTGTAGGTTAGGTGGATTAGCCATGGTAACTGCATGAGCTTACAGGAATTGGTCTGGGTTGATATTCTTTTGGAGAGTTGGTACAGATTTAATGGCCAAATGGACTCCTTCTGCACATAAGGGTTCTACGGTTCTATTATATGGATCTTGGAATCAGAAAGTTTGATTATAAGATAGATTTGAGGCATTGATACTACTCTTCTTGAAGAGAAGAAGGCTAAGAGGAGATTTGATAGAGGAGTTGGACAGAATAAACTGTTTCTGCTCATAAAAGAATAAAAACAAAATGGCACAGATTTAAAGTAATTCACAAAAGAAGCAAATGAGAGGTGAGGTAAGCTTTTTCTCTGGACGGGTCGGGACTGGACAGCTGGAATGTGATGGAGGCAGGTTCAATTGAGGCAATCAAAAGGGCATTAGATGATTACTTGAATAGAAACAATGTGCAGGAGTACAGGAAAAGAAATGGCATTAAGTCATGTTGCCTGCTTGGACAGTCTGTGAAAACACAATGGGCCAAATGGCCTCCTTCTGCACCACAACAATTCTGTGATTCTGTTAAGCATACAATCAGTGTGGACTTGACCAGTTGAGGGTGATTTGTAGGTACAAGTTCTTTGTAACTCAAATTTCCACGTGTTCTATCACTTCATGCACAGTGCATTGAATGGATTGTATTGCAAAAGAATAGTAAGATTTTTGATAGTAAATTGAAGCACTTGAGTGTAATCTCATTATTTTTCTCCTGTTTGGTTCAGGACTCATACTGGTTAGGATTGAGAAAAGTCTATAACCTTCCGTCAGCAAAATGCCAGCAGCCCTGTAAAATAATAGTGCCCTTAATTTTCCAAATTGATTGCCCACTTCCTTGGAGCAAGCTGTCAAGCTGCTTCATAGCACCCAGTCAAAAACATCCGTAGTGATGGGGCTGCTTCAGGGATCTTTCGCGGTGCTGCAGCTTGCTATTTCACTGCCTCCACTCCTGCCTCCATTCCTGTCACTCAAGGGCCAGTAAAATTCTACCCATGAGTTTAAATCATACAATGAGCAATTTAGAATTTATATTCAAATATAACCCATAATAAAAACTAACATCAGCAATGTAGACAACATAACTGCCAAATTGTCATTAAGAAATTCTGTCCTTTCATGATATGGCCAGTGTCATAAATTTGGGTAGTTACAGTGTTGTGGCATGGTCCCTTTAACTCACATGGCATCATTGGGTATTCTGCAGGCTTAACAGGCAGTCCAGATGTTACTCATGTACAGTGAACATTTCTTGAATAAACCTGTATGTTGTTTGTATTCCAAACCTTTGTGTGGCAATTCTATATTACTTGTTAACACACCCCACAACGTTGATACACGATAACAGCCAGGTATAACACAACACCTATTGCAACGCATTTGACCGTCAACATCCCCCTGATATAGCCTAGCAATTGATTCCCTTGGACAGGAAATGGCAATAAATGGTAGCCTTGTCAATGATCCCAACATTCTGTGATTGAATTTGAAATAAAGAACCCCACAATTGGGCTTCCCGATTGGAAAAATGGAAAGCAAAACACTTCCCTGCCTGAAAATGTTGAAAACATTTTGCAGATTCCTATCTTAATTGCACATTTAATTGCTCCTGTCAATGTTTCAACATAGTTTGTGGACATGCAAAGTAAGTGAACTCAACCAATTCATGATTTAACAAGTCGTGCTAGTAACATACTCTTCCCTGTTATGTGATTTCTAGGAGAGCACTTTTGACCTTCGTCATCCAGTCATTTTCATCCATGAAGCAATTTGGGACTGGAGACATATTCTACCACCAACCATTTCTACTGGCAGTACAGTTCCCATGCAAATCTTCTTCAGATTTCACACACGTCTGCATCAATAACAGAATCTATAGTTTCTGCTGTTTCCTCAGGAGGGGAGGCGGAGGGGTTTGTGGTTTCCACTGAAGTTCCATCACAATTATGGTAGGCAATCAGGTGAAGTTCTGGAATTCATTACACTATTGAACCAGAAAACCACAGCTCTAATGAAAAAAAAATGATGACTAGAGAGGGATTTTTACTACACAGAATGGATGCACATCTTCTCAGCAAATTCTGGCAAAGCACAGTGCCTTCTGGATAATTTTTCAGTGGCTTTTGTGTGGTATCAGCGAGAATGATGTGGAGATACTGGCTTGAACTAGGGTGGGTGCAGTAAGAAGTCTTACAACACCAGCTTACAGTGCAAGACGTTCCAACTTTTGGAACATTGCTCCTTCATCAGGTGAGTAGATGGTTTTCACTGAAGCTCTGTCACAAAGTATGGTAGGAGATCAGCTGAAGGTCTACACATTCGCCCTGGAATTTTCTACACTTGGAGTTTACACATTCACCCCGTGTCTGCATGGGTTTTTTCCTGGGTGCTATGGTTTCTTCCCACAGTCTAAAGATATGCACATGAGGTGAATTGGCCATGCTAAATTAGCAGGCTAAATAAGTAGGGTTATAGGAATAGGACCTGAGTGGGATTGTTGTCAGTGACTTGTCATCTGATGAAGGAGCAGCGCTCCGAAAGCTTGTGATTCCAAATAAACCTACTGGACTTTAACCTGGTATTGTGAGACTTCTATCAGTGAGTATGTCAAAGAAATCTGCATGACACAATTATAAATTAACAGGACTATGTGGTATAGACTCAAGATTCATGGTATTGTCACTACTATCACCATCCATATGCCACAATCTCACCTTGCACCCACCCCCCCAACCCCCCAATGTGCTTATGCGCTTGCCATTTTCCCTTCACTTTTCTCAAACGAGAACCATGCACTTGAGATTAAGTTTCTTTCACTGAAGCAATGGGAAAGCCAGAAAACACTGGAGCTAGGATATCCAATTGAGTAAGTGTCTAATCACATTCATTTTTATCTTGAAGTGCTCTAAGTTGATCCGAAAAAGGTGAAATTGTTTCAGTTCTGTTTGCATTCATCCTGACGCCCACAAATTGAACCCTCTTCCACCTTGAGTAAAAACTCCTTCTAATCCATTCTTTACAATGCTCCATTGACATTAACCATAGCAACAAATGAAATAAGACTGAGAAACCACACACAAACAAGACAAGTAGGAGACAAGAGATAAATGATGTATGAAACAGATTCACCAGCAACATCAGATATTCTCTCCCTATAGGCTCCAGGGGCCACAATAAAGTATTCAGTTCCTGCCAGAGCCTTTGTCCTTTTGCAAAATAAACATCCACAGTTCTAACATTTCCACTTCAATATAAAAACAAGTTAATTAGAAATACACAGCAATGTATGAAAAGGATGAAATTGATGGAATTGCATAACAAAACCATCTGCATCTGAAAAAGGGGGCTGCAAATAATATCCTATTTGGAAAGTTTTATAGTTTCTCAATTATTATATATCATTCACTACTTGAGGTGAGTGATTCCTCAGGGCTTCTATGCTGTAGTTTTGCCAGTAGAAATCCCATTTAACAATGAGATTTATATTTTAACCTCAGTGGCAGCACAGTTCCACACTGGTTAGCACTGCTGCTTCACAGTCCCAGGGGCCTGAGTTCAATTCCAGCCTCAGATCATTGTCTGTGCATAAGTTCACCCATGTCAGTATGTGTTTCCTCCATGTGCTCTGGTATCCTTCCAAAGTCAAAAGATGTGTGCCTTAGGTATACTGGCCATGCTAAATTGCCCCTTAATGTCAAGGGGTTAGCAGGAATAAATAAGTGGGGTTTTGGGAATAGGACCTGGGTGGGATTGTTGTTGGTGCAGACCTGATAGGCTGAATGACTTCTTTCTGCATTGTAGGAATTCTACGATTCTAAATTGTCCCTTAGTGTCTCAAGACATGTAGGTCAGGGCGCTTTGCCAAATAAATATATGGGGTCATGGGGATAGGGCCTGGGTAAGATGCTGTTGGAGAGTCAGTGTAGAACCGATTCCCTGAATGGCTTCCTTCTGCAAAGTAGGGATTCTATGAAGGAAAGGCAATTAGGGGTGGCAAATAAATGCTGGCTTAGCCAGCGACATGCATGTCCAGTGAAAGAAAAAATCATGAAGTTATAATAATAAAAAAAGCCTGAATCTTCTAATGCCATCTTCTAATTTCTCTGGTATCATTTCTCAGCATGTCTGTGGGTAGATCTTCAAGGCAAGTATGCCCTTTGTGCTCTGCACAAGAGTCACAAAGGGGCTTTTAGGCTGCAGCCTGGAAACTGAGCAGACCCACTATCCATATCCTCCTAACATCTCATTGGTGTTGACAACACAAAGATGGGAGTGCATGATCAAAGTGTCTGTTTCAGCCTATGCATTAGGCAGGGTTAACAACCCATTCTTACCTACATCAAAACATTGTTGGTGTGCAATTAGCAAAAGTTGGACAAAATTATTATGATACATGTCAAAGCACAGTGAACAATATATATTTTGCATAAATTCAATTGTACATCTAGAATTATGGAAAGCCGTCCAACAATGTTTCATTAACTATATCAAATAGAACCAAATGACTGTCTTTTTCGATTGCCTTTTTCAATTCTTCATTTGCCTGAAGAAGGTTATAATAGCCGAAAGCTTGCGAGTTTACTATCAAATAAATCGGTTGGATTTAAAACGGGTGTTGTCAGACCTCTTACTGTGTTTACCCCAGTCCAACACTGGCATCTCTACATCATTTTTCAATTGGGACATTGTGCTGAAATGTTTTGCAAAATCCTTCCGTGTAGGTCTTTGCAGAATTTTGATGGGGGACAGTGACCCTCAGCTGTAAACATTGTTACCATCCTTTGCTGAATCTCCCTGATTAGTTTTCGCATTCTCCTCCTCCTGCAGTAATGGAGAGTCGGAGAGACTTTGCTTCCCTATCAAACCTGTAATTAGACTGGTTCAAATACATTCTCATCCTTGGCCAAAGTTCCTCTCTTCTGGATCAAAACACACCTCTGCATTCCTTTGATGGCCTTCAATTTCCTCATCGTCTTCATGCCCTGTTATTGATTCT
Organism: Sphyrna mokarran; assembly: GCA_024679065.1. Taxonomy (NCBI): domain Eukaryota; kingdom Metazoa; phylum Chordata; class Chondrichthyes; order Carcharhiniformes; family Carcharhinidae; genus Sphyrna; species Sphyrna mokarran. The sequence continues at coordinate 76,804,295 of JAGIQG010000004.1, read as the reverse complement.
GCATTCCTCCTGGTTGTTCCTTCCAACTGCTGCTCTTGCGACTTCTGAAAATAGCATTCACATAGTTGCTGCGCTATGTGCTATCTCTGTGTATCCAATACTTCACTAATTCTCCATGCTGACTTCACTTACCGATGTCAGACTGGAGACATACTGCTTTAACTCTGGACCTTCTCCTATTATCTCCTTTCAATTAATATAGCCAGATATATGTGACTTGAGATATCCACATGCCCATTCTTGTGTGCATTTCGACTGCCTCTGCAGCCCAAGTCCAAAAATTTTGGTCCCATTTCTTTTCTCCACATTATTACATTTTTTTTAGCCTTTCCTAGATACCATTCTGCTATCATTATAGTTTCTTGAAACTCTCCCTCTCGGGTACGCTACCATTCAAAATCCCTACTCTGACCCTGTCCCAGACTTGATTCTCTCTTACACTAACCCACAACATCCTTCTGTCCTTCTCTTGGCTTTCTCCAAAGAACCCATTAAAGAATTCGTCCCAGAATTTTTTGTGTAGTATCAACGAGAATGATGTGGAGATATCGGCTTGAACAAGGGTGGGCACAGTAAGAAGTCTTACAACACCAGGTTACAGTCCAACAGGTTCCAACTTTTGGAATGTTGCTCCTTCATCAGATGAGTAGATAGTTTTCACTGAAGCTTTGTCACCATTATGGTAGGAGATCAGCTGAAGGTCTACACTTTCACCCTGGAATGAGCAGCAATTCTTTCCTTCTCTTTCGTTGACCTTCCCACACAGTGTACTAGTTGGTTGCTGCTCTTGTCAATCTCTTTCCTGCCCAACTCACCTCTGTAAGAAGTCTCACAACACCAGGTTAAAGTCCAACAAGTTTATTTGGCAGCACCAGCTTTCGGAGCCATAAGCTCCTTCTTCAGGTGAATGAGGATTTGTGTGCACAGTCAGGGCATATAAAGACACAAACTTAATTCACAAGATAATGATTGGAATGCAAGTCTTTACAGATAATCAAGTCTTAAAGGTAGCGACAACATGAATGGAAAGAGACTTAAGCACAGGTTAAAGAGATATGTCTTGTCTCCAGCCAGGACAATTAGTGAGATTTCGCAAGCCTAGACAAGTCATGACAATTACAGATAGAGTGACATGAACCCAAGATCCTGGTTGAGACCATCTCACATGTGTGGAACTTGGCTATCAGTTTCTCCTCAGTGATTCTGCATTGTCGTGTGTTGTGAAGACCACCTTGAAGAATCTTAGAAGATCAGAAGCTGAATACCCATGACTGCTGAAGTATTCCCTGACTGGAAGGGAACACTCCTGCCTAGTGATTGTCGAGTGGTGTTCACTCATTCATCGTAGTATTGGTGTATTTGTGCGTAGATCCCTGAAAGTAAGCAGTCAAGTCGATAAGGTTGTTAAGAAGGCATATGGAGTCTTAGCTTTTATTGGTAGGGGGATTGAATTTCAGAACCGCAACGTCATGTTGCAACTGTACAAAACTCTAGTGCGGCCGCACTTGGAGTATTGTGTGCAGTTCTGGTCCCCACATTATAAGAAAGATGTGGAGGCATTGGAGAGGGTACAGAGGAGGTTTACCAGGATGTTGCCTGGTATGGAGGGCAGGTCTTATGAAGAGAGGCTGAGGGATTTGAGGTTGTTTTCGTTAGAGAGGAGGCGGCTAAGAGCGGCTAAGAGGAGACCTTATCGAAGCATATAAGATGATTAGAGGTTTAGATAGGGTGGACAGTGATAGCCTTTTTCCTAGGATGGAGAAAGCTAGCAGGAGGGGACACAGCTTTAAATTAAGGGGTGATAGTTATAGGACGGATATCAGAGGTAGGTTCTTTACCCAGAGGGTGGTTAGGGAGTGGAATGCCCTGCCTGCGGCAGTTGTAGATGCGCCAAGTTTGGTGGCGTTTAAGAGGTTAGTTGATAAGTTTATGGAAGAGAAGGGAATGGTTTAGTTTGGAGGGTCATTGCTTTTTATAATGGTCGGCGCAACATCGAAGGCCGAAGGGCCTGTTCTGCGCTGTAATGTTCTATGTTCTATGTTCTATGTAGTAGTGTCTGCATGGTCTCCCTAATATACCATGCCTCAGGACATCCTTTCCTGCAGCACATCAGGTAGACAACGTTGGCCGAGTTGCAAAAGTATGTACCATGTACCTGATGGATGGTGTTCTCATGTGAGATGATAGCAATGTGTCGATGATCCAGCATGTCTTGCAGAGGTTGTTCTGGCAGGGTTATGTAATGTCATGGTCAGTGTTCTCCTGAAGCTGGGCAGTTTGCTGGGGACAATGGTTTGTTTGAGTTTGTGCAGTTGTTTGAAGGCAAGAAGTGTGGATGTGGGGATGGCCTTGGTGAGATGTTTGTCTTCATCGATGACATGTTGAAGGCTCCACTCCAGGGAAGTACTGGAAGGTGAGGGGTACTTTGTCCATTGTGTCATGTGTTCGTCTTCTGAGGAGGTTAGTGCAGTTTTTCACTGTAGCATATCAGAATTGACAGGAAGAGGATGAAGCCAAGAAAACATCCTTGAGATTCACCAATGATTCACCAGACCAGGAAGAGAAGCAATTGCAAGTGACTTTCTGGTAATAATTGGATAAAAATGGAACCAGGTTTGTGCTATCCCACCCAGCTGGATCTATGATGGAGTAATGTAGGAAGGCAATTGTATGCAAAGGCTACAGACAGATGCAGAAGAATGAGCAGAGAAAGCTTATCTTTGGCATATACATGTAGGGTGTAATTTATGACTTGGTTAAGAGTCTTTTTTGCCACAATGTTAGGATAGAAACTTGAATGAAGGGATTCATATACAGAGTTCTGGGAAAGATGGTCACAATTTTGGGATCAATTCAAGAACTTTGGAAATGAAAGAAAAGGCAGGTTTGAAATGGGTCCATGTTGGAAACAGGAGACGTGATGCTGACAAAGACTGAGTGATCTTTGGTGTAAAAGACTGCTTGGTCAATCACTAATTCCCTCTTGTCTCTAGTCCCGGAGAGAGGTGCCCTCCATCAGAGGATTCAGCCCCAGTCTTCAGACCATCTCTGGGGAGGAAGCCCAATTATACTCATAGGAAGTACCATCATGGCATTCACTTGTGTCCTCCAACAACACAGGTGCATGCTCCATAGTTGGACCCTGTTCTAGAGGAGATTTATATTCATAATCTGGAGATCACCTCAAGGCAGGGGCCCAGGGTAGTTTGATCAGTTGAAGGGATCAAGTTTTTTTTTGAGAAATGTGAAGAGGCAGGTTTGATTGACAAGAGAGGAAAAAGAGAGAATGGTAGCTATGTTCCCTGGCTAACATTTCCCACCCTTTCCCTAGCAACAACTTTAAGTTGAATCAAATTATTCAAAACCTTGGTTTCATATTTGAACCTGAGATCAGGTTCTAACCATACATTCTCAACATCTCTAAGACCATAGCAGACTTTTCTGGCTGTGCTAGCCCCAAGACTGGAAAATCCCACCAGGAAGATGAGCAAGCAAAGCAGAAGTGTAGGGGGGTGGAATTTCACAGCCAACAGCCACCAATGCTAGAATGATTAAAATCAGGGGTGCACAAGAGGGAAAAATTAGAGGAGAATGGATACCTCACAGGATTGTAGGAATGGAGGGGATCATAGAGATAGAGAGAAGTGGGGCCGTGAAGGGATTGGAAATCAAGGACAAGAATTCTGAAATAAGACCATTACTTAAACAGTAGCCCACTGTAGGTCAACAAACACTTGGGTGATGCATGAATGGGTGCGAGTTAGCAAGAAGTCAGTAAGAATCTAGCAACACCAATTTTAAATCCAACCGATTTATTTGATAATAAATTTGCGAGCTTTCGACTTTCTGTCTTCGTCAGGCAAATGCAGTAGTTAGCACACAGGCAACAGAGTATGAATCAACCTCAGGTTTTACAGAAGGCAACAAACCTTTGCACGGTTCATGTTGCACCTATTACAATTCCCATGATGGATAGGACGGGAAATCCTGTCCCAAGTATTTCCACCTCTGTATCATCAGCTGACCCTACCCCTACCTTAGCCCCTGTTCATCCTCCATCCGTGTCTTATCACTAGAAATGGCTATATCTATGCACGTGGCCACATTTACCTTGTGTAAAACCTAAGGTTGATTCGAACTCTGTTGCCTGTGTGCTAACTCACACCAAGTCCCAGTTATGCATTACCCCAGTGTTTGCTGATCTACAGTGGGCTACTGCTTAAGTAAAGGTCCCATTTCAGAATTCTTGTCCTTGATTTCTGATCCCTCCATGGCCCCACTTCTCCCTAGCTCAATGATCCCCTCCATTCCTACAACCCTGTGGGGTATCAGTTGTCCTCTAATTTTTGCCTCTTGTGCACCCGTGATTTAATCATTCTAGCATTGGTGGCTGTTGGCTGGGGAATTCCCATCCTGCACTTCTGCTTTGCTTGCTCACTTTGCTCTTTTAAGACAATTGTCAAACCCACAATTTTGACAAGCTTTCAGCCATTTGCCCTAACACATTGTTGTGCTGCACAGTGTCAGGTTTTGTTTTATTGAGTTCATGTGAAGTACCCTGGGACATTTCAGTTATGGAAAAGTTGCTATAAAAATGCAAATAGTTATTGATGTTCTTGATTATCATGTCCACGGATTTCTCTATGAATGAAGAAAAGCACCCCAGCTCAGATCAGTAATTCTGTAGGGGCCCTTTAAGGTAGAGCAGGCAATATTTTAAATTGGGGAATATTGCAGCCCCACAGCAGATAGAGTCAATGAACAATGTCTCAATCACACAGAGGCCACATTGCTGTCATTATAAACAGCAAACTACGCAATGCAAGGGACGTCCACTGTTTGTGTGCCCAAATCAAACAGCAGATCCTTTCCAGCAGCTACACTTCAATGGGATCATAATTCTTCCTTCATAGTACAATTTTGCCAGTTATAATTCTCTGCAGGCTACGCAGGAATGAAAGTCTGAGCTTCCTTTCTCCAATTTTCTAATCACATTGTGCTTCCATGTGTACATAAAATGGTTAGCTCTTTCCTGCAGCAGATTTCCATAGCTGATGCACTCACTCATTCATAATTGCAGAACATTTCTCTTAATATAGACTGTCTTTGAGATGACACTTTCACTCACTTATTTTTTTCCTCCTGGAGGCATATCACATTACCCAGCTGTGGCTATAGCAACAAAATGCTACTAAATTTATTGACTGGCCAAAAAAAAAGATCCATGTGTATTATACACAGTACTGCTTCCATTCAAATCATTATCTTGTCAACAAATTTGTTCTGAAGCTCCGTGAATGTCATTCTAGTTTGCAGTACAATAAAAAGACATTGTATCACCTTCCCTTTCAGGAGAGCCACAAGGAGAAATGTATACGACAACCATGTACGAAACAGACAAAAGCATGGAAGCTGAAGACACAAAGAGAGAGAGAGAGAGAGGAAGAGAGAGAGAGAGATGGAAAGAAATGGAAGAATCATAGAGGTTTCATTTCTTGCTTGGATGTAATAGTGGATGAGATATTTCATAACACACAGTGAGACATTCAGTATTAGGATTTTGTCATATTGCCCAAGTCTCTATAGAAATGCCAGAGGAGATCTGCTTTATGCAAACAATTATGCTTTGAATGCATTAGTCATTATTTAGATGGCCTAATTAAAGGCAGCATGGGCTAAAGGTTTAATAGGGCCCAGGAAACCTTGCCTATTCAAAGGAAACCAGACATCACCATACTTTGTTCTGTCGGAGGTGATAGCCAGGGAAGTTAGCAAGTACCGCCCTGCAGTGCAGGAAACAGATGACTGATCCACTCTGCTCTGCCAGGGTAAGTGAGACTTGTATCCATTGCAAACTCATACATTTATGAGGGCATCAGGCAGTCTAAGGGTTAGACTTGACTAGCAGATGAGTCATCGGCTTTGAATATCAGCCACTTTAAGCTCACCATCTCCTGCAAATTCATGCACAACCAGCATCTTAATCCCTTACTGGGGAGAGCTCAGCAGTGACAAAAGGCCTGCATGCTTCTAAACTGCTCTTTCACTCATTGTGTTCACCGTCAATTCATCTCTCTTATGTTGGGCAAGATTGCATATGAAACAAAGCTAGCTATACCAGGTGGGGCATCCTGCAATCCAGATCCCATCAAATTCTCATGAACAGAGAAAGAGAAAAAGAAAGATCTGAAACGAACTGGGATGTTCAGTGAAGAGAATCACCATTCTTGTGCAGGAAGCAAGATTGGCTTCCCCAACAAACCAGTGAAAATGCATTCAGGAGACATGATGCTGGCAAAGACTGAGTGGCCTTTGGTATAAAAGACTGTTTGGTCATTCACTAATTCTCTATTCTCTCTATTCCCTGAGGAGAAGTGCCGTCCTTCAGAGGATTCAGCCCCAGTTTTTAGACCATCTCTGGGGAGGAAGCAGAATCATTCTCATGGGAAGTACCATCACAGCATTCACCTGTGTCCTCCACCAGCACAGGTGCATACTCCACAGTTGGATCCTGTTCTAGAGTAGGCTTATATTCATAATCTGGAGATCACCTCAAGGCAGGGGCCAAGAGTAGGTGGAGGACGCCATTGCCTCTGACACTTGGAAAATTGTTGGAGGCCAGGCTCTTGCTGAGAATGAATCTGATAACCAGTCTCTGGACTTGGTCCGCAGGCATTTTGGAGATGAAGAAGCAGATAACGGTCAGCGTTATCAGAGATGGCTGCAGACTAGATTAAAGATCACAGGAGCCTATCTATGTTCTGTCTGCAGTCTAGCATGTGAGTGCACTGGAGTCTCCATTAGAAGGTGACAACCTTCTCAGATACACAGGTTCTACAGTTCGACTAGATTGGCATAGAGATCTGCACATATTATTGTAGTCATGGATGCATTCCAATAGCAGCGATGTGAGAGGGCAGGAGGCATTTTGACCCTTCCTCTTCATCAAGTGAAGGAGCATCGGGAAACCTAAGTGAGGAAGAGTGCCAGCCAAGCACCCAAGGGGAGGGATGAATTTGCCCAGAACATTCCAAGGGTGTCTTGCCACTCCAACTCTGCTCTGCTTGTGAACTCATTGCCTCTAGAAGGTCAGGCCAAGGCAGGTTCACCTGTAACTGACCAAATAACATTGAGCAGACTGAAGGCCTCAAAGCCTTGATCCACTGTGGATATCCACTGACATCATCTAAGAGCACAGCAGTCAGCAGGCTGCCTTCACCTCAGTAATGGATGTTGAGACTGCACTTAAACATAGCAGTAAGATTCAGAACATTGAGAAGTATTGAATGCTCAAATGTTCACTCATTGTGTTGACTTTTCACTTTGGTAAGTATCTGTTGCATCCCTTCTAGTCCAAGTTTCACGGATTCCATTGATATTCAATTTGCTTCAGTGTCCCATGGTCAATTAAGGGTCCCAAATGCAGCCTGCCCCCCATCCAAGATGAAATTGCACTTTGCTTGTGACACTGCTGGCTGGCTGATACACTTGTCGGTATTTTATCTCAGGCTAACGGTGTTAGGTTCTGGAGAACTGTTTGCCAAGGTTCCTCATTATGCTGCTGGTGTCACACTGATGTCTATCGCTTGTGGATGGTGCAAATAGTAGTTGTGACTCACGTTATATTTATTTGTCTAGCATGCTGTTTGTAATGGTGTGCACTTCATGAGAATCAATTCATGAAAAAAGTAGCTCAAAACATCGAAGCTATAGGCTTCCATGTCTCTCTACAGGCAAATCTTGACCCCGTGTTTAAAGCTGCACATCATTCTATACTGAGTTTCCACTCTCTCCACGCAAGACTAGGCAAGTAAACATCAATTGCAAGTCTTACAATTGTAAGGTATTTGCTGAACTTGATGAAGTTATCTCCTTATCTTCAGTAATCTATCGCTGGACCTGGACACTAGTTTAGCATTTGTTTAGTGGTGCTCTACATGCTTCTTGACACAGTATGCAGCTTAATCTGGAAGTCATAGCATCACAGACACTTAGTGACTTTGAGTTTCTAGACTGGAACAGCCTTTACAAGCTGGACTATATCAAGTGCTGTGATGTTACAAACACAATGTATACACAAAATCGCAGAGACCTCAGTGAGGCCTAAGAAGGCAAGATGTTGCCATTAGCTGCTATGTCAATAAAGATTAGGCCAGGTCTTGCCCTAATGCAGAAGTCATCCAGAACAGAGACACACGGATTCATACAGTAAACCATTGTCGTGTTGAAGTACTCTCTGTGGGGATATAGCAGACAATCTTTCGAACTTTATTGCGTGACCTAGATTTAATGGTTACTGCTTCCTGGGTGATGTGGGTGGAGGAAGAGAAGAAGAAGGAAGCAATGGTAAAATAGTGCCTCAGATTTCTGCATTAATGAAAGCTGATGATGGGACATATTAAACTCTCCAGATGCTGCTCCTTGTTGAGCCGTCCAAGTACAAAACATTGAAGACTGATATGTGAGTATAGGCTGCCTTACTGAGCTGCTGTCATATTGACAGTAGTATATCCCTATATCATCTTGAATTATAGCCTTTAAAAGCAATGTGCACTGACTTAGTGAGGCTGTAGGTGAGAGGACTAAACCACATGGAGTTGATTAAGGGTGTGCTCTAAGGAAGTGTGAATTATACTCCACAGTAACCACATGCTGCCAAGGCTACACTCCCTTCCTAGGATGACTCTGTTATTAGAGCATACAGCAAGTAACAATCTTTCTGTAATTATTGTTTATTGTGGAGCTTTCATGAGATTTTCTAGCTGAGAATAAAGACTTGGGACATCCCATATACTGAAGGTAGAAGGGTACCTTGATTGTGAGAATTTGTCATCACCTTACTCCTCCTGGAATATTGTAACTATCAAGTTGTCACAGGCACATCTGCCATGTCGTACCCATGCAGTGCCACCTTCATATTGCTTATTTAAATCCTTAGTCTCTCCAGAGACATTACAGAGGCATAATGTTCAGCTCAATTTCCTCAATTTCTTCCTCAGGCAATACATCTCCCCTTTGCACTGGAAGGCAATGCAGCAAGAAGCTAACAATAATGCTATGGGATACCCTTTGTGCTGAGCAGCAGAGATCCTCATCTGACTGATCTAAACTTCAGAAATACATCTTAGGATGCCAGTTGTCTGCTTTAATAAGGGCTGTGTAGCGGAATGCGTTCCAAATCATTGTGATGAATTCTTCATGAAGAAGGTGGCAAATGTGAGATACCACATTCCTAGAGAAGTGAAAGTGCCTGCAGCATTGTCTTTCATTGATCTCCATGTATAAGTTGCACCTTCTTTATTATCTTGGTTACATCACACACCTTTGTGGACGTTGCCCTTCTTTGGGAGTATCTGAGACTTCCTGGGGCCTTGCTGCAACTTGATGCTTGAACTAATGTTCTTCCCAGGCCTTCTCTTCATTCAAATCTTCTCTTTATTCAAATCACAGCTAGCAACAAGGTAGCGTTGCTGCAAACTGAATTTTCCACCCCTCTTTGTAGTTGTGAACAAATAGAATTGAGACATCATTGCAAAATCCTCTTGAATGTTTTCCTTCTATATCCAAGCCAGTAATACAATGTTAAACCCTTTGCCTGCCCACAGTCCAAACATGATATTCCCAAGTCACCACTCTCAGGTGAATAAAATCCTGGAGATCCACAGGTGACTGGATTTCCCCACAAATATGAGTGCACATTCACAATGAGAATCCTGAATCCAATAAATATATTTATTTTCTATAACTCTCAGACAAATTATTGTCAGCTCACCTCCAATAGCCGAGACTCAATACCCTAACCTTGTAATTATGTAATGATTATAATCATGATGCCTTGTCAACCGTGACTAGTACAATAGGAATGTGAGTCTTGTACTCTACATGTAGTTTCCGTCCAGCAGTCGGGGCTCTTGATTCTTTGATCTTCTTTCCACTTTAACACATTTCTGCCAGGAATAAATGGCCTCTCAGCCCACCCGCTCTCCAGCCTCAAGACTTCATACATTCATGCCTGAATGTGGACCATCAGTAAAGAAGCAAAACTCATGAATTGGACAATTGACCCTCAAAAGCCAGTACTCAACTGAGCCTTTTTTTTTATGGTTCCAACAGGTAGTTAACACAGTGCCCCTGCAATTGGTTCAAAATTGTAGTGCTGAACTCCTCCCGCACACCTTGAGACCACAGCCCCATCATCCCCCTGCCATCATTTTTCAAACTGCTTTTTCCGATTTCACCATTCACCACTGAGAGAGAATATGGAGTTCTTTACAACAGCTTCCAATCTCGACCTGTCACTCACCAAGTTTCTCCCAGTCACCGCCTCTTAATTCCTATCCCTCCTATTACTATCCAGCCTCCTTTTGCTCGTCTTGACTCCCGTCATTAATATTCCTGTTCTAATCCCCATCTGATCCCTTCAATGTTGATGTCCCCATGTCTTTTATCCATCTGAGTCCTCCCCTTCTCAAGACTGGATGTAATTTATTTTCTAATTCATACCAGGTTAAGTGCTCATCCACTATTAATCCCATTGCTTCCAGGAGTGGAAGATGTCACCCAATGAGTCGCATCTCCTTCCACAACAAAACTGTACTGCCTCTCTGTTGCAGCAGTGGTCAGTAAATTGGGAGGTGTTAGGTGTGTCACCATTTGTAGATTGGACAGAAATTCAGCCCATCACCTTCACCACCAATGGCAGAGCCATTCTTGCCCTTCCCTGAAGTGGGGTGGCACATGGCACAATGGTTAGCACTGCTGCCTCATAGTGCCAGGGACCTGAAATCGATTACTGGCTTGGGTTACTGCACATTCTTTCCATGTCTGCGTGCTCCAGTTGCTCTGGTTTCTTCCCCAATACAAAGATACGCAGTTCAAGCTGATTGGTCATGATAAATTGCCATTAAGGGCCTTATTTTACCATTTTGATTCTAAACGCTAGGTGGATTTGAAGCTGGGAATGTTTCAGATTCGACTTCATGCTCGTTCTGAGGCATCCCTATATACCTGAAAAGATATCAGCGATTCAAAATCGCATGGAACAAGCCTGTGGGTGAGGCTTAACACGCCCAAAACCCTCCAGCTCCAATTGGTGCCTCCAACTGCTCACACGCAGAAAAAATATGATAGAACCCTGCCCCCCTGCCACATCCCTCCTGAGCTGGATAGTGCCTCTGTCTGATTCCCATAGATATTGACCCACCTCCCCAACATTACTGACTGACCCTCTTATCCCCAAGCCCCCTCTACCACCAGACCCATTACTAACTCCTTTCCACTTGCCCCTCCATTGATCAGCCCACATTCCCCAACCAGGATCTTCCCACACAAGGGTCCCATGCTGTGTGTCACCTCCCTTTCTCTCCCCGTCCCCAGTCATTGAGGCACTGATTCACCACCCTCCTCCCCATCAGCACAGTTGCAAGTTCTCACTTGCCTTCCCCTCAAAGCAAACTGCTTGTAACTTGCTGGAATGCTCTGCCGAACTCCCCGCAGCTGATCTGCTCTAATGAAGGGCAGCTCCATTAAAAAACCCAAGGATGGGCAGGCAGTCAGGTAGTGCAGGAAAGAAAATGACTACATGACCAGCTCCCGAATTTCCTGAGGGCGATCTGAGGAGGCTATTGGATGCAACAGAGGCAAGGTGGGACACTCTCTTCCTCCCAAGAGAGGGGGACACAGCAGACACAGGGAGGCTGATGGTAATGAGGCCTGGGAGGTAGTCTCTGCCTTGGTCATTGCCAGGGCACTGGCCCCCAAAACTGGGAAGAAGTGCCACAGAAAGTTCAATGAACTCAACCAGACAACAAGGCCAGTGTTAATGAGTGCTTAAATCCATCCAGCATGTTTCCCAAATCTTCCCCAGATCTTCTGTCCCCAGCACAATACATGTTTCTGGCCCCTGACTCTCAGGCATCTCCTTCCTATCCCCCCAGGAGTCCCATTGCATTTGCCCTCTAAGGGCCACCACTTGATACTCTGTAGGAGTCACATCACCATTTCTTTCATGGCTCCTTTTGTCTCCACAGGAAAAGATTGATCGTAACACCAGAGAGAGGAAGAAGAAGAAGGCAGAGAGTGCTAAGCCAGATTTCCAGGTCCTCACCTCTGTTGAAGAGCAGGCATTGGAACTCTCCAAGTAAGAGGAGATGTGGGCTGTCAGTAACAGCAAAGTCAGGCTGCCATCAAGATGTGAGCACCTGTCAAACCTCCACTCAATTTGAAGCAACCTCTCAGGGGCAAGGGTTTAGGTGCGAGGGGCAAGATTTAAAGGAGATATACAAGTCATGTTTATTTGCAATTATGGCCATAGTGCTCATTTTGGACACAGTCCTGATCATGGCCATTTTTGGGCTTTGGTAAAGGGGGAACCAGTGCAGAGGTGGGTACAGATCACACTAATCACATCACACCCAGCTTTACCAAATTTTTGCACCCAAAAGTGGGTGCAAAAAGTTGGTAAGATCAGGCTCTTAGCATTAGATGGACTAGCAGGATAAATATGTGGGGTGATAGGGAGAGGGACTGGGTAGAATTGTGGATGATGTAGACTTGCTGGGCCAAATGGCCTCTTTCTGCACTATTGAGATTGTAAGGAGTGATCACGTCTTCATAAAGAAGTGGTGTATGCTTAGATGGAATTTGGAGAAATGCTGCCAGAAGACCCTAGATGGATCTCCTAATGACAGCTCCTGCCCCCATCCTCACTCTTTGAGAAGCTTAATCGTCCACTACTTTGTTGTCACTGTTCCACCTCCCTTTTCTGCTATAGTTCAAGTTGAATTGTAACTATTGTGTCTGTGACTGGGAGATATTGTGCCCAATACCCCTGCAACCACAACTAATGGCTTCTCTACCTGCAGCACCAACTCCCAGTAGATTTCACCAACTCCTCAAAGAACCCGCTGTTATCATAAACTCAGGCAGAGTCAGAAGACAGTAATCAGCAACTAACCTGCGAGTTGTTGATGATCCTTTTAATAACATTGATATTAGTTCCTATCTGCAATATTTAGCTGTGTAATTAAGAAAAGCATTAGTTGGAGCACTGAGATCAAAAATGGCAACACTGGCATCAAACATACATTAGATGTTGTCAGATGTTATAATCGGCATACCCTGTCTATTTCTGGTGCACACTTCCAGAACCCGTATTAATGCCATCATTAGTGCCTGTCAGCACCAGAATTATACACATGGGCATCAAAATGGCACCCAGCACTGAAACAATGGTTGCTATGGAATCCACTTTCATGATCCACATTTTATCACATGCTCATTTCTCTGCTATACTTTTACAAACAAACTTGCTGTGACTAAACTTAGGTCTCAATTGGAAGTAGCTATCATTTTATGAAGAAACTTCAGCAAAACCAATTATTCTTTAATTGGGCTAAGAAAGTATTTAACAGCAATTACCCTTTAATTGGCCTTAGGATATTAGAAATGTAATGGCAGAATAACATATTGCATATTTCATATTGCAGTGTCTGTATCCTCATAAGCCCACTGCTGTGCCATGAACAATGCCACAAGAAATTGGTCCCAATATATAATTCAGTCTCGTGTAAGATAACAGTTGGAAGATTGAAATACAATTAAGCCGAGGAATCAATGTTTTTCTGTTAAATCCCTGGTGCATAACTTTTTGATATGAAACAATTAATTGTCTTACGATTAATTGGTCAACAATTTGGTGAACACAAGAATTTAACATCATATTGACAAATGCATGGCGATTTCATTCCCCTTCCAGCTAATCACTAATCACAAAACATTTCCTTAATTCTGCCAAAAGCTCTCCAAATGCCTTTGCGCAGATAACATGAGTAAACCTCTGGACTCCTCACAATTTTGACTCCATAAGTCACTGGAAGTTGACAAGAAATTTGTCAAAGCAAAATGTGTAAATTGAAATTGGTGTAAGGAATTGCATTTATACAGTATCAATTGTGTTCCAAGGAAGTCCTAAAGTGTTCGCAGGTGAAGAATTACTCCTCATATCTGGTCACTAGCATGTAGACGAATACAGCAGTCAATTTGTGAAAAGGGGAATCCGCAAGCAGCCACTGTAATTATCGACTGGTTAACCTGCTGTTGATGGGTTTGTTTGAGGGAAGAATGTTGGCCAGGTCATTTTGAGAACTCCCTCCTTTTAAAATGCTGCTATGGAATCTTTTAGGATAATTGGGATGTCTAATTTTAAAGATTCAGATAGATCTTGTAAATGGATGGTTCAGAATGATTACAGAATCTAAAGCATTTGATTTTCAGAAACGTCCTCCCTGACACCAGAAGAGAATAAAGAGAGTAAAAAACAGAAAAAATGCTCAAGAAATGAAGCCCATGTTTCTGTAGTTTATTTCTGCCATGTAAGAGTTTTGACTTTCTGTGGTACACAAAGTATAATCTGCTGCTTTTTAATACTTTGTGTGACCTATTTTGTTCAATCTACTCATATTAATCTCCCAGGTATTTAACTACCAGTCAGATATGTATGGGAGACTGATTTGGCTTTACCCTACCAATATTCTGCTTGTTGATATTAAACATGAGAGGATAGGAATGAAAATCCATCAGCTATAATCCCTGCTATCACACCTGTGCTGATGCTCTCCTGCACTGATGTGACCAGAATTTGCCAGGGTCAGTGAGACTGCCATATATTTACATGGGGCTTGTTGAAGCCATTGTCAAGGCATATTTGGTGCTGACCAGTTCCATGCTGCAGTAAGCTCCAGCAATGAAAGCTTTCAGAGAAGAGTACCTTCTGGAGAAAGCTCTTCCAAGCTTCCTTCATCGACCTTTACCAGGAAGACAACAAAATACATTTTCTTCAAAAGAAAACATTCTGCTCGCCTCAGGCTCCCTTACTGGAGACATACGGGAGACATTTTGATTGTTACAATGGAATGAAACTTAGTGACGGACAATTAAATGCAGCAGTAATTTATTATACAGATTTGTGTTAATACGAGATAACTTCTTCTAATAGAGTTAGATCAGGAGAACTTGTGATAAGAGGGAAAAAGGTGGCATGGGGGCAAAGCAATTAGTACTGCTGCTTTACTGCACCAGGAAATTTTGCATCTGTATTCGCATAAAAAAAGGACACGTCAATTGAGGGTGTCACAGAGGGGTATGTAAACCTGTTACAACAAGTCATCATTACGAGAGAGGAATGTTAGGTGAATTAAAAATCATTAAGGTAAACAAATCCCCAGAGCCAGATGGCATTTATCTCAGATTACTGAGGGAGACAAAAGATGAAATTGCTAGCTTCTAAAGAAATTTTTGCTTCCTCATTGGTCACAGGTGAGGTCTCAGAGGATTGGTGGGTAGCCAATGTTGTCCTGTTATTGAAGAAGGGTAGCAAGGATATCCTGGGTAATTATAGGCCAGTGAGCTTAACATCAGTGATAGTGAAATTGTTGGAGAAGATTCTTCGAGATAGAATCTGCACATATTTGGAACTGAATGGTCTTATTGGTGGCAGATAGCATGGTTTTGCACGAGGGAGATCATTTTTCACTAATTTAATTGAGATTTTTGAGGAGGTGACAAAGATGATTGATGAGGGAAGAGCTGTGGATGTTGTCTATGTGGACTTTAGTAAAGCACTTGACAAGGTCCAAAAGATTAAATCATATAGGATCATTGTGAACTAGCTAGATGGGCTCAGAACTGGCTTGGCCATAGGAAACAGATGTGGCAATGATAGGGTGTTTTTCTGAATGGAGGCCTGTAACTAGTGATGTTCCACAGGGATCAGAGCTGGATCTCTGTTATTTGTAATATATGTAAATGACATCGACGAAAATGTAGCTGGCCTAATTAGCAAGTTTGTGGATGATACTAAGATTTCTGGAGTTGCGAGATGGTCTTGAAGATTGTCAGAGAATACAGCAGGATATAGATAGGCTGGAAAATTAGGTTGAAAAATGGCAGGTGGAATTTAATCTGGGCAAATGTGAGATGATGCATTTTGATAGACCCAATTCAGGTCAGAGCTATAAAATAAATGGCAGAACCACCAAGAGTAAAGACACAGAAAGTCCTGGGCATGCAGGTCCATAAATCTGTAAAAGTGGCAGCTCAGGTGGAAAAGATAGTGAAGAAAACATATGGCATGCTTGCCTTCATCAGATGGGGCATTGAATATAAAAGTTGGCAAATTGTGTTACCATTATATAAAAGCTTGATTAGGTCACATTTGGAATACTGTGTCCAATTCTGGTCGCCACATTATCAGAAGGATGTAGAAGAATTCCTACAAAGCAGGACACCTTTCAGCCCATCGAGCATGCACTAATAGAAAAGGTTTACTAGATTGTTACCTGGTATGGAGGATATTAGCTATAAGGAGAGATTGAATTAATGGGGAAAGACAGAGGCTGAGAGGCCGCCTGACACAAGTTTATAAAATCATGAAGTGTAGAGATAGGGTGAAGTTTTTTCCCAGGGCAGAAATGACAATCACAAGGGAGGAAAGGTTCAGTGGAGATGTGTGGGAGAAGGTTCTTTTTACACAGAAGGAGGTGATGGCCTGGAATGCACTGGCAAGTGAGGTAGTTGAGGCAGATTCGTTAATGACATTCAAGACCTCTTTGGATAGACACATGGACAGACAGGGCATAGAGGGATACAATGTGATTGGCATAGACTTGGAGAGCCATAGGACCTGTTCCTGTGCTGTGCTCTCCTTTGTTGTTTTTGTTTGGACCTGGATTCAATTTCGGCCTCAGGTTTTGTTTTGTTCACATTCTTCCCATGTCTGTGTGGATTTCCTCTGGATGCTCTGATTTCTTCCCTCACTCCAAAGAGAGGTTGGTTGGCCATGTTAAATTGATCCTTAGCGTCAGGACAATATTAGGGTAAATACTTGGGATTATGGGGTAGGACCTGGGGGAGATTATTGTTGGTGCAGGCTCGATGGTCTGAAAGGTGTCCTTCTGCTTTGTAGGAATTCTGTGCTTCTATGAAATGGTTGCTGGGTTTGGGAAAGATAAGACACTTAAAGCTGAGAAAGCAGAATGATCTTTCCTCTCTCTTGATGGTTCAGAAAATGTGTCATTCAGAGAGTGATACATTCATATTCATGTTCTCCAACTGTTCACACATTTTGTGCTGAGGAGAAGAACCACATTTGTGAAGTGTCTTGGGATGTTTTATTATGTTAACTATAATTTGATGTTGTTAATGTTGTTCTATCAAATGAGTTCGCAAAGTCAGCCTTTTTAACACAGGCTGGCAATGAATATTGCACCTCTACACAAATCACAAAGCAAACTGCCTGTTACACATAGTTAATCATTCTAACCTTGCCACCTAACCTTTAGTGAAATATCTCAGCATTTTAAAAGCTAAATATAGGGCAGGACACCAAAAGAGAAAATGGTGATAAATCTCAGCTGATGTTTGAAGTCCAGATGACCCTTTGTCTAAGCATGTTAGGACAGGGTATTTTGGACAATGGCCCACCATCTGAAGAGTAATGAGTACACAGCAGCCCCCACAACTCTTGAACACTGCATGGAGCTTTAATTGGGTGAAAATGGGACTTCTGCCCTTCATTCGAGTGAAAATCCTGCCTCAGAAAGCTGTCAGCCGACCACATTGTTGTCCCAGCAATACCACTGACATGAGTGGCCAGATCTGAAACCGCAAGAATCACACGATTGTAAGTCCCAGAGCCCAAGACCAGTGAAATGCAGATGATTTGGGATTATTGGTTTAGTAGAGTGGTGAAAAAGGCATATGGGATACTTGCCTTTATCAATCAGGACAAAGATTGCAAAAGCAAGGGAGTCATGTTAGAGTTGTACAGAGTGTTGGGAGGCCACAGTTAGAGTACTGTCTGCAGTTCTGGTTGCTACAGGAGAGGAAGGATGTGATTGCACTGGATGGGGTGCAGAAGAGGTTCACCAAGATGCCACCTGGGATGGAACATTTAAGTTATGAAGAGAGGTTGTGTAAGCTTGGTTTGTTTCCATTGGAGCAGAGAAGACTGAGGAGTGACCTAATTGAAGTGTATAAGATTATGAGAGAGTGGATAAGAAGCAGCTGTTCCCCTTAGTTAAAGGGTCAATCACAAGGGGTCATAGGTTGAAGGTAAGGGATCGGAGATTTAGAGGGGATGTGAGGAAAAACATTTTCAGCCAAAGGCTGATGATAGTCTGGAATGTGCTGTCTGAGAGAGTGGTAGAGGCAGATTGTCTCACATCCCTTAAAAAGTACTTAAATAAGCATTGGCACAGCGTGATATTCAGGGAAATGGGCCAAATGCTGGCAGATTGGATTCGGTGGGAGTTCAAGTGTTTCTAATATCACTGTGCAGACTTAATGGGCTAAAGGGGCTCTTCTGCACTATATGATTCTATGATCTCAAAGCAGGAAGAGGAAGTGAGACATGGGGGTGTATGGAGAGAGGCTAGTGGGGTCTTGATAGAGAGTTTGGGTGGGGGTGGAGCATTCATCTGGTGTGGTTATTGGGTGGGGTGTTTGTCCAATGTGAAAATTAGACTCTTTAATATTCCAATCATATTTCTAAGTGGAGCATTCCTCCTTGTAATGAGCTAGAAATAACAACCTCTGTGTAGTCATTGCCTATTCCAGATAAAGGCCAGAATTTTATGTGGCAGGAACGGGCACATGCCAGGGGTGTATGAAATCACGCAAGGCAATTTTGGAGGTGCTTCTAACATGCCTTTCGTCTTCCATGGCCTCCTGGCACTGATGAGATTGTTGAACCACAGCTGTGTCTTAAGCCATTCAGTACCCACACCATCCCCCTCAATTCCTAGCAGTCTTAAGATTGCTGCCTCCTTTATTTTTTAACGCCCCTATGGGTCCTCTTTGGAGTTAACACTCAATGTATTCCCTCCTACAAAGAGACCCAACTAGCAAACACATGACATGCAGGTTGGGCCTTAATTGGGTACCCAATATAATATTGCATTAACAAGATAGTCTTGAGTGAGAATAGTTTTCATATCCACTCCTGCCTGTGTCAAAAGGATACTTCTATAAAATTATAAAAATGGTGAGGTCCAGTACAATTTCAGCTCATCTTTTGAAGTAGTTATCGACATCAGCAGATACAAAACACATGGAAGCTGTCTTTGGCATGTTTTAATTGTACTTCACGTTGGAAATTTCCAGAAACTGGCCAACTTAGAACACTAAACATCAAATGGCACCTATCTTAATTCAGTTTCTATGCTTGTAATTTAAAAATCATTTTAAAGGGATTCAATATCTATTTGATCAGCCGATGAAATTAGAGATTAATATTACACATGCATACATCACACCGTTGTGACATCAATCATCGGAAATAAGTCAACAGAACCAATTTCTCCGTAAACAAATTTAATGGAATGCCTGTCTCTTTTATTATCAGGTATGGCTTTTCTCTATTTTTCTTTATCGAGGCAGTTCATCAGTTATTTCCTCTGGCCTTTTGATGTCCAAGTTTTCGTCACATGGGTTTTAATGATTTTTCCCAATTTCTGCTTTGTAAAGTCAAATCTCTTTACAGTTGTGATCAATAGATAGTGTTTAGTTTTTTCAGGCATGAAATCGGAACATCAGAATACCTTGAATGCCAGTTCGTTGCTTCTCTCATGCTATCAACTTGGTCTCCCTCCAGTGAGTTATAATTCATCCTTATCCACCTCCCTCACATACCTCACCATTCAGACCCTGAATGCTTTTAAGAATGAAACACACCAAATGTCCAACCTGGTGGTGCCAGAAACTTGACAATAAAATTCCCAACCTGGTGTTCAGATTCCCCCCTGGCCTTACCCTTCAGTTTTGCTACAAAGCATAGAAGGATCCAAGAATGGAAAGGGGGAAAATATCCCAAAACATCAGCAGCAAATTAAAAGTCAGTCCGTAGCCATGTGAGGTAAGTAAGTAAGTAAGTAAGTTTATTTATTAGTCACAAATAGGCTTATATTAACACTGCAATGAAGTTACTGTGAAAATCCCTGAGTCACCACATTTTGATGCCTGTTTGGATGTATTGAGGGAGAATTTAGTAGGGCCAATGCACCTAACCAGATGGCTTTCAGACTGGGGAAAGAAAGCAGAGAACCCGGAGGAAACCTGCCCAGACAGGGGTATAACGTGCAGGCTCTGCACAGACAGAGACCCAAGCCTGGAATTGAACCCAGGTTACCCTGTGAGGCAGCAATGCTAACCACAGAAGTTAAATAATGCATGGAGCATGTTTCCAGAAAATATTCAGAAATAGCTCAAGCTTCATCCTCAATCATATTATCCACATACTATGTGTTATGCATTGGTCAAAGCTCATTTTATCATGACTTACAGTTGAAATTCTGTTCTTTGCTAATGTTAAAAAAATTAGAATAAGTCTCAAATGGCATTTTCTGCTTGAAACTCAGAATGATTTTTTTTCTGCTAATATTTGAGAAGACTGGATTGCAAACAATAGCTGATTATAAGCATTGAGAGTGATTTAATAACTGCAATGTCTAGATATCTTATGAATAAAACTAAACACATGTGTACTATAGAACTTGTTTATGTTTTTACTTTTGTTGTTGTTGTTGCTTTCAGAGCAAAGAGTAATGGACAGCTAATTCAAAAGAATGCTCATTTTCTCAATTTGACCGAAGCAAGCTTATGATTTATGCTGAACTTTTAAATTGCCTGCTGATAGCGAGAACCCTGCACACTCATACTTTCTGTTAAATATCTCAAAGGCCAATGCCTGTGGAGATTCTCAAATTATTAAAAAGATGCTGAGATTGTAATTTTAGCAAAAACATCAGAAGGATACACAGCATGCATGATGTGTGCTTGTTGCACAGCTAGCTTTAGGGAACAGACCCCACTGTCTGCTAATTACTCCACGGTGCCCATGTAGCAAAATAACAAAACATGGAAGACCATGAAGGCGGCATTGACCTTGTAGACTCAGTAAAGGAAAGCAAAAAAAGAAAGACACATCGTTTTTTTTTTCTTTTGGCTAAAGCAAGAGGGGAGAAAACAAGAGAGAAAAATTGGAAGGAAAGAAAAGGAGGAAAGTAAGGAAGGAACCATAAAAGGAAGCAAAGTAGGGCTTATACTTGCATCGCACTAATATACAGTCTAGGATTAAAACTCAGTATAGTTTTAGCCAGGTGGAAAGCCAAATGTTCCATTAGCCTAATCATAAAATGTGGGTGTAACCTTAGCTGAATTGCAGGTATTGTTGCCCAAAGCACTCTAGCAAGTTACTGTTTTGGCAGAATCCCAGACCAATGGAAAGTGCCATCATGTTTAGTCCTCTAATAAATAAATGTATTCAGTACACTCAAAGGGCTTGGAGCATATGGTTTTTCGTCATTTGATACTTTCTTATATAAGTAAAACCTGGGGTATGTTTTGTTCTTCATATTCTCAGAGCAGGCACAATAAACTCCTTCCATTTAATAAAAGAGCAGAGATCAAAATACTAGTTTGCCAGGAAATAGTGGCATATCTTGAATTACTTTTGTAGCATCCAAAAGGTGCTTTAGAAATAAAGTCAGTTCAAATATTTATTTGAGAAATAAGGTTTTTTTCTCTTCCCTTATCTCATTAATTCTTCAAAATGTTGAAGGTGGTGTCTTCAAAATGTAAGATTATTGTATTGTGCTGCAAGAAGCTCAAGAAATTAGAGGACATATAGGGTTAAAGCAAGACAGTATTGATTTTCTTTATCAAATATCAGTCTTTCTTCCCCTCCTTTCCCATAAGAGAAGTCATTAGCCAACTAACAGCTGAAGGCAGCAGATCTGTAAAGCGATAGCAAGCAAAATAAAGGAATATTGAAAAATCTAGTCCCTACTGATGCCTACAATTAATCATTAATTCAAAGTTTATTATATGACAAAGGCATTGCAATGTGAAATGCTGTGGCATGAATTGGAAATGCATATTCCTAACATATTATTTGACAATTTCAAGCCATTAAGAAAACAAATTATTAAAGGAATTAGATTTATAGTATGATTCTAATAATTTGCCTCACATTCAGCAACTTTGCAATCGGATTGCAAGCAGAAAGGTTTTCAAGCACAAGAGGCTTACTGACAGAAAACATATAATGGTAATAAAAGGGCCTGATCCATCTACATGTTTCCCATTAATCTTCATAAAACACTTATTAAATTTAGTAAATGGTCAGAAGTACCACATTCGGGCTTTTTGGGACTATGGGTCAGTTGGCATTGGCACTTTAATCTTTCATATTTCAGCAAAAAGAACTGAAGTATGGTAAAGCATAACAAGTTTAGCAACTTGGTAAATATTTCTGAACTCATTTAGCTGTTTCCATGCAGAGAATGAAGAGAACAGGCGCCATGCATCAGCATTGAATTGAAAGGTTATGACAGGCTGCAGGCATATAGGGCTATGGCTTCATTTGAGTCTCTGATGGTTATTATATGCTAAGAGAAGAACCATTCCATCCTCGACATTACCTCAAAAGAGGGACATTTCTCAAGCGTCAGACTAAATGCATAATGATTAATCAGCACATTCTACCTCTCTTTAATTCTGCAAATTTATTGTTTTGGTCAAGTATCCTTCAAGCTAACCTGCAAAGCAAGCAGATTTAAAAAAGATACTGTCCCTGTCTATGAGTTTTCTTGACTGCTAGCCAACCATCGCTTCACTATCAGCATTCCCTCCACGTATGTGACCAACTTTTAAAATAAAGCACTTGAAGGTCACCTAATGGAGCAGATAAGCAAATAAATTTGTTTAAAATTCATGGATCCTTTTGCTTAAATTAATTAATAAACAACATGGTGTCTAGGCCTATATATTTGGGACTGACGCATTATTCCTAACCAGCTACAAAGTTCACAGTGTGGTGACAGGAGATGCGTAGAAAATACAGTGGCTGCCATATTGATGTAGGAAAGATCATTATGCCCACACCTGAGACAAATGTAAATCCTTTTGCATTTATAAAAAGAGACCTAAAACATATCCGAAGCCCACACTGTTAAAGTTTTCTGAGAGGCAGCAGACTCCGATTCCGGCCACGCTCAGTGAAGTTGCACCTTTTCAGTGTCCACAACAATATAGATATGTTTTTGAAGTTTATTTGCCTCAACGTGAAGTCAGCTCTTCCAAACTTCACATTCAAAGTTGCAGACTGCCTATTTCCTGACACCACCTCAAACCTAGGCCATCTTCCTCAGGGTAGGGTGGGAGCTGGAGGTGCCACCTGCTACAAGGTGCAAGCAGCCAGTTCAGGGGGAGTTAGTGACCTGTTAAGGCTGATTGTCAGTGAGGCAGGCTGGAACTTGCCAGTCATCCTCCAAACTCTCTGAGACTTCAGGAGCTGAGCCAGTTGCCTAAACAGTGTTCCAGTAGCAGTGTGGGAGACCACCACTCTAGGCAGGCTCCGATGTCTCCCCATCACCTGGTCACAGCCACTGATGTCTTTGGCTGATGACACCAAGTTTTCTTTTAAAACTTTTAAAAATTACAGAGAAAGTGATATTGATGTACTTGTTTTTATCCTACAGGTGCTTTGGTCCACCTTGTTGTCTAACAAGGGGCATACACGTGATGGGTCATGAGAGGGCTGCTCTTGGATTTTTTTCGAGAGTATCCTACGTTGTTAGTGTACGCTTGACCTGGACCATTTGATGGGCAACACGACAGCTCAGTGACTATCGCTGTGCTGTGCAGATACATGGATTTGGGTGTGTGTCTGTGGGAGTTTGTGCATTCTCCCCGTGCTTGTGTGGGTTTCCTCCAGGTGCTCCGGTTTCCTCCCACATCCCAAAGATGTGCTCTTAGGCTAATTGGCAAAATAAATTCTCCCTAAATTGTCTCAAATTTGGTTTTTAATCCATAGATCTATAAACATAGACAGGGTCACGGGTAGAGGTGGGAACATCGGGGTGGCAGCACGGGCTCGTTGGGCCGAAGGGCCTGTTTCCTGTGCTGTTTTGTTCTTTGTTCTTTGTTAAGGTGCAGGCACCCTCTGTCTCCCACTTACCTGGACAGCAGGTTACTGTTCCTTCTGAGCTAGAGATGACTTCCTATTGGTCCTCCACCTTCAAACACCTTCCACTATCTTAATTAGAGCTTACCCTCTGGCTACTATTTGGCTAATTCAGAAAATATCACTGCTGGGTATTGGCACCAAGGCAGTACCAAGTATTGTGACACCCATTTAATCCTAACATTGGCACCCATTTGACCCCAAACCCAAATGCTACTTCCGCTTTCACTCTTGCCAAAGTGGACTGATTTATAAAAACATGTACGGTCACATTTAGTATATACTGTAACCCCAGGTGATCTGAATTTTAACAGTCAATATGATGGATGTTAGGAAGAAAATTCGGTTCAGTATTTATTTGGAAATAGAATCATAGACCCATAGAGCCATACAACATAGGAACAAGATCTTCAGCCCAACCGGTCAATTCTGAATATTGTGCCCTTCCAGCTAGTCCCTATTGCCTGTGTTTAGCCTCTATCCTTCAAATCCTTTCCCATCCATGTATTTATCCAAATGCTTTTAAAATGTTGCTATTGCACTTGCCTCAATACGTGATCACAACTTTTTACTTCTGTTTAGTATTTGGCAGCATAATAAAGGTTGAAAAATTATGACATGCTGCATTTTTATTGTGGGAATTGTCCCTTTGCACTTTACTAACGGATGAAGCAGACAGATACCCAATGTAACGTAGAAGGTTTAGCAGGAGTGACCAAAGGTTTGATCAAAGATTTGAGTTTTAAGAATGACCTTAAAGGCAGAAAGATAGTGTAAACAGGAAGAATCCTAGAAAGTTGAAAATAGACAGCTGAAGGCACATTAAGGTGGAGGGGAGATAAATGCACAGAATAGAAATACAGACTTCCTAGAGATTGGTCACAGAGATCGGCAGTGTTGTGGCTATCGAAAAATACAGAGCCAAAAGCAGAACAAAGCATATTAAAAGATGATGGAGCATTAGGAGCTAATGCAGGTCAATAAGAAGAATGATAGGAAAGTGAGTCTTGGTGCAGGACAGAATAAGCTAGAATGTATGGAGACTGCAGCATTAGTGCTTCTAACATTGGAGTTAGTAACATGGTTAGTAGGTTTGCAGATGACACCAATGTTGGTGGTATAGTGGACAGTAAAGGAAGTTATTTCTAATTGCAAAGGGATCTTGATCAATTGGGCCACTGGACTGATGAAAGCCAGATGGAGTTTAATTTAGACAAATGCTAGGTGATGCACTTTGGTAGATTAAATCAGGGCAAGACTTACTTACTTAATGGGAGAGTTACAAAAAAAAGAGATCTAGGGCTACATGTTCATACTCTTTGAAAGTGGAGTCACAGGTAGACAGAGTGGTGAAGAAGGCATTCGGCATGCTTGGTTTCATCGGTCAGAACATTGAACACAGGAGTTGGAATGTCTTGTTGAAGTTGTACAAGACATTGGTAAGGCCACACTTGGAATACCGTGTGCAGTTCTGGTCACCCTATTATAGAAAGGATATTATTAAACTAGAAATAATGCAGAAAATATTTACTAGGATTTTACTGGGACTTGATGGATTGAATTATAAAGAGAGTCTGGATAACTCGGACTTTTTTCTCTGGAGCATAGGAGGCTGAATGGTGTCTACAGGTGTTTATAAAATAATGAGGAGCACAGATCAGCTAGATAGTCAATATCTTCTCCCAAAGGTAGGGAAGTCTAAAACTAGAGGCCATAGGTTTAAGGTGAGAGGGAAGAGATACAAAAATGTCCAGAGAGGCAATTTTTTCACACAGAAGGTGGTGAGTGTCTGGAACAAGCTGTCAGAGATAGTAGTAGAGTTGGGTACAATTTTGTCTTTTAAAAAGCATTTAGATAGTTACATGGGTGAGTTAGGTATAAAGAGATATGAGCCAAATGCTGGCAATTGGTATTAGCTTAGTGGTTTAAAACAAAAAGGCAGCATGGACGAGTTGGGGCAAAGGGCCTGTTTCCATGCTGTAAACTTCTATGACTCTGTGGAGCAATTGGGGCAGATTTGAAAATGGCTGAAAGACCCATGGATCTGGGGAACTCAGCTGGCTAGGTAGCTAGTATGTAATTCAGAGCAACGGCAACAGCATGGAATTCAATGCTGGCTGAGATAAATTTGGGACCTACCTCCTTGCCCTGCCCTGGAGTAAAATTAAGCATAAGCAATCATTCAGAATCCCTCAAATAACAGATGATGTTACCTGGAGAAGAAGATGATGGTAATACTTCAGCAGTCCTCTTACATCACTTTCTTTGCAAGTCATGTAAGAAAGTGCTGAGTTGCTATTGTGTTGTAGTCGATCACACATCAAATTTAACATCTACTCTCTTGAATCATGAGATAAGAATGGCATATCTAATGTTTTCAATGTTCTGTAGGTTTACTTAGGGTTGTTGCTGAGATCATTTTGATTAGATTTGGTTAATTATTGTCACATGTATTAACATGCAGTGAAAAGCATTGGGTCTTGTACACTATACAGACAAAGCATACCATTCACAGAAAAGGAAATGAGATAGTGTAGAATGTTGTGTTACAATCATAGCTAGGTTGTAGAGAAAGATCAACTTCATGCAAGGTAAGTCCATTCAAAAGTCTGACAGCAACAGAGAAGAAACTGTTCTTGAGTGAATTGGTATGTGACTTCAGGCCTTTGTATCTTTTTCCCAATGGAAGAAGATGGAAGAGGGTATGTCCAGGGTGCATGTGGTCCTTAATCATGCTGGCTGCTTTGCTGAGGCAGCAAGAATTCTGGACAGAGTCAATGAATGGATGACTGGTTTGCATGATGGATTGTGCTACGTTCACAATCTTCTGTAGTTCTTTGTGGTCTTGGGTAGAGCAGGAGCCATACCAAGCTGTGATGCCACAGAAAGAATGCTTCCTACAGTGCATCTGTAAAAGTGAGTGAGAATCATAGCTGACATGCCAAAGGTCCTTCATCTTTTGAGAAAGTAGAGACATTGGTGGGCTTAGGTATAAATCAATTGCAAGACCCTTGACTAAGTGGCATCTCCTCTGTCCACAGACTCACTTGTGTTCTGCCTTGTACAGTCCCACATATATCTGAGCTAGGAGTCTCTTTTCACAGATCTGCCCATTGAATGACTACATCATTTCTCAGGCAGCTAATGTAGATTCCCATTCCAGATATATCTGTCAATCAATTGTGCCCATACTGGAATATATTGCCAGCTAACTTGAACTATTCAATAACTTGTGAAACATATTGAAACAAAATCGATTACTAAATTGATCAAAATCAAATTATTAAACTATTTTCTTCAGGTGCTCCAGTTTTCTCCCACAGTCCAAAAGCCATGCTGAATAGTTGCACTGGCCGTGCTAAATTAATGTAAAGTCACCATAGTCCTAGTGATGCTCTTTACTCTGAGGGAGATAGCTGATTGGTCATGATTTAGCTTGTGGATCATCATACCTCATGCTAGGGTCAAGGTTGAGAAGGAGAGACTTTATGCATAATCTTAGCTAGTATAGCAATTGAATCCACACTGTGTCCAACTGACTTCTCTTTTAATGGCACCAATTAGCAATTGTTTACAATTTACAAGCAAAGAATATGTTTGTGAATTGTGCTCAGAACCTGGGGCTATTTGGTTCAAAATAAATAGTTTGGCCTATTATTTTGTAGGCTATGATTGTAGCACAACATTCTGTACTCTATCATTTCCTTTTCTGTGAATAGTATGCTTTGTCTGTATAGCCTACAAGATCCAATAATTATGTAAATTATAGAATAGCTAATTAGGGAGGTTGTGGAATACTGGTATTGTGACTAGATTAGCAATCCGGAGACCACAGGCAAGATCTGGGGACAGGGGTTCAAATCCCATCACGGCAGATATATTGAATTCAATAAAAATCTGGAATTAGAAATCTAATGATGGACATGAAACTATTGTCGATTGTTGTAAAACCCAATGGGTTTTTTAAACCCTATGTCCTTTTAGGAAGGAAATCTCCCACCCTTACCTGGTCCAGCCTACATGTGATTCCAGACCCAGAGTAACATAGTTGACTTTCACATGCCCTCAGAAATGGAGGGCAATTAGGTACAAGCAGTAGATGCTGATCCAGCCATTGATGCCCATGTCCCATAAATGAATTTAAAAAAAACATAGCTTATTGATCCCATTCAGGCAACCTGTTTGAGCTCTAAGTTGAATATGTGTTTTTAATACTTTGTGGCCCTTTACGAGCAATAACAAATCCTAATAAATTAATTCATGTCGAGGAAAGCTTTTGTGGTAATCTGCAAATGGCCTAGAGAAGGTGATTGTGAATGGAGCTGGATGAACAATGCATTATTGGAGTGTCCATTGTTGTTTTTATCTAAATAAGTAGGAGATTGAGATACAGTAAAGCTAATTGTGCAGATAATACAGAATTTTCTGCAGGGGAGGGGAGAAATCAAACAATGGGGAAAAGGCAAATTAAATAGAACGGGTTGGAGAGTTAGACTGATGAGTGGCAGATTGCATTTGATATTGAAAAATACAAGATAATGAGACGAGGGAATGGAAATAATTAATGGGAATGTAAAGTAAATGACACTATACTAGATGCCTCGAGGCAGGAGAAGGACCTAGTGTATTTGTGCATGGCCCATTGTGTGCAGCAATAGCAAGTCAAACTCGCCAGATATTAGCACCTATAGCCAAAGGAATAGAGCACAAGTCCAAGGTGAGCGATAATGGCAGCTAAATCGTTTAAGACCCAAAATGGGAGTCGGGATCATGATCCATGATTAACCTAATGATTAACCGCATGTGTTTGTTTCAATTTGATGTTGCCAGCTCATTATTGTGATAAGTGTGCAGGTTTAGTATGCTGCTGAATGGCTGCAGTTAAAGCTAGCCAGCACCCAGAGTGGTGAAAAACTGGAATTCACTATCAAGTGGAGTGGTTAAAGCAAATAGTCTTAGTGCATTTAAGGGATGGGCAACAAATGCTGACAAGCACATCTCAGGAATGAATTTTTTTAAAACATAGACAAATAAATGAGGGAGAAGGGAATAGATTATGTTAGATTTTTGAGGAGGTTAAAGCAGAGCATAAACATTGGCATAGACTATGGGGGCAATCTTACTGGCTTGTCCTGCTGGTCAATCAGTGTGGTGAGCTGGTAAGATTGAGTGATAAGTGAAAATCCAGGTTCGCACCTGGTTTTTCAACTCTCGCAATACTATCAACCCCATTTTGCCAACGAAATTAGCTTCACACCATAAAGGGTGTGAAGGTGGTTTCAGTAATCATTAGATCATTTACATATAATTAATGAATCTCAGATGCTGTTGTCTGGGTTCACATGACCTCACCAGCTCACCAGCCAAGGATCACTTATGATCCTCACCAGTGGGGACCAGAAGAGATGGCCTTGCCGATGGGAACGCAGGCCATTGAAGCACCATGGGTGGTCAGGGACAGGGCTAGGCAGTGCCTCTTTTAGTGGGGATCAGCGATGTCCAGAGTAACGATGTGGATGTGGAGAGAGGGGGATGTGGATGGGAATCAGCCATATCCAACACAGCAATCAGGGGAAGGAATGCGGATCAATGATGTTCAGGGATCGAGGGATTGTGGATTGATAATGCCCAGGGTGGCAATCAACTGGGGGAATGGTGATGTCCACAGTAGCAATTGGTGTTGGGGAGGCAATGTTTGGGGGCTGGAAGAGGTGGTAACAGGAGATTTCCCACTGGGTGATTCAGGTACATGTGCAATGGTGCCCCTAGAGCTCACTACCCAGCTTCCTGGCAAGAATAGTCTCCACCCTTCCCTCTAGTGGCAAGAATCATATCTGGGCTTTTTTTTAACTAATGACTGTGTCTGGGAGCTCACTCAAATAATCAGTTTTATTCTTTCCTGTTTTCATGTTCATTTGTCATTTAGAATTCTTTTGAAACGATCACTCCCTTTGCCTGTCAAATGGCCTGTTTCTGTGCTATTATAATCCAATGTAAATTCTACTTAGACCCAATCTCCACTTCATGATTAGTCTGTTTGCGATTCCAAATAAACCTGTTGGACTTTAACCTGGTGCTGCAAGTGGTTGGGGAAAAGAGTCTTTTCAGGAAGAACAGTGCAAATTGTTTAACAGGGCAAAGAGTATGTACTTGCTTCTTGCAAAAGAAGGGAATCTCACTGTGCAGAGGGACAAGCGGCTCCTTCAGATATTTGGAGCAGGTGCAAGAAGTGGAGCTCTGTGGACAAGGATACAGTGACCATCTGATGAAGGAGCAGCACTCCAAAAGCTCGTGATTCCAAATAAACCTGTTGGACTTCAACCTGGTATTGTGGGACTTTTTATTGAATCCAACCTTTCACATTCAACATCCTCTTGTGTGACAATGCTGCAGATGGTATAAACATGCATTTCTTGCTTTCCCAGCCCTCACTCACATCCCCTCTATCCTACCCTTTTACCTTTCTCTGCAAAATCATTATATATGCAGCTGATGACTTTCTGAAACATGGGAAAGCTTGCTATGTTAGAAAAGCAAAGTACATACTCTGCTTGCTTCTCTCTAGTGTGAGAAAAGACAATGAATTATTCTCTTCTGATGTAAAGAACATCAGTCACTTCATTTATCCAGCTGTAGGTGGTGAACTGAGAGATGTTACTGAAGTCACCTGCTCCAACCTGGAATGATCTCAATGCAAAGACATTCATAGATATGACCACCTTCACAGTGACTGGCAGTGCCATCTTTGTCCTGCCTAGAGCTTGTAGGTTTTAAGTTTATTTAATAGTGTCACAAATAGGCTTACATTAACACTGCAATGAAGTTGCTGTGAAAATCCCCCAGCTGCCACACTCCAGAACCTATTCAAGTACACTTATTCACTCATTATGAAAGAGAAGCACTCCAAAGGCTCACACTATCAAATAAACCTGTTGAACTTTAACCTGGTGTTGTGAGACTTCTTACTGCTCAGGGAGAACATGGCCAATGCACCTAACCAGCATGTATTTTGGACTGTGGGAGGAAACTGGAGCACCCAGAGGAAACCCACACAGACATGATAAGAATGTGCAGACTCCACACAAACAGTGATCCAAGCTGGGAACTGAACCCACATTCCTGGAACTGTGAGACAGCAGTGCTAACCACTGTACCACTGTGCAGGTATGCTTGCAACAGCTGACAGATTTCTGTGAGGAGTTCCTACATAAAACACAGATGACACACACTGCTCTTGACTAATGCTAAGATAAAGAGAAAGGCTCCTGAATATCCTGGGTGGATAAGATCTCCTGATAAGAGTCCTTTACTCCTTCCACCCTCAGTTTTGCAAATAGCTTATCCTGTTCTATAATATAACTATTCAATCTCCTTCATGTTGCAAGCCATTTAACAGAGATGGCAACCCCAGCACTCATGTTTGGGAACTGATCTGACAAGATTCAAAGGCAGATTACTACCTGAATGGCCGTAAATTGGGAGAAGGGAGTGCGCCGAGGGACATGGGTGCCGTTGTGTACCTGTCACTGAAGTTAAGCATGCAGGTGCAGCAGGTGGTAAAGAAGGCAAATGGCATGTTGGCCTTCATTGTGAGAGGCTTTGAATACAGTAGCAGGGATGTGTTGTTGGAATTATAGCCTTGGTGAGGTCATACCTGGAGTATTGTATGCATTTTTTTCTGAGGAAAGATGTTCTTGCTCTCGAGGGTATGCAGTGGAGGTTTACTTGGCTGATTCCAGGTGGCAGGACTGGTGTATGGGGTTAGATTGACGAGGTTAGGATTGTTTATGCTGGCATTCAGATGACTGAGGGGGCAATCTCATAGAGATTCTAACAGGACTAGACAGGATAGATGCAGGGAGTATATTTTTGATGATGGTGGAGTCCAGAACCAAAATTCACAGGCTGAGGATTCAGACCGGAGATGAGAAGACATTTCTGCACCAGTGGTGATACTGTGGAATTCAATTCCTGTGGAATTTATTCAAGAGATGGCAGGACATAGCACTTGGGGCAAATGGGATCAAAGGTTATGGGGATTAAGCAGAATTAGGCTTTTGAGTTGGATAATCAGCTATGATCGTTATGAATGGTGGTGCAGGCTCAAAGGGCCAAATGGCCTCTTCCCACTTCTATCTTCTATGTTTCTTTTTCTATGTTTCTATCCTTGAAGTCAGAACTAAAGACTTCTTCTCAAGCAACACCACTTCCTATTGACCTGACCATTCTTCATAAACTCTGCAAACCATTAAGAACTTCTATAAATTCAGACAAAACAAATAGGAAATACTCTGTAACTAACATGTGACTGGTTTATCATGCCTTCAAGAAGTACTAGTGGA
Organism: Sphyrna mokarran; assembly: GCA_024679065.1. NCBI lineage: Eukaryota > Metazoa > Chordata > Chondrichthyes > Carcharhiniformes > Carcharhinidae > Sphyrna > Sphyrna mokarran. The sequence goes on along the minus strand of JAGIQG010000004.1, from coordinate 76,771,931 downwards.
GTTGCTTTTCCTGCCACTGAAAGCAGACTTGGCAGTATGTGTGTGTCCAAGAAAGAAGGCTTAGCTAAAAGCAGCAAAGATGGAAAACAAACCAAAAGACATTTAGATCTGCCTACTCTGCATACATCTGACAAACAGTTTGAATGTCCTCAGTACCAACTTGTTCAAAGCGATGCCTTCCATGGCTCGCAGTAGAGGTATATGAATATAGAGCTGCAATATGTTTGAACCAAAACACCATCCTTAGCACTAAAAGTACAGGTACAATGGTGTTGTCTTTTATGGACAAAGATTTTGCACAAGATATCAATACATCTACAGCTGGAAGAATGTTTACAATTCTTGTTGTTGTCCAGACATTGAGTCAGTGCAGGAAAGGACAACCAAACTGATTCCTTGCTTCAGGCACTTGGGCTCCAAGAAGGGTATAATGAGCCTGAAACTTTGGAGACAAGAATGCTCTGAAGACATATTATTTATGTATCATTTACCCCTAAGAGGAAGATAAATTGAACCCCACAGCCAGAGGAAACTACAGCCCTGCCTCCAATCTATTAGAATTTTATATATTCCAATGACAGCATCATTGGAAGTGATGATGACATTGAAGAAGAGTCATGAATTCTTGATAGGGCCTTGTTTTTAAATGACTGCTTTAAAGTTCATTTTATCTGAAAGGTTGTGGAAAATGGTGGTTGAACATCAGATGTGCATTCTTTCAAATTCCAAGTTGATTGCTATAGGTCGGAAAAATGTTTCTTTAATATGGTTAATATTTGGTAACAATATTATCAAATTATTTGGTAATACAATTACCAAACAGTCTTTGGTAATACAATTAATACTATTACCAATTGGCTCCCTGCCATTCTTCTAAATTCCTGTGAATACACTCTGAGTTGACCCAATCTCTCCTCATATGACAATGTTGCCATCCTAGAAATCAATCTAGTAAATCTTTGCTGCACCCCCTCAATGGCAATATATCCTTTCTTAAATGAGAAAACCAAAACTAAACACAATACTCCAGTATGGTCTCTGCAAGACCTTGTACAGCTGCACCAAGACATCCTTGCTTTGGGACTCAAGTCTTCTTGCAATGAAGACCAGTCTTCAAAACTGCATGCTTGCTTTTAGGGATTGAAATATAAGAACATCCAAGTTCCTTTGTATATCAACATTTCCCAATCTAACATCATGTACATGATATTCTGTCATTCTGTTTCTCTATCCAAAGTGGATAACTTCATACTTATCCACAATTTATTGCATTTGGCATGTATTTCCCCAATCACTTGACTTGTTTAAATCATCTTGCAGCTTCTTAACAACCTTCTTACCATTCACACTCATACCAGGTTTTCTGTTAAGTTTCAGGTTACATGGTGCCACATTGCTACCATACAGTGCCAGGAATCTTGATTCGGTTCTGGTCTTGGTCACTGTCTGTGCAGAATTTGCAAGTTTCCTCATATCCGCATGGATTTTCTCCGCATGCTCTGGTTTCCTCCTATTGTGTAAAGATGTGCCGGTTAGATGGATTAGCCAGGGTAAATGAGTGGGTTATGAGGATTGGACAGTTTGGTGGGATGCTGTTTTAGTGAGTTGCTACAGGCTTGTTGGGCAGGAGGATCCCTTTCTGAAGTGTAAGGATTCTAAGGTTGTATGGCCATCAGCAAATATAATTGCAACATAACTTGGTTCCCTTATCCAAATCATTAATGTATATTGTGAATAGCTGGGGACTGTCTGTCACTATGAATAAAACCTATTTATTCCCACGCTCATTTGCCTCTGCAAAACAATTCTCTGTCCATATTTATATATTATCCCCATTTCCATGCACTTTAATTTTTAACATTAACTTCTTACATAGGACTTTATCAAAATCTTTCTGAATATCTAAATACACCACATCCACTGGGTCATCATTATCCATTCTGCTTGTTACATCTCAAAAAACGCAAGTTGGTTTGTCAAATCCAATGTCCATTTCATAAATCCATGTTGATTTATCATATAATCATAGAATCTCTACAGTGCAGAAAGATCTATTCGATCCATTGTCTGGAATTTTACCAGCATGCCCACCCTGATTCTAGAGGTGGGCGAGGCACAGGGAACAGATTTTCCATTAGCTTCAGGAAGGATTGTGCGAAACTCAGATAGATGTGCTGGTAAAATTCCAGCTATTGAGTCTGCATTGACCACAATCCTAACCAGACCTTATTCCCATAATCCCACATATTTACCTTGTTAATCTCCAGATTCTAGTGTCAATTTAGTATGACCAGTCAACCTAACCTGCAGGTCTTTGGACTTTGGAAACCAGAGCACCGGGAGGAAATCCATGCAGATACGGGGAGAAAGCGCAAACTCCATGCAGTGACTTAAGGCCGGAATTGAATCCAGGTTCCTGATGCTGCAAGGCAACAGTGCTAACCACTGTGCTACCATGCTGACTTTGTCTAATTCCATTAATACTTTCAAAATGTCCTGTTATTGCCTCCTTTATAAACACTACTGATGTTAGGCTAACCAGTTTGTAATTCCTTGTTTTCTCCCTCCCTATTTTTGTAAATAGCAGGGCTGCACTGGCCACCCTCCAATCTGTCGGGACTGTTCCAGAATCTACAAAATTTTAAAAGATGACAACCAATGCATCTATTACTTTTTTAATATCACAGGCTGTAAATTATATAAATGATCAGACATTGGGGATTTATCAGCTTTCAGTCCCATTAATTTTTCCAACCCTTTTCAAAATTTATTATTGTCACATGTATTGGCTTGTAGTGAAAAGTATTGTTTCTTGCACAGACACTTCTTTTTGGTAATAATAAATTTTCTTTAATTCCTCCTTACACAATCCTTGGGGCAGAATTTCATATGAGCTGTGCATGCACAATATCCGAAACAGTCACGTTTCTCAGTCCCGCTTGAGATCAATTCAAAAAATTGCAATATTACTCTGGCTGTCTATTAAGTGGCTATAATACCTTACACGGACCTATAGAATTGGAGTCTTGAGGTCACAAATGATCTGAACATTCTTGGAATAAAACCCTTCCTATCAACAAAGGTACCCAGCTGGCACTTTGATGGCCACATAGTTACAATCAATGGCACCCTGAATGCAAGAAAACCCTGCAGTTGCAGTGAAGCCTTTGGTCTGCTCAGCCTGGCTGAACAGAGCATCAGTCACCAGCTTAACACAGCTGTATGCAGCTGACTGCGAGACACCGGAGAGATCATACAATGCATCTCCACTTTCCTGTTCAATGCCATCACCTACCTTATCACTATTATTTACAGGCCTATAAGACAACTACCATTAATGTTAATCATCTTAATTGCTTCTTAGTTCTATCCAGACTGATTCTACATCTAGATTTTCTGAGCCAATGCCCTCTCTCATTATTGCACTGATTTCACCTTTACTAGCAATGCCACCCCACGTTTTTCCCCTTTTTGTCTGTCCTTCCTAAATATTGTGTAATTCTAGATATTCAGTCCCTAGCCCTGGTGCAGCCATATCTCCATAACCACAATTATATCATACCTGTGTACATCAATTTGCATGTTAATTCATCCTACCTTGATGCAAATGTTCTGTGCACATAAATATAGTGTCTTCAGACTTGCCTTTTTAACATGTTTGAGTTTTTTTTATTCATTCATGGGACATGGGCATTGCTGGCTGGCCAGCATTTATTGATCATCCCGAGTTGCCCTTGACAAGGTGCTGGTGAGCTGCCTTATTGTGCCCATGTGCTGTGGGTTGACCCACAATGCCATTAGGGAGGAAGTTCCAGGATTTTGACCCAGCAACTGCGAAGGAATGTTGACACATTCCCAATTTAAGATGGTGAGTGGCTTGGAGGGGAACTTATAGGTGGTGTGTTCCCATATATCTGCTGCCATCATCCTTCTAGATGGAAGTGGTCATGGGTTTGGAAGGTGATATCTAGGGATCTAAGGCAAATTGCATATTGTAGATAGCACACACTGCTGCCACTGAGTGTCGGTGGTAGAAGAAATGAATGTTTGTGATGCCAATCAAGCAGGCTGTTTTGTCCTGGACAGTGTCAAGCTTTATGAGTGTTATTGGGGCTGCACTCATTCAGACAAGTGGGGAGTATTTCACACTCCTGACGTGTGCCTTGTAGATCACGAACTACTGTGCCACCATGCTGCCAGAGGAGCAGAACCATTTTGCATTTATGAACTCAACTATTCTTTAATGCACGAGTCTAACCTGATTAAAACAGCTGAGAACACCAGTCTAAACTGTTTGGTGTAAATTGTTCAGTGAACATGTTTCAGGTTGCTTGGAACAGAAAACAAACACAGCAAACCTGTCCGTGTAACCTTGTGAGATTCAATGTTATTTCATCACCTTAGTAAATGACAGTCACACAAGTGAAAAATGAATCAGTTGTGCCATGAAGTGAACTCTTTATGCTTCTTTGCAGAATATTTCAAATTTGACCTAGAAAGTTCCTATGGGATAAATAATGATAAACCAGCAAAGATGCCTGATGGGTGTTATTTCACTCATGGGAAACAACATTGTCACATCTGCCTACAGCCTCATGAATTATGAGTCTTCTACCCTCTCACTGCTTCATCAGCACTGATTGTGAGCAATGAAGAAGGATTTTGACAGGCCTCAATTACTCCGAATTCTAATATTAGCTGTGGTTCCAAAATTTACAAGAAGAGAACAGAATGAGGGGAGACGAGGCGAGTCATATTATGGCAATGACTGGGCAACCAAGAAACACAGATCATGCGGCAGGCCAGCCAACTTTAACAGGTAGCATTCTTGTTCCTCCTGGCCAACAAGCAATGCTGGAATGGCACTTTTCTATTGGATAAATGATGAATATCTGTGGCAGTTTAGATAACAGAAATACCCTACATTTTGAAAAAAAGCTGCATCTAATCATTTAGACCATGACCTTATCGGCTCATCTTGCTGGTCCAGAAATGAGGCAAGTTGGTAAGAAAGGATGAGAAGCAAAAAATCAGGAATGTTCCCAGTTTTTCATCTCTCACAATCTTACTGATCTGTGGATTTAATCAAAGACAATTTAAATATTTATAAAATTATATAAATGTCATTAATGAGTCTCAGACACTATCATCCAGGCTCACTTGGACTTATCCCCTTGCCCGTTGATTTCCTCACCAGCGAGAATCATACATGCTCCCCGCCTATGGAGATCTACATGAAGACTTGGCCAGAGGGATTGAAGACACCTGGTAGTTATGGGGAGGACAGGTGAGTGCCCCTTTGGCAGTGCCAACCTGGCACTGTACATCAGCCACCCTGGTGTTGAACACTAGGCACTCTGACATTGCCCATTGGGCGTCCTGGCAATTTCAGGATCAGTGCCAAGGGCAAGGGCCTTAGAGATGTGGGGCCTGAGGGGATCAGGGCGTGAGAAAAGGTGGACCTATGACATAGGAGAGAGCCAGCAGTGGGAAGCAGGGAACATTGTGGGCAGGGGGATTTAATTAGTGATGGCAGCAGTGAGGGGAAGGGTTAATTGATGGGATAACGTTTTTCAATGTGGGAGGCGATGACAACGTCCAGGGGAGTGAGGGAATTCTGCAACGGCAGTGATCAGTTGTGGAGGGATGATATCGGTGGGGAGAACGGCCCAGGGAATGATCAGAGGCAGACAGGTCCCGTTGAGTGTTGAGGGTGATAGGAGTTTTCCCTGGGAGATTGGGGCATCTGTGCAATGGCACTCCAAGAGTTCAGTAGCTGACTTCACAGGTAAATTAGGTTTTAACCCATCTCATGGCAAGAATCACATTTTGCGTGTTTCTTCTCTTCCTTCAAACTATTTCTGATGAACTAAGATGTTAAATCAGATATATTTTGAAAAGCATGGGCCCTGTCTCAAATATGTAGATTCCACAATGTCTGACTTGCTCCTGCAAGGTTTTCCATAAGCAATATAGCACTGCCTTTATTATCCCATAAGTGCTGATTTTATGAGTAATCTGAACCAACTGTGTTGGATCTACCTGCCTTCTTCTTTGGAAAAATGACCCTGCTGCTCTGTGCCACTTTTGAGTGTTTGTTGCATAATTATTTATAGAAATGGCAAAAACTCAAATGACACTTTTTTCTTTAAATTGCAAACTTATAGGTATTTTAATAACCACCATGGTCAGTTGTATTTGTGAATGCAATAATGTTAATTTCACTTGAAAATGTCTTTAAAAGGATTAATGGGGTGAAAAGCAGATCTTCAAAAATCTGGCATTTATTGTGACTTCTGGTGATAGATCAAATGGAAGATTGTTTTAATTCCTGCCTGAGGGAACCAATTCAATATCTATTTGTTATGCTGATACTAAAAGTGGAATAAGTAGATGAAATTGATTGAATTTGCCTTGCTGAAAGGCAGGACTTTGTTCCTCAGAAAATGGTACAGAAATGTGAAACTCACTGAAATCATTTTGCCACTAATTAGGTTTTTCTTCCTGAAAGCAGTCCTTATGTTAACCCATCATTTATTAACTCATTTCTGCATCCTAGCTATGACTATAACATTATATTCTGCATCCTATTTGTTTCTTCTTCTCTGTGTATGCTATGAATGGTATGTTTTTGTCTGTGTAGTGCGTAAGAAATAATACTTTTAACTGTATACCAATACATGTGACAATAATATATCAATCGAAATCAAATATAGATTATAATTCATGCATCATTGTTTATATACAGCATTTGTCATATTTGTCAAACATTTGTGCTTTGTTCATTGGATGAAAATTGAGAGTAGTGTCTTAAAATTATTTGATCTTACTTAATTTATTATTGTCACATGTATTTGCATGCAGTGAAAAGTATTCTTTTTTGCACACTATATAGACAAAGCATACCATTCATAGAGAAGGAAATGAGACAGTGCAGAATGTAGTATTACAGCCATAGCTAGGGTGTAGAGAATGGTCAACTTAATACAGGGTAAGCTCATTCAAAATTCTGATGGCAGCAGGGAAGAAACTGTTCTTGAGTTGGTTAGCACATGATCTCAGACTTTTGTACCTTTCTCCTGACTGAAGAAGATGGAAGATCACTGGCCAGCCTGATCACTGGCACATGGTGTCCTTAATTATACTGGCTGCTTTGTGAGGCAATGGGAAGTGTAGGCAGAGTCAATGGATGGGAGGCTGATTTGCATGAGAGATTGGGCAACATTCATGACCTTTTGTAGTTTCTTACAGTCTTGGGCAGAGCAGGGGCCATATCAACCTGTGATACAACCAGAAAGAAAGTTTTCCATAGTGCATTTGTTAAAGTTGTTGATGGAATAAAGTTGTAATGGACATACCAAATTTCCTTATTAACAAAGCTGGGCTTCACTAATGAAGTCACAGCTTCTAATGCGTTCCATCAACCAGCCAACCAAAATTCAAATTTTATCCCCTAAACTGAGGATCTAGATCAAGGGATTTGGGAAAGCTAGTTAGGTTTGATATGAGGAGAAATTTCTTCACTTAGAACATGATGAACCTGTGAAATTTTCTACCACTGAAGGGTGTAGAGATCAAATTACTGAATATGTTGAAGATAGAAATAAATAGATTTCTAAGTCGAAAGGAGTCGGAGGAGGAGGGGGTGGGCAGGGTGAGGGAGCAATTCTCCATGCTCACTATGTGGCTTTAACAGCGCAATAGGCCAGGTGACGTCAACGAAGGCTATTTTGTGGGTTTCCCATTGGAATTGTCTCCTAAACGAGTATTGCCAGAGTGATCAGCTCTGTACTGGAAATTGATGCTGCTCCCACTAATGGGGGACAAGTGGCCAACCATGCTGAAGTAATGAGAGGCCATTGAGGTGCCCCCTTTAAGGGGGTCAGGTATAAGGGGATGTGCTCCCTGGACAGTGCCAATCTGGCCCTCCTGACACTTCCCAAGAGGCACACTGGCAATGCTCAATGAGCAGCTTGGCACTGTCCAACGGGCAATTGGCAGTGCCAAGGGGCAGGGCCATAGAACGTAGAGTCTATTGCAGAGTGGAATTTATTGCAGAGTGGGGCCTATGGGATTGATCGGTGAGGTTGCTGTAGTCCTGCTTCCATTCTAACAGAGATCACAGGCAGAGAAAGGGAGCACAGTGATTGGGGCTTGTCTTCTGGGTGGGAGAAGGGCTCAGTAGGGGGGGTTGCTGAAAGAGGCATGAGTGTTGGGACTGTTGGAGATTCAGGGATGTCGATGGGAGTGGATCGGAATATCAGGGCTGGCTGGGGATGGGGGCGGTTGGGGAGATCAGTTCTGCCCATGGCAGTGGGGGGAGAAGGAACATCAGGGCTGGCCCTGGGAAGTCTGGGAGACTGGGAAACGGATCAGAGGGGCCATCAATGGGTTGTGGGGCTGGCCAGTGATCAGGCCAGTAATTGGGGGAATGGGGAGAGGAGGAGGGAGGGGGCAGGAGGTGGAGGGGCACTGAACATGTGCCATTCTCCATGCTAATTGATTGGGCACATGTGCAGTGGCTTGCTTCGCGTTTTGCTGCCAGCCTCTCCAGCAAGAGTAGGCCCCACTCACTGATTTTAAAAGAGAATCCCGCTCGGGCCAAATAAAGACAAAAGGATTTCTTTCAGTATATTTAGGACATCTTAATGGGAAGGGCTTGGTGAGCCAAAGAGCCTGTGCCTGTGTTGTATTTTTCTTTGTTCTTTGAACTCAGGCCCTTAAGTGGCAGTTTATAGTCTACCCAAGGGTTTCAATAGGGCTAAGGGCACAAACCCTTATCTGTCCACCATAATTACGGAAGGTGGTGGGAGTGGGGGGGAGGGGTGAGTGGCAGACACTGATGGGCAGGAAGATAGGAAGTTGGTCTACACTGTATTTGACGTGCTCTTGTTTTCAAATATGCCAGCCTAGAGCTATAAAATTCTCCCCCAAAGTCTGAATAATTTGCTTCACTCCTTTATCTTCTTGATGATGCCCCCCAGAAACCTAGAATCTTACTGAATCATCCTGAGAAACCATGTGCTGCGCAGATTGCCAGGGATTCAATCTAAAAATCACACTAAAAAATATCAGTGGGCGTTACTCCAAGCTTCATGTGAATTGGGGGCTTGGAATTTATTTCTTTGGAGAATCCTAGCCAAGGAGTATGGGGAAAGTGCCAGAGTATGGCTTTGAGATCATGATCACACTAAATGATGGAGCAGACTTGATGGGCTGAATGGCCTGCCCATATTTTCTATGTATAAATTGAACATATTTTTTGCAAATTATTAATCCTAATGATATGTAGATAGTTATAGTTTGAACCCCCCGTGGAACCATTGAGAGAAAAAATGGTTCAGTGAAATTCCCAAATTGCAACATTTAAAATGCAAGGCCCTCTGGTACCTAATAAGAAGTCAATGTCCTTCAGTAGCCTCGCGAACTGATACAAGATAATTCAAGGAGTCATAAGTGACAATAAAGAAGTAATTTGAAACAAGTTTTGAAAAGCAGAAAATTCGGAATTTTGGCTAAGTTATTTCTTTGAGGACACAGAAACAGGAATGTGTCATGATGCGACATGTTATCGAGTACCTCAGGCTTCAGAAATTAGAGTTGTTTTGACATAAATCAGCTCACTCTTTTAGAAAATTTGAAAAATGCTCGAAAGAATTGCAAAGCCATTCTATTTTAGTGATAGCAATTTGTCTCTATCCAAGTATCCTTGTAACATTTAGTATTTGTCACTTTTATAGTGATATTTATAACCTCTAGATTAGGAAAAAAAAACAATTAATGCCAGTTATACTCTATGGTTTCTCAGGATGATTCAGTAAGGTGCTAGGTTTTTGGGGGGGATTTTTCAGAAGAAAAAAGAGGGAAGCAGATTATTCAGATTTTGGGGGAGAATTTTACAGCTCCCAGCTGGCATATTTGAAGAGAGGAGCACATAAAATAAAGTGTGTGACTAACTCGCCACCTTCCTGCCACACTTTCCTATGCTCCCCTACTACCCCCCCCCCCCCCCCCCCCACCTCCCTTATTATGGTGAATAGCTAAGGGTTTGTGCAACCCACCTATGCTTAGCCCTACTGAGACATTCAAATAGACGATTAACTGCCCACTTAAGGACCTCAGTCCAAAGAACAAAGATAAATACAGCACGGGCACAGGTCCTTTGGCCCTCCAAGTCTTTTCTGATCATGATACCCTAGCTATGATTAAAAAAAGGCTTTCTACCCTTATTTGGTTTGAAAGTGTCAAGTTCTACTTCAATTTTTCATTTTTCCTGTCGCTGCCAGACCTTTGAATGGATCTGTCTCACATTAAGTCAATCTTTCTCTATACCTTAGCTATAAAATAAAACTACATTTTTTACTCTCTCATTTTCTTTTTTGTGAACAATATGCTCTGTTTGTATACCATGCAAGAAACAATTCTTTTCACTTATCATAATACATGTGACAATAATAAATGAAATCAAAAATCTGGTTGGAGAAGGGAGGGCAATGGCACTTAGTAATGGCCTTACCCTCATAGACTCTGCCCTTATTGGTCTTTACCTTTGGCATTGCCTAGATGCCAGGCTGGCAGTACACAAGGAGTCTCCCCCTCTTGCCCTTTGCCTCCCTAGTCTCACTGACCTTTGGTTCCAGTGGCAAGGCCAATAGGACTGTTCCCCAGTTGTAGGGAACAGGTATTTACCTCGCTGTAGAAAAGCTGTTCCAATGAGGCCATAAAGGCAAGAGAGCCTGGATAATTGAGTGCCGAGCTCATTAAACCCATGCTAATCGGATTTTCAATATATTTAAATAATAAGTTATTCAGCTGCTTGCCTATTTCCAGCAAGAACCAGCCTGATTTCTCGGCTTTCGTACAATTTTACTGGCTCATTCCACCCATTGATGGATGGAACAAGCCAATAAATTTCCATCCATAGTGTTACAGTCACAGATAGGGTGTAGAGAAAAATCAATTTAATGCAAGATACGTCCATTCAAAAGTCTGATGAAAGCAGGAACAAGCTGCTCTTGTGTTGGTTGGTATATGTCCTCAGATTTTTGTATCCTTTTCCCAACAGAAGATGGAAGACAGTTTGTCCGGGATGCATGAGATCTTGGTTTATGCTTTTCCGAGGCAGCAGGATGTGTAGATGGAGTCAATGGATGGGAGACTGGTTTGCGTGATGGACTGAGCTATGTTCACCATCCTTTGTAGTTTCTTGCAGTTTTAGACAGAGTCTGAAGCTTACCAAGCTGTAATACACCTGGAAAAGATGCTTTCCATGGTGCATTACATTCACAAAAATCCACTTCCTCCATCATCAATGCTCAGTAGCAACAGTGTGTACTATCTATAAGATGCACTGCAGCAATTCACCAAAAATCCTTAGATAACACCTTCCAAGCCTATGACTATTTCCATCTAGAAGGACAAAGGCAGCAGATACATAGGAACACCATCACCTTCAAGTTCCCCTCCAAGACACTTGCCATCTTGACTTGGAAGTATATCGCCATTCCTTTGCAGTCGCTGCATCAAAATCCTGGAATTCCCTCTCTAATGGCATTGTGAGGATTTCAGGATTCAATAAGGCAGCTCACCACCACCTTCTTAAGGGCAACCAGGGATGCGCAATAAATGCTGACCAGCCAGCAATACCATGTCATTAAAAAATTATAAAAATGACCATGTTGGGTTTTATTCAGTGATTCCTGTTCATATTTCCACTGTTACAAGCAGCAACTCTTCACTGTTTTCAAAGAATGAACATTTCTGCCAGTATCTGAAGATATTTTGTTCACTTCGTCAAAGTTTAACCCCTGAAGCTCTCCATTAGTCTCTGTTCCCTTCTGACCTAATTATTGTTGTCCCTATTAAAGTTGCTTCAGTTGCTCTTCAGCTATCAAGCAATTGGATTTAACTACAGTTTAATGCTGCAACTTTCCTTTGCACTCATTTGTTTCCCTTATGTGATCATTATTTTCTATAAAAGCCTAGAACTGCAGCCCTCTCATTGCCTGCTTGCATCTTATGAATCATAATGAGCTCTTGGGTGTTTCTCTGCCAGAGTCTGCAATTTGCTTTCATGATTTTTCTTTGCCTATCTGTGATATCCATTTAAAGGTTAACATGACAAGGCCTTCCAAAAAGTAAAAGTTTTAAAATTTGACTTTTTATTTCAGTTGGTTGTTGAATTAAACGAAAGTTCCAAAAGGATTTCTCATGCTGGTTATTTGAGAATTGGATAATAGTAAAATGTATGTCAAAGTAATTAATAATTGGAAAAGTCCATTTTCTGTGTCGTTTGGCCTTGCACAATAGCAATATTGAAAAAAATTGGAATAGGACCAGGTTTGAACAATATCTCACTACCTCATTCAACCTTGGAAAGACATACAACACACAAAAGAGTTGAGCTTCCCTCATCTCATCTTATGTACAATCTAAATCGTTTCTCTTTGTAATGAATAGGTTTTTCGTGATATAGTTAATGATAAGTTAGTGATTTTTTTTACAAGGCTTTACAACAATTGATGTATTATGTAATGTGAGCCACAATATGTTATCAGATCGACAAATTTCCAAATGCTGCGAATCATTGAATCCCTTCAATACAGAAGGAGGCCATTTGAAACTTCGGGTCTGTAACGACACAATCCCACCCAAGCCCTATTCATAAACCCCTCATTTCCTCTACTAATCCCCCTGGCATTGGGATTAGTTTAGCACGGCCAATCAACCTAACCTACACATCTTTGGATTGTTGGAGGAAAGCGGAGCCCTGGAGGAAACCCGCACAGATACGGGGAGGAAGTGCAAACTCCACAAAGACAGTGACCCAAGGCTGGAATTGAACCCGAGGCCTGGTGCAGTGAGGCAGCAGTGCTAACCACTGTGCCACCATTCTGCCCATATCACACAAATTTTTATCTTTCACACATTTGAGTCTCTATTAGATCATAAATTAGCAGTCCTGACCTCCATTATTTGTTGTTTTGTGCATTTAAATTCATCTCATCCTTTGGGCTCATGGGACTAAACAAGGTTGCTCTTTGAAAGAGCCAGCACGGGCATGATTGGCTAATTGGCCTCCTCCTGTGCCCAGATCACATGGATATTTAGCAACATGCAGTTCAATGGAGTTGTTCAGTCAAAAGACCAATGCAGACACTTGCCAGTTTCTATTGATATCATCTTTGAATTCAGGGACAGATTCCAATGATGACAAATGGAGGTAAATATGTATGGTTTAGCAATAGTGGGAATGTAGCTGACAGATGATATAGCAATTATGGGTGGGATAGGACAATTCTGGCCTCTTGTGCACCTCTACTTCCTTTGCCCCATCATTGATGGCCTTGCCTCCAACCATCTCAGCCCTCAACTCTGGAACTCCCCCTATATACCTTCCTTCTTCTCCACCATGCTTACATCCTTTTAAAAAGCTCCCTAAAACCTAACATCTTGATCAAGCTTTTTCCTACACATGACCTTATCTTAACATCCTCCTTTACTCAATGTCAAGTTGTTTTTGTTTGATTATACTCCTGTGAACAGCCATAGCATGTTTTGCTGTGTTAATGGTTCTATATAAATGCAAAATGATGTTGTTGTGGATGTTCATTGCTTCTGCGGAAGAGAACATTTATTATTTCACACTGAGAAAAGGTTTATAAGAAAATCTCAAATTTTAAATTGGATTTCGATAAAAATCTGTCATTTTTGGTTCCATGCTGTATATTCTATTAATATTGCATTTCTCCTGCGAACCAAACAGAATATAAATTTTTGCTCATACAGATTCAATTGAAAGATCAAGTCCCAACAGTGAGCTAAACACTGCAATTGATTAACAAATGCAACATGGTTAAATTTATTTTAGAACAATGTTTAGCTGTAAATAATATTCAGCAAGATAATTTTCAATTATTCCTTTGTTATGCATATATAACACATTCAAATAAGTATAAAGGATGCAACACATCAATGGATGATAGAACTTTGATCAGACATGTGCAGATGCTGTTGTGATCCGCCAGTACTACCATTATAAGAACGTTTAGTAAACTCAATTGACACATTTCTATCACCTGAGGGGAAATCCATGGTCATGTCCAGTCTGTGGAAAGCATTCAGTGCTGAATGGACAATGTCATGGGAAAACAATTATTTAACAATTTTGGGCCATGCTCTACAGCTACAACATTTCAGCAATTCACGCCAGAGGGATCTTCCTGCCAGTTGTTTTATGGTGTTGAGTCATTCATTTAACAGGAAATCCCATTGGCAGAGATGGAACCAGCAGATCCCGCAAATATTTTATGAGTGGTAACATTTGCCCTTTTTTATTGCTTGCTTTGATGTCATACCTCATGAATTTTTATTTATTATTTTCACAGAAAAGATTTGAGCGAAAAGGTTACAGGTAATGTTATATTTTATCCTGTAAATGTTGTTTCTCCTTAGATTAAATGATAAGTCCTTGCCTGAATACCCAAAAAAAGCACTTTGCACACATTTGCTGGAATTTTACCTGCACAAGGCTCGTAAGATCCTGCCCAAGTCCAATGGAGAATGCCATTCTGCAAGCCTTACCCGCCCTAATTCCAGGGTGAGCACGACAGTAAAATTCTGGCCATTGTGCTCCAAAGTATTTTCATTTCTATTTTTGAATGGGGATGACAAAAAGAAAGGGTCAGGCCGTAGTTTTTTTTAAAACAGGGCATCTACGCCGACAATTAGGCTTGTCAGACAGAAAGCTATGAGAGCTTTCCTAAAAGAGTTGAGAAATCATGAAAAGGCCATCTTGTTTAAGTTACGTAAAATGGGCTAGCATAGCATGTCCTTTATCATGCAAAATTACCCTAAATACATTGTACAGATTAATTCATTTGATTCCTGTTGTGTGCAGTGATCTTACTGTGAAATTAAAGCAGCTTTTTGAATTGTACCTGACCTAATCAGTTCAAGTGTTGTGTCTTGACCTTTAGAGAAGGAAATCTGCTGTCCTTATCTGGTCTGGGCTATTTGTGATTCCAGACCCATGGAAATGTTAAATGCATTCTCTGAACTGGTCTGGCAATCCATTCGCTTAAAGGATAATTAGGGAAGGGCAATAAATGCTGGCCCAGCCAATGATAAATTAATAAAATAAAAAAATCTATGCCATTAAGCAAGGCAACGCACTAATTAGGGAGTGGAGTGCATTCTGTATAATGTTGACTCTGTTACATCTTTTATGTACACTATTCTCTCCACAGCTCCCCTTGTTTGTAATATTTCATGTTTACTGTCTTTCATATGAATTAGACTGTTGCCACATGTGTCATTTCTTTCTTTCCAGGACTTCACAAAATAAACTAACAATTCAAATAAACTTAGTTATGTAATTGAATAAATCTAATGTTGAACTGGTACTGTATATGTTGCGTTGTAAGCGTTGTGGATTGTACTGTGAAATAGTTAAAAGATGAAAGGATTCTGTGCTCGACAGTACCGGATCGACGCAAAGCAGTGATAACACATTTCAATCATAATCGACCAATTCAATATTTTTCAAACTATAAGGATTGAAAAATATTTATCACTTCCACACATCCATGTTCCTCTGACATCCAGAATCTGTCCTCATTCTGCGGATATGAGTTTTATCTCCTCGGACTGATGAATTATTCTGCTCTATTTTTCATGCTGCAGGCATTTTGAATGTGAAGTGTTGTAATCTGAACATGTCTGTGAATCCCGCAAATGTTTGTATTTTTTATATTTAATTTAATTTTCTCAGTTTTGTTTATTCTTTGTCAGCCTAAGGCCACCAGGTAAACTTGTTTCAATTACAAGTGGGCTTTTCATAGCAACCATCGATTCTTCCCTGTAATCAGGTGGCAAGGAATCAAATCTGCAGCAAATGGTTTTCCTCTTCCCTCCCCAACCCTGATATCCATCCACCACAAAATGAATGTCCTGCACCTCATTTGAATCTTTTCCAGGAGCCCGCTGGAATATCATTTGGGAAATGGAGTGCCACAATGGAATTTCCCAACGTCTGGAATTGGAAGTCCATCACTTACACACTGATTCACATGGGTGAGTTTGGAGACTCATTCCTCACTCATTTTAACCAAAATGGCTTTAAAGAGCATAATTTTTTCCATCCCATTTGCCACAGAAATTGCACCAGGCAGGAGGCAGACCATGCAAAAGTTAGTTGACCTCAGGCTGGATTTTCTGGTTTTGGGGTGAGTGCAGTTAGAAAATCCCTCCAAAGGGTCTCTCATCTGCTCTTCCATTATTGCAGACTTTATGTTTCCTCCAGCTAACAAAGAACAAGAACAAAGAACAAAACAGCATGGGAAACAGGCCCTTCGGCCCAACGAGCCCACGCCGCCACCCCGATGTTCCCACCTCTACTTGTGATCCCTGTCTATATTTATAGATCTATGGATTAAAAACCAAATTTAAGACAATTTAGGGAGAATTTGTTTTGCCAATCAGCCTAAGAGCACATCTTTGGGATGTGGGAGGAAACCGGAGCACCCAGAGAAAACCCACGCAAGCACAAGGAGAATGCACAAACCCCCACAGACACAGGCCCAAATCCATGTATCTGCACAGCACAACGATAGTCACTGAGCTGTCATGTTGCCCATCAAATGGTCCAGGTCAAGCGTACACTAACAACATAGGATACTCTCGAAAAAAATCCAAGAGCAGCCCTCTCATGACCCATCGCATGTATGCCCCTCGTTAGACAACAAGGTGGACCATGCTAACTTCACTGAGTCTGAAATAGGTTTTGGTTAGGGTGTATTAGCTATGGTAAATTCTCTCTCTGCGTATCTGAACAGATGCTGGAGTGTGACGACTGGGGGATTTTCACAGTAACTTCACTGCAGGGTTAATGTAAGCCTATTGTGATGAATAAATAAACTTCAATAAATAAACTTTATGACATTTCATTTGGTACACATCCGTATTCAGTGTAAAAGGATGATTTCTCTCAACTATTCATGGAATATAGATGTTACAGACATGGCCAGCAGTTACTATCCTTTCCTAATTATCCTTAAGAAAGTGATGATAAGTTTTTTTTTGAAGAACTGTAGTCTGAGTGGTGCAGGCCCACTGACAATGAAGGAAGAGCAATATGGTCCTAAGTCAAGATGGTGAGTGGCTCAGAGCCTCATCCCATCATTGCATATCAACTGCAATCCCCAACTTACCATCCTTTTTCTTAACACCCTCCAACCCTTTTCACCCTGTGTTCTCCTTGAATAGATCTCAAGAGCCATTTGGAAATGAATTAAAAGAATCCTCTGAACATGATTTTACTATACAAGCTTGACAGTAGAAGAAATCAAATTTATGAAAGTCCATTCAAAGTAGTTTTTTTTTTAATTTAAAAATGCTTTATCAAATTCATGAAAGTCCATAGAGTCTCCACAACCCCATGAATATCCAGGCCCATAAGCCACCTGGGTGATGTTTTCTCAATTTGTACGTCCACTGAATTTTCTTTCATCATATTATTCATGAGCAGCTGTGTGGGTTATGATTGCTTGATATCACTGTGCCCTAACAATCAATGTGATGTGTCTAATGTGTAGATGAAGAGAGTTAGTATGCTTTCCACTTTTCTGCGCTAGTTTGCTTCTCATTTTCAGCATGCAACCACAGGCTAGCAGTGATGTGAAGAGAGTCAAAATGTATAAGACTTTTCTTGCCAGTAGACAGCCTCTCCTCAGCTGTCAAATCCTCAGCTGTAGCTCCTCACGGCAATGCATAGAAACTGACTCCCTTGTGACCTCAGGCCCAAGTTGCAGAGAGACCATGAGAAGCTTTCTTTCCCAGGCATGTAGTGTGCAGTCCCACTATTATGCAGACATACCCTGGCACTCATGAACCAAACTTTTAGCTATACACTAATGGCTCTACTGCCTTATGGAAACCTTGAGAGAAAGAATGGGAGGCCAAACAATCTACAGTTGAACCCGAAGAGATATTAATAGGGATGGTAAGGTTTCTCAATGGTTAGAACTGCTGCCTCAAAGCGCTAGGGATTCGGATTCAGTTCTGGTCTAGATACTCCCCATGTCTGCATGGATTTTGTCTGGGTGCTCCAGTTTCTTCCCACAGTACTAAGATGTGCAGGTTCAGTTGATAACCATGCTAAATTTCCCCTAAGTGTCGGGAGGATTAGCAAGATAAATAAGTGGAGTTACGGGCATGGAGCCTGGATGAGGTTGTTGTTAGGAGAAGCTCCTTCTGCATTGTAGGGATTCAATGATATGTCACATGTTCAATAACTCTTGCAAGAAGGCTGCGCCAACTATCGCACTTTGCATATCTTTGGACTCATTTGAAGGTATCAAGAGAAGGATTCTGACATTTGAGCAGTTCTAGCTTGCTCACAGGAAAGGATGGTCTAGATTTTCTGCAAACTATTAGCATAATATGAGTGACAACAGGCATGAGTAATATATTTGTGGACATCAATCCTGTGAAAATTGTGTTTCCTACAGTGGGAGGGCCCAGTATTAGGGGCCACTGCCTAAAAATAAAGTCACCCATTTGAGGTGAGAATTTTTTTTTTACTTTCACAGATGTGTGAATCTTTGGAACTTTCTTCCTCAAAAGGTAGTAGAAGCAAAATTTCTGAATAATTTTAAGGCTAGATAGCTTCTTGGTAAACAAAGGTATGAGAGGTTATTGAGAATAGGCTGGATTTTGGAGTTGAAGTTACAGTCAAATCAGCTATGATCTCATTGAATGACATAGTTTGACACTGCCTACATCAGAATTCTTTATGTATTGAGGGGATTTCAATGTAAAGGTAGGCCCAGACCATGAGCCTAGGATTTCCTGCCTCAGATGTTAGGCCTGGAAAGATAAATTAGAATGGCCAGAGACTACTTAGGCTTTCAGCTACAAAGACTTTTGAGTAACTAACATCTTTCAAAACAAACTACTCCACAAGCTGTCCTAGAAACCAGCTGGATGTAGTCATCACCATATATGACTCCCTGCACTCTCAATGCATGAACCAACACAGTACTGACAGTGATAGAGGTCACTCCATGATATGAGCAAGGGTTAAGATACAACTAGAGGGAACAGGTTTAAGGTGAAAAGGGAGAGATACAGAAGTGTCCAAAGGGCAATTTCTTCACACAGAGGGTGGTGAGTGTCTGGAACAAGCTGCCAGAAGTAGTAGTAGAGGTCAGGGTAATGTTGTCTTTTAAAAAGCATTTAAATAGTTACATAGGTAAGATGTGTATGGAGGTATATTGGCCAAATGTGGATTAGTTTAGGGATTTAAAAAAGAAAGGCAACATGGATAAATTGGGCCAAAGGGCCTGTTTCCATGCTGCAAATCTCTGTGACTCTATAACTCTATAGGATCACTGAATTTGGGCGGGATTTCCTAGTGTTGGAATGAGTACAACCAGAAGATCTCACCCCACATGTCTGTTATTCATTTCTTCAATCACTTCCATGCCTTTTTGGATAGAGATACTTTCCTCTTCCACCTGTCCTTAGAAGAGCTCAATTCACCTCAGCCCTCAAATCACTCAGCAGGACTTCCAGGTAAGAATGAGAGGTCTTGGAGCAGTTACCCCAGATCTCCTCGTCATACCTGTGCTTGCTGCAGTTTTAAAACCTAAAGGGTTGTTGAACCTCGCTGATATATGCCAGGTCCATTTAATTAGAAATGCATCCTTTGACAGAACAGATGCATTAATGAGCTCTCCCTCACTAATTTGTCTGAGAAACTGGTGACATAATATCAATTGGATTATTCTGCTAAACAGCAACTGCTGCATACAAAAATCAGTTTCAAACCAGAAAATAACCCTGGCTTGTAGCTAGAGATGAGGTAATAGGATTCTAGACTTATGGTTCCAGATCAAACTGGATGGCACGGTAACACAGTGGTTAGCGCTGCTGCCTCACAGTGCCAGGGACTCAAGTTCAATTCTGGCCTTGGGACTGTGTGGGTTTTACACATTCTTCCCATGTCTGTGTGGGTTTCCTTCAGGTGCTCTGGTTTCTTCCCACAGCCTAAAGATGTGTGGGTTAGATTGATTTGCTATGGCAAATTGCCTCTTAATGTCAGGGGGATTAGGAGGGTAAATATATGGCGTTACAGGGATAAAACTGTACCTGGGTGGGATTATTGTCACTGCAGGTTGGATAGGTCTGCTCTGTAGATTCTGTGATTATGTAACCACTATTCTACCATATTCTAGATGGAGGTTGGTTCAAAAATGCTTCAATTAATCTGCATAAGCGCACAGTTCATTGAAATGAAAGTTAATTAATTACAATTGCAGTTATCTGGCTGGATTCATTAAAGCTTGTTTCTGCACCATTTCTAAACCATCTTAACACATCATTAGCATTTTAATCAAACAAATTTCTCCCTCGAGATATCAGTAAAATTCAAATCATATAGATGTCATCTGAAACTCAAAATAGAGAAAGATCATACATATATTTCTGAGAATAGATTTTTTGCAGCCCAAAAGACAGAATGAAAAGTTGCTTCGCGTGGTGTTTCACAGAGTTTGAGGTTGGGACCCTTACTTTTGTGTTATCTATTAACAATTTGCGTGACGTAGGGGGGCATGATTGGAAAATTTGTGGATGACACAGGATTGGCCAAGTAATTGATAGCGCAGAGGATAACTATAATCTGCAACACAATATCTATGGTTTGGTGGTATGGACAGTAAAGTAGCAGATGGATTTTAAAATATAAAAGAATGAGATAGTGCATTTAGGGATGTCAAACAGTTATAGGTAATATACAACATATGGGAATATACTAAGTGGGTAGATGAAGTGAGAGACCTTGGTATGCAAGTACACAGATCCCAAAAGCAGCAGTTCAAGCAGACAAGGTTATAAAGGAGGTGTATGGAATGCTGTCCTTCACTGGTAGTGGTACAGGATATAAAAATAAAGAAATAATGTGAGAATTGTATAGATCACTGGTGAGGCCACACCTGGAGTATTGTATGGAGCTCTGGTATTACAGGAAGGATGCAATTGATCTGGATACAGTGCAGGAAATTTGCAAGAATGTTACCAGGACTAGAAAAGTTTAGCTATGAGGAGAGATTCAATAGGTTGGGTTTCCTTAGAACAAAGAAGACTGAGGGGTGGCTTGACAGAGGTGTACAAAATTATGAAGGGAAGTGATAGAGTGAACAGGATAAAATTGTTTCCCTTGGTGGCAAATTCCAGAATCAGGTGACACAGATTCAAGATAAGTGACAACGGGTGTAGAGGGGACATGAGGAAGAACTTGTTTTAAACAGAGGATGGTGGGTATCTAAAATTTGCTGCTCAAGTTGGTGGAGGAGGCAAGGACCGTAGACTCTTTTTAAAAAGTACCTGAATCTGCACTTTAAATACTGTATGCTGTTGGGCTATGGACCAGGTGCAGGAAGGTGGGATTAGAAAAGGCACCTCAGGCTGGTAAGGACAAAATGGGCTGAATGGCTTCCTTCTATGTTGTAATCTTTCTATGATTTAAACCTCCATTTGCTAAATTGTTCTCCAGTTTGTTTTTCCAACCAGTTGACTATCTTAGTACAGGTTCTATCGATGGTGGAGTAAAACAAAGGAACAACAGAAAATAATTTCCCAACAGCTGCTGTAAGGTATACCTTCACAGTCTAATGTGTGAGGTTGTGATTCAAACTAAGGAGCTCTGCATCCACTGCTGCTTATCTTTAAGAATCATGTCAGAATCATTTCTTTTGAAACTATATTTTCTTTTAAAAATTGTTACATTATTTTGATGTTTGGATGCTGATCTCAATTTTATTTTCCTAAAGAAGGATCGTAAGATTAGTTTTGAACGGAGATAAAGGCTGCCTGTTTTCAAGCAATCACCTGGGCAATGTGATATTTGAGGGGGAAGAGCTATTTGTTTGTTTTGAACTGTGATCATCTTAATTGATGAGGAAAAAACTGGCACAAGTTAGTGATTTACTGAAAATCACATGACAGAGACAAGCTTTAAGTTTTGGACCTATGCTGTTTGAAGTTGGTGTGTTTTGGGGAATAAGTAGTGAAGAAAGGCTCCCCAGATTTGCTCCCTCCCTACCATTAACATAAGAACATAAGAAATAGGAGCAGAAGTAGGCCATCTAGCCCTTCAAGCCTGCCCCACCATTCAATAAGATCATGGCTGATCTGAAGTGGAGCATTTCCCGCTTTCTCCTCATAACTCTTAATTCCCTTGTCTATCAGAAATCTATCTTCCTGTGACTTAAATATATTCAGTGAGGTAGCCTCCACCACTTCAATGGGCAGAGAATTCCAGAGATTCACCACCCTTTGAGTGAAGAAGTTCCTCCTCAACTCTGTTCTGAACTGTGCCCCCTCCACTTTATTTTGAGTTTGTGCCCTCTAGTCCTGTTATCCTTTCTAAGCAGAAAGAATCTCTCTTCCTCTACTATCTAGCCCCTTTATTATCTTGTAAATCCCTATAAGATCCCCCTTCAGCCTTCTAAACTCTAACAATTACAGATCCAGTCTATTCAATCTCTCTTCATAAGCCAGCCCCTTATCTCCAGAATGGTGAACATTCTCTGTACTCCCTCCAAGGCCAATATATCCTTTCGCAAATGCAGTGACCAAAACTGCACACAGTACTCCAGTTGCAGCCTCAACAATGCCCTGTACATTTGCAGCGAGACCTCCCTGCTGTTATATTCTAACCCCCTCGTGATAAAGGCCAACATTCCCTTTGCCTTCTTGATAACCTGCTGCACCTGCAGACTGGATTTTTGCGATTTGTGCACAAGGACCCCCAGGTCCCTCTGCACTGTAGCATGCTACAGCTTTTCACCCTTTAAATAATAATCCCTCCTACTATTATTTCTACCAAAGTGGATAACCTCACATTTGCTAATGTTATACTCCATCTGCCAAGTCCTTGCCCACTCACTCAGTCTATTCAGATCTCTCTGCAGAGTTCTGGAAATTCTGTGTATGAGTTATCAACCTAATGCCAGAGAATCCTCATCTGAGTGTAATTTGTTGCTTGGAAAACTGAAAAGCTGAGACAAAAAGAAACTTCATAAATAGACAATGATATTGATGTACTTGTTTTTATCCTACAGGTGCTTTGGTTTGCCTTGTTGTCTAACGAGGGGCATACATGTGATGGGTCTTGAGAGGGCTGCGCTTGGATTTTTCAAGAGTATCCTAGCGCTTCAAGTCGCTAGTGTACGCCTGATCTGGACCATTTGATGGGCAACACGACAGCTCAGTGACTATCGCTGTGCTGTGCAGATACATGGATTTGACCTGTGTCTGTGGGAGTTTGTGCATTCTCCCCGTGCTTGCGTGGGTTTTCTCCGGGTGCTCCGGTTTCCTCCCACATCCCAAAAATGTGCTCTTAGGCTAATTGGCAAAATTCTCCCTAAATTGTCCCAAATTTGGTTTTTAATCCATAGATCTATAAACATAGACAGGGATCACAGGTAGAGGTGGGAACATCGGGGTGGTGGCGCAGGCTCATTGGGCCGAAGGGCCTGGTTCCTGTGCTGTTTTGTTGTTTGTTCTTTGTACATACCGAAGCTCTGTTGAACAGAAGCTCTGGACATCTACTGGAACCTCAATCAGAGCTTTCGCCTGAGATTGGACTGAGGTGTATTTCCAAGAGAATTTAAAATCATCTGGCCTTCTATTATTTGAACAAACAACAGGGCAGCATAGTGACATAGTGGTTAGCACTTTTGCCTCACAGCACCAGGGATCTGAGTTCCATTCCTGGCTTGAGTCATTATCTGTGTGGAGTTTTCGTGTTCTTCCCATGTCTGTATGGGTTTCCTCCTGGTGCTCTGCTTTCCTCCCACAGTCCAAAGATGTGCTGGTTAGGTGCATTGGTCATGTTAAATTGCCCCTGAATGTCCTGGGATGTGAAGATTAGAGGAATTAACAGAGTGAATGTGTGGAGTAATGGGGATAGTTGTTGATGAGCTGAATGGCCTCCTTCTTTACTGTAAGGATTCTATATGTTCCATTCACAAACACTGGTATGCCTCACCTTAGTGCTACATATTGCAGGCACCTCTTTATTTTGAATTATGTATCATTTTTTATTGTATACTTCCCCTTGTTCCACTAGAATATTCTGCCAATTGGATTCACCTTCCAGTTCATAGCAGTCATTTAACTGGTAAAATGTTAAATTTTGTTAATGCTGAGTGGTCCCTTAACACATCTTCCATTCGGTAATTATCGGAGACATGCACTGTTACGTACAATGTTTGCTATGTTAAGTTCATTTTTGAATGTGAGTATTTTAAATATTGAGGCTAAGATTCATGGGCAACTCAGCTGTTAGTTAAACTTGACTGTTGCATCTGACTTCACTAAATTTAGATAATAGGAAGTTCAGGCATTTTTAACAACACTAGCAATTTAGTGAATCAATAAGTTTATTTTCTAAATATTCTACGCATACTTTTCTTTTTTTCTGGGTATTAGTGGGGTTCTCAAAGCAAACACAATTAAACTGCTGACCAGAAGTGATTATGGACCTTCTCTCCTCATTGCTGGTCACAGTTTTCATATCAATCTGAAATGAACAGGAAGGGAGCAACTATTAATAATTATCAGATCTTGTTAAGACATCCCTCAAAATTGCAACAGATTGGATGTCAGGTTACTAGCAGCACAGCGCATGGACCCTGCACCAAATCATGAACTTCAATTAACTGAAAATAGTGTGTTAATGATTATAGAGAGGAACAGCATAGAATATTAATAGGTCATCATTCCTCTCTGGCAATGATTAGCGTTTGTCTCTCCATAGTATAAAGACAAGCTCTTATCCGAAAGTCAAACAAGGTCATACTCACTTAAATCTTGGGAATGCACTTAGATAGGCCCCAAAATCAGGCAACAGTCAGGTCCAATGACAAATGCATCTTGGCCAACAGCACGAATGGGAAATGGGGAACAGGCTATCGAGAAGGCAGGGTTCTGCATCATCTCCTCTGTCAACGTGGAGCCAGACACCTTTTGCTTCTTGTCATTTAATGAGATTTGAGGATAAATTTGCATAGATCCCATCTATCATAGACATAAAATGGATGAAATACTTCGCTCAGAAAATTCAAAAAGGAATGGCACATGAATATATTAAATTCATTGGCTAATATTACCAACAATAATTTCAGGGCTGTAATTTAGTTTAATTCACAAAGGAGATGAAATGCAAATAACAAAAGCTATGCAACAAAGCAATGTCTTGCAGCAGGTATTATCTTACAAAATTGCAATAAGTCATCAGGAAGACAAATAATTGGAATGAGGTTAATGAGGTTCCACTGTGTAGAACTAAGCATCTGTCTCATAAAAATAATGATCAAATTGCAGTCTCTGCAATGGACCAAAATCCATTCACACACACACAAATACACACGCACACATACACACGCACACGCATACACACGCACACACACACACACGCATGCACACATAAAGTAAACATAATAAAAATATACAGACATATTGTCACTGTTGTGGTCAATTGCAGGACATAGGTGGTTTGGAGTTATATCTGTCTCAGAAGATGGTTTAAAAGTCATAATTATCATGAATCAACATGATGTGGTTGTTGATATCCAAGAGTCTGACTTGCCCATTTACTGTTTTTCATGGGTCAGTTGGCAAATGTTCAGTGGTTCATAATAAATTTTCTTGTGCCCTGTTTAATGAGACTGCTGGTGGGGATCTGAGCATTTGGACAAGAATTATTGCTTGGCATTTTACAGCAGGTGATGTAGTTATAAAATTTTATAACTACATTACCCAATAGTGGTTGGTTGTTCAGCTTTTAAAACTGGTTTTGAGGAACCTGCCTGAGTATCAGTTGCCAATATCATCTAACAGCAGTTAGCACTACTACTGCCAGAGACCAGGGTTCTACTCCATGCGTGGGCCACTGACTGTGTGGAGTTTGCACGTTCTCCCTGTATCTGCATGGGTTTCCTCCAGGTGCTCTAGTTTCCTCCCACAATCTAAAGATGTACAGTTAGGTGGATTGGCCATGCTTAATTCTCCTTCAGTGTATCTGAACAGATGCCGGATGTAATGGCTATGGCATTTTCACAGTAACTTTATTGCAATGTTCATGTAAGTCTTTTTGTGACAAATAAATAAATAAACTTTCAAATTTTCTAGAACTGAGAGGGAATGGCCATTAATATATAAACCTAGCAAATATTAAGTGAAATCTCCAGGATTGATCACGGTTAGACATTATCAGACATGTTTCTGTTAATTTTAAAGTAAAAACCATTGTCAAATACTTAATCGTCAAATATCTTAATAATTTCATGTTGGGATTTTATCACAGGAGGGTCCTGTTTTGTTTTTCTAACACCTTCCAGTCTCAACAGTATTTTTAATCAGAGATTTCCATACGCTATTCTATACAGCTAACCCGGTACTGAACAGAAGCTAGGCCAGGAAATATGCAGAAAGGTCAAACAATGTAATCTTTTGATTGGCAGGACTCCCACTGGAAGTTAAAATGAGGACGCTGTTATCCATACAAGCAACATTAGCTGGATTGTTCCAATTTGCATATCAATAGTCTCTGATGTACACTTCAAATGATCAATAACATTCTCATTCTCTGTTCCCTAAGGGAGGAATTTACCTTTCAAAATCCATTACATTCCCAACGATGCTTAATTATTTCAACTTCAAGTACAATCCATACCCCTTAGATGATACAGTCATCTATTATGGAGAAGAAAACAAATTTGGAAACTTTTAAAAGAAGGATGGTTTGAGATTTGGAATGAGCTCCCTCTAATTTTCATTGACTTGAATTGATTGACATCTCCATTGTCAGATTTTATACTGCCCTTCTCTAGATATTCAGGACTTCTGATAATGGATGGATTAGTGCATCTTCAACAAATAATTGATCGCAAACTACAGTTAATGCTTGTGCGGCGGGCTGCACCAATGTGTTGTTATTTTCTTCAAAACATTATATAAATTATACTCGAGTTTATCCGCTTCAGTTCATCCCAATGATATGGATAAAATTAAAAGAAGGTGCCCAACACGGTCACATTTTCATTAATTCAGACAGATGTTTTTATAATGATATAATAAGCACCAATCACTCATAAAGGATTGCATAAATATGTTGTCAGTTCATTTCTTTATACATTGATGGAAATCTTGAATTCATCAGAGCTGTCCTATATTCTGTTCACAGACAAATATGAAACTAAAACTGGACACAATTAATCACACACTGCTGTCCCGTACAGCTTATTACAATATCCCCCTTTCTTTTAAAATATATTTCCCCCCTTTCCAAAGAAGTATAACTATTTGTAGGATCCTGGATCTGAACCAAATGTGTATTAAAAAGTCAATTTTTTTTGGCATGAATGTAAGAATGGGATGTTTCACTCCAAATGTGATTCTATAAATTAGGTAGCACAGTGACACAGTAGTTAGCACTACTGCCTCGCAGCGCAAGGGACCAGGTTGGGACCAGCTTGGGTCACTGTCTGTACGGACCCTACATATTCTCCCACTGTCTGCGTGGGATTCCTCCGGATGCTCTGGTTTCCTTCCACAGTCTGAAAGACATACTGGTTGGTGTATTGGCCATACTAAATTCTCCCTCGGTGTACCTGAGCAGGTGCCAGAGTATGGCAACTAGGAGATTTTCACAGTAACTTCACTGTGGCATCAACGTAAGTCCACTTGTGAGACTAGTAAATAAATTTTAAATTTCTATATCAAAGTAAGCTTAATTCATAACACAGTTTATATTTGTTCAACCAAAATTAAACAGTGTAACTCATAACAATTGAACAATCTTTAAACCTGGGAAAAAACAAGTTCCAAGTAGGTAACAGCTTTCCATAGACTTAACTCCGCTATAAGTATAGTTATAATGCTTTAAATTGTGGTACATCCGTGAAGGTATTAGAAAGAATTTTCAGAGATAGATAGCAGCTTGTAAGGTTTTATATTTAAACAGCCTCTCCGCCAAATGAATTAAATTGAAATGGAAAGCTTCTTTTCTGCTATAAATCTAGCTCACACACCTCACCATAGACATTGGATTCTTCCCTCTTCTCCCATCATCATTGTTACCCCCCCCCACATCAACATGGGTTGCCAGCATCAAAGCATCAGAATCCTCCGTCCTTTATGACCCCCTCCACGATCCACTTTTGTACAGCCCCCTTCCCCGTATGACCTCCCCCCTTGCTGTACTCCTTCCTTGCACTGTTACCCCTTGTGGCATCCCCCCTTGCAAGACCACGCTCCTACTTGCAGAATTCGCTCCTTGCAGAGCTCCTCCTCTTGCAAGTCCATCCCCTCCCTCCCTCCTGTACAGCTCCCCCTTGCGTAGGCTTTCTCCCCCACACTGATATAATTCCCATTATTGTGCATGTGCCCCCATCATAGCCTCACCTTCATTTGCCCAACCCCCTTAGCACTATCCCTGGCACACTACCTCTGATGTGGAATTGCTGGCATTGGACTGGGATAAACACAGTAAGAAGTCTCACAACACCAGATTAAAGTCCAACAGGTTTATTTAGTAACAAATGCCACTAGCATTCAGGACTCTGCCCCTTCATTAGGTGAATGGGGAGTTCTGATCACAAACAGGGCATATAAAGACGCACACTCAGTTTACAGAATTCTGATTAGAATGAGAGTCTTTATAGTTAATCAAGTCTTAAAGGTGCAGACAATGTGATTGGAGATAGCATTAAGCATAGGTCAAAGAGATGTGTGTTACACTCAACCTGATGGACGGGCAGAGCCCCGAAAGCCAGTGGTGGTTGCTACCAAATAAACCTGTTGGACTCTAATCTGGTGTTGTGAGACTTCTTACTGTGACACTACCCCTGGGCAGGGTCCCAGCTAGGCATTGTTTGACCACTTGGGGGCTTCAATGGCCTCGAGTCCCTCAGCGTGGCTATGGCGTCTGGTCCTTACTACTGCAGAGCAATAGTAACTCTTGTCAACATGACATCTCAGTGAGAGGTGAGAGCATCCAGGAAGGCGGATCCAGCCATGCCCACCTGGCAAGTAGATGTAAATGTAAGCAATCCTATACTAATAGACTTTGTGCCCTTTCAGACTGTGAAGCTGTTCTTGTCGGTGTAGAGAGGTTGGGAAGGTGCGAATCGGATCATTGGCTTCTCACTCTATCTTCCTGACTCACCACATTGATTGATCAGTGTGGCAAGCCAGTAAGATCATGTCCAAATATATCAACAATGTTATTACAATTTATAGAGCATGTTCATGTTTAGTTACCATTACTGAAGTGTATGGGACTGAGGAATATATGAGTTTCTAAAATATGAGGTAATCTGCCCAAATCTTGTAATGGTGACGTTATCTGGCTACTTTATAGATGTCTCATAGTAATCGGTGGGATTGCAATTCTTGGATATTGCTCTTGGTTGCATTAGGGTTTCGACCTCAATGCAACAGGCTGAGGAACTGAGATGGATCTCATTTCTTCTCGCTTATGACTCATCGTGGTTCTTTTGTCCATAATGACTCCTGGACCTTGTTTCCAAATGAATCTTTGTCAACACAGCTGTTTGCCATATACCTTCTGGAAGTGAATTTGTTATCCCAGCTATAAATCTAGTTTCTAAGCAAGTCGAATAATAAAAGTAGGTGAATTGATACATGTTGAGCTGCTAAACATGAGCCCTGCTGGTGGAAAAATAGTTGCACATAAAAAAGCATTGCTCTCAGATGTAATATTACAATGTGTAGGTCTCAATTGTTCTATCTACATTTGAAAATTAGGGATTTCACCATGCAGGTTATTTATTCAGCTAGGCTGTTAGATCCAGCATAATTAAAAGAAGTTGTAGCATGACCACTTCTTACACACATATCCTGAAATGTCTTACCAATAATTTGCAAGCCATTCTCCATAATGATGTCTCCAAGCTCACGAAATAAACTGAAAATAGCACTTATAGTGTACGCAACAGTTATGCAGTTATCACATAATGAGAACAATGATGATGAAGTCAGAGCTATGAACATGAAAGAGGTCTGATGCAACTTTGGAATAAAGATGGTCACAAACTTCAGGGGAACTCTGGTGTCATAGTTCATCGTTCTTAGTCAGCAGTCATAGTTCTTTACTAAGTCATAGGACTTTACTAAAGTTTCTAGTGCAGGTTTCATCCAATTTGAAGTTTGGCAAGGTTTCTGCCAAATATCCACAAAAAACTATAGCAGCTGGAACAGCAGACACCAGCAATAATAAAAAATAATTTCTGGTCAGATTACCATATCTTTCCAAAAAGAACCACATTTGTTGAATTGATATGAAACAAAACTAAAAAGCATCAGTTAAAATAGGAACTTTTCCTGAATCTATGTCACATAGGATCACTAGGTGCAGCTAAGAATGTAAGATTGGGTAGGATCAGAGAGAATAATGTGAAGGAATCTGATTTAATTTGACTTGATTTATTATTCTTGTTACATGTCGTGGCGGCACGGTAGCACAGTGATTAGCACTACTGTTTCACAGCGCCAGGGACCTGAGCTCGATTCCCAGCTTGGGTCACTGTCTGTGTGGAGTTTGCATGTTCTCTTCGTATCTGCATGGGTTTCCTTCCACAGTCCAAAGATATGAAGGGTAGGTTGATTGGCCAGACTAAAATTGCCACTTAGTGTCCTGAGATGCGTAAATTAGAGGCATAAGTGGGTAAATATGTAAGGATATGGGGTAGGGCCTGGGTAGGATTGTGGTCGGAGCAGACTCAATGGGCCAAAGGGCCTTTTTCTGCACTGTAGGGTTTCTATGATTCTATGTATTAACATACACCGAAAAGTACTTTTTCTTGCGCACTATACAGACAAAACATATCGTTCGTAGAGAAGGAAATGAGAGACTGTAGAATATGATGTTACAGTCATAGCTAAGGTGTAGAGAAAGATCAACTTAATGTAAGGTAAGTCCATTCAGAAGTCTGACAATAGCAGGGAAGAAACTGTTCTTGAGCTGGTTGGTACATGACCTCAAACTTCATCTTTCTCCCGAAGGAAGAAGATGGAAGAGAAAATGTCTAGGGTGTGTGAGATTCTTAATTCTGCTGGCTGCTTTGCTGAGGCAACGGGAAGTGTAAACAGTGTCAACAGATGGAAGGCTGAGTTATGTGATGAATTGGGCTATATTCACAACTTTCCAGTCTTGGGCAAAACAGGAGACATACAAGCTGTGATACAACCAGAAATAATGTTTTCTATGTGCACCTGTAAAAGTTGGTGAGAGTCTTGGCTGACATGCCAAATTTCATTAGTCTTCTGAAAAAGTAGAGATGTTGGTGGGCTTTCTTATTAATAGTGTCAGCATGGGGAGACCAAGGCAGATTGCTGGTGATCTAGATATCTAAAAACTTGAAGCTCTCAACCCTTCCTACTTGATGTAGACAGAGGCATGATCTCCTTTAACTTCCTGAAGTCAATAACAATCTCTTTTGTTTTGTTAACATTGAAGGAAAGGCTATTGTTGCTGCACCAGTTCACCAGATTTTCTATCTTATTTCTGTGCTCTATCTCGTCATTGTTTGAGATCTGATCCACTATGGTGTCATCAGCAAACTTGGAAATTGAATTGGAGGGGAATTTGGCCATATAGTCATAGGTATATAAGCAGTATCATATAGATCTAATATAGTATAGAGAATCTGCCTGTTCTTTCCATTTAAATTTTATTGTGCCTTGACTTGAACTCCAGCAACCTGTCTCATAAAACGTAGCATGTAACAGTTAATATTGAACATTCAATGGGATTGTTCAATATGATCGATGCCTGTTTAATTTCCAGTTCAATTCAATTAATTTAATAACGAACATATGAATGTTCTTAATGAGATGAATAGAAGTTTATAATCCAAAATAATTTTCTGTCTGCAATCATAACATTAACTGAGCTGCTAACTCCTAGCTACAGGCCACTTTGTTAATGATCTTTTTTACTGTGAATTTCTGATATTTGCTTTTAGCTCAGTTTGGAAAATTATTATGATTATATATTATAACTTGATAAGTTGCTGCAGTGCATCTTGTTGATGATGCATACTGCTGCCACTGTGCGATGGTGGTGAAGAGAATGAATATCAAAAGTGGTGGGTTGGATGCCAATAAAATGGGCCATTTTGCCCTGGATAGTGTTAAGCTTTTTGAGTGTTGTTGGAGCTGCACCTATACAGACAAATGAAGAGTATTCAGTCACACTCCTGATCTGTGCCTCGTAAGTGGTGGACAAGTTTTGGAGAGCTGGGAGGTGAGTTATTTCATTGATCTCAATACCAGCTGACCAAGTTCTCATACCAGAGTCCAGCAGTGAGCAGGCTGTTTGATCCCAGGATACCTCTCAGCCTGGTCTTGTTTCTACTGCTCTCTGGGATGCTGGAGAAAGCGTATTAAAGTAGTCACATACATGTAATGTATGCGACCTTGCCGCCTGTCCATTTCCATGCTCCCACTGCAGTGAAGATAGAAAAATTCCACTGGCATGAATGGTCGGATAATTCCGGTCAATATCTTTTTTCAAATGAAATTTTCTATTTCCTACAGAATACAGAACCTACCCAAAATTCTAGAGCCGCTTTGACAAAGAGTCATCCAGACTCGAAACATTGACTCTATTCTCTCCCCACAGATGTTGTCAGACCTGCTGAGATTTTCCAGCATTTTTCTGTTTTTATTTCAGATTCCAGCATCTGTATTATTTTGCTTTTATCTAAATTACAGTGTGAGAGAATAGATTAAGCAATTTAAAGTCCATTATCATTAAGGGGATAATGAATCTTGAAGGTTGTTGAGTTGGCTGGCTTCCGACTGAACACAATGAACTTTCTGGATACGATGTTCAAGCAATGAAGATCTTGATGGCTAATTATCTTTTCTTCTAGGGAGAGCATGATTTAGTTGATTCTTTACTCTTTACCCACAGCAAATAAATAGTCAAATAGCAGACAGGATTCAAAACTTGAAAATTGGTTGGTCTGGGATAAAACAAAGAGAGAAGAAAAACACTTAATGTTTTGTTTCTTCAGTGTCTTGTTTGTTTGTGCTGGTCTGAAGTAAAACAGATGTCTAAACACAAGGAAAATATTAGCTGATTTGTCACTCTCTCCAACTGCCCAGCGACACAAATATGGTCATGGCTCATGGATTGTAGCTACCTGGCTTGCATGATTAGATTACATTGAAGAATATCTCTTCCGCAGTCAGGGTCCCATTGTCTGAGGAATTACATCTTACAGTTTGCCTCCACTGAGTTGAGTATCAAGGTGATTATCATGACGCTTTGCTTTGGGGTGGGTGATGGCAACTATTCATATTCCTTCTGAGCAATTGTTCCTGGTAAGGTTTTTTTCTTCATTTTAATAGCTTTGGAATGTAACAGGTAAATGCTCAGCTGTTTTTGACTACCTTTTTAAACATTCAATTTGTGTTTTCCAGCCATTATGTTCAGTAACTGCAGCATTCCCTGACAGAAGTCAACTAACTCTAGCATAATATAGAAACAAGTATGAACTATAGAACATAGAACATTACAGCGCAGAACAGACCCTTCGGCCTTCGATGTTGCGCCGACGAATTAAGAAAAAGCAATGACCCTCTAACCTAAACCATTCCCTTTTCGTCCATAAACTTATCTACTAACCTCTTAAATGCCACCAAACTTGGCGCAACTACAACTGACGCAGGCAAGGCATTCCATACCCTTACCACCCTCTGGGTAAAGAACCTACCTCTGACATCCGTCCTATAACTACCACCCCTTAATTTAAAGCTATGTCCCCTCGTGCTAGCTTTGAACTATCATACTCATACTATAATATCCATGGTTTTATGTTAAAATGGGCACTTTATTTTTAAAAAACAGGATGAAAAATAGACAACTGACTTTGAAATAAGATGGAGTCAGGAGAACTGGAGAACTTTTCTCCCTTCATGTCTCTTGAGTATACACAAAACTGCCCGAATCTGGAAGTTGATCTGCTTATCCGATCATCACATTAAAATGTAAACAGTCTTTTGGAACATTCCATTGACAAGGTTCTAAAAATGTAGTCGATTTCTTCTGTGAATTTAAAAGCTGCTGTGGTCCAAATAAGTACAGAAAACTAATGCACAATGACACCACAGACTTAATGGCTACAGAAGAATTTCCACAGAACTAACATCAAGAAAGAATATTCTATCACAAGATTGAGACTTAAATTCCATTGTGTATTATGCTCATACCATCAGAAACCGTTGATGGGGACAATGGAGACATGTATATTGCAGTCACCTAACAGAAATCATTTTGTGATAAGAAATTTCATTGAATCATTTTTGGACAGTAGGTTCATATCAGTCAGTCTGAGAGACAAGGATGCCATAGCAGGAAATAATTCCATCTAGTAAAGGAAGGAACTTACTGAGGCTCCATTAACAGGCAGAGACTTGAGAAAAGATTTGAAGAACCAAAGTAAGGGCATGATCTTGAGTTCAGGCTTACCATGCACAGGATCGCCGGTCCAATCACCTGAAGAAGAAGTGGCTCATGATTCCAAATAGGACTGTTGGACTTTTGAGACTGATTATTTCTGTATGTTGAGAAATAGTAACTTTTTTAAAGTTATGAGAAAATCTGTCTTTTGTCTGTTCTTGAAAAACACCACTTAAGGAGTTAAAACACATCTCCTTAAAAACACATCCTATTGTGGTTTGTCAAGAAGTGGGAAGAAGGGGGAACAAATACTACCATCTCTTCCCTGCCTGTAATACACATAGTAAGGAAGTTTCAATTTCACTGAAAAGCTTCACTATATTTCAGTGTGGAAAATTTTTCAACAGAAACAAACATGTTGCACAGAATTACTGATACTGCAAATAAGCAACTCCAATTCCCCACCCCGCCATGTTATTCTCATATGATATCAGGCAGATTAATGAAGGGATCAAGTGAGACACTGTGACACAACATTCTGTCGCAAATTTTTTGCTTACCTCAAGTAGTGTGATTTGCTATCCAAGTACTCTAGTTCTGCTTAGAATTTCCCAAGAGATCCTCCAAATGTGAACTTCTGAGCACACTAGACTTATAAGAAATCACTTGCTACAACAAGTTATTCACCCAACTCTGCAATGATTAATCTGATTGAGAGGTTCAGGAGGTTATAAGATTTATAGCTAGAATTACCTATGTGTAACTGCAAGATGTAATGTTCAGTCAGTATTTTTCCTGTATCAACATTTGCTTTGAGTATTGGACATCTCGAAGAATTCCAATAGCCGCTTGCTTATTCACTTTGCTCCTTCATTTGTTCACTCACCCACTCAGTTTCTATCAGAAGGTGACAGCAACTTTGGCTAGAACCCATTGGCCATAAAAGAAATTACATTTTCCCTTCACCCACAAATCAGCTTATCTGTTCATTCTAGCCAAATATGTTCAATCCCATGGAAACCCATTCATTAAAATTACAAGTTCATTGATGAAGTAGCAATGACTATCATCAATGCAAATTGGACTGTTTTCATTGGATAGAGGCCATATTTTCTCCACCTGCCTTTCAATTTATGTCAGTGATCATTTAAAACTGGTAGAAATAGCAATGTTTGATTATTTGTTTGATGAGTATGTAATAACTATGTGCATAGAATTTAAGGAAAATGCCAGCTTAACTAAAATTACTGCACATAATAGGAATTTTGTATGTTCAGCCATTTTACTACAATGCACTTACAAAATACATTTTGGAAAACTGTTTTACAGAATTTCTAAATCATCCAGGCACCTAATCTTTTTATTTTCCTCTACCATTTTCTCCTTCTCCATGTAGCACCCTCAATTATTGGAGGGGAGTGTAACCATAGCATATGCCAATTTACAATGGGTGAAAATATGAAGATGGATGGTATAGTGGCACAGTGGCTAGTGCTGCTGCCTCACAGCTCCAGAGACCTGGATTCAATTCCGGTCTTGGGTGACTGGCTGTTTAGAGTTTGTATGTTCTCCCCTTGTCTACATGGGTTTCCTCCTAATGTTCAGGTTTCCTCCCATTGTCCAAAGCTGGGCTGGTTAGATGGATTGGCCATGCTAAATTGCCCCTACTGTCCCAAAATTAGATGGATTAGACAAGATAAATGTGAAGGGTTACAGGGATAGGTCAGGGAAGAAGGCCTGTGTAAGATACTCTGCAAGAGTTGGTGCAGACTCAATGGGCCAAATGTCTTCTCCTGCTCTATAGGAATTTTGAGCCTACGATAGACATCAAATCTAGCTCAATTGGAACAGATTAAACCAGTTGTGGTAGCTGTTTACTATGCGCCCACCTCCATTTTAAACCAAATGAATGTAGGCTTCAATTTGGTATCAGTTAATATTTTCATGTTCAACTAATGCTAAAATTATCTTAGATAACCACCTAAAACAAAGCATTGATGAGTCAAATTAAGTGCATGGAATGAAATAATTTAGTTCACTAAGAGTAATTTCCACCTGAGTATATGGTATAGAGTCATTAGGAGTGTAACTGTCCTCAAGACTTTAGTTAACTTCCACCACACTTACAGCAGTTTACAAGTTACTGACTATGCATGACTCTTGCAAAATAAAGGTTTGTTTATCAATGTTTGGAAACTTTATGAAGTTGAATATGCAAAAGTCTACACTGCATAATCTAGTCAAACATTTCAAATTTACCATACTGTGCAAGGTATGTGCAATGAAGTGTAGCCAGATATTGAAACCAATGGTATGGTTGTATGGATTCAAATCTCACCATAACAGCTCATGGCATTTAAATTCAATCAATCAGGAATGAATATCAATATCAAGACCATGAAACAACTGTCATAAAAACTCAGCTGGTCCCTTTAGGGAAGGATAGCTCCCATTCTTACCTGGTCTGGTCAACAAGTGACTCCAAACTCAAAGAAATCACAGAATTCCTACAGTGTAGAAAGAGGCTATTCTGCCTATCGAGTCTGCACTAAACACAATCTCGCCCTTTTCCCATAATCCTTCACATTTAGCCTGCTAATCCCCCTGACACTAGGGTTAATTTAGCAATCAACCTAACCCACATATCTTTGGACTGTGGGAGGAAACTGGAGCATCGAGAGAAAATCCACAGAGACATAGGGAGAATATGCAAACTCCACACAGACAGACAGTGAACCGAGGCCGGAATCGATTCTGGTACTGTAAGGCAGCAGTGCTAACCACCGTGCCACATGCTGCCCTTTCAATGTAGTGGAATTTTAACCAAAATGACTGAACAAACCATTCATTTCAAAGGCAATTAGGGATGAGCCATAAATGCTGGTCTTGCAATGACACCCATATGCCATTCAAAAAATAATAAAAAGTCTTCTAATGGTTAAAAAAAGTCCTCTTCAAACGCAATGGGCCCAAGGCCCACCCCGCCACGCACCGCCTCCTCTCTACCAGATATCCATTTGGCTTCCCTCTCCCCGTCCACCACAGGGTAATCTGGCCTCTTTCCCTCCCCTCACCAGAGAGCGATCTGGCCTTCATCCTCCCCTTCCCGCACCAAAGAATGATTGTGCAACCCTCCTCCCCCACCAGAGATAGATCTGACCTGCTTCCCTCCTCCCTTCCTCCCCACCAATGAATGATCGGGCCTCCCTTTTCCCTCTGCTCCAAACTACACAGAGGATAATCTCGCCCCCCCTCCTCCACAGAGATACATCTGACCCAACTCCCTCCTCCCTCTCACCCCCCGCTCCCCCCACCAGAGAACATTCAGCCCCCCCACACCCCCCCCACCACCTCACCAGAGAATGATCTGAGTTCCCCCTCCCTCCACTCCACCCCATCTCCTCCACCACCGATCTGAATTCGAGAGCTGCTGGAAGCTCTGAACTTATCTCTTTAGAAGCTGGAATACCCAGAACAGATCTTTGCCGAGTATATCTGTTTCACTCTGAATCTGGATGCGCAAACACGATGGTAAAGGGGAAATACTAATAAAGTTGGCCGGCAGCCCATTAATTCAATTTAAATACAGCATATGCATCTAAATCACTGTTGGGCCATTTCAACCGCAGTTCAGATTGCGGTCATTTTTAGTCTTTGGTAAAGTGAGAACCTGCATGGATGTGGACGCAAATCGTACTAATCGCCTCATACCCGACTTTACCAAGTTTTCATGCCCGAAAATGGTAAAATCAGGCCCAATGTAGGCAATTAATCCAGCAACAAATGATGAGTGAAAGCTGAGTTTGATTGCAAGTCTCACCAATTACATATTTACTTTTGTTCAGCTGGTCAGTGTTGGCGTTGGCCACCAAAATGTGGCCACCACTTCTTCAACTGGGAGCTACTTAATTGGAATCATCCACAGGGTGGCTGTTCCTAATGTTTTCTTTTCTTGTTGTCAGGACTAAATAGTGATCCTGTGATTCTATTCTTCCACATTTAATCAAAGAAAGTAGAAGTTACAGTAATTTTAGCCAAGATTTCATTTTGGGATCTCCCCATCAAGTTGTAACATCACTTCAGATCATAACAATAGACAAACAGACCATTTCAAAGCCCACAGCGGAAATAGAGGTAAAAGATGAAATAAGCAACCTAGGGTATGAAATTAGGCTATGTGTTGGCAAATGAATTCAAAAAACAATTTTATGATAGTCCTTTGTCCACTATTCTAATGGAGAAATTAAAAATGTTTATTTTAAGCCAGTCAACATCTTTATTAAAGCAGAGACAGAAGACCTTTTATGTGAATATGTTTGTACGCTATCACTGTGTGCAAGACCAGGTCAAGAATCCCACAGTCACAGGGGGCACTCTGGGGATTCCGCAGGACCACACAACATTACTCTTATGTAGTTTTGATTTACATCTTCAATCTAAGTTGGTAATTGTGCATTGATCAGCTGTTCAAGTGCCCAGGGAATGCAGCAGCTTGGATTTTTATACACATTGATGGTGGGGTGGAGATGAAAGAGATTGCTGGAGGTAATGGCTTAGTCAATATATCATTGCAGTAATATGGAAGTTCACCAGAAGCTGATCAGGAAGTAACTGAAAGACAGCAAAGCATAGAGCTGAAGAGAGCATATAACAGAACAGAATTTAATAAGTTATTGAGACACAGGCCTGAATTTTATACTGAAAGTACCGCCTACAAATTTGAAGATGAGACTGCATTACGCTGGTCAAGGGAGCCATGATACAATCTTGCGTGGCTCAAGTCGCTAATTGCCGAAGGTCATGGCTTCTGCCCCAGTGAAAGAGATATCCAAGAGCTGTCAATCAGATGGCCCTCTGCTCTCCAGCTTTCAGTAACATCACCAGGAGTGTTGTTCACTGCTGGACTGCAGTTAGACATTGAGAAGGCGCATTGCTGGAGGCCAGATTTGAAGACAAGGGGTTTGGCTTCTTCAGGGTCATTCCAGATGTGCTCAGGAGAAGGGTGGTTGTGGAGAGCTGTGAACAAGACACTGGCAGAGCCGTTGGCCTATGGTATTATCGCTAGACTATTAATCCAGAAGCTCAGCTAATATTCTTGGGACCTGGGTTCAAATTTTGTCATGGCAGATGGTGAAATTTGAATTCAACGAAAAAAAATCTGAAATTAAGAATTTATTGATGACCATGAAACAATTGTCAATTGTTGGAAAAATGCATCCAATTTACTAATGTCCTTTTAGGAAAGAAATCTGCTGTTCTTACTTGGTCTGACTTATATATGACTCAGAGCTGCAGCAGTATAGTTGATTCTCAACTGCCTTCCAAGGGCAACTATGATGGGCAGTAAATGTTGATCAGCCATGTCCCATGAATGAGAAAAAAAGGTAGGAGTTCAAACTGGGGGTGGGGGTTTGTGGGGGGATTGTCCCTTGTGCTGAACATATGATACCTAAGCGGAAGGATTCTCTTTCCCCAAACCCACACCAGGCCACCATATGGCATGGAGCCCCACCACCCTACTCTGAGGAGCAACTGGAGGAATCCTCTAAGCAGTCATTAGTAGACACTTTAGGGCTTCAATTAGTCTTAGGACATTTGCCCATGCTTCCCTACCCCTACCCCCAACCAATCTGAGTTGCCCTAGCACTGGTATAATACTGGGCGTTGGTAGCTAATGGGCCCAGAACTGCCACCTCTCACCTGATTTTATGCCACCCCTTGCCTGCCAGCCTACTCCTAGGGCAGGGTAAAAAAGAAAAGATGTTTAAATAACATTAAGGTAGTACTTTTCACAATTGCAGAGTAAATCAAAACACTTTTAAAGTGTAGTCATTAGTATAATGTAGGAAGCACAATAGCCAACTTTGTGCATAGTTCCACAAAGAGAGACAAACTTTTTGATGTTATTGGTTGAGGGATAAGTATTAGCCCGAATCTTCCAAGGGACAGTAACCATCATTGATTATAATTTCATTCTTACTTTTTTCTGCCACACCAGAGCTCCACATTTCTGGATGAGTCATCCAATCCCGACTTCTTCAGATATGGAACTTCATATCATTGAAGTAACAGGGGAAGACATGTTAAGCTCCCTTTTGTGGCACTAGCTTTTGCTTTTATTTTAGTATTTTGTTGGTGTGGCTGGGTACCTGAGAGACTGCATGGGAGTTTGAAAGACTGTGGCAATCCAGGGCAGTGGAATACTAAAAGGAGAGTTTGAAATCCTGGATGTGGATCGCCGATGAAGGCATCTGAGAGAAAGCCTTGTATAGGAGAAGATTCCAAAGTGTGTCCTTCAAAAATAGTAACCCTTCCGCAAAATGAGAGTTTCAGTTAGCTCACAGTATGACAGTCATTTAGAGGAATCTGATAAGAAATCCACAGAGGTTTTTTTGGATGACATCTGTCACTTAGTTTCAGTGTGATGTCTTGGACCACATTTCACCTATTGGTTCACATTGACTATGTACTTACTGAGAATATTAGAATATAAGATGTATTTTGTAATATGTGTAATCCATATCAATCTACATATACCAGTAAAGGAAAGCTAGGTAAAGGAGTAATATATCAATTTAATTGAGATCTGCTATTTATGAAGATGAAAATAAAGATTTATATTTTATAAATAAACTAAAATGCATACATGAAAGAACAATATCCCATACTTTTACTTAAAAATTCCCCAACATTTTAAATAATTATAAACTTGAATAATTATAAAATTGAAAGACAGAGTGACATAAGTTGTATCTGAGTAATCATAATGCATTAGTATTCAGTTATATGCTGAATCCTGGGTGTTGTGAGATATGAAGTGTAATCCATTGCCTTGTTCAGTTTAATTTGAACAACAGTGTCATTTAACTGAACCGTTACAGCTAACTGAATCTGAGTTTTGACTTTTTTTTCCACTCCAGTACCATTAAAGTTGTCAGTTTCTGGTAGATGTTTTTAATCACTCAGTTGTTTGCAATCGATGCTAAATTTGCATGATATTCCG
This sequence comes from Sphyrna mokarran, assembly GCA_024679065.1. Lineage (NCBI taxonomy): Eukaryota > Metazoa > Chordata > Chondrichthyes > Carcharhiniformes > Carcharhinidae > Sphyrna > Sphyrna mokarran. The sequence continues at coordinate 76,730,427 of JAGIQG010000004.1, read as the reverse complement.
ACCAAATGTGCACATTTCTGAAGATTCTGATAAATATGACCAATGACATCAAGAAGGCTACATTCACAAAATACTCAATGTTCTCAACAGTTGCTGTTCACATTACTTTTAAAATTCAAGAGATGCATTTGTAATTAAATGGTAGGCGGAGATCAGTTAGTTGAGGAGTTGTCTTTGGAGACATGTTAACTATGCACATATTTTGATTTTCTCAAATTAACATTTTTTCTTTTAATTGTTTCATAGATGCATAGTGCTCATTTTGTTCAGCTTTGTAACTTAATGGTAGTCTATATTTTGATTATTTGATTTTGACTCCAGGATTTGATGCAGTGCAAATCCATGTTAGTTTGAGATATTTTCAAGTTAGACAAGTGCAGCTGATGGCAAATGCATGGCTTTTTCTAAAGATAAATGAACCAACCTTTAATATTTAGCAGCAGATATCTGCAATTTCATGGATCTAGCAAGTTGTAATGTAGGCAATGGTTCACTTTCCATCCCATCAAACGTGCAGAGTTGTGGTAGGCACAAGCCACCGTTTGCTTCCAATAAAAATAACATTTGTGATACCATGCCCTGTTGAAAGGGTAATTACAGTCCTCTGTAAATTGTTTTTGGTGGACAACCAGTACAGACAAGGCATCTTGATAAAATAGCCATATTGTGAATTACTAAGGGGAAGCTAGATAAGTTATTGAAAGACGAATGAATAGAAGGTCCTAATGTTTGATTAGATGAAATAGGGTAGGATGAGGCTCTTGTGAAGCGTAAGTATTGACATAAGCCAGTTAGCCTATTCCTGTGCCATAAATCCTGTGACCTTCATTGTAACACTAATGTTTCTTTCTATATTATGTGAAGAAAATACTTTCTGTCATGGTAACACTGTTTTCCCTTGGATTGCTCATGCTGTCCTAGAAGCAAGGCTGAGAGTGTCTTTATATCTCAGTGGGCCCAGGAATTTGTCAAATAGCCAACACAGCAAAACCTGAAAATTGCCAACACAGGAAATGGGGAAATTCAGCCATAACTTTTCCATGTGTAAAAGAAAGGTTGTGAAAAAGCACTTCTGTACTAAAGATACAAAAGTCTGAGGTCATGTACCAACTAATTCAAGAACAGTTTCTTCCCAGCTGCCATCAGACTTTTGACTGGGCCTATCTTGTATTATGTTGATCTTTCAATACATACTAGTTACGACTGCATTTTGCAATATTACATTCTACATCCTCTCGTTTCCTTCTCTATGAACAATATGCTTTGTCTGCATAGTGTACAAGAAACAATAATTTCCACTGTATACTAATGCATGTGACAATAATAATTCAAATCAAATCTGTGGCATTGTCAAAATGATCAAATATTAGCAATAAAACCAAATATTTAAGAAGTTAAATTGAAATGGGACAGAAAATTATTTCAAGTAATGTCAATATTATTGCCATTTAGAAAACAACCTTTTTTCTTCATGTTTGAGACTTGCTTTTTTTGTACCCAGCTGAAAACCAAGCAGATGACAACTTTCTTTCTCTCACTCTTTATATGACATAAGTCAAAGGCAAAATTATAGGACAGTGTTTAGCAATGCTGCCTCACAGTGCCAGGGATCCAGCTTCGATTCCCGGCTTGGATCTCTGTCTGTGCACAGTCTGCATGTTCTCTCTATGTTCTCTGCATGGGTTTCCTCTGGTGCTCCAGTTTTCTTCCACAGCCCTAAAGATGAGCTGGTTAGGTGCATTGGCCATTCTAAATTCTCCTGCAGTGCACTGAACGGGCTTGGGAGTGCATCGACTTGGGGATTTTCACAGTTAATTCATTGCAGTATTAATGTCAGCATACTTGTGGCATTAATAAACAAACTTTACAGCAAAAGCCTAATTTAAATTCTGTACAATTTGGGACTAATCTGGCATTCTCACTCTAAGAGGTAAAACAATATCTGATGTTACAAGTGAAAAGCTGCCTCAAGAGTTCAGTATGAAGCACTGTTATGAGGTTGGGGCTAAGATTCCTTACAAAGTGGATGAGGCTTCATTTTTATTAGGAATGAAATCAGAAACTCCAAGCTAAATTATGAAATTAGCCACATTGAACTTTATTTGATTTTTTTGGCACAAGCGCAAGCATAAGATATTTTATTCCAGGTGTGATTCTATTAATCCACAAGGAAGCTTTTATTAAAATAAACTTTATTAAATAACACACTTAGAATCTAATAAAATTAATTAGCATTATTTTCACCAATTGAAATACTTGAACAGGATGAGGTATAATTTTTAAGAGCTTGCTATCTCTACAGTTCCAATGTAAGCAGTGTCATCATAGACTTATATTCTTCTTCGGAATGAATTAGTCCAAAAACAGATATGTTCAATTAGGTGCTTTATTTCCAGCCTTTTTACCCTACTGGACAGATACAGAAAGTCACTTGTCTTCTGATTCCCATACTTCCATCTCCAGGTAAAGAGCTATCTTCAAACAGCACAACTTCAGAGAAAGAGATCTATTTTCTGGCAGATTCCAGGCTCTAAATCCAGAAAGATACTCTTTGCTATTTTTTCTCTTTGCAGATCCCAAGCAGCAACTAAGCTTGTTTCTCTCTGTTAGCCTAGTCTCACCCAGTCACATGATCTTTCCTGTCAATCAACCACACAAACCCCAGGAGAAAGCACTAAAACAACAGATCTATATTAGCACAGATTGAAACAAACATTCCAGCAATTAAGTTCAATTATGCTTCTATAGCATCAACATATTGGCTGCCTGTTATAGACAAAATGATCCTAATAGAATTGACTGCTAAAAATAAAATGCAGCGTAAGAAACAGTGACACAAGTACATTTCTTAAAGGCACAGTATTGTCACATCAAGTTTCAACTGTCAATACTTCAGGGATAACTTTCTAATTGGGCTCCTCACAATAAAACAACTGAAAGCTTTTTTTAACAAAATGGAGCAAGTGAGCATCACAGGAAAATAGGAAGAAAATATTTCAAACCTGAGAGAAGCTCAATTTTTAATCAAAGAATAAACATGGAAACAAGAAACACTTGGCTCTTTGAGCCTGCTGCCATTTAACATTCTGATCCCACTTTCTCCTTTGACCCCTTTAGCCCCAAGCACTACTAGAAAATAGATCTCTTTCTCTGAAGTTGTGCTGTTTGAAGGTAGCTCTTTACCTGGAGACTGAAGTATGGGAGTCAGAAGACAAGTGACTTTCTGTATCTGTCCAGTAGGGTACAAAGGCTGGGAATAAAGCATCCAAGTGAACATATCTGTTTTTGCACTAATTCATTCTGAAGAAGAATATAAGTCTATGATGACATTGCTTACATTGGAACTGTAGAGATAGCAAGTTCGTTTTTGAAATCCTAGTTTTCGAAACAAAGTTTTGAAGTAAAATTTTTAAGAGGCTTTTGAAGCCTTGAAAGATAGCTTCCAGACTTTTAAAACTTATGGTATGAGTTCAGGGAAGTTTTGTGACCTGGAAGAAATTAGAAATGTTAATATATAGGGATTCACTGTTCATAGAATAGAATCCTTACAGTGCAGATGGAGACCATTTGGCCCATTGAATCTGCACTGACCACAATCCCAGCCAGGCCCTCTTTCCTTAACCCCATGTACTAGCAGGGTAATAATCCTGCAAATCCCCCTGACATTAGTGACAATTTAACATTGCCAATCAACCTAACCTGCACATCTTTGGACTCTGGGAAGAAATCAGAGCACACAGAGAAACCCATGCAGACACGGGGAGAATGTACAAACTTCACACTGACAGTGACATGAGGCTGGAATTGAACCCAGGTCCCTGGTGCTGTCAGGCAGTAGTGCTAACCACTGTGTCACCGTGCCAGCCATTTATAATATTTATTATATACATTAATATGTTTATTGGCACAGGTTCTTTGTTCTTTCTTTATTAATTTCAAAAATTGGAGGTATGTTGTTACAGCTTACAGATATCAAATTGGGAGTATAGTGAATAATATAAAAGACTACACTAATATACTAGAAGAAAAATAAACTTGTGAGTTGGCAGGTAACATAGTATGTTATTTCAAAATATTGAAGCTCATTTTGTAAGATAAATAAATAGGCCACTTGCTTCTTAGAAAATATGAACCTAAATGGATAAAACAGGAAACATATCTGGGAACGCAGAGACAGAAATCATTAAAAAAAACAAACTGATAAAGCAATAGTGTGTGAAACAACCGGTTGGATTTTACAGCACCTCCCCCCCCCCCACCCCCAGACTGGTGTATTTGAAGGCAAGGAGTGACTTACACTTGGCATGGTCGCATCTTTCTACGTGCCCCAGGTCCTTCTCTCATCACACAACTGATAGTAGAGACATTGGGCAGTCTAGTTGCTCTCAGGCCTATTGATTCCCAAACTGGTGGCATGACAGGTTTTCCTGAATAAGCTGGTGTTAGACAAAAGTTTGGGGGGGGGGGGAACTTTCTTTGAAGAATGTCCTGCGCCTAACTGTGCCTTCCCTCCACTGCCAAAGGGCAAATCCTCCTTTAACCCTCCCCCCACCTAGCCTTCAGATGGTGGTGGCAGTCTCATCCTGAGCCAATTATTGTCCCACTGAGTGCATAATGTCTGCAGGTTTTTTGATGGGTGGCCTTCTGACCTACTTTTTGCTGGTGGACAGACTACACAGTGCATATTAAAGTCACGTCTTGCACAATGATATCATCTTTGAAGATGATATGTGACTAAACATTCCTCTCAAACCTGATGGCACATTCATGGTGAAGGCTTTAAGCAGGGTCAAAACACTTGAAGCCACAATGAGCCTTGGGTGAGGACAGTAAGATGTTACCCTGTATATTTCTATAAAATATAGGCATCCTCATGGATATTTCTAGATTTAAAAATCATTTTAAAAATTGAACAAAATCCTTTTAAATTGGTGCCAGAATATGGCAACTAGGGGATTTTCACAGTAACTTCATTGCAGTATTAATGTAAGCCTACCTGTGACACTAGTAAGTTAATTTCAAAAAAAAGTGATTCATTTCTCCTTACCTATTACACCATATGAAGTCAATTTCTCTGAAAAGTTGAATTATGCAGCATTACTTTTGAACCTGTTGACTTTCATGTAGGAACACCTCATCGAACCTTAATCCCAGACTCTGGACTCACATGAAATATGTTTGTTTTCTCTGTAGTCTTTGCCCTGTAAGTTCCTTTCTCACAGTATCATATTTTGACACATCCAGCTGCTGCCATATTTTGATTATGTCAATCTAAACTAACCTTTTGAGTTTGTCCTATCAAGAGTTTGCTGTGGGGTTATGGATAGACATTGGATCATACCAAAACCAAGGGGTTGGTAAATATGCCACTGCTTACAAAGGGGCAAGTGAATGAAGAGCATTTTTCCGTTTGTGGTGGGTCATGAAGGGAGACCTCACTGGTTAAATTAACCCCTCCTCCTGTATAAAATACTTGTTTTGAATGTCCTCACATGGCTGATGGCGAACCATCCTTACTATTGTAAACCATGCTGTGGGAGAGGGAGGAAATCTTGGATGGGAGTGAGAGTGGAAAAGCCCATCCACCATTACTACAAAATAGTCAATAATAGATAAATAAAAAAATTAGGAAGAATTTGTTAACGGAGAAAGAATGTGGCAATTGCTGCTATATCGAAAGGTTGAAAGTGATAGCCTTGATAGATTTTTAGGACAGGGTATAGGACGTAAGAGAGAAGAGATTAGAACAACATGAGGGAAAGGGGAACAAAGTCATAAGAGGCTATTACTCTGGGACAAAATTAGGGTGAAATATAAACTCTGATAAAGAATATTTGGGTCAAATGCCCTCTTTTTGTACAATAGATTTGGTTAAAGATAGAGATAGAAGTGATGAAATCAAAAAGTTGAGGGAGAGACATCCAATGGACATGGATGGAATAGAATGAACAAACAGCTTAAATAATTTAAGGGAGCAAATATTCATTCAAGGTGAGAGAAGTCAAATCCATCTCATAACAAGAACTTGAAAAAGATTGAGTGAATCAAGCTCTGGAAGGATTAGAATAAAGATGGTTACATCCACACTTCAATAAACATCAAACTTACCAACAGAGTAGAGAGATAATATTATTATCCTTGCTTTCTTTTCATTTTTACTTTTCTTCAAAGGATTGTTGATCATGGCCTGGATTCAACAGATACTGTTACTCAGATGTATAAATGCCACCTTTCCACTGACCTTGGAACTTTCTGTGTGTTCTCTGCAATATATAGAAAAATATTACTCTAAAGAGATTTCTTGAGAAGATTTCCAAAGCCTTGACAAGTTGTCATTTGTTTCAAAGAAGTTTTAAAACCTACGGCTTTGACATGGGAATTATAAGTAAAATCTGTTTCGAAGATATACCACCCAAGATGCAAACTGCAGCAAAGAAGTTTAATTTTTATCATTAAATGACATCATTACATTTCATTTCAAAACTGCTTTTACCAGCGACAATAAGTCTAACTTTTAAATTTATTTTTCCTTTCATACAGAATAAATGGAATAACTGATCTCTGGATACTCAGAGCACAGTTGCAACTCGCTGCTAGCAAACAAATTTCTTCAGGTGCCTCTGTAAAGCCATCATTGTTGCAAAGTACAGTAAATACCAGCAACAACATCAGTTCAAGAAGTAATTAGACTAAGTTCTACAAATTTATATGCCCATTGATCTCCATTGCTGCCATTTCTTTGCTGTTTATTTTCCCTCTCCCTCCTCACTTGAAGGCTCAGAGTGGTGATAGCGCATAGTTCCAATCCCAATCTCAATAAGTTACTAAAGCATCCATTCTTCACATGCCAGTATAAGCCCTGATTGTTGACAGCTAACTAACAGTGGAGATCACAACAATGGGCTCCACGTTATCCTCAAAATTGATTCTGCAAATACAAGAACAAAATAAATAAACTGCATTTCCAGGATATCTTTCACATCCTCAGAACCCTTGAGGTGGGATAGTGGTGGTTGGCAGCGGGTGGGGTGTTTCTGGTGCAGTACCAGTCAGAGTGAATGATCACCACACAGTTATGAGCCCTGTCTTCATACTGATGATACTCTCCATTGTGTTCTATGACACTACCACTTTGCTAAATAGGTTAGATTTTGAAGAGATTGAACAACTCAAGACTGGCCATCCATGTAAGCCATCAACAACTTGAGCACAATATGTAACCTCATGGCCCAGCTTATCCCCCACACAACAATTACAATCAATTCAAGGGATCAACCCTACTTCAATGAAGAGTGCAGGAGGGTATGCCAAGTGCAGCACCAGGCATACATAAAAATAAGGTGTCAACCTAGTGAAATACAATGTGGACTAGTTGCAAGCCAAATAGCATAAGCAGCAAGCAATAGACAGAGCTAAACAATGCCACAACCAACGGTTCAAATCTAAGCTCTGCCGTTCTGCCAAATTCAGCCATGGATAGTGGTGGATAATCAAACAACTTACTGGAGGAAGAGGGTCTACAAATATCCCCATCCTCAATGATGGAGGAGCTCAAAACATCTGTGCAAAAGGTAAGGCTGAAGCATTCACAACAATCTTCGGCCAGAAATGCCAAGCGGATGATCTACCTCAACTTCTTCCAGAGGTCTCCAGCATCACAGATGCCAGTCTTAAACCAATTCGATTCATTCGACATGATATTAAGAAACAACAGAAACCATCGGATACTGCAAAAGTTAAGGGCCGTGACAATATTCAGGTAATAGAATTGAAGATTTATGTTCCAGAACTTGCCACAACCCTGGCCAAGCTATTCCAGTACAGCTACAACACTGGCATTCACTCAGCAATATGAAAAATTGCCCAGGAATGCCCTGTACACAAAAAGGAAGACAAATGGAACCTGGCCAATTACTACTCCATCAGTCTACACTCGATCATAAGTAAAGTCATTCAAGGGGTCATCGACAGTGCTATCATACAGTACTTACTTAGCAATAATTTGCTCACTGATGTTCAGTCTGAGTTGTGCCAGGATCACCAGCTCCTGACCTCGTTACAACTTTTATTCAAACTTGGGTAAAGAGTTGAGCTCCAAGATAAGTTGAGAGTAAGTACCCTTAACATCAATGTAGCATTTGATGAAGTATAGCATCAATAAGCTCTTACAAAACTGAGTTAATGGGAGTCAGGGGAAAGCCCTCCATTTGCTGGAGTCATTCCGGGCTTCTATCATGCTGTTCACACTCTATCCTCTCGCCCTCCTGGGACAGCTCACCAAATGTGTGCCTTTATATACCCTGTTTGTGATCAGAACTCCCCACTCGCCTGACAAAGGAGCAGCGCTCCGAAAGCAAGTGTCATTTACTACCAAATAAACTTGTTGGACTTTAACCTGGTGTTGTGAGTCATTTTACAGCTCGACAAACACAGGAGGCATCCATCTTATCTAATCTCTGCTCCATCCCTTCTCATCATATGCTTTCCTTTTGTCCTCATTCAGGGCAGACTGGCACACAAAAGAAAGGAAAAAGCACAGACTAGGGGAGGGATGGTCAACATAAGTCTTGGTGAGTTCAAGAAGGCTGCTGTTGTGCTGGCTGCAGAGGACAGACTCCTGTAGGGAAGGGGAAATGAGTTTGTCTGACCACTCTAATACGGATTGCAACTCCATCATCATCACATTCTAACGATGATAGTGAGTGACATGCCAGCTTATGCTGCTCATGTTCATCAACTGACCTTCTAGGCAGCAGCAGAGCAAGGCCTGATGTGACATCATTATTACAAATCAGCTGCTTATGATAAATGATTGGATGCCCTTTGACCTGTTATGAGTGCCTATTCTGGTGAACATGTGACTGGCTTGCATTGACTGGTTGACAAATCTGATGCAGCTGTGCCTCCTTCACAATTGCCTGCATTACAAATTTGTATAACCCTGGAGATGCAGCTACAGCGATGTGAGGCCACTGACTTCTGAGCATCCCTTTCACAGCACCAATGATGATATGGCTTTCAGTGGCTTTCTTCCCAAGAAGGATTTCTTCCTTTCTCTACAAGCAGACACCTGTTCACTCTTGTGGGAGAAACAAGTGAGAGGGTCCCACCAGAAAGGGTCCCTTCGCTCAGCAGTGAACTCCTCCCACTCTCCCTCTCCATATCGGATTTGTTTGTACTATTGGTACTATTACTGTACTACCACAAGATGGTGGATCTTCACTGGTTTTTTCAAAAGGAATGTGATGTTCCCTCTCCCAACATACCTGTGCCAGATCTATACCTGGAATCTCATGATGTGAAGGTAGGACTCGTTCCTCTTGTTCTGCAATCTCTCCCAATAATATGGATCCCATAGTTATTGGGTGGAATTTTCCAATCCCAGCAGCCACAGGAATCATAAGTGGCAGGAGACAGACCATGCAAAGTTCCATTGACGTTAGGTTGGATTTTCTGGCCTTGGAGCAAATGTGACTGGAAAATGTAACACAATGTCATTTCAGGTCACATTTTACTGTGCTTGGCAGCGGGAAATTTTGAAATCTTCTATTTTGCAGTAATAATTTCTTGCCCACAGTAGCTAAAATAAATATTTTGCATATGTATTGAACATTAAGATGGCACAACGGTTAGCATTGCTGCCTCATAGCAGCAGAGATCTGGGTTTGATTCCTGGCTTAGGTTCACTGTCTGTGCAGAGTTTGCACCTTCTTCCTGTGTCTGCATGGATTTCCTCTGCGTGATACAGTTTGCTGTCACAGTCTGAAAAATGTACTGGTTATATACATTGACCATGCTAAATTCTCTCTCAGTGTACCTGAAAAGGCACCAGAATGTGGAAACTAGGGGGTTTTCATAGTAATTTCATTGCAGTGTTAATGTAAGACTACTTGTGACACAAATAAATCTTAAACTTAACTTAAAAAATCTAAAACACCATCATGACTGTCAAGTAATTTAACTTCCAAATAATTACATTATAGCATGATGACTATTGCGGATAAGGGTTTGAAGTTGGATAAGTCCCCTGGGCCGGACGGGATTTACCCTAGGATTCTCTGGGAGGCAAGAGAGGAGATTGCAGAGCCTCTGGCTCTGATCTTCAGGTCCTCGTTGGTTACGGGTGTGGTTCCGGAGGACTGGAGGATGGCGAATGTGGTCCCATTGTTTAAGAAGGGGAAGAGAGACCTTCCTGGGAATTATAGGCCAGTGAGTCTTACTTCTGTTGTGGGCAAGGTATTGGAGAGAATTATTAGGGATAGGATTTATAGTTATTTAGAGAGAAATGAATTGATTGGGGATAGTCAGCATGGTTTCGTGAAGGGTAGGTCATGCCTTACTAACCTCATTGAGTTTTTTGAGAAAGTGACCAGAGAGGTGGATGGGGGTAAGGCGGTTGATGTAGTATATATGGACTTTAGTAAGGCGTTTGATAAGGTGGCCCATGGAAGACTTCTACAGAAAATGCAGATGTGTGGAATAGAGGGTGATTTAGCTAATTGGATTAGGAATTGGCTGGCAGATAGAAGACAGAGGGTGGTGGTTGATGGGAGATATTCATCGTGGAGTTCGGTGACGAGTGGTGTGCCTCAGGGGTCTGTTTTGGGGCCCCTGCTGTTTGTAATTTTTATAAATGATCTGGATGAGGGTATTGAGGGATGGATCAGTAAATTTGCAGATGATACTAAAGTTGGTGGTGTGGTAGATAGTGAAGAGGGGTGTTTTAGTTTACAGAGTGACTTGGACAAGTTGCAGAGCTGGGCCGAGAGGTGGCAAATGGAGTTTAATGTGGAAAAGTGTGAGGTAATGCACTTTGGCAGGAACAATAAATGTGTAGAGTATAGGGCTAATGGTAGGGCTCTTAATAGTGTTGAGGAACAGAAGGATCTTGGTGTATGTGTCAATAGATCCCTGAAAGTAGGCAGTCAAGTGGATAAAGTTGTTAAGAAGGCATATGGAGTCTTAGCTTTTATTGGTAGGGGGATTGAATTTAGGAGCCGCAGCATCATGTTGCAACTGTACAAAACTCTAGTGCGGCCGCACTTGGAGTATTGTGTGCAGTTCTGGTCGCCACATTATAAGAAAGATGTGGAGGCATTGGAGAGGGTACAGAGGAGGTTTACCAGGATGTTGCCTGGTATGGAGGGCAGGTCCTATGAAGAGAGGTTGAAGGATTTGAGGTTGTTTTCGTTAGAAAGGAGGCGGCTAAGAGGGGATCTTATTGAAGCATATAAGATGATTAGAGGTTTAGATAGGGTGGACAGTGATAGCCTTTTTCCTAGGATGGAGAAAGCTAGCACGAGGGGACACAGCTTTAAATTAAGGGGTATGAGTTATAGGACGGATATCAGAGGTAGGTTCTTTACTCAAAGAGTGATTAGGGAGTGGAATGCCCTGCCTGCAGCTGTTGTAGATGCGCCAAGTTTGGTGGCGTTTAAGAGGTTAGTTGATAAGTATATGGATGAGAAGGGAATGGTTTAGTTAGGAGGGGCATTGCTTTTTATTTTGGTCGGCACAACATCGAAGGCCGAAGGGCCTGTTCTGTGCTGTATTGTTCTATGTTCTATGTTCTAAAACAAAAACTTGGCAAGATTTTATAAGACATAATGCTGAAATTTTACTGTTCTGCTAACCACAGGAATCAGAGCGGATGAAGAGCGGAGCACGGGCATGTCCGTTGTCCTCGAGTAGGGTTTCACAGTTTCAGGGTGAGCGAGGCTGTAAAATCCACTCAATAAGTTGAAAAGTCAGTTAACCTGTTTATGATGGGGTCGTTGGAAGGAAAATAATGTTTGCCAGCATACTCAGAAAAATTTGCTCCCTGCTTTCTTCGTTAGAACAGAAGAGGCTAAAAAAGATGAAATGACAATCCCAAAACGAATACCCCTCACCATAGTCTGCCAGGGTCTCCCCATGTTATATCTGCAAGGCTGACTCACCCATCTTTGTACCATGCTCCAATGAGATCCTGCAGAGCTCACCACTCCCATTGGCCCTTCCACTGCTCTCAGAGATGGGAAAGTCCTCTGACCAGTACGAAGACTGCCACCCCAGGTTAGTGCTGGATTAATGGTAAATCGGGCAAGTGGAGTGATGTGGAGAGGGCTCGGAATGATTGCAGCAGAGTTGCACCTTTCGAGCTGATGGCCTGGTCCCCTGTAGTGAGTATTAAATTCCACCCAAGACCTCATTATACGGATAAAGTCATACTTTGTTTTATTTATAATGCTCCTGTGAAGCAGCTAAAGTCATTTCATTATGTCAAAGACGTTAATGAAAATAGATGTTTTTGAGGATCAACGCCAACATGGACTAGTTAGAATGAGCATCCTATTTCTTTGTTGTAGCTCTTACATAATTCTCTGCACTTATTAGTCAGATAATGCCATTTAGTTTTTATTGCCTACCTGAACCACTAGAGCAGGCTGCTGGGATTTTGATTTAGAGTCTCCTTCAAAGTGCAGCACTTGTTCCGTGATGTGCTTTAGATTATGTGCTCTAAGTCTGAGCAATCGGCTTAGTACTCAACTCTGAGATTACTACTCAAATGAGTCTGACAGAGGGTAATTGGTTTTCCAAATTAGTGCATGAATTAAAGAAAGGCCAATAATGCTTCATTTATTAATTAGAGCTGCTCATACTCAGAATAAACTCATTAAACTTAGATTATTTGACCTCTTGAACATGTTTGGATGACCTGTATTAAAAAAAATGCTTAAAATGCTTACACTCATTCTTTTAATATGGTTTTAATTGACCTGTGTGCATTCCAACATTTGCAGAACTGTCCTTCAAGTACAACAATAGAGAATGGCAAGTAGGTAGCAGACTGTGATTAAATGACTGGCTCATGTCAAGAAAAGCACCAGCATAAAGTTAATGGGTTGAATGGCTGTATTTATGTTGTGTTTTTGGAGGGTGGCACAGTGGAGAGTGTGGTATGGTGGCACTGTGGTTAGCATTGCTGCCTCACAGTACCAGGGACCAGGTTCAATCCTTGGCTTTGGTCACTGTTTGTACAGAATCTGCATGTTCGCCCCATGTCTGTGTGGGTTCCCTCTGTATGCTACAGGTTCCTCCCATAGTTCTAAAGATGTGCTGGTTCAGTGCATTGGCCATGCTAAATTCTGCCTCAGTGTACACAAACCTGCACCCAAATGTGGTGATTGGGGGATTTCCATAGTAACTTTGCAGTGTTAATGTAAGCCTACATGGAACACTAATAAATAAACTTCAACTTTAATATTTTGTGGATAGTTGTTCCATCTGGCATGTGATTATGTTAGTTATTGGACCCTGCTTTTGGAAAATGCTAAGAGTTACCAATCAAACTAATAGCTTCAAGATTTGAGGAAAAAGGTTAACATTTTCTATTTAAATTTCTGCATTGTTTGAATTCACATAGATGCATCTTCATAGAAAAAAAATGTCTTTATTTAGAATAATGCACTCAAGCACAGCAAAGCACTAAAAGCTAGAGAGATACAGCACCGGCTGGACGAACATTGCAAGATTAATGCAGCCTGTTTTCAGCTCACAGGATTGCACATCCCATCAAATGTTGTATTTGGTAAGCCTCACCTAATGCTCAGCGATGTACTCAATCACAGTGAAAAGGATCAGTCCTTCATGAAATCACAACTACCGTTAACATGCAATGTAATAGTGAGATGAGAAATTCTGATGCCTAGAGGAGAGGAAGGTAGTACAATACATTAACTGGACAAGAGGCATTAATCAAACCTCATTATTACAAATGTATGGAACCAGCAAATTAATTCTTCTTTTCAGGGACTCACTTCGCTGAACTTCGACTAGGCATCTCACCATTATATATTTTTTAAAAAGCAAAGAAAACCTGCAGGCGTCTGATATAATTATATGTCTCCATGCTCTTATTACTTTTTTCCTATTTGCCACTGGAAGATTACAGCTTAGCGTACTGTTGGCAATATTCACAGATAACCAACTTTAAAGGATTCACAAGGCATTCTGTGTTATTTTAACACAGGCATTAGCCAAGCTATTGAATGATAAATATTATACATGTAACAGCAATGAAGATATTTAGTTATGCTGGGACCTGAAACAGGAACAGAGGATGCTGGAAATTTCAATAGATTGGGCAGCATCTAAAGGAAGAGAAAACAGAGCCAGGGCACGATCTTACTGCACGTTCACTCCACCTTCCCTCTGCAGTGGAGACTAGACAAACTCCATTCACTGCAGCGGGATGGGAAAAGTCCGCTGGTGTGAATAGTTGGAAAATTCTGGCCTTAATATTTTGAGCTGATTTGACTTTTCGTCAGTATTGAAGAGCCAAGCAGGCTTAAAGCATTAACTCTGCTTTCTCTCCCTACAAATGCTGCCTGACCTGCTGAGCTTGTCCAGCGTTCTCAGCATAGATGAATTAGCCATGCTAAATTCTCCCTCAGTGTACCCAAACAGGTGCCGGAGTATGGCAATTAGGGGATTTTCACAGTAACTCCATTGTAGTGTGAATGTAAGCCTACTTGTGACTAAAAAAAATAAGTAAAATAAATAAATAAACTTCTTCTTGGATCTTGTTGTTGATAATGAATGAAAAGTCAGATTCATCCCTTCTACAAAATGCAAACATCCGTATCAACGATTGATAAAAATAAAAAAAATTCCAATGGTAGCTATTCTATTAGTATTCTTCTATTTCTCCTGTATTTTGAGAAATGTAATTTTATAATGGAGCCCACACATGATACCCAATCCATCTGCAACTTATAAAACTGCAAGGAAACAGGAAAGTATTGTTTGCTAAATGATCCCTTCAATGTTCACAACTAAAAACTCGTCACATTTACATGCGATTAGCAAAAATACCATTCCTACAATGTGACAAATATCGGTCGAATAGATATGTCAACCTCCCAATTATCAAGAAGCATCTTTTAAAGAAAATGTTGGAAACATTGCTTCTCTTGACCTTGACTAACTGGTATCACCCAACGGGGAGGAACTAGGGAATTCTAAACAACAGACAGCTGAGAAGCAAATTCATTTTAGCAACAAGAGTGGTCCTTGAGATGACCTCAGGATGAAGGGACAGGCAGGTTAACTACACTTTTACCTTAGCTGACAGCTCCTCTCAAGGCAGTCCTTTCATATCAAGTAAGAAAGATCATATTTACCTCATTATTTTTTAACATGCCAATCAGATTTGTGTTTTTAACCTTTTTTTTCATAAAAAGGTCCAGAAAATACAGTGGTAGAATTAAGTGTGATGCTCTCATTTGTGCAAGATTTCTTTTCCCTCTAACAGACATTTAGGAAAACAAATCTTGTTAAAATTGACTTGTTTGGTCCAAAGGCCTATAAATATTTTATAGCATGCTAATGCCAGGCTTTGGAGTTGTTTCCCAAAGGACTGCAAACAATAAAGCAGCCCATCAACCTGGTTTATTCATCAATACACAGGTCACACTCACTGTGTTGAGAGGTTCCTGGTTCCGGCACTCAGCAAGAATTATTTAGCATCGCTCATTCTCCTCAAGTTACGGATGCAAGGAGATTACAAATAGAGGGATAGAGGCCACCTGATGTTTTAAGGCAGTAAATTTCAATAAGGCCCAGTAAAAGCTGACAAAAATTATGAATACAGTATGTTATTTTATCCACATCAAAGAAGATGACTAACAACACGGTAAAGGTAGATCTTTAATCAACAAAGGTGTCAGGGATTAATGGGACAGATTATAACAGAAAAAGTAAAGTTCAGTCCACAGCGAAAAGAGTTATGACTTCACTGAATAGCTAAGCAACATTGAGGAACTGAATGACTTATCCCTACTATTATTTACAAACATAGGTACATTTGAGGGAGACCAAAACAATACATGACACTTCTGATGTGGTCTGTTAGGGTCCTGGGTCAGAACCCCAAGGTATATTGTGAAGCCAGACTAGATTTCAATAATTTTTCTATTTTGGCGTAAATGTGAGGAAATGATACTTTCTTCCAGGATTGATTCTGTCCACAAATTAGGGATCTTTTAGAGCAAAACAAATTTCATTTAATTACACAGTTTAAATAAAACTCTAATAAAATGGAGCATCTTAACTATTTCTCATTAAACAATATTTAAACATGAAAATAATCTACTCTAATTTCTAACTTACCACTGTTTCAGTTCCAAGTGAGCAACATTCTTCTTATAGATTCAAAAAACACTTTAAATACAGTTAGCAGCCCCAACTATATTTGCTAAAATAGATGTGATCAGTCTTGAAATCTTCTGGGAGATTTTGTTGAGAGAGCAGTTAGCAAACCTCTGCCTTTAGACAAATCCCAGCCAGAACTCCAACTCCTTCGACAAAAAAAAACACTTCATACCGTGACCATATCAATCACTCTAAGCAGAAATCCCAAGGGAATTTAAGGAAACAAAAGTCCATTAACTCTACTTAATGTAACCACTTGTAAGATTGAAATAAGTAATTATCCTGCTCTCCCTGCATCTGAGCTGCAATCCTGCTAGACATACCAACTACCTGCATCATAAAGCTGAATTTTGAAACATCCTCCTGAAACATAAAAAGCACACTATGTATTTTTCCACAATTTCATTAAAAAATATGAACCAACAATGTGAAAAGATGGCTTCACTTTCTCAGTCTAATTTTGCACAATACCAACACTCACTCAATAAGGTATATATTGTATTACATTGAAGCATGCAAATTTAATCAGTGGCATAGTCCAGCTCCATTTTTTTTCCCAACATTGGAATTTCCCTCCTTCTTTCACATCAAAATCATGATAAAGCATCTTCAATCATATTCTCTCTTCCTTCCATATGTATAATGTTCAAAATAAATGCTTGTAACAATAAGCTCCATTTAAAATGTTTTGCATTTTTATCTTTAAACTTCTCTAGAAACTTCAGTGGATTATGGTCAGTGTAAGCAATTGTCTCTGATGAATTGCTGGCAACATCCATATTAAAATGTTGCAATGCCAATATCAAACTCAATATCTCTTCTCAATAGTCAAATATTTACTTTGACAAATGTTTAATAATAAATAGGCCTTTCTATCTTTTCATCATCTTCTTGTAACAGTACAGTAACAATGTCTACCTCACCTGCAATTAAAGGCCACCTTGAATTGCTTTGTGTAATTTGGTGTTGCCAAAACAAGTGCAGTGGTTAGCACAGTTTTCAGATTATTGAATGCTCCCTGATCTTTGGATATCCATTGAAATTTTATGTGCTTTTTCAGCAACCATACTACTAAAATTTAGCATGAGTTTCCTGTAAAAACTGCTCATGCCCAGGAATCTCAGCACTTCTGTAATTGACAGTATTGGAAACTGCCCAATAATTTCTGATTTCACATTCTGTGAGGCCATCTATGCATGTTCAGTTGCATAGCCTAAGAGCATGACTCAGGCTTTTGCAAATTCACTTTTAGCCAGTTTAGCACCAAACCACCTCCTATAGGCAAAGGAACAATTCCTTTAGATATTCCAAATACTCCTCCCATGTCTGACTGAAAACCACCAGACTGTCTATGTACACTGCACAATTGCAGTTTAGTCCAGAAATGAGTTTGATGGTTAATTTTTGGAATGTTACTGCTGCATTCTTCATTCCAAATGTCTTGACTTTCAACTGATACAATCCATTTTGCAGACAAGTCGAAATCTCCTTTACCCTTTCTGAAAAAGATATGTACCATTATCCTTTAAGTAAATCAAGTTAGGTAATGGAATTTTGTTGTCCACAGTCTCACTGCAGTCTCCCAGTTGAGGAATAGCGTATGAATCTGACTTTTTAACTGCATTGACTTTTCTATAGTGCATACAAATTGTTGTGTACCATCTGGTTTTGGTACTATCACTACAGGTGAGCTCCAATTACTCGACTCACTTCAATGATTTCATTCCTAAGCATACTTTCAATCTCCTTTTGAATCTGTGCCAATTTAGTGGATTGAGTCTGTACAGATGTTGCTTAATTAGAACAGCCTTTCCTGCATTTACATCATGTACAATTACTTTGGTACCTCTCAGTTTGTTCCCACATGTAGCTCTATATGACTGCAATAGCTCATACAAGTCATTTTGATTTACCTTCAGGAGGATAAAAAGGAATCTATCTGTGTTTATCAGGAAGAGGGATTTCAAAGTGTGGACATGGAACATTTTTCACTTCTGATGTTAGCATTGCTATCGAGTATTAGTGGGTATGTATATTTTAAATTAGACCTGAGTATTTTAGAGGTGATTTTAACACTGTTCACCTGCAGAAATTCAAAGAGTAAGCAGATAAATTACATGAACAAAGAAAATTACAACAAAGAAATATGTCCTTCGGCTCTCTAAGCCTGCACCGACCATGCTGCCAAACTGAACTAAAACCCCCTTTGCTTCTAGGGACTATATCCCTCTTTTCCTACCCTATTTATGTATTTGTCCAGATGTCCCTTAAAACTCTCGTATCTGGCAGCAAGTTCCAGGCACCCACCACCCTCTGTGTAAAAAACCTGCCTCGCACATCTCCTTTAAACCTAGCCCCATGCACCTTAAACCTGTGCCCCCTAGTAATTGACTCTTTCACCCTGGGAAAGAGCTTCTGACTATCCACTCTGTCCATGCCTCTCATAAACTTGTAGACTTCTATCAGGTCGTCCCTCAACCTCCATCATTCCAGTGAACTCTGCTCATGGCAAATGCCCTCCAAACCAGGCAACATCCTGATAAATCTTTTCTGTAGCCTCTCCAAAGCCTCCACATTTTTCTGGTAGTGTGGTGAGCAGAACTGAACGCTATATTCCAAGTGCAGCCTTACTAAGGTTCCATAAAGTTGCACCATGACTTGCCAATTTTTAAACTCAATGCTCCAGCCGATGAAGGCAAGTATGCTGTATGACCTCTTAACTACCTTCTTCACCAGTGTTGCCACTTTCCATGAGCTGTGTACCTGTACACACAGATCCCTCTGCCTATCGATATTCCTAAGGGTTCTGCCACTTTTTGTACATTTAGTATCTGTACTAGACCTTCCAAAATGCATTACCTCACATTTGTCCAGATTAATCTGCATTTGCCATCTCTCTACCCAAGCATCCAATCTACCTATGTCCGGCTATATCCTCTGATAGTCCTCATTGCTATCTGCTAATTCATCAACCTTTGTGTCATCTGGAAACTTACTTATCAAACCAGTTATATTTTCCTCCAAATCATTTATATATATTTCAAACAGCAAAGGTTCCAGCACTGATCTCTGAGGAACGCCACTTGTCACAGCCCTCCATTCAGAAATGCAGCCTTCCACTGCTATCCTCTGTCTTTTATGACCGATCCATCTTGCCAGGTCACCTCTGATCCCATGTGACTTCACCTTCTACATTGCGGGGCCTTGTCAAAAGCCTTACTGAAGTCCATGTAGACAACATCTACTGCCCTCCTCTCATCAATCATCTTCATTACTTCCTTGAAAAACTCAATTAAGTTCATGAGAATGACCTTCCCTTCACAAAACCATGTTGCCGCTTGCTAATACATCCATTCATTCTGCTTTGCTTACCCTCCATAAAGCTGGCCAGATCCACGTGACCATGATTTTTACTCAAGTTTCCAGATAGGTCAATAAGCTGCCCACCCATAAATGGAGATGGAGCTAGAGGGAAGGCTTCCCTGAGATTGAGATAAATGTCTAATGATGTCATGTGACCCTCAGCTGGTATTTTAATTGGCACCACCTTTAAGTTTCTACATTAGTATTTCTTTCTGAGAGCGTTTCTCCCTGCAGCTGCATAGTAGTTAGCACTGCTGCCTCACACTTCCAGGGACCCGAATTCAATTCCAGTCCTGGGTCACTGTGTGCACATTCTCTCCATGTCTACGTGACTTTCTTCTGGGTGCTCTAGCCTCCTCCCACTTTCCAAAGATGAGTGTGTTAGGTTGATTGGCCATGCTAAATTGACCCAAGTGTTAGGGGGAATTAGCAGGGTAAGTATTTGGGGTTATGGGAATAGGGCCTCGATGGGATTGTGTCAGTGCAAACTTGATGACTGGGATTTTACGACCTCACTCGGGCAAAACTTGTAAAATCCTGCTCGAGGCAAATGGAGTATTTCATACTGTAAGCCTCAGAATTGGGATGGGCAAGATGATAAAATTCCATCCAATGGGCTGTATGGCCTCCTGCAGAACTGTAGGGATTCTATGATTCTATGACATTTCCTTCTGCTCTGCACAATGTTCCAACTTGCTAATCAGACTTTCTGAAGTTTGTTTTACAAATTTTCTTGAATAGAATTGCATAACAGAAAATCAGGCACATATTCTAATGGTGAGGAAAGTACAGGTAATTCTGTTGTCAGCAGACAGAGCTTTGAATTGGCAATGTGAATTCGCGGAATGATCTTGGAGATCTTTTTCTCTGTATTTTCAATTACATAGCTTATAAATGGTGACAATCACTCAACTCAACATGAACATTTCAGTGTCTTCTCTTCCCACATTAGGTTCTCATTTTTTTACATCTTTTAAACTATTCATATGAACTTTTCACCAATTCTCACCACATGGTCTGTCTAAACATTTGCAACTCAATGCTTGGAACTCAAAATTCCAGTGACGCAGTGGTTAACACTACTGCCTCACAGCGCCAGGGATTCAAGTACAATTACTGGCTTGGGTCGCTATCTATGTTGAGTTTGCACATTGTCCCTGTATCTGTGTGAGTTTCCTCCGGGTGCTCTGGTTTCCTCACACAGTTTGAAGAACATGCTGGTTAGGTGCACTGAACCGAAAGGTGCTGGTGTGTAGTGACCAGGGGAATCTCACAGTAATTTTGGTGCAGTGTTAATACAAGCCTTATTTGTGATTAATAAATAAATAAACTTTATAAAACTTTAGGATGGCAAAGTGTAGGATGTACTATTATGATCAGTTGCAGAACATTAATCTTTAGACATGCAGGAATGTGATTGCATTAGACTTTGATGTGTGTTTGGAGAAACTAGGTGAACATATGAGGGGAGAAAGGAATCCTTTGATAGAATTCAGTGAATGTAGTGTATTAAAAGTTGTAGTATGTATTTTGTTCACTTGAGGTTACCATACACACATACGAGCAGACGAAGTGAAAAGAGATTTAAAAGGACCCATGTTTTAAAAGCATGTTCAGCAGTTTCTTTATCTTACTACATGTGGCTGAATCCTCCAAATGTTATCAAATGGAGGCGAGCTCCAGTAGAGATGGAGGGAATCAACCAGATCAACCAGAGAGGGATCAACTGTTTGGGGGGAAGAGGGAGCAATTGAAGGAATTAATTGGTCAGTATATCGGCTATTGGTCATATTTTGAAGAGGAAAGAGCAGAGATGTCGATCAGATTGATTGCTGGTATTTGAGTCGCAAAGATCGAAACTTGTGTATGGCTGGGGAACAGATTGGGAGTTTCAGTGAGGAGGGGGCAGGAATCAAAGACCTGGATGAGGAAAATGAAGAGTTGGAGGCCCAGGAGTAGGGTAGATACCTTGGGAGTGAGAAATTTGGAGACTTAGTATGTGCGGGATAAGTTAGATTGTTTGGATTATTTGTCCTTGATGTGAAGATGCCAGCATTAGACTGGGATAAAAACAGTAAGAAGTCTCACAACACCAAGTTAAAGTCCAACCAGTTTATTTGATAGTAAACCCACAAGCTTTCAGAGTTTGCCCCTCCGTCAGGTGAGTGGAGAATTCTGGTCTCAAACAGAGCATATAAAAGGCACACACAATTTCCAGAATACTGATTAAAATGCGAGTCTTTACAGTTAACCTGCTATTCAAGTCTTAAAAATGCAGACAACGTGAGTTGGGTATATGTTAAAGTGTATTGTCTCCAGACAGGACAGTAAATGAGATTTTACAAGTTCAGGCAAGTCATGGAGGTTACAGATAGTGTGACATGAACCCAAGATCCCAGTTGAGGCCGTTCTCATTATGCGGAACTTGGCTATCAGTCTCAGCTCAGCAACTCTATGCTGTCATGTGTCATGAAGGCTGCCTTGAGAACGCTTCTCCGAAGATCAGAGGCCGAATGCCCGTGACCACTGACGAGTTCGCAAAAAGGAAGGGAACAGTCTTGCCTGGTGATTATTGAGTGATGCTCATTCATCCGTTGTTATAGCATCTGCAAGGTCTCCCCAATGTACAATGCTTTGGGGCATCCTTTCCTGCAGCATATTAGGTAGACAACATTGGCCGAGTTGCAACAGTATGGGCCATGTATGTGAGTGGGAGGTGGATTTGGGCCAGTGAACAGATTTCTCAGAAACATACTGTCAATTTTTAAATTACCAGCCACTCTAAGTCAAAATTCCCTCAAACCTATAAGCAAACTTTATATGCCATTATGATAAACTGCAAAATTGGGCAAGCCTTTAACTAAAAGTGCCAGCACAACATACATTTTTGACTTACAAAATTGATTCGACACTCACTGTTAATCCCCGAATAGAGCTGGCTTTGATTGATATCTTCCCCAGTCTACAGACTGGATCAGTTCCCGCCTGCATCCCAGAATAAGCTGCTGCCTGACAATAGAACTAAGAAGCTATATGCTGTGTATATTTGACCATATTAAACTTTGCCTGCTAGCAGTTTCTATGCCATTTTAAAGCCTTAACTGTAATCAATAAAAATTGCACTGGATTTTTCCTCATAACATTGGAAGATTGGAACATTGAGGTGCATGTGAAAACTATTTCAAAGTTGAATTGCTTTATTGGCACTTATCTATGATATATCTAGTACAGGCAAGCAAACACCTATGGTTACAGTTATTAATGCAGAACAATGGCATTTTCTAAAAATAATTTTATATATTAAGTCAAGCAGGAAAAGAAGACAATATTGCATTGAACTGCTTCATTTGCTAGTTTTACTCCAAAAAATATTCAGAAAAATTGATAGCGCAGACCTTTGCTATTAGTTCAGTCACAGTCTGGTCTTTGATGCATTGCAGCTTTTATAGAGAATGTGCTTTGAACTGGTTGAGTTTCTGAGGCGTTGGGCATAGAGTTTGGATTTTGTCTTTTACTACAGTCTCAATTGCTCCAAGGACTTGTGTTCGTTTCTTGGCTTGGGTCATTGTCTGTATAGAGTTTGCATGTTCTCCCTGTATCTGCATGGATTTCTCCAGGTGACCTGGTTTCCTCCCTGACCAAAGATATATGAGTTGGGTGATTGGCCATGCTAAATTGCCCCTTATTGTCCAAGATGCATAGGTTAGAGGGATTAGCGAGTAAATATGTGGGGATACGTGAATAGGTCCTGGATGGGATTGTGATCGGTGCAGACTCAATGGGCCAAATGGCCTCCTTTTGCACTGCAGGGTTTCTATGATTCTAGGATCCAATGCAACTAAATGTGACTATTTAATGTAATGCATCAAATTTATTGAAGTAACAGAATACATGACAGACAAGAAAGTCAAACACAACTCCTCTGAATGATATTAAAAGTTATGGAATCCATTATTTCTAAGTCTGAATGTGTGATATAAGCTAGCAGTCTGTGGATTTAAAGTATAACATATTCTAATGTGACTGAGTGGCATTATCACTGGAATATTAATCCAGAAACTCAGGTAATATTCTCAGATCCAGGTTCAAATCCCACTACAACAGATGGTAGAACTTGAATTCAATAAAAATATCTGGAATTAGGAATCTACTGATGAAACCATTGTTGATTGTCGGAAAAACCCATCTGGTTCACTAATGCCCTTTAGGGAGGGAAATCCACTCTACTTACCTAGTTTGGCCTATTTGTGATTTAAAGCCACAGCAATGTGGTTGACTCTCAACTGACCTCTGAAATGACCAAGCAAGCCATTCAGTTTCAAGCATAAATAGGATGGGAATAAATACTGGCCAGCTAGTGACACTCATCTCCCACAAATGAAAAAAATGTGTTACATTTGTTCATGCCTAGTAATAAGGGCAGAACTCATGGAATTTTGGATAAGTTATCAACTAGTTCAAGGGTTAGTGAACAGCAGTTCTGGGTGAGGCAGTCAGTTTTAATCAGATAGTGAGTTTTAATCAGAAATCAAATATTCAGGGCAGGAGACAGGGAATGGATAGCGGGAGATGGCCCAAAAAGGAGAGAGAGGACAGGGAAAAATACCAAAGAAGAAGTCCCAGGTAAGGGACGGAGACAGGGGACTGAGACATGTTCTAATAAGTTATGGTAAGAAAAGAGAGAAATGGAGAAAGAGGTTCCAGTTTGAAATAAAAAGGTTTTGGGTAGCCTTTTTACCCAATGTAAAGTGGACTTGGGAGAAGCCTTATCCCCTTGAAGAGGTGTCAAATGAAGCATCGAAGATCTGAGAAGGCAGCTGAAGATCAGTGATTCAATATTGCTGGCTGTTGGGGCCAAGGTGCCCCTTTAGAACCACAGTGTTCTGCTTGGCTCGGCCAATACCTGAAATGTGATTGTGCGTTAGTGCTTGTATCCAGGGGAATAGAATCTCAGGAGATGAGACTGAAACTCTGTGACATGGGTCATCATTGATATCATCTAGATTGGAGTGACCTTTGGAGAGAATTCAAAGGTGAGGCCTTTAAAGGTGAACATTGGAATCTCTCACGAGAGAGATGGAGTTTCAGTGAGATTGGTTGACTCAGTGTTACTGACATCTGGGTGAATTGTTGAGAAATCCATGAATCTTATGTGGTTGCTTTTGACAGTTATTATGCAATTCAGTGTATTCAACCACAGCTTGCCTATCAATTCTATATGGAATAATAAAATCACTACATAGAATCCTTACAGTGCAGAGGGAAGCCATTCAGCCCAGCAAGCCTGCATTGACAACAATCCCACCAAGCCCTATCCTCTTAACCCCACATATTTAGCCTGTTAGTCCCCTGACATTAAAGGGCAATTGAGCATGGCCAATCAACCTAACCTGCACATCTTTGGAGTGTGGGGAGAAACTGGAATGCCTGAAAGAAACCAATGCAAACTCAGGTAGAACATGTAAACTCCACTCAGACAGTCACTCAAGGCTGGAATTGAACTCAGATATGGTGCAGCAGTGTTAATCACTATGTCACCTTGCCATCCATAATCTTACTCACAATTTGGGGGTTTAACCAAAGATCATAGCAAAAGATTGAGAGTTTAGAGATTTTGTAAGTCAGATTTTAATTTGGTGATAACTGCTGAGTTTTGAATGAGTTAATATCTCATCCAATAATGATAATATTATTTATTAACCATATTCAAAACTTGCTTGTGATTTAAATATTTTTGTTCTTCCCTTCCCAAAAACCCATTTTCAATTATTTATATGATAATATGTTTAAGTTTTTCCTATGATAGATTTGCAGTATTTACTTGTGATGGAGGACTCATGTCTGTTTTTCTTTCCCTTTCGAAAGTCTTTATCTCTTTTAGTTAACTATGAAGTATTTTATCTTCCTCCATAAATTTCCAATGATGAATGTATAACTTTTGCTGAACACTAGTGATATTAGCTTGTGCAGGATGATTTTTCCAACTGTCTCCAATGACCAACTCCTATATTGGACATCATTTGCCATGAACGAGACTTGACTAACTGACTAACTGCAGCCACAAGAGAGAGCACAGAAACAGATTATAAACAATTGATCCTGACCTTGAAGGTTCACTCATCTTCCAATGACTTTGTCTGCCTTGCTGTGGTACAGTTCTATAAGTAATAGTCACTGTCTAGCAACTTGCTCAAGTTACAGCTAGTTATCTATAATCAGATTATTCGATCAAGGAACACAGTACCTTCTAATGATATCATCTATTGTTTAATGCATGTACTCTAACTCAGAGCAATGTGGTCACCTGTTTACTATTTCTCTGAGTAATCCTGTTTTCCTCTGCTTGGAATAAGAATGGTAACCTGATCGGTTTACAGTTATGAGCGGCTAACTGAAGTTTAAAGTTTATTTGTTCGTGTCACAAGTAGGCTTACCTTAACAATGCAATGAAGTTACTGTGAAAATCCATTAGTTGCCGCACTCTGGAACTTGTTAAGATACATTGAGGGAGAATTTAGTATGACCAATGCGCCTAACCAGTACGTCTTTCAGACTGTCAGAGGAAACTGAAGCAACTGAAAGAAATCCATGCAAACACAGGGAGAACATGCAGACTTCATGCAGACATTGACCCAAGCTGAGAATCAAACAGACTGTACATCGAAACAAGGAACTTCCTGTTTGGAAACACCCATCAAACAGACTGGATTGCTGTAGAAGGCTTTGATAGCATTTTAATTTTTTAAATTCATTTGTGGGGAATGGGTATTACCCTTGAACTGAATGTCTTGCTGGGCCATTTCAAAGGACAGTTGAGAATCAACAACACATTGTTGTGCCTCTGGAATCACGTAGAGGCCAGGCCAGGTAGGGATGGGCAGATCTCCTTTCCTAAAGGATGACATTATGACACAAATGATACACCAAGGCAATTACAATTGCCACATTACTGAAAAATGAAAGATAGATCAGTGCTTAGATGGTTTAAGAATCAGCCCTGATCATTAGTTGCTGTCTCCTGAAAAAATTCCTGATAAGAAATCTGGCAACTTTTTTGATTGTTACAAATAAAATGGCACTGCAGTGGGCCACCTATTTGAGACTGATTAGCTTTCAAGAACAGGGGGGAGTGTGACTGAGAAAGAGAGGAAAATAATCTGGCAGCATGTCGCAGTGATGGGTAAAGAGAGGTTTTAATGGTTAGAAGAAACAGGCAAAGAAAGAAGCAGTGATTGGGGGAGGAAGGGGATGGTAATCAGAAGTGAGATCGAGCAATTATGGGGAGAAAGAGGGATGATCAGAAGAGGAAGGGGCAGCGATTGGGAGAAGGGAGTCATTGGGTGAGGGAGGGTGAGGTGATTGGGAAAAAGAAATCCCAGCATCCTACTTCTCAATATCCAGATTGTGATCTTCTTCCGTGAATTTTAATTCCTTGACCCTCTTCAATGCTGGCAGATACTAAATCTTCATCCATTAATAACTGACAAGCTATTCATGCCACACTGGCTTGATGCTGATGAGACTTTCAAGGCCCAGAATCAGAGGAAACCTTGCTCTTTATCATTCAGGTACAGTAGATTTCTCAAGAAAATTCGTGTGCCAAATTACTATCCTAAAATTTGGCAAAGTGCTAAGACATTTTTGGTTTTCAGATGCCTATCTGAGTTGCTATATATATAAATAATTTTAATGGCCTAGGACAGTGTGACTAAATTTGATTTGAATAATTTATTTGTTACATGATAGATATATTTTTACTATTATTTCTAAAATGTATCTGACAATTATACATGTCACAAGGAGATTTATTGACAATTTGTTACCTTCTAATTACAATATTTGTCACTCAGTGCTTATATATTTGTTAAAAAGATCTTGGCTGACCGCTGTCTTTAATTCTGCTGACCATACATAGTGCTTATTTAGTAAAGGAGATTTTATGCTTATGCTAATGTTACCATGGTATTTTTAAAGCAAAAGTGCATCTCAAACCATTTGTTTAATCTGATATCAACCTCAGTCAGCAAAAAAAATTGTTAGTTTAGCTTAAGAGAAATAGATGTGTTAAAAAAAACTTATCGGAAGCTTCCATCTTGATTGCTGCAGCGATTTGTGGTATATGTAATAATGTCTCGGGGCAATTGTCCTGTTTTCAGTGAAGAGAAATGAAAGCAATGAATCACCGTCTGTCTTACAGCTCTACTCTTTGCCCTATGACTTCCCCTTTAAGTGAAACAACTACTTGCTTTTTTCTTTCTCCTGATTCCTTTGTTCACCTCAAATGGTTACATTTCATGCCCACTTGTGAGAGCTGCAACATTAACCAAACGCCTGAGTCACACTTTTCACTGAAGCTACTAACTCAAAGCAAAAGCTTTCACAGCCATTTACCAGTGTAACCACGGGAGGCCCCTTGCCATTTCAACTTCATCAGTCTTGAACACCACAATGTTACGTTATTTTCACACTAAATTAACTTAGCAATGCATTGCAGTGCAATGCCATTATGTTTTAGGAAGTACTTTGTGCAGGAACGTTGTATAAACATATCACAGCAAAAGCAGCTATTTTTGCTATCAAAACTTCATATTTTGTTCAAAGGACATTGCTCAATTTACAACAATGGTTGCTACTATTAATGATAGTCAGGTCTTCATCTGTCCATGTAAAAATAAGAGGAACATCAACAAATGCTGAATTTGAAACTGAAAATGATGGAGGGGGCAGTAATTGCAGACTAACCTTGTGGAAGAGCTCACTATTTTTCTGTTTTAAGTGCTGCACAATTCCCATAGCTTCTGTCTGTTTTTGAATCATATAGATGCATCTCTTGTCCCATGTGAAAAGATATTCTAAAGAATGTGTAATACTCATGAACAAGGCTAACAAGAAGAGTGAATATCAGGTCCATGCATTTCTCTTGGTATGACGTGGTGTTGTTTATGTTTGAAAGTGTGAGCAATATTCTGAGCACTCGCTAGTGGTACTTATTCGAGGGATGTTAGCGTCCCTGAGGATGACATTCTAATGGATGGGGAACAATGGAGCATCTTCCATCCTGACACTTTGATGGATCAGCAGATTTTTCAGCACTTTTCCCTTCGGAGAGCTCTTGCTTCGCTCTCCCCTCCCATCTTTTTTCAGTAGCAGATATCAAACCCATTGCAGTATCTTCCAGAGCTGCGCTAATGTACTCTCTCTGATCATTTCATATCAGTTTAATTGTAATTTCATCTACATTAATAAAAACACTTTAACTTCCTTCATCCTCTTCTCCTTGAGCCTGTTTAGATTCATCAAGATCCAGCTGCATAAGGTAACCTTTATTCCGAAAGGCAAAAAAAACTCTCACTTGGACCTATATCAAATGAGCAGTAGGTTTTAGTGTGGTGTGAAAACTTCTGAGATGAAATGTGTGTTTGATGTTCAAATAACAGAAAGAACACAGCAATAATTATAACAAACAGCAACAGGTCAAGGTGGCAATTCACTGCCACTTCTAGCGATGGGCATTTCATGCCCAAAAACTAATGAATGAATAAAAAGAAAATTGTTCCTCTCCTGCCAGCCCTATTCTCTTGTGAAATGCCTTGGAATGTTTTGTTGTGCTAAAAGGAACAATTAAGTACAAGTTGATTTATTGCTATGATCTTCTTACATATACGATACAAACATTTGTTCTCATCCAAGTGCAGACAGCGCAGAAGTATGTAAAACTGCTCAGAATATTAGTACACTACTGTTGTTAAAGTCCTTGGTCACCAGATATTGGAACCTAGCACTTTTACATGGTCTGAGTAGTTGGAAATACGGCACAGGAACATTGCCACACTGACCTTCATGCATTCGATGAAAACATTACAGACAACTGGACCAAGTTTGAAAAGCAATGGCTGATCTACTGCCAGACAAATCAAAAAAGATATAAGCTAAACCTAGCGGGCCCTGACGCGATTAAATTCTTTTTCTTTCAAACAGCGAGGGAGAAAGAGGACTTCAAAATAAACTTTAAAAAGTTTGAAAACATTTGCTTACCAGTGAAGAACTTAATAACTGACAGGCTGGTATTTAACACTAAAAAATAAAGATCTGATTAATCGATGCAACCACATTCTGTAACTGAAAAAATTCTAGCAAAGAAAAATGCATTTAGCACCTTTACCGATGAGTTAGTCAGAGATCAATAGAATCTGCAGTGATCTTGTTCAGCCAGTGCAGAAGCGATATTTAGCACAATGAACAACCATCTGCAGTGGCATGCTATATGAACAATTAAAAAAAAAACAGCAAGGAATTAAGGTGGGAAAGAGGAGTTTTTGTGGTAAGGGCATATCCTGACCTAACTGCGATGGCCATTACTCTCAGAACAGAGCAGTATATTTGGCATTTGAGAAATGCTGCAATAAATATGGCAAGTAGAGTCGTTTTGTAAAATATTGTAGATTGAAACAATGGCAGCTTTCCTTTGCCACTAGCCACATTATAACCGGTCAGTCCTTCAAGGATAATAGAGTCAGCAAGGTGAATTAACATGAACTCAGCCACAGCAGCCAAACTACTGAGCCTCATACGACACTCTACTATGAGAGTGTCGACGCCATCACAGAAAGAATGTGTAACATATTGCCCAGGCAAATACTGTGGGAACTAGACCAATATTCAGCACCAGATACCAACATTCAGGTGCACCTCATGAACTATGGAAGACAAACCATTTGCACAGAAGATGTGACCACTTTCAATTGTACACAGTTAGTTTCAAGTTTCACATTATCAACCAAAATATATGGCCACTGTTGAGTGTTTGGGACAGTATCAAACCAGTGATCATTCGTTTTGGTCAAGACATATGTTCTCTGTAACACCAGGCCCTAGAAATGATGGAGTACAAAGGCTATGATATCCTGGGTAAGTTATCTGTAACACTCTACATGAGTTAGATGACTCAGTTGTCTACAACATTTTGTGCTCTGAGCAGAGTGCCATTAGCCATGAAGCAGAAAGTAGTCAATGAGCTGTATTGGATAATGACACTAGGCTGAAATTCTACTGGCACGCCTGCTCTAATTCCAGGGGTGGGCAAAGCTCAGAGAATGGCATTTCCCATTGGTCTTGGAGTAATCGTACAAGATTCGGGCAGATGTGCCAGTAAAATTCCATCCTAAGTGTCATAACTCCCATAGATGTGGCTAAAGAATAGATTTCAACAATGGTGGCTTTAGTAAAGAAAGATGGTACAGTCAGGAATTGTATTGACCCACTGCACTTAAATAAGTTGCTGCTTAGACCTCGATAATCTGTGAAGACGGTTGATCAGGTGATAGCAGGCATGGCTAAAGCCAAGATTTTCAGCATCCTGGATAAGAAATGCAGTTTCTGGCAAATCTCATTTGATGAAGAATCTTTAAATTTTACCAACTTCATGCCTCCAACAGGCAGATATCATTTTCTTCCTCTGGGATCTCCACTGGCATATCTTGTAATAGTGCACGGAGCAACTCTGGCAGAGCCAACCCTGCAAAATCATTGGCAATGACTTCCTGGTTTGGAGTCATCCTATGCAAGAACACAATGCATGTTTTTGTCTTATCCACAACAGAATCAGGATCATACAGCTAAAGCTTAACCCTGTGAAATGTAGGTTAGTGTCACTGATGTTCCCTATATTGGTAACTTAGCCATAGCCAATGGTCTGAAGCCTGATCCAGGTAAGATAATGGCTATACAACAGAAAGCCATTCCCTTGGATAAGCACTATTACAGTGCTTTTTTTGTGTGGTAAATTAGCTTCCTAAGTTTATTTCTTGTTACAGTGAGGTCATTAGATCTCTTCAGCTCCTCAAACAGGACGTGGGATGGTGCTGATAAGGGCATCACACAGCAGTCTTCAACAGACTTAAACAAGCATTCTCAGCCCTACCACAATGACCAACTTCTGATTCACAAAGCAGAGGAACTCCCTTAGCACAGGGATCCTCATAGGGAATAGCAAAGATAATCTGTGCAGAAATCACATCCTTTTTTGTGGTATTAGATGCCATACTCTGGTAACTGTTCAAATCTCATCAAGTTTCTCAGCATGTTAGTGAATGAGTGATTGAGTGAATGGGTAAGCAAATGGCTGAGTGGTCAAAATGAATGAGGTAAGCGTATAAATGGTAGAATGGTAAGTGGGTGATTGGATTGTTGAGTCAGGCGGTTCAGGGGTCATGAGGGGATGCCTGAGGTTCAGGTCACTGAGTTAGAAGGGTAGCCTATGGGCCATAGAGTAATTGGACATTTGGGGGAAAGAGGGAATGGGAGGGAGGCCAGGGTGGCTCAAGGGGATCAATGTGCATAATTGAAATCTCAATTGTATAGCTACCCAGGAGTCAAACAGGGACATTTCTGTCTAACACTTCCTGGATAACTATTCAGGTAAGTATGTTGAAATTAATCAAAGACTTGGACTCTAACTCAGAGCTGAGTACTTTATTAGAGAGGGAGCTGCTGGGGAGAGGGAGATGGAGGGGAACTGCTGATCGGAAGATGAGGCTTCCTGGGCAAATTCCATAGCATCTGTGCATTGGAAATTCTGTATGGTCCCGAATGCATCTTGGATCATACAGCAAGTCTCCAATGATCTGAAGAATGCAAGACCTGCACCAAGAACATGGTCATACAAAATATATATGAGTTCCATCATTTGCTTTAAAAAGCCAATGACAGAATTTCATATTCACTGTTTAACATATTTTCTAGTAATATCACATAGGCACAATCACAAATGCTTCATTTCTTAGAATGAATTATTTTTCTTTGCAAAAAGCCAATCTTTTGAAATAGAAATGGTATGCATTTGAAATCTAAACATCCTTCATAATAAAGCATTTTGGAATTGTACAACTGCTGCTACAACATGCTGTCTCCTTAGTAGTGAGGCCAGATAAAATATTCTCTTTTAGTGGGTTCCTTGTTCTACCAATTTTTATTAATGATTCCCAATGACAGCTTATAGTGTACCACCCTTAACTGCTTCATAAAAATAAAATGAGTTGTTTTAATGGATAATTTATGTTCATAAATACAAATTAGAGGATTGGAACTATGGAATCATAACTTTTGACTGAAATTTTTAAAATAAGTATGTATTTCTACTTTTTTTCTGTATGTAATAATCTGGATTTTAGTTAATGGATGAAAATAATTTCAGTGAATAATGCAAATTAATAATGGTTTAAACAATAACACATTATTAAATGGAATTTTTCAAATGTCTCCTTTTCATTGCATTTTCCATTTGGAGTCACATCTAATCCCACAAGAGATTCAATAGCAATTTTACAATATTTAGTCACACATTTCATAGCTTCTATTTATTATATTTTGGTACGATTTTGTGTAAGCTCTCCAATAAGATGAACTCAACTGAATTACCAAGAAAAGATTACACCCTGTGCAGGCAATAAATTGAAATCCAAAAGGATTTACCGATGTGTATCTAGAAACATCTCAAAGCTATGAAAATCTGACAGTTTGATTGTGCCTGATGTTTTTAATCAATTATTCACAATGCTACTGCTCCATAATAAGATTTTAATGATTTTTCTTTGACTGTTAAATACAGGGTCATTTCTCAGAAACAGAAATGGTCAGCATTCCCTCGGAACTTCCAATTTAAGTCCATGAAGCATTTGCTAATTTCTTTTAACCACAAAAGAGAGACTTTGGCAGTGCCACAATATACAAGAATATTATGAATTTTATCCTCTGTTCCAATGTTAAATGCAGAATTTATTACATTGAAAAGGTACAGAAAACCACACTTTTTTTACTGTGAGTTTTTTGCTGCATTGACGTGCAGCTTGATAACATAAAGGGAAAGGAGCAATACATTTTATCTGCAGTGAAGGTATCTCCATAAAACTGTATTTATTAATATATTTCTTGATTTTAAACAACACATTCTTTGTGCCACCACAACGGAAGACTTTGTACCTCTTCAGTTTGAGGTCAATTTAATGATGCTACAAGTGAGAGAGCCACATATGTCCATAAGTAGTTCCTGTCCCTATTTTTCGTTGTTGTTCCCATTTTTCTTCACACATTTAATCCCTCTCTTCAGGTCCTAAAGATATTGACTTATTGCAGGCATATGGTTCCAATGGTATAAATCATCTAGTACCTGGCCCATAGCACAATTCCGACAAGAATTGCTTGATTATAGTCAGACATAGGATACCAATAAATTATTGCTTCCCCACCTAAGGGATCTGAACAGAGCTTCGAAGCCTAAAATTAAACCTGAAAACAGCTTGCATACAAATTGAATTGTGATTGCTATTGTCTGCCAGACTCATCGACTCATTTCATAAACTCATTGAGTCATCAGGTTAGTCAGTGGTTCCACTTCTTTTAGTGTAAACCGTAGTTTTAGTTGGCTAATCCAGAACCTAAAATCTTTGAGAAAAGTTGCCTTCCGAAGAGTTGGAAGCTTCGGGCCAGAAAATCATTTCCAAGATTGGCCAGCTCAAAATTTCTTCCCAAGTGAATCTAAGATCACATTGCCCATGAAAGAAAAATCAAGTGCACCTGGGATGCAAGTTCTCTCTGTTATAAACATCACTATAACAATCTAGAAATATAAGATTGCATTTTATACTGAGGAACTAGGGCCCTAACCCACCAGTTTAAAAGATAAATGTGAGGCCACTTCCACTTGGCAGGCTCACCTTGCAACCAAGTGACAAGTCACTGAGCTTTTAATTGGCTTCAGGCAGGCCTCTGCCTTCATCCCCCCTGAGAGCTGTCAGCCATCAAATGGCCAGCTGATCTCTGGTGACAACAGTGTCATCAGCAACTAGTGGTCACTGCTAGAATTACAGAGAGTTCTCTGAACTGGAAGAGATAGGAGCCAGAACGAGTGATGTCAGGTTCTGACTAGGGCAGACTTGTACGTCCTAACAATAGGTTGATAGGGCATATGGAAGGGCATTTCTAACCAGTTAATAAGATTTATAGGCAGAAAGCTGTTTTTCAGAAGACGAAGAATCAGTAAAGAGTTAAATGATTATTGGGCATGCTGACACGAACAGCTTAAGCATATGTGAATGCAATAAATGAGTCAAAACAAGTAATTATGATTTTTAACATATATGCTAATATTTTAAATGTATTTCAACATAATGTATGTTTTAGTCAAGCAAAGTTACCAAAAGGTTGCAATCAATAATTTAAAGCCAAATGTCTGGGAACATGTTATCAACAAGTTTTATCGGGTGGTAATCCTAGGACAGAACATATTATGCAACATTATGAATAGATGTATTCATTGTCCAGACACAGAATAGATATGAATCTGGACACATGAGCATATGTCTATTCAACTTGGCAGTGAACCAGTTGGAATGCCCATTTCAGTCTTGCAGTAGCATCTGTCAAAAGAGGAGACTATGTCCAGAATCAGTTGGATGAATAAGATATCACCATGCGATTAAGTATCTTATGATTGGCAGTGGTATTTGACAGAAATTTGTATTGATGTGTAACTGTTAAATGAAATTGATCTTAAACTAATGATGAGTGGAATTATTGACTATTGAAAAGTGTAATTGATCTGTATTTGTCTCTGTAATCCAGTTTCTTTGAAGAGATTCTGTTGCTCTGTCCATAAAGCTATTTAACCCTTCGTGACATTCTAGTCAGCTGTATGTCAGCTTTGTATTGTCATGTGTTGTTACATTTTATGTTAAATGAATTTATTATGTCTTTTATACAGAGATTTTGCCTTGTGAGTTTTGAATTTTAATTTAAGACACAATTGGCTCCCTCTTGAAATTTCCCCACAACAGGGCAGGAGAAAATAAGAATCATGTGGGAATTTTATACTTTGGATCGACCTTTGATAGGCACAGTGTGCCAGAAAAGAAAGCACCTGGTCTATCAGTCCTCCAGGTATCACCCGCCAGTCTGGACTTTTCGTGCCAGCCTTCCCTACTACAGGTAGATTCCCAGCAACAATGGAAGGAGGTCCTTGTGTGATCATTAATTGGCCACATAAGAGTTTCAATTGTTCCAATACCTCCCCAGCACTAGTAAAATAGAAGAGGGGTATTGGAGGGAGGCAGGTGTCACACTTCTGGCATGGCACCCAGTTTTATGGCCCTACTACAATTGCCGCATCACCCCATAAAGTTTGGCTAATGGACACTAGAAATGTGATGCTTCTGGTTGCCTATACATAAAACAAAATCTGTATGGATTGTTTGTTAATATACTGCCTGCTCCTACCGACATTTAAAATTGAATAACTGTTGTGGCATTTCTTGTGCTGAGAAACATTAGCTAAGCATACTGGCATCCTGACCTTTGTGCTGTAACCTTCAAAGATGAAATGTTGAATTGCCTAAAGCCATATGAACTAATTTGAATTCACGTGGAAGCTCGCACATTGCAAGTATGTATTAATTTCAAAGCTGTATGAGGTATCTTGCAGTGTGTGCGAAATTCAGAAAAACTATCATTGGTTCTAACATCTATAGAATAGAGTTATGTGATACATTGTTGGTAAGTGCAAGATTCTCCTGCACAGATTTGAAAAAATTTCCATTTGAAAAACATTTGCTTTTCGTACAAACCATTCAACATAATTCATTTCTCCTTTGGTGAAAATCAACAAGGAAGATGTCATTGAAAAGAGAAAGAAAAAAACATGAAATGGGAAAAATGATTCCAGTAACTCTTCAGGACACCACAGACTAATCACCACTGTTTCTAACCCCATTATTCTCTGTTACTCTAAGACTACTGGAAAGGAGAAATGTTCTTACCTGAACTATTCTTTGTGTAGATTTGAGTGTTCAATAAGTTCCGTGATCCTATTTTTTTCCCAGTTTCTATCACTAACAGTAATAATTGAGGAACATGCACTTAATATTTATGCTTAGTTGTGCTGGAAAATGATTGTCTGCAACTTATGCAGTTGCACATCTCCGATATAAATAATTGACTCATTGTGTCATTAAGAGTACAGAATTATGGAAATAAGCAATAAAATTTGCTTCATAAATTATTTTTTGTCCTGTATGTGTGCCTCACATCAATCAGTTGCAGGCTTAAATAGGTAATACATTGCAAAGTAATGTGTCTCTCTATATTAATATTCCTTCTCCCTTCTTTAAGGTAAGCAAAAATTCTTTATTCCTACAAGTGTTTATTCCCATTTATTCCGGTTGTCAATTGAGTTTTCTTGGCTGCTCAAACTCCAGCACACAAACTGTGAGAAAATATATAAATTGTATTAAAGTTAACCAAGTTTAAAACTGGCATTAAATGGAAAATGCTGCCAAAGCACAACAGATTGGTCATCCTCTGGAAGAGAGAGATAGACTAATAATTTAGCAGAATGCTTAAGAGATGTTGTTTGCATTTTGTAAGGACAAACCTCAGAAGCAGGATTTTACAGCCTCAATTGTCTTGAAACCATAAAATCCTGCCTGAGTTCAACTGACCTTACCATTTCTGTCCCTTGCTCACTCTGATTCCCATAGCGGGCAGAGTGGTAAAATTCCGATATTTAAATCTTAGAGCAAACGCAGGGTAGCATGGTGATACAATGGTTAACACTGCTTGCCTCATAGCACCAGGGACCTGTGTTTGATTCCTGGCTTTATTCATTGTCTGTGTGGAGGCTGTACATTCTCCCAGTATCTGCATGAGTTTCCTCTGGGTGCTCCAGTTTCCTCCCACAATCCAAAAGATGTGCTGGTTAGTTGTATATTGGCTGTGCTAAATTCTCCCAAACAGGCGTCAGCGTGTGGCAACTAGGGGATTTTACAGAACTTCATTGCAATGTTAACATAAGCCTACTTGTGACATTAATAAATAAACTTTAAAACAATCATAATCACATCAGCACTGCAAACATTGTTTTAATGCATTTAAAAGCATGAAAAATTGGAATTTGCAGTCTATATTCCTAAATTAAATGCCACCAATGATGCTGTTTTATTTATTATATGATGAAGGCTTTTGGGAAATCTGAAGTTCTCATGCAGGCTGTCTTTCATTAATTATGAGTAACAAAGTTTCAGAACACCAAGTTAAAGTCCAACTAGTTTATTTGATTGTAAATCCACAAGCTTTCAGGGTTTGCACTTTCGCCAAGTGAGTGGAGAGTTCTGGCCTCAAACAGAGCATGTAAAGGCCCACACAGTTTACAGAATATACGAGTCTTTACAGATAATCAATTCTTAAAAGTGCAGACAATGTGAGTGAAGATAGCATTAAGCATTTGTTAAAGAGATTTGTATTGTCTCCAGATAGGACAGTAAGTGAGATGTTGCAAATCCAGGCAAGTCATGGGGGTTACAAATAGTGCAACATGAACCCAAGATCCCAGTTGAGACCATCTTCATGTGTGTGGAACCTGTCTATCAGTTTCCGTTCAGCGATTCTGTGCTGTCGTATGTCGTGAAGGCTTCCTTGGAGAATGTTTACCCAAAGATCAGAGGCTGAATGCCCATGACTACTGAAGTGCTCGCCAGTGGTCTTACCTGGTGATTGTCGAGTGGTGTTCATTAATCCATTGTCATTGTGCCTGCATGGTCTCCCCAATGTACCATGCTTAATGCTATCTCCACTCACATTGTCTGAACCTTTAAGAATTGATTAGCTGTAAAGACTCACATTCTAATCAGTATTCTGGAAACTGTGTGTGTCTTTATATGCTTTGTTTGAGACCAGAACTCTCCACTCGCCTGACGAAGGGCTTGTAGGTTTACTATCAAATAAACATATTGGTCTTTAACCTGGTGTTGTGAGACTTCTTACTGTGTTTACTCCAGTTCAATGCTGGCATTTCCACATCACAACAAAGTTCCAATCAGAGATGGTAAATGTCAGATAACAATAACTTTGAATTAAATCACATGGATGCTATTCTTCAGAAAATTCATTGTAATGAGTATCCGCTTCATGGATGCTTGAGATTGCATTTAATCAGAATCAATGTGATAATCTGTAGCAATAACCATAGTGATACAGTCAGTAATTGGTTTTGAATGCACTTAGTCCACTAAGTAAGTAGTATCTACAAAAACCTTTCTAGTATATCTCTCACACTTTTGTACAAGTGACACAAAAAACAGTTCTCTATCTGATAACATTTTACAATCGAGTGGCTATTTTATTCATTTCATTAACACTAATAAATGTCTTGTGGTATTGTACTGATGGAGACAAGGTTCAGCTGAAGTGGAATCAGTATGCAGTGGAATAACTGGGACAAGGCATGCAGATAAACTATGTCCCCATCTTACAGCCAGACACTGACCACGTTTTGTGTAATACTTCTACATTTTCATTCTTTAATTTTAAATCTTTATATGTAGTAAAATAGGTAAAATTTAGAGCAACTATTCTATGAAGTAAACATAGCTGGACCAAAAATTAGAGAGGGTTGTTTTTCCCATTCCACCTGCCACGAGAATTGTACCAGGCCAAGGAGCGAGGATGGGGGCATTAGTGGGGGCAGGTGGTGGGAAAGATCTTTTGACCTTGAGCAGGGTTTTCCAATTTTGGGGTGAGCATGGCTGGAAAATCCTGTCTAAGAGTTCAAGTTGAGGATCCCGGAGATGCTAATCTGAGGTACCGCAGCATCACCACTGATAAGAGGGTGCAATTGCAATGCAACATTTTCTATAGGCAATTTCCATATAAATGTGAACACTGGGATTCATAGCAGTAAAGGCTGATATATAAGTGAAACAAAAAGATGACAATGGAATCTTAAGTTTTGCAGCTGCAAAGTGCACTCAGAAATAAACCTTGTTTTAATATTACCACATTTGTATGATGTGTAAAGTTATAATGAGAAGTTTAGCTGAACTTCCTGAGGTGTGGAGCAGAGAAATGAGTGCCTTCTGTAACAGTACCTGGTGGACAATTTTTTCTTTTAATATGCTATTGATAGATGTTTAAATATGCTGTGGATATATATGTGAGATATTTTTAACTTCATTTTTCATATTTCAATTCTTTTCATATTCTCCCCACCCCCAGCTTCCAACAATAGGTTTGAGAAGCCCATGGACTCCTTTATCGCTATTTGCTGCCTCAGCCATATTCCTCCCTTCCAGTAACCCACCTTGCCAAATTTCCACTCATGCCACTTCCTGCCCCAGCCCTGAATTCCCATTTGTTTCAAGTTGTCTCATCTCCTTTCATGTCCTCTCTAAACTTATTGGGTTTATGAAATTCCTCTGCCCCCTCAATCCTATTACCACTAAACTGTTGACTGCCCAACTCTCACTACTCGTCCCCAAGTTAGACAATATTGCTAACACTATAACTCCTGCTGCCAGTCGAAAAGGCATCAGGAATTGCTGTGCATGCACATTCAGCCAACATGCTACATGGAGATCAACTAAGCATTCATTTGAGTCCGGGGGAGAATCAGATGTGTGGCCATTTGTTTCTGCTGATACAGTTCCCAGAGGAGTTGATTATGATTGCTTGGCTAAGCTCCAAATCACAAACACATTAGCTCAGCAGGAGTATGGTTGGACAAACTGAAATGATGGTTATTCTTCTTGACTGAAACATTTATGAAGTCATAATAAGCTCTCTTTTTGTCAATGTGTTAATCTGAGCATGACTATGAAGTAAAGCTTCTGCTGCTGTTACTATAATCATGCTGTCTTACTGATGCTATTATGTGATTGTTGGAATTTTTTTTCCAAAAGAGATTTCTCAATAGGTGTTTTATTTATCCCTCAGCATTTCAACAGTTGCCAGTGTTTTTATATAGATCATTAGTTCTGTATTTAGTGTATTGGGTGAATGGGCAAGGAAGGACCAAGGAAGTGAGGGTGAGGAAAGAGGACAATGGGGGTGCCATGCGAGTATGATAAGGCCAAGGAGGTCTTGAAGGTGCTAGGGAATTCATGGAGGTGACACTGTTGAATTGGGATATAGAGATGGTATGGAAGAGCCATGGAGGTGTCATGGGTCCACAGGCACCTGGAGATGGCATTGAGACATGAAAGTTATGGGGTGGTGGGGTGGTGGGGAATACTTAAAACCCTTTAAACTTAACATTAAAATTCAGAATCACAGATTTTTTACAGCATGGTAGACATTTGGCCCATCACGTCTGCATTGGTTTGCCAAATCAATAATTCATAGAATCCCTACAATGCAGAAGGAGGCTATTTGGCTTATAGAACATAGAACATAGAACATTACAGCACAGAACAGGCCCTTCGGCCTTCGATGTTGTGCCGACCAAAATAAAAAGCAATGCCCCTCCAAACTAAACCATTCCCTTCTCTTCCATATACTTATCAATTAACCTCTTAAACGCCACCAAACTTGGCGCATCTACAACAGCTGCAGGCAGGGCATTCCACTCCCTAATCACTCTTTGAGTAAAGAACCTACCTCTGATATCCGTCCTATAACTCATACCCCTTAATTTAAAGCTGTGTCCCCTCGTGCTAGCTTTCTCCATCCTAGGAAAAAGGCTATCACTGTCCACCCTATCTAAACCTCTAATCATCTTATATGCTTCAATAAGATCCCCAATGTAGTCTGCACTGAGCACAATTCCACACAGACCCTATTCACATAACTCCACTTATTTGTCCTGCTAACCCTCTGATACTAGAGTCAATTTATCATGGTCAATCAACCTAATTCACACACCTTCGGTCATTTGACAATAGGTGGGGATCAGAGCGCCCAGAGAAAGCCCTTGCAGACATGAAGAGAATGTGCAAAATTCACACAGACAGTGACCCGAGGCCAGAATTGAACTGGGTCCCTGGCATTGTGAGGCAGCAGTGCTAACCACTGTGCCACTGTGCCACCCCCCCGCACATTCGCCTGTACCTTCTTTCTTTTCAGAGAATACTCTAATTCGTTTTTGGATGCTTTGATTGAATCTGCCA
Organism: Sphyrna mokarran; assembly: GCA_024679065.1. Classification (NCBI taxonomy): domain Eukaryota; kingdom Metazoa; phylum Chordata; class Chondrichthyes; order Carcharhiniformes; family Carcharhinidae; genus Sphyrna; species Sphyrna mokarran. The sequence goes on along the minus strand of JAGIQG010000004.1, from coordinate 76,688,941 downwards.
ATAACACACTCTCAGTTACTGCATTCCAGACCTTAAGCACTTACTGTATGAAAAATTTTTCTCTTGTATTACTTTTATCTTCTTTTACTAATTTACCAAAGATTTTAAAAATCTATACTCTCTCAACCTCTATTCACGAATAGAAATAGTTTCCCCCTCCTGTATCCATAACGTCCTTTCCCCTCATGATCAATCTCCTCATAGATTTCTTTTTCCAAGAGAAATAGTCCCAACTTCTTCAATTTATGTTCATAATTTAAGTTCCTCATCCCTAAAACAGTTCCCACAAACATGTCTTTCATTCCCTCCAATAGCTTCACACCCTTTTTAAAATGCAGTACCCAAATTTGGGTGCAATACTCCAGCTGAGGCCAAACTAGTGCTTTATACAAGTTCAACATAACCTCTTTGCACTTATATTCTAAGTCCCTATTAAGAAAGCCTAGGATATTGTATGCTTTACCAACTGCAATCTTAACCAATCTCACCACCTTCAATGATTAATGCACATTCAGGACAAAGCAGTCTGCTTAACTGGCACCATATCTACAAACATCCATTCCCTCCACCGCTAGTAACAGCAATGTGTACTAGCTACAAGATGCACTGTAGCAATTCATTAAAGTTCCTTAGACAGCATCTTCCAAACCCGTGACCAGTTCCATCTAGAGGGACAAGGATAGCAGACACATGGGAACGCCACCACCTGCAAATTCCCTCCCAAATCACTCACCATTCTGACCTGGAAATATGTTGCTGTTCCTTCACCATCGATGGGCCAAAATCCTCAAATTCCCTCCCTAATGCAATTATGGCATGGTGGTTTATCCCTGCACCAGTGAAAATTACATCTAACAGATATGGGGTGTGGGGGGAGGATGGATAACTGCTGGAATAAGGTCCTGCCCATCATTTTTAAGTGAATTCGAAGTCATCCAAACCATGAAAATCAGGGCCAATCTCTACGATATTCTTTGCCACCATGTCCAACAGATTAACTGAATGATTTTTATACCATTGATAGATTCTGGGGTGTTTTCATAGATACGTATAATATATATAAAATGTATTTTACTTTTGTTTTATGCTGTGTGGTTACAGAAAAAAGACTGAGAATTTAGTCCAATACTTGTGCAATTCTCTACCAATAACAGCATCAAGCAGTACTAATTCAAGGGCAGCAACAATACATAAAATACATTTTTCCTTGCATTATTTGACAAATTGTGGAATATACTCTATGTTCGCTAATTATAGAAACATGACAAATAGCAAATGTAGTGTGGTTTACAACTTCTTTATAAAATGCACTTAAAAAATCTTTCCTCTATGTGCTTCTCTGAAATTGCAGTTCTAAATTTCTTATTTACTGTACCTTCTGTTAATATTGGTTCTCTCAATGAGATTGCAAATTTGCCTAATATTCTGGAATTTAGAGCCAGTTCCTACAGTGGTTGTGTCCACTGGGAAGTGGACTGAAATAGTCACAAACTAATTTTGCTTGGAACATCCAGAAGCATACAAAATATTGGAGTTCTCCATTCCATCTATCTTGGATGTGCTAAGACTCTACATACAAGATATTATTTTAATATACAGATGAAGTTGATGGGAAATTACCTTTCAACTGTTCTCGCCAAGAAATAGCTTCAAGAATTTGTGATGTTTATAGAGAGGAAATTGTGACACACATTGCAGCTCCTGAGAATAGATATTCCTTTCCCATTAGTGCCAAAAATATCAATTAACAGAGTTGCCTTTCATACAGGAGTGAAGTTTAGAAATAAACTAATAATGGTTTTTGAAATTAAGTAGAGATAAAAAAAAAAGATTTTGTCGCTGAATTGCAGTGAGGGCTTTGAAGATGTTCCATTTTATGTAATCCTTCTCAAAAGTAAACTAGAACAACTAGATCTCTTAAAAGCCAATGAAAATTAGTAACAATTTTTAGTGCACTTTAGTGCACTTTAATTTAAAGTGCAGGACCTGAAGAAAGAAGAGAGGAGTAGAACAAATGGGATAGCTCTTTTGATATATGTCAGTATGGCTATAATAGACTTCATGACCTCCTATGTCTATTTTGCAACAGCACCAATATTTTCCAACCAAAAGGCTGCACCATCTGCCCCACTTCCCAACCTCGCCCAACTCCCATCCCTGCCATCTGTCAAGAACACCACCACAGTTGAGATTTCCTCCCAATGATGGGAGCCAGAGGTTCTAGGCCACAAACTTGGGGACAAGGGGATGAGAAGCAACAACTATATCTATCTCGTACTCCTGCAAAGGGTTTCCTTTCCATCCCAAAATCTGATTGACTTCTGGCCTCTTTATTTGATTACTTCAATGCAGGTAATAAAAAGTGACCCTGCTGCAGTTTGAACTTTGTCTCAAAGGGATCATACCACAGAAGCAATGGTTAAAAACTGTGCCATGAAGACTCTGATTTTCCAATTTTTAATCACTAATTCTGTTGGTCCCTCTTCCTTATAAGAAATAGTCCAGATTAACTCATTTCATTGCTTTAGGGTGAGGATCATCAGGTGCCACTCCAACTCTGTAACTAGAGTCATGTAGATGGAGGCAAATGTCCATCTCTGATTTTATATGGGACTATTGACAGTAATAGGATGGTAACAATAGAGAAAACTAATTAGGATGCCATTTCCTGGAAGGTTGTATCAGTAACCGAGACAACATGGATGGGCTCAGGACTCCTACATGGGCCCTGACATTGGGATATCAAGATCAACTTGAAAATCCAATCCTAAGATTCTATGATTGAGTTTCACAATCTTATTGTTTGCATTGCAGTGAAAAACTTCTTCTAACATTAGCATATTGTGAAGGCTTTAGAGGAAATGAAGCGATAAAGCAATTCTCAATGTAATTGTTCCTTGAAATTACAAGATGATGACACTGCCATATTTTCTGAATTCTAAATATATCTCAGAAGATTTTCCTAAGGTTATAAAACTAACACTTTTTAAATGATGAAGAAATTAAGAAGCTACTTGCTTGGAGAGTACTAATTAATTAAATAAGGAAATCAGCCTTCTATAGTAATCCCTTGATTTTTATGAATGAGATAATGTATGTCATCTTACAAAGATCTATAAAATATTTGACACCAGAAAGCATTATTCAAGTTCAATAAGTTAAGCAACTTGTAAAATTTGAGATATTTATTCTTATTGACACTTCTAGATGTTTTTATAATGGATCTGTTTCGCTTTTCCTTATGAATGAACATGCTTGTGATAGCACAATATAGGAACTCTTTAAAAGGTAGATGTAGTGTTATTTTAAAGATGCATGGCAATGAAACAGCTACATAACCAACAATCATGACATCTGTAGGTTTTGAAAGAGGATTATCTGGAGGTGGAGGATGCCATGTCACAGTGGGGATCTGAAGCCACACAAGGTACTGACCATTGTCTCACAAGTCGGAAGGCTGCCACAGCATCTGGAGACACAGATTGACTAGAAGAAAAATATGCACAGCAAAAATCCAAATACTATTTAACTCCCAATATTCGTCAATGGTTTCAAGTCCTACACATTTCAGTTCTACTCGGAGCCATGTTAATGGTGATGGGGCGGAAAGTGAAGTTTGTGTGTCTGGCAGTGGCAGTGAGGGAAAATCAGAAGAATCTAACATTACACAGTCCCGGCTTTGCAAAGTAACTGATTCCAGAACAAATTGCCAATGGTCTGAGTCAATATTTTGGCTTTTAATTTAGACTTTGGTACTCGAGGGATGAAAACTATGAAATAAAATGTAAGAAGGAAAATGCAACATATAGGATTAGAAATGTTGAGAAAGAACTGCAATTTAGATTAATTATATTTACTCCTTATTTAAAGTTATTGTTATTGATCCGGACAAAGTTGCATATCTTTCATATTGCCATGGAATGTTTGATACAAGCAGGAGACATTTTTTTGAAATATGGTCAGACTCTTGAAGTACACACTTTTAGTCAAAGTAGGATGAGCTGTGTCCATGAAACTCACTGTCACAGTCATATTTGATTTGATTTGATTTATTATTATCACATGTATTGCAATACAGTGAAAAATATTGTTTCTTCCATGTGATACATACAAAACATATCATTCATAGTGTACATAGGGAAAGAAGAAAGGAGAGGGTGCAGAATAAACTTGTTACAATTATAGCTAATGCGTACAGAAAGATCAGCTTACTATAAGGTAGGTCCATTCAAAAGCCTGACAACAGCAAGGAAGAAGTTGTTCTTGAGTCGGCTGGTACGTGAACTCAGACTTTTATAATTATAATCTTCCACAAATGATAATTCATTACAAACCAACTATAACCTTCAAATATGAAACTGATATATTTTTGTTAACTAAAGTTATTAATGGATGAAGATATGTATATGGAGTTGGATTGCATATCAGCTGTAATGACTTGATTTATTATTGTCACATGTATTGGGATACAGTGAAAAGTGTTACTTTTTATCCACTATACAGATAGAACATACCATTCATAAAGTATATTGATGAGTAGGAAAGGAGAGGGTGTAAAATGTAGTGTTACAATCATAGCTAGGGTGCAGAGAAAGATCAGCTTATTATAATATATGCTCGTTCAAAATCTGAAGGCAGCAGGAAAGATGTTCTTGAGTCGAATGGCATGTGATTTCAGACTTTGGTATCCTTTTCCTGATGGAAGAAGGTAGAACAGAATATGTCCAGTGGCGTGTGAAATACAGTAAAGGTTTTTTTGTGCAGTTGGTCAACCCTCAGAAATATTGATCTGATATGAACAAGAGCTTGTCATTTAGATTGCATTCTGAATGTATGAGCAAATATTTTACTCTGTCCACCATCTGTGGGGATCAGCTTACATTTGATGCAAGTTCACTTCCTGGACACAAGACAGAAAGGAAAGAGAGGCAGAAGTCCATTATGCCTGATCTTCCTTACTTTTGTATTTCCTATAAAATACTTGAAGGGCAAAGAACAGGAGCATATACAAGATTATGCGCAAGAGGTTTAGAACAAAAAAAGAAATATTTCTTCACTCAGTGAGCTATGAGGATGTGGAATTCAGTTCCATGTTTTTGTAGCTCAAGCAGAAACTATATTGGAAAGGTGAATGAAGGAAAGGACATTGGATGATTAAAGACAAGTGTCTCATTGTGGTGGTTCAAAATTGCAATGTACATATTATTCTCTTGAAGCTGCCATAGGGAATTGTACCAGCAGAGGGAGTCTGCAAAGCGATGCAGAGACCTGGAAGGAGCTGCTTTAATAGGGGAGCCACATTTGCTCATGCACTTTGAATTTTGAATTTACTCTGGTTGATCCAAATTCCAAGAAGATCACGGGAAGCGAATGCAATTAGAATGATTTACTCATGTGAAGAATAACTCAATTACACGCAGGTTTTGCTACATTTCTGATGCGTGCATGATGGCAGAGCAGGAGCAGCTCCGATGAAATTCCAAGTCACAGGGTGGGGTGGATGAGTTGTACTACTGGTTAAGGAGAATATCACAGCTGTACTGTGGGAGGACCACCTAGGAGGGCCCATAGAGCAGGCAAAAGGGGTAGACTTCAGGAATAGGAAGGGTGTAGTCATAATATTGGGGGGTTTACTATAGGCTGCCCAACAGACGGAGATAGAGGAACAGATATGTAGGCAGATTTTGGCAAAGTGTAAAAGTAACAGAGTTGTTGTGATCGGAGATTTTTAACTTCCTCTATATTGACTATGATTCACTTAGTGTAATGGGTGTGGATGGGGCAGAGTTTGTAAGGAGCATCCAGGAGGACTTCTTGAAACGGTATGTAGATAGTTCAACTAGAGAAGGGGCCATACTAGAACTAGTATGGGGAATGAGTCCAGCCAGGTGGTTGATACTTCAGTAAGGAGCAGTTCAAGAACAGTGACTACAATTCAGTAAACTTTAAGGTACTGATGGATCAAAATAAGTGTAGCCCTCAAGTTAAGTTGCTAAATTGGGGCAAGACTAATCACAACAATATTAGGCAAAAAATGAAGAATATAGATTGGAGACAGATGTTTAAGGGCAAATCAGCATCTGGCATGTGGGAGGCTTTCAAGTGTGCATTGATAGGGATTTAGGACTGGCATATTTCTGTAAGGATGGAGGATAATTATGGCAAGTTTTGGGAATGTTGGATAATGAGAGATATTGTGAGCCTAGTCAAAGAGGAAAAGGAAGTATTTGTCAAAGCTAGGAGGCTGGGAACACATGAAGTAAATGTGGAATACAAGGAAAGTAGAAGGAAACTTAAGCAAGGAGGCTAAAAGTCATTGGCCAGCAGGATTATGGAAAATCCCAAGACTTTTTATACATATACAAAGAGCAAGAGGGTAGCCAGGGACAGGGTTAGTCCATACAAGGATAGGGAAGAGAATATAAGGATGGAGTCAGAGGAAATGGGCAAGTATTAAGTGAGTACTTTGCATGAGTATTCACCAAAGAGAAGGACTTGATGGATGATGAGTCTGAGAAAGGGTGTGTATATAGTCTGAGTCATGTTGAGATTAAATAGGAGGACTTTTCAGGGTTCTTGAGAAACATTAAGGGCCTGATGGGATACCTCCTAAATACTAAAAGAAGCAAGGGGCGAAATTGCTGGGGCCTTGAGAGAAATCTTTGTATCCTGAGTGGTAACAAGGGACGTCCCAGAGGACTGAAGAATAACCAGTGTTGTTCCTTTGTTTAAGAAAAGTAGCAAAAATAATCCAGGTAATTACAGGCCGATGAGCCTCACATCAGAGGTAGAGAAATTATTGGAGAGGGTTCTTCGAGACAGAATTTACTCCCATTTGGGAATAAGTGGACATATTAGCAAGAGGCAACATGGTTTTGTGGAGGGAAGATTGTGCCTCTAATTTGATCGACGTGGACTTCAGTAAGGCCCTTGACAAGGTCCCTTATGGCAGATTGATGCAGAAGGTGAAGACGTATGGGATCAGAAGTGAGCTGGCAGAGTGGAGACAGAACTGGCTCAGTCATAGAAGACGGAGGGTGGCAAGGAAAGGTGCATGTCTGAATGGAAGGCTGTGACAAGTGGCATTCCTTAGGGATCAGTGCTGGTACCTTTGCTGTTTGTGATATATATAAATGATTTGGAGGAAAATGTGACTGGTTTGATTAGTAAGTTTGTGGACGACACAAAGGTTATGGATAATGATGAGGACCATTAGAGGATACAGTTCTATATAGGTCAGTTGAAGACATGGGCAGAGAGATGGCAGATGGAGCTTAATCCAGAGAAATGTGACACAATGCATTTTGGAACATCTAATACAGATAGGAAATGGCAGAACACTTAAGAGTATAGGCAGAGGAATTTGGGTGTATAGGTACACGGATCACTGAAAGTGGCAATGCAGGTAGAGAAGGTAGCCAAGAAGGCATATGGCATGCTTGCCTTCTTCAGATAGGGCATTAAGTTTAAAAATTAGCAAGTCATGTTGCAGCTTTATGGAACCTCAGTTAGGTCACACTTGGAATATAGTGTTCAATTCTGATCACCACACTACCAGAAGGATGTGTAGGCTGTGGAGAGGGTACAGAAAAATTTACTAGGATATTGCCTGATATGGAGGGCATTAGCTATGAGGAGAGGTTGGAGAAACTTGAGTTGTTCTCACTGGAATGACAGAAGTTGAGAAGAGAACTGGTAGAAGTCTACAAGAGTATGAGGGGGCATAGACAAAGTGGATAGTCAGAAGCTTTTTCCCAGAGTGGGAGAGTCAATTAGTAGGGGGCAAGGTTTAAGGTGCAAGGGCTAAAGTTTAAAGGTGATATATGAGACAAGTCTTTTACCCAGAGGGTGGTGAGTGCTTGGAACTTGCTGCCAGGGGAGATAGTGGAAGCAGATACAATAGTGATTTTCCAGGGGCATCTTAACAAATACGTGAATAGAATGAAAATAGAGGGATATGATTCCCGAAAGACAAGGGGCTTTATTTCAATCAGGCAGCATGGTCAATCAGGCTTGGAGGGCCAAAGAGCATGTTCCTCTGCTGTAATTTTCTTTGTTCTTTGTTTTAAACACTGACACAGGCTATATGGACCAAATGATATATTTCCATCACATATCTCTATGTACTTTAATGGAATGTCCTACTTGCTATGCCACCTTAACCTTGCTAAAAATGGATCAGAAAACTCATTTACACACAGATTTTGCTGCATTTCTGATCTATGCATGATGGTGGAGCAGGAGCAGCTCTGATGAAATTCCAAATTAAAGTTGGACAAAAATATAACAACTTTTTCCTTGTCCACTACACACTGCAGTGCACTCTACATTGAAAGTAGAAATGTTCCATTATGTATTGTCACAGTCATTTAATTTTACCTTCATAAATTGGTCCCTGAGCATAACCATGTAATCTACCAATAAGTCATCTCCAATGGCTATTCTGAGCTTAAGAGGAAAAAAATGTAATTTCGATACTGTCCGACATGACATTGGCAATTTCATCCTACCTATTTCAAATCAATGTCAATGGTTTAATCATGGTTGATTTTGACCTGCTGCGCCATGTCAGTGTCTCTTTTGTGATCTTCACGCTGCAGTAACTTATCATTTTTACAGTTTCTGTCAGGATTCAGGATGTTACAACATGAAAGTGCTCTTTATCTCCACCCTCACACCACAAAGCAATTTAGACTAATGCAAGGGGAAAAATGATGTAAGCTATTTGTTCTTTTCCTCAGCCATATAACATTGAACTTCTTTTGCATGCACTGCAAACTATGCTCAGGGAGTTAATCTTGCATAGATCAGTTGCAGAAAGACAGTAAGGACTCCCAAACTTTATTTAGATGAGTTGTTAAAATTGTTAGATTATGACATGTGCCAGTCAGTTTCTAGTGTCCAACATTTATTTTCAACCAAATTAATATATGCTGATAGAAACAGTGTATCTTACATCACAGAGGATGACACTCAGCCCATCAAGCCTGTAGCAGCCCTTTGAAAGAGATATCCAATTAGTCCCACTGCCTGGGTCTTTCCTCCCAACTTCAAAATTGTTCGCTTTTCAAGTGTACATCCAATTTTATTTTGAATATTATTGTATCTTTGCTTTCCCCAGCCTTTCAGACTGAGTATTCCAGATCAGAAACATTTGCTGCTTAAAATATTTCTCATCATTCCCTCTCCTCCCCCGGCTCTTTTACTTGTCTTTTAATAATCTTAAATCAAAGATAAGGTCAAAGGCTGGGAATACTGCAGCAGGTAACTCACCTTCTGGTTCTCCAAAGTCTATCCACAATCTACAAGACACAAGTCAAGAGTGTGATGGAATACTTCTCACTTGCCTGGATGAGCACAGCTCCAACAATACTCAAGAAGCTTCAAACCATCCAGGACAAAGCAGCCTACTTGATTGGCACCACATCAACAAACATCCACTCCCTCCACCACCAGTAGCAACATTATGTGCTATCCACAAGATGGACTGTAGCAATTCACCAAAAATCCTTATGTAGCACCTTCCAAACCCATGATCACTTCCACCTAGAAGGACAAGAGAGGGAAATCCATAGGAACACTACCATCTGGAAGTTCTCCTCCAAGCCACTCACCATCCTGACTTGGAAATATTTCACCGCTCCTTCACAGTCGCTGAGTCAAAATCCTGGGATTCCCTCCCTAATGGCATTGTGGGTTTATCTGCAGAACATGGATTACAGCATTTCAAGCAGGCAGCTCACCACTACCTTCTCAAGCATAATTGGGGATGGACAATAAATGCCAACCAACCAGTGACGCACATGTCCCACAAATGAATTTTTAAAAATCAAATAAAATAAAATAAGTGGACAATCCAGCACCTGTGAATGATCATTTCAAGTTTGTTACTATGAAAATCCTCTGGTTGTCACATCGTGGCACCTGTGCAGGTGCACTGAGGGAGAATTTAGCATGGCCAATGCACCTAACCAGACATCTTTCAGACTGTGGGAGGAAACCCTCACAGATAGGGAGAGAATGTGAAAACTCCACACTGACAGTGATCCAAGCCAGGAATCAAACCTGAGTCCCTGGAGCTGTGAAGCAGCAGTGCTAACCACTGTGCCACCAAAGCCAACCAATCTCGACCGTGTCTTATATTTGGTGTTCACCAGTCTGCTTTTATCCTAAATAAGAACAAGGTCTATCTCCTTAACACAGAATGATCTGTGTCAGAATTCACTCCAGTAGGTGGATGTTCATTTCCTAAATTGCCATTTCAAACAGAAAGTTTTATCTCATAGCATTCAGGGGGCATTATTTTCTTGTCCTGTTATCTGAACATAGTGCAGTTGCAAACTTAAGTAACAATAATAGTGATACTGAAGATATCCAAGATCAAACATCAAAACTTACTGCAGATCATGCTTTGATCTAAGAAATATTTAAAGAATCAAGAGTATATACAACTGAAGTTCAAGGAGAGAGACTGTGAGGTTCTTGAGCATTAAATTACATGGGATCAAGGGTGAGGTAGCCAAATGGATGCAAAATTGACTTCTTGACAGAAGCCAGAGGGTGGCTGTAGAGGGTCGTTTTTCAAACTAGAGGCCTGTAACCAGGAGTGTGCCTCAGGGATCAGTGCTGGGTACTGTTATTTATCATTTGTATTAATGATTTGGATAAGAATATAGGACGCATGGTTAGTAAGTTTGCAGATGACACCAAGATTGGTGGCATACTGGACAATAAAGAAAGTTATCTCCAATTGCAACAGGATCTTGATCAACTGGGTCTGTTGGCTGACAAATGGCAGATGGAGTTTAATTTAGGCAAATGTGAGATGATACATTTTGGTAGATTGAACGAGGGTAGGATTTACTCAATTAATGGTAAGGTGTTGGGGAGAGTTACAGTACAAAGAGATCTAAGGATACATGCTCATTGCTCCTTGAAAATGAAGTCACAGATAGACAGAATGATGAAGAAGGCATTCGCATACTTGGTTTCATCGGTCAGAACATTGAATACAGGAATTGGGACGTCTTGTTGAAGATGTACAAAATATTGATAAGGCCACACTGGGAATACTGCATGCAGTTCTGGACACTATTATAGAAAGGATATTATTAAACTAGAAAGAGTGCAGAAAAGATTTACTAGGATGCTACTGGGACTTGATGGTTTGAGTTATAAAGAGAGGCTGGATTGACTGGGATTTTTTTCTCTGGAGCATAGGAAGCTGAGGGGATCTTATAGAGATCTATAAAATAATGAAGGGCACAAAACAGCTAGATAGTCAATATCTTTTCCAAAGGTAGGAGAGTCTAAAACTAGAAGGCATACATTTAAGGTGAGAAGGGGGACATACAAAAGTGTCCAGAGGAGCAATTTTTTCACACAGAGGATAGTAAGTGTTTGGAACAGGCTGCCAGAGGTAGTAGTAGCGGCAGGTACAATAGTGTTTTTTAAAAAGCATTTAGATAGTTACTTGGATAAGATGGGTATAGAAGGATAAGGGCCAAATGTGGGCAACTGGAATTAGCTTAGGAGTTTAAAAAAAAGGGCAGCATGGACAAGTGACTCTATGAGCAAATTGATATAGGGAAGGGCAAGGTGTTGAGAGCCTTTAAAGTGGATAAATTTCCACGTCCAAAATGAATTCTGCCCTAGGCTTCTGAGAGAAGCGAGGGATGAGATTGCAGAGGTTTTGACCCAAATTATCAATTTCTCACATGCCACAGGGGAGGTTTAAGACTTGAGAACGGCTAATGTGGTTCCTCAATTTAAGAAGAATTATAAAGATAAATCAGGAAACAACAGCTCAGTGAGTCTCACATAATTGGTCCGGAAACTTCTGAAGGAAAACATCTATCTCCACTATCTATTTCAGGCAAGCCTATGCAGGGATGGTCAGCATGGCTTCATCAGAAGCAGGTGATGCCTATCAAATTTGATTAGATTTTTTGAGGATGTGTGGATGAGAGTAATGCAATTTATGTAGTTTAAATGGATTTCAGCAAAGCCTTTGACAATAGAACATAGAACATAGAACATTACAGCGCAGAACAGGCCCTTCGGCCTTCGATGTTGCGCCGACCAATTATGAAAAAAGCAATGACCCTCCAAACTAAACCATTCCCTTCTCTTCCATAAACTTATCAACTAACCTCTTAAACGCCACCAAACTTGGCGCATCTACAACTGCCGCAGGCAGGGCATTCCACTCCCTAACCACCCTCTGGGTAAAGAACCTACCTCTGATATCCGTCCTATAACTATCACCCCTTAATTTAAAGCTGTGTCCCCTCGTGCTAGCTTTCTCCATCCTAGGAAAAAGGCTATCACTGTCCACCCTATCTAAACCTCTAATCATCTTATATGTTTCGATAAGGTCCCCTCTTAGCCGCCTCCTTTCTAACGAAAACAACCTCAAATCCCTCAGCCTCTCTTCATAAGACCTGCCCTCCATACCAGGCAACATCCTGGTAAACCTCCTCTGTACCCTCTCCAATGCCTCCACATCTTTCTTATAATGTGGGGACCAGAACTGCACACAATACTCCAAGTGCGGCCGCACTAGAGTTTTGTACAGTTGCAACATGACGTTGCGGCTCCGAAATTCAATCCCCCTACCAATAAAAGCTAAGACTCCATATGCCTTCTTAACAACCTTATCGACTTGACTGCCTACTTTCAGGGATCTATGCACACATACACCAAGATCCCTCTGTTCATCAACACTATTAAGAATCCTACCATTAGCCGTATACTCTACACATTTATTATTCCTGCCAAAGTGCATTACCTCACACTTTTCCACATTAAACTCCATTTGCCACCTCTCGGCCCAGCTCTGCAACTTGTCCAAGTCTCTCTGCAAACTATAACACCCCTCTTCACTATCTACCACTCCACCGACTTTAGTGTCATCTGCAAATTTACTAATCCATCCTTCAATACCCTCATCCAGATCATTTATAAAAATTACAAACAGCAGGGGCCCCAAAACAGACCCCTGAGGTACACCACTTGTCACCGAACTCCACGATGAATATCTCCCATCAACCACCACCCTCTGTCTTCTATCTGCTAGCCAATTCCTAATCCAATTAGCTAAATCACCCTCTATCCCATACATCTGCATTTTCTGCAGAAGCCTTCCATGGGCCACCTTATCAAACGCCTTACTAAAGTCCATATATACCACATCAACCGCCTTACCCCCATCCACCTCTTTGGTCACTTTTTCAAAAAACTTAATAAGGTTAGTAAGGCACGACCTACCCTTCACAAAACCATGCTGACTATCCCCCATCAATTCATTCCTCTCTAAATAACTATAAATCCTATCCCTAATAATTCTCTCCAATACTTTGCCCACAACAGAAGTAAGACTCACCGGCCTATAATTCCCTGGAAAGTCTCTATTCCCCTTCTTGAACAATGGGACCACATTCGCTATCCTCCAGTCTTCCGGAACTATACCCGTAACCAACGACGACCTGAAGATCAGAGCCAGAGGCTCTGCAATCGCCTCTCTTGCCTCCCAGAGAATCCTAGGGTAAATCCCGTCCGGCCCAGGGGACTTATCTAACTTCAAACCCTCAAGAATATCTAGCACATCCTCCCTATCTACTTCAATACTTTACAGTTTGCAACCCTGTATCCCAGTGTTCTCCACAACTACATTTACATCTCCCTGCGTGAATACCGAAGAGAAATATTTGTTCAGTGCCTCTCCAATCTCTTCAGGCTCCACGCACAACTTCCCACTGCTGTCTATGACTGGCCCTAATCTTGCCCTAACCAATCTTCTATTCTTAACATAACTAAAGAAAGCTTTAGGATTCTCCTTAATCCTATCAACCAAAGTCTTCTCGTGTCCCCTCTTAGCTCTCCTCAACTCACTCTTTAGCTCCCTCCTGGCTAATCTATATCTATCCATTGCACTAACTGAGCCTTCAAGCCTCATCCTGACATAAGCCTCTTTTTTCCTTTTAACCAGCGAATTAACTTTTTTCGTATACCATGGCTCCCTTACTCGACCATTTCCTCCTTGACAAGGTCCGACATGGAAGATTTATAAAGAAGGTAACTTCATATGGGATGCAGGGTAATTTGATAAAGCGGATCCAAAATTGGTTCATTTGTAGGAGACAGAGCATGATGACAAAAGGCTGGTTTAGTGATTGGAATTCAGTGTCCAATGGCGCACACAGGGATCTATGTGGAGATATAGGATTAGTAAGTTTGAGATGACACAAAGATCGGATGGGTGGTTAACAGTGAGATGGAGTGTCTTTGGCTACAAGAAGGTATAGATGGAACTGTAAATGGGCAAATAAGTGGCAAATGGAATTTAACCATGAAAAGTGTAAGGTAATACACTTTGGAAGCAGCAATTTGACAAGAAGGTATTCAATGAATGGTAGGACACGAGGAAGGTCTATGCAACAGGAAACTTGGCGTGTTTGTCCCCAGGTTTCTGAAAGCAGAAGGCCATGTTGGTAAGGTGGTGAAAAAAGGCAACATGGGACACTTGTCTTTATCAATCAAGGCATAGATTACAAAAACAGGGGAGTCATGTTAGAGTTGTATGGAACTTTGGTGAGGCCAGAGCTAGAAGTGTGCAGTTCTAGTCACCACATTATAGGAAGGTTGTGATTGCATTGGAGGAGGTGCAGAGGAGATTCACTAGGATACTGCCTGGCATGCAACATCTAAGATATGAAGAGAGGTTTATTAGGATGTTGCCTGATTTGGAGGATATTATCTATGGAGAGCGGTTGGATAAACTCAATTTGTTCTCACTGGAATGCCAAAGGTCATTTACAAGATTATGAGTGGCATGGACAAAGTGGACCCTTTTTCCTACGGTAGAAAAGTCAAGTACTAGGGAACATAGGTTTAAGGTGCATGGAGAAAAGTTTAGAGGAAATGTACAAGGCAAGTTTTTTTTGCACAAAGGGTGGTGAATACTATAAAGCACTGCCTTGGGAGGAGCAGGTACAAAAGAGGCATGTAAGTGGCAACTTGACAAATGCATGAATAGGATGGGAATGAAAGAATGTGGATTCTGTGCACGGCTTTAGTTTAGGCAGGCATCATGATCGGTGCAGATTTGGAGGGCCAACGGACCTGTTCCCAGCTTACTTAGGTCATAGGGTCAGCAAAGTGGCACAGTGATTCGCACTGCTGCTTCACAACAGTGATTCAGATTCAATTCCAGCCTTGGCTCATTGTCTGTGTGGTGTTTGTACTTTCTCCCCATGTCTGCGTGGGTTTTCTCTGGGTGTTTCAGTTTCTTCCCTCATTCCAAAAATATGCAAGTTAAGTTGATTGGCCATGAAAAATTGCCCTTTTGTGTCAGGAAGACTAAATACAGAGTAAATAATAGAGTTATGGGGATAGGGCTGAGTGGGATTGTTGTCAACGAGCCTCCTGGATTCTATACCTATGTGGCCAATGAATTTATCTCATGTACCCCCAGTTTTCAAACGCATCTTCCAATGTCTCTGCAGCTGATGTACAATGATAAGACTTGTGAACAAATTCTGTAATGTTTGAATTCATGGTTTCAGGATTCGGAGGAGAACTGGAGCTAATCTGCAGCTTTGGTGTTCTCTATTTTCACCTTTACTCCCATCCCCTCATGCATGCTCCATGATGCACAATTTGCAATTGACTGACAGAATCCCTACAGTGAGTGTCTTTGTGTGGTGCTTGCCAGTATTGAAGTAGGTATGGCAGTTAATATGAGGTGTAGGAAAAGAATGGATAGATATTTCAGCAGTCAGCTCTTCATGGTACTTATAGAAACCAAAGGTCTTACAAATGTGCCAAGCATGGCAAGATAATTTGAATTAGGGCTACTGTAATATAATGTTTGTCTTTGTCAGTAAATGAAACATTGAGTCAGTAAAAAGTCAAGAATAGCATAAGTGATGCAACTGGGAAAGGCTTCAATTCTTCATCTTTCCCTCATTATTAACTTTGGCTCCAGAATTTGGTAGATTTTCTCTGCATAAAGTATTAATCATTTCTGATTAGGAGACCCACCTCCCCTGCACCTTACCCCATCCCCACGCTCCACTCCAGCCGAGCCCGGTCATTACGACTACTATGTGCAACCTTGCACTGTGATTAAATTCAAAAGAGACATCTATTGATATGAGAAAAAGCCAAGCTAATCTCAGCTATGTGACCAGATGCCCTGTCACCTGAGAGGAATCAATGAACTTGTAACATTCAGCTGGCTTGAGTTTACAACATTGTCAATGGTTCCACTTTGCAATATCTATTAACATTGATGCTAGCAAAAAAGTATAGTCTGCAGTAGCATTGGAAAATGTGGGAAAGGCATTTGTCTTGGATGAAAGCATGAAATGGGTGATACAGAATTGGTGGCTGATTTTACACTTGGTCAATCTTGCTTGCCATTGATGGTAAGGAGTGTCAGACAGAGTGTCAGTAATGATGTCAATACATTATCACCCAATTTCAGTGACAAATTACCCCCACAGCTTTGAAAATGAGATGACCAGTTACCTGAGTTACATGCATGCTATCTTTGTGATAGTGCATCGGAGTGAGAGGATTATTGTTGACATTTATCATAAGGCCGTATAATAAAAGTAATGAAGCTGTGGATATGCTTACCTTAACTACCTTCCTGATTCCTGTATATTTCTTCTCTGTCATGATCTATAGAATCACATGCTCAATTACCTTCACCCAAGAGCCGTATGCATTTAACAAAGACTAGAGGGTATCTGGTTATTTGTTATTGTTCAAAAGACATACTAACAAGAAGAAAAAGGTTTGTGGTAAGCATAAATCAAATGATAAGGTTGAACTATTTCTGAATTCAAAAAGGCACAAATGTAATTCTACCAAAAAAAACCAGTGCAAGCTTTGCAAAATCTACAAAGGAAACAGATGATTGATTTTCAAAAAAAAACTCCTGGTGCACAAGCTTTATTCTTCCTTGCAATGAGTCTGTTAGAGAAGGCCAGGCCTGATAATCAAGATTTTCTGGCACTTATCCACATAGATGAGCTGTAAAGACTGCAAGTAATTTGTCAGACTTTTGCTGACCCACAATTTCGCTGAAGTACAGAATGTAGAAACCTGCTCATCCAGATGGAGCTATGACAGATGAAATAGCCTAGCATGTCAGCACAATCAGCAGAAAGGGCTTTAACTTTGAACTTTCAAGATAGAAAGAGTATTTGTTGGGCACGAATGCTGTGATGCCATTTCTTACCAAGTTATCTGGTCCATCTCAGAAAATAATTGTCTTAATCCAAATGTTCATGCAAGAACTCGACACAATCCATCTAGTTTTCCTCAGTATGGGACTGATTTTCTTCTGTCTTTTTCTCTGTTGCACAATAAAAATGTTCTTTTCTGAACATTATTCAGAGGAATTAAAATGGGATTTTGTCATAGGAATTATTTTGATTTTCTGCTAAGTTCACAGCCCCCTAGTCTACTACTGTCATTATTTTGTATCCTGCCGTAGCATTGTACAGGCTGTGGGGACTGTGTTTATCGACACTGCCACCTGAAATCTGTAAGATCGCACCGAAGACCAACAGGAAATGCTGTTCTGCGAACCTCACCTATCCAGATTTCTGGGCATTCGAGCCCGTAAAATCAGGGCCAAACTCTCCATTTTCCTTTTGCCATTCTTGCTGCAAAAAAATTTCTGATACTGCGGGTGGGATTTTCCGACGTGCTTGCCCCAAGACTGAAAAATCCCGCCTGAGGTCAATGGATCTTTCCATGGTTTTTTCCCCTCCCCCCGAAAACATTCTGCCTTAAGACTGGAAATTTACCTGTTTTGTGCTGGTCTTTTCTATTTTTTTCTGGAGAATTGTTGTGGTTAGTATCAAAATGTTAGGTTTGTCACAATAGGAACACTTTTATCTGTGACTCAGAAGGACATTGGACTAAGAACCAGTTCAGAGATCTGAATACATAACTTTGGTTGACACTCCAATGCTTGTTTAGTGGTTGCTGCATGAGCAGAGATAAAGTCCTTTGGATGAAATGTGGAAGCAAGGCCTTCTCAGGTGAGAACTCACAGCACTCTTGAGAAAAGAATAGCGGAGATTTCCCAACGTCTTGCTGAACATTGATCCCTCAACCAATTGCATCAAAAATAGAACGGTTATTTATTCAGTCATTGAATCCAGGACCATGCTGTGACCAATTTGGCTGCAAATTTGTATGCACTGCAACTGCAGTGACTATGTTTCAAAAGTACTCCAATAGATATGAAGTGATTTGGGACATTCGAGGGACGTAAACTGCTCCTGCATGGATGTAGTTTTTTTTTGTGATTGTTCAATGATTGATTCTCTGGTTCGCGAGAGACATGGTACCTTAAATAGTTACTTTAGCTTGTTAAGCACCTATGCACAATTTCCCAAATTCCAGCCATCAAGACCACAAGCTCACTACAAATATTTCATTTGGCCATCTGGTCAGTTTTGAACGCTTTAGTGAATAGAAAGCTCGGCTGCAAGCCTCCCAAAAGTGCTGAATTGGCAGGAAAACAGTTCTAGACCCCGACTGCTTTGTCAGTTCAGCTTCTCACCCACATCTCCCCACTCTGTGCACTGCAGAGGACCCAGTCGTGAATATCATTAAAAACCTGGGGGGTGTTTCTGGAACTCTATGCATGCACAGTGGTCCTGATCTGTCAGTCCCCCATGTTTGCTGGCTAGCTTGATTGCTGGCCAACCCGGGACCACCACAGTGCTGCACCTCCAGCCCACTCCCCCAAGGTTCAATCATGCCCCTACAACAATTCCCCGGCCAGCCCCGACCACCACCCCATCCCTGAGCACTCCACTATCCCCTCCCCAGCAGCGGCAATCTCCCACCCCCTTCACCCCAGTAAATCCCCATCATCGACCCTCCTCAGGGTCAGACTCCACCCACCGGGGAGTCAGGCCGGACCCTGATAGATCACTTCCCTCATCTCGCCCCAATCGCTGCCCTCCCTCCATCCCAGATCGATCCTATCTGCAGAGTGGCAGCGGGATCCCCCACCCCCATGACTGCCCTTAGACCCCACCCATAATCAGCCACACCTCTTGGCACTGCCGGATGTCGTATGGGCAGTTCCAAGGTGCCTGCTGAACATGGACGGTTTATGCCTTGGGCATTGCTGGGGACATAGGCTGGCACTGCCAGAGTGCCCAAGCCCAGGGGGTGTCACACCTCCCCAACACCTGCCCCCCTGAAAGGTCTTGATTGGCCCCCCTTCATTCCGGCGGTGTTTCCCACTGTTTCCCGAATATAGGAAGCTACTGTAAATCCGCCGGAATGAAGTACTCCTAGTGGAGTTGAAGATTCAATTGAGACCAGAAAGTTCCTGATAATTTGTTTTAAACAACAATTAAAACATATATTCAAATGTTTTACCTGTCTTCCTGCCGGTTTCCAGTGTGGTCTGGTCTCCAACTGTTCTCTGGCTGTGGGAGATGCGCATGTGTTCCCATCACGTCCACAAATCCCGGAACAAGGTTGGCAATGCATATTTCCCACCATCAGAAAAGGTGTGGATTGTGATGGGAAAATCACAGCCCCCATTACTTCCAAACCTGAGGCTGCTGTATTATGAGCAAATAATATTTGCTCATAATACAGTAAATATTAGAGATCAAAGTAGGTTTGAACAAGAAAGACTGCTCGGTCATTTGATTTTCACCTTGTGGAATAGCAATGTTTGCATCTTCTTACTGCATACCTGACTGGTTATTTAATAATTTTATTGCCCTGCACTCCTTATCACTATGTGAGGTCCTCAGGCTTTTCACATGGGTCATTTATATATCATTACAGAAACAGCAAAATAAAAGTACCTTAGTCCTGTTTCCATTACTGGAATTATTTCACCCCAATGATTTTTTTCCACTCGACATCATTTAGATTCCATTGCAACATTCCATTTACCCTCAGACCCGAATCAGTCGATACAAGAGATCATTGGTTTGTTGATCTTAAATTTGTGAAACTGTTTGAAAATTGGCAAAGGGACCATGGTGGGGTGGGGAAGAGGCAACTTCAGCTTTAAAATAAAGGCATGGCTTGAATAAACGTTTATGTGTTTGCTTGGCAGGTTTTTTTGAAATGTTTAACATTGACTGGTCAGGCCCCTGAACATATAATTGTCAGGACTTATCGATGCAATGCCTTCCCCCTTTTCTGATATTAAAATGTAGACATGCTAATTTGTCCTTTAAAAATGGAAGAAAGACACTAAGATCTATTTTAACCAAGCAAAATGAAAACTGGGTCATTCGCTGGTAATCATCAGCAAAGGGAATCTGTTCCATCTATACTTCAAAGCACAGCAAGTATTTGAAATTCTCTTTTGATCAAATTGTTTCATATCTTCAGAATGCAGCTAACAAGTGGAGATGAATAAATAATGCACAGTACAAAGGGCTGCAAGGAGAGATTTTCTGCACCCTAGCTTGATTAAATAGCCTTCACTGAAGATGACTACTAAAGGCTATGGAAAAAAATATGCTCACCATTATTAATGATATCTAACTCCTCCAAGCAGTTAACATTTACTCATGCAATTTCACCTACAATTTGTTCATATACAATTTTATTTATTACAGCCAGTCTAATTTTAAATGTGCAATGTACCACTGGGTATTTAAAATAAAACACCTGCAACATACACTGTGCCCCACGGTTTATCATGCAGGCAAGTGGTTGTAATATGAGTGCAGCAGCTCTTTTATATGTTGTTCTGCATTATCACACCAGGCAAGAGGCAAGGCCAAGTGGAACTGCAGGCTCCACTGAAGAATAGCTACTCTGGGGATTGTGAGTACCAGTCCATAACATGTCTCATCTGTCCAATAAAACAGCAATGCATTCTAAGGCTGAGACTTTCTGGGAGGTGAGTAGCAGAATTCTCCGTTGTGCTTTATGATGAGTTGCGAAGTGCTGCACTTTCTGTGCCATTGAAGATTTTCAACAGCACCTAATTATTATTCTATAGATGGCTCTCAGTCACCACTGGGAACTTAACAGCAATAAGTCAATAGTCAGTACACCAAAGTGTCCATCATGTTACAAAAGCACTCTTTAGTCCACGTATAAATCAATGTGTTCTGGCAAGAATAACAAGCTGAATTTGGAAATACAGTGAGAATTTAATCACATTCTGAAGTCTATAAGTTTGAGGAGATTATCAGTTGTACAAGAGTTGCTATTCAGACACAATAAACCAATACCTTTGTGAACTGATCACTTTTTTTGCTCTCTGAATGTGCAGATGCTCAGAATTATATATATAAATGCCTAATTTCCCAAAGCAACACTGACTCGAATGATATGCCAATCTAACATTATCAAAGTGTTGGAAAGTGATGCACCACCAGACCACCAATCATTAGATGATATGGTGACACTATTCTCTGCCTCACAAGAGTAAATGCACTCAAGAAGGATTGGGGAGGAGGAAAACAGAGTCAGATTGATATTATTGATCTAAATGCAGGGTGCAATTTAACTCAGGCGTTGGGGGTCTTGCTCATCAGCTAGAATGCGAGTGAGAATCCTGCTAAAATAAATCCTCAGAGGCCAGTGTTCGTTCACCAGATTCTCTTTATTTACAAACTCTATTCTACTCCTCAAGTGCTTCAGGTATGCAGTTAGAATCCAGAGCGCCAGAGGAGCCAATACTGCCATTTTTATATACAGCTGAGGCTGCCTGATTGGGCAAGTAATTATGACTTCAATCAGGAAGCTCATACTTCAAGAAGCCAACTTCATGGGTCTCACTGAAATCATCACATCTGCATAGCATCTGTTGGGGAAGGCCCATCACATTAAGTGTCTATTAGGCATTTCAACAGCCAGCAAAGGGCTGAACCTGGGATTTAGAATCCCAGAGGCAGAAATCCCTTCACTGACACCTATTAGTTAATCAAAAGCTGCATTACACTGATAGTTGCTATTAGCGCACCCACCATTGTGTGAAATCTTTTGGTTAAATATTATTGAGTACAGATTAGGACAGCACGGTGGCACAGTGACTAGCACTGCTGCTTAACAACTCCAGGGGCCTGAGTTCGATGTCACTGTCTGTGTGGAGTTTGCACATTCTCCCTGTGTCTGCATAGGTTTCCTCCAGGTGCTCCAGTTTCCTCCCACAGTCCAAAGATATACAGTTAGATTGATTGGCCATGCTGAAATTGCCTCTTAGTGTCCTGAGATGCGTAGGTTAGAGGGATTTACAGGTAAGTATGTAGGGATAGGGGTAGGGCTGGGTGAGATTGTGGTCAGTACAGACTCGATTGGCCAAATGGCCTCTTTCTGCACTGTAGAGTATCTATGACTTCTTTTAAGACTAATAGATTTTTGATCGCTCAGGGAATCAAGGGATATGAAGGGCAAATAGGGAAGTAAAGCTGAGATAGAAGATCGGCACAAACATTCTGAATGATAGAAGAAGGACCAAATTGAGGAGAATTGAGAGGCAGGGAGGTGAGGGAGAAAGGGTGCTCTGACAGTGTTTCAGAAGGAAAAGGAGAAAGGTGGGATTTTTGATCAATGAGCCTGAATGTTTGAGCTTCTCCCCATTCTCTGGAACTTTAACTCATGTCTATGTCTTTTGGTCTTGATACATTTCTAATCTGGAAGTCAACTGAGAAACATGCTTGGCTTCCAGGCTAGTGGGGAGAACTCAAAGGGTGGGATTTACTGGCCCCATTTGCCCCAAAACTGGAAAGTCCTGCCCGAAGTCAACGGATATTTCCATGGTCTGTCCCATGCCTGCTTTGATTCTTGTGGTGGGTGGAACAGAAAAGTTCACTCCTCAGTGTCTGCAGTGAGAAGCCCCTTCAGAAGCTTGTATATTACAATGAGATTAGCTCTCATTCTTCTAAAGTACAAAGAGTGTAAGCCTCTCATCACAGAACAACCCCCTTAAATAAGGATCTAATCCAGTGAACTTCACTGTATGGCCTCTAGGGCAAGTATTCCTTCCTTAGATAGAGAATAAGCTGCGTACGTATCCCAGGTGTGACCTCATCAATGTTCTTTATAATTGAAGTGAGATTTTTTTTACACTGGTAGCCTAATCTCTTTGTAGTAAAGGGCACAATATGACATTTGTTTTCCTAATTGCTTGCTAACTTTCTGTATTTCTTATATGAATAAGTTAATCTGAGCACGAACATTTAAAACTTTCATGCCTTTTCAATATTATTCTGCTTTTCTATTCTTACATTCAAATTAAATGACCTCACATTTTCCCACATTATACTGCATCTGCCACCTTGTTGCCTACTCAGTAACCAAATCTAATAAACCTCTCACAATATCTTCATAAATCTTAGTGCCCTCCATTGTACATTCACATCCTTCTTGTAATGCAGTGACCAGCATTAGTTGTGACCTAACGTTTTTTTATTGCAATTGTAGCATGACCTGCTCCTAAATAGTATACCTCTACTAATGTAGAGATGTGCCCAACATGTCTTCACTACTTGTCTGCTACCTTCAGGGATCTATGCAAATATACTCCAAAGTCCCCCTGATTCTCTACATTTCCAGTATCCTGCTTTTTATTATCTACTGTCTTGCATGATTTATCTTTCCTAAGTACATTATTTCATACTCCTCTGAATGGAATTCCATTTGTCTCATTTCTGCCAACAATATTTTTCTTATTCTTTCACAGGATGTGGACAAAAATGGCAAGGCTATCATTTGTTCTCCATCTCTAATTTCCCTTGAACCAAGTGGCTTGCTGGGCCATTCCATTGGTTGTTGGTCTGGTGTCACTTATAGACAGGATGGCAGATTTCTTTCCCTAAAGGACAAGTAAGCAAGGTGAGTTTTTATAACAATTAACATCGTAGCCATTACTGAGACCAGCTTTATATTCTAAATTCACCAGTTGTCCCGGTGGGATTTGTACCCATGTCCGCAGAGTATGAACATATCTCTGGGCTGCATATCAGGAGGAGACATTTCTTCATCCAAAAAGTGATGAACCTGTGTGGAATTTATTGCCACAGGAAATAGTTGATGCCAAAACACTGAATGTATTCATGGGACAGCTAGATATAGCACTTTGGGTGAACGGGACTAAAGGTTATTGGGAGAAAGCAGGACTAAGCTATTGAGTTGGATGAAATAGCCATGATTGTGATGAATGGCAGACCAAGCCTCTATCTTCTATCTTTCTAAGTCCAATGACATTACCACTATGCCATGTCTTCCGCAACCTGACCAGTCCATTGAAATCTTCCTAGCCTATGATTCTATAAGTCCAGTAGAAAGACCCAATGTAGATATATTGTTTGGCCAGAGTGCTAACTGAATAAACATTGGACATTTGGAAACAGTGCTTTGGATATCTGGACCTGTTTGCAGGTATCACTCATGAATACCTGTGTGAGTGCAGCATAAATTGTCACGTGTTGCACGTACTACAGTTTTCAGCACGTGTAACTGATAATCTTCAGGAATTGTCAATACCAGGAGAGCTACAGCAATGGCTGACTATGATTTGCTACTCAGCTTATGGGCTAATAGCATTCAATTGTAGCTAATCTATTTGACTTATCTCAGCACTGATCACATTCCTTAGCACGTTTATTCACAGCTGTGCATTTGCAGGTACACAAAAGAATAATTAGATTAACCATCAAATTGAAGACCTATCACTGCAATTTGCATCACTTATTTGAGCATACTCAAAATGCATAACTGCAACCCAAGCAAATTTGCAGTATAATAAAAATATGAAAATAAATAAACTTGTTTTAACAAAATCGCAGAATATGGCAACTTGTGTTTGGATTCCTTATAAATTGGGGGATTGGGAGATGGGGATTGGGGGGGGTGGTGGGGGGGGGCAGCAAGCAACTATTGTGACACAGCTGAAGTTGGTCCAATGGTTGCTTGCATATTACTGCATAACTGAGTCAAGGAACATGTTTTCATGCATGTGACTAGCTCACATTGATATCCTCAGTTGGATAGAGAAACAAAAAGAAAAGTTCGAACAATCAAATTATTGAGGGAAAAGAAAGTATCCTGAAGAAGAATCGTATGGACTTGGAGTGTTAACTCAGTTTCTTTCTCCACATTACAGCATTTTCTGTGTTATTTCAGATTTCCAGTTTCCACCTTCTCTTATTTTTATTTATAAAAATGCATTCACTTAGTTCTTCCTTCTTTCAGTCTTAGACCTTCACCATTATAACATGGACTCTCATATTCGGACTTGCAGATGGGAATATGCCCTAGAACATAAGTTCCAGCTTTTCAATAGAATAGTACTTCAGATGATCATGAGAAAGTTAAAAAGAGCTACAATCAATTTCATAACTTCATCATCAGGCACAAAGCACAAGACTTCTTAGTGATGCAGCCCAGAGAGAGAGCATGGATGCAAAGCCAACATAAAAAAAAGGCATCATTCTAGAAAACTCTCCACAACCAAGATCATATAGGATTGAGACAGTATAAGGAAATGCATGCAGAAACTGGAACATCTTAATACCCGTGGAAAGAAAACTAATAGAAACTTGAATTTAATTTTCAGATCCGGATGAAAATAAAGAAACAAGGTGAAGATCTACTGCCATCCAGAAGAAGAACACTCGTATCAGATGAGGAGAGAATGCAGGATATCCTTGACCTCAGAAAGAATCCAGAACAAGATCAGGGAGGTTGGCCAAGGCACTACAAAATAACCCTATGAAGTCTGAGACCTTTGGGCGAGGTGTAGGAGAGAGAAAGAATTGATTTGATTTGATTTATTTTTGTCATATGTATTGGGAGACAGTGAAAAGTTTTGGTTCTTGTGCGCTATAAAGACACAGCATAGTGTTCATAAAGTACATAATGGAGAAGGAAATAATAGGGTGGAGAAGGTAGTGTGGAAGCTACAGATAGGGTGATGAGAAAGATCAGCTTAACAAATGATAGTTCCAATCAAAACTTTAATGGCAGCTGGAAAGAAGCCGTTCTTGAGTCAATTGGTATGTGTTTTCAGAGTCATGTATCTTTTTCCCGACAGATGAAGGTGGAGAAGAGAGTGTCTGGGGGTGTGGAACCCTTGATTATGCTGACTGCTTTCCAAAGGCAATGTGAAGAGTTGACAGAGTCAATGTCTGGGAGGCTAGTTTGCATGAGTGTAAAATAAAGGCACATGATGCTGATATAATTATGAAATAATAAGATGTGGAGGGAAGGAGAAGTTCAACTTTGTGTAGAAATCATAAGATATACACTGAGCTGTAAATAACGAGCCTGATTTTTATAAACTGTAGCCTGTTTTATTAGGAAAACAGACAAACACTAAAGAATCCCATATAGGCCCCCATCACAGCTAAGCAGCACAATCCAAAATTATTATGAGAATACATCTGCAAAACAGTCTTACGCAAATTGCTCCAATTGGATTGCAGAGGATTGGTACTTAAATTTTAATACAGCTATTACATTGACATGAAATTGAAACTGCCTTGTTGTCCAGGCAAGATGAATGGCTTAACTAGTCTTTCAATATCTCATAGGTTTCAGAGGCATTTTCATCATAAACAGATGACAGTTAACACTGACATTGAAACCTGTCTGTGAGATAAAACATTCTTGCTTAAGAAACCGCAATATAAACTGTAGAATTATATTTAAAGGGTATGTGTGAAGAAATTTGCAGATGAATCAAACTAAATTATTGTTAAATACAATTCAGAACTAGTTGGATTCTAGCAGGTTGTTTCCAAGTTATTTTGGGAAAGATGCATAATGGGAGAACCAAATGAAATGGTGAGTCTGAATTTTTTAGATGCTTTCCACAATTCAAAGAGTCTGCAAAGAGCAGATTGATTGAGTGCTAAGTGGCTACAGATAAGATTTCCACCCAAAACTTATGAGAGAGTCCCACCTTAGAGAGCAAGTGGCCAATCTGACTGGCAAGCAACTCTCCAGTCCCTACAGCTACAGTGCTGGAGTGGGCAGAAGAAATGCAGGAGGACATCAAAGCCTAAGTCCAAGTACCAGAGGTCCAGATAAATTCAAGGGGAGCCAGAGTGAAAAAGCCTTTGCTGGAATGGGGTGATCAGGGTCTTAGGGGGAAAAGGAAGGTCCAGAGGCTACCAGCCTGACTTCAGAACTGTTGATGGAGGCACCCTGCATGCTTCACCTCCTGCTCAGGCTAAAACTCTGTTCATTTTCAGGCTTCTGCCACAGAAGTTCAACGTATTTATCAGACCAAAATTTGAGGCTGAATGGTGAATGACCCTTAAGTGGTCAATAATTGGCCACATTAGGGTTTTAACTAGGTCAAGGGTATGTTTCTTGAGGCCTTGCCACCCCAGCGTAACATCGCTGTATGATCAGGGCATTTGGGAACCCAGAGGGAATATTGCCCCTTCAATTTAATCACCGTCCTAACCAAAAGCTGCTGGTGGGAGAATGTAAAATTAGCCATGCAGTTTCTCACTTTATAAATGTTGGAAATAGAAAACATTTATAATTCATCAGTTTGTTTCCATAAATTTGTTTTTAAAGAAATGCTTTTCAATGCCAATTTGCCACAAGATTTGGTTCCGTGGTGCCAATAATTATGGTGCAGAATGTAAAATTTTGTCCCCTTATTTGCAAAAGGATATATTGATCTTAGAGGGGGTGCAGAGAAGGTTCACTAGTTGGTCCCTGAGATGAGGGGGTTAGCTTATGAAGAGAGATTGATAGATTGGGCCTGTACTCATTGGAGTTTAGAAGGCTGAGGGGTGATCTTATAGAGACATATAAGATAATGAAGCGGCCAGATAGGGTAGAAGCAGAGAGATTCTTTCCACTTGGAAAGCAAACAAGAACTAGAGGACAAGCCTCAAAATAAGGGGAAGGAGGGGGAGCAGTTTAGAACAGAGTTGAGGAGGAATTTCTCCCTGAGGGTAATGAATCTCTGGAATTCTCTGCTCATTGAAGCAGTGAAGGCTAACTCGTTGAATATGTTTAAATCACAGGTAGATAAATTTCTGATCAATAAGGGAATTAGGAGTTATGGGGAGCAGGCAGGTAAGTGGAACTGAACCGCTACCAGATCAGCCATGATGTTATTGAATGGCGGGACAGGCTCGAGGTACTAGGTGACCTACTCCTGCTCCTATTTCTTATGTTCTTAAAATCAATCAGCTGAACTAACACAAGTATTGCCATTTTTGACCTGCCTGCTCCAGCTAGCATTGTCTCTTAGACATAAAGAGCTCATGCTCTTCATTTAGTAGCAGAAAGGGTCCCACAAGCAATATTTAAAGAGATTATCAAACATTCTTATATAAAGTAAAAGTAAAGTTTTTATATTAGTCACAAGTAGGTTTACATTCACACTGCAATGAAGATACTGTGAAAATCCCTTTATCGTCACACTCTGGCACATGTTCAGATACACTGAGGGAGAATTTAGCAAGGCCAATTTACCCAACCTGCACATCTTCAGACTGTGGGAGGAAATGGGAGCATCCAAAGGAAACCCACACACACATAGGAGAATGTGTAGACTCTACAAAGACAGTGACCCAGTTGGGAATCAAACCCAGATCCATGACAGAGTGAAACAGCAGTGCTAACCACCCTGCCACCCCTATTAATCACAGATTAATTTCAGTTTGAGTTGAGAAAGTGCTTGTTGTTTACAGAATTGATTAAACTTGGTAGAATCAACAGGAAATGTGAATAAGGCCTTGGTTCTCATTTTTGCCTTGGCCAAACCACTTTAGCGATTGGGTATTTTTGGCCTAGATGCAGCATGAGAGGAAGGTAGAGCCAAAGCAGCACAGGCAAGGATAAATTGCTCATAGTGGAGGAAAAGATGGGGTCTCAAGAGGGGCAAGCTTCCTGGGGGAGCATTTCTTTTATCTCTAACTAATCTTGTAATGTGTTTCCTGTGTTCTAAGTTGCTCACACAACCTTACAATCAGATTAGCAGCCTCGGAACAGGCTAGAATAAATAACATTGTTAACATTGCTTACTGTCCACTGCTGGGTTACACCAATATCAGATAGTCTCTATGCAGGAGAGGCGAATCCTTTGTGTTCACCCTGGCCTGAGAGAATCAAGCAAAGTCAATGCATTGGTTTTGCCAGGATACTGGCAATTCTGGCGAAACTGGCAAAGTGCTATTCGGGTGGGTTTAAACTGATTCGGGGGGGGGATGGGAACCTGAATTGTTGTGCCAGTATACAGGAGGATGTGAATAGGGAGGTCACGGATAGGTTTCTAGGTCGCAGCAGTATAGTGGCAAACGGGAGGGTGGTTTGAAGTGTGTATACTTTAATGCGAAGAGCATACGCAATAAGGTGGATGAACTTGCAGCCTGGATTGGTGCTTGGGACTTCGATGTTGTGGCCATTTCAGAGACGTGGATAGAGCAGGGGCAGGAATGGTTGTTGCAGGTTCTGGGGTTCAGATGTTTCAGTCAGAGCAGAGGTGGTGGTAGAAGAGGGGGAGGAGTGGCATTGTTAGTTAAGGACAGCATTATGGTGGCAGAAAAGACATTTGATGTAGACTTGTCTGCTGAGGTAGTGTGGGCTGAGATTAGAAACAAGAAAGGAGACGTCACACTGTTGGGAGTTTTTTATAGGCCTCCAAAAAGTTCCAGAGAAATAGAGGAAGGGATTGCAAAGTTGATCCTGGATAGGTGTGAAAGTAACAGGGTAGTTATAATGGGGGACTTTAGCTTTTCTAATATCGATTGGAAAAGCTATAGTTCAAGTACGTTAGAGGGGTCAGTTTTTGTTCAATGTGTACAGGAAGGTTTCATGACTCAGTATGTCGATAGACCAACAAGAGGTGAGGCTATATTGGATTTGGTACTGGGTAATGAACCAGACCAGGTGTTAGACTTGGAGGTGGGTGAGCACTTTGGTGATAGTGACCACAATTCGGTTACGTTTGCCTTAGTGATGGAAAGGGATGGGCACGAACCGAATAACAGTAGTTATAGCTGGGGGAAAGGAAATTATGAGGCTATTAGGAGAGATTTAGGATGCATAGGGTGGAGCAGGATATTGCAGGGGCTGGGGACATCTGAAATGTGGAGCATATTTAAGGAACAGCTTCTGCATGTCCTTAATGAATATGTACCTGCCAGGCAGGGAGGAAGTGGTCAAGTGAAGGAACCATGGTGTACTAGGGAAGTTGAATCTCTGGTGAAGAGGAAGAAGGAGGCTTATATAATGATGAGACGTGAAGGCTCAGTTAAGGCACTGGCGAGCTATAAATTAGCCAGGAAGGAGCTAAAGAGGGAGTTGAGAAGAGCTAGAAGAGGACACGAGAAGACTTTGGAGGATAGGATTAAGGAGAATCCTAAAGCTTTTTACAGGTATATAAATAATAAAAGATTGGTTAGGGCAAGATTAGGGCCAGTCAGAGATAGCAGTGGGAAGTTGTGCGTGGAGCCTGAGGAGATAGGAGAGACACTGAATGAGTATTTTTTGTCAGTACTCACGCAGGAGAAAGACAATGTTGTCGGGGAGAATACTGTGATACCAGGTTGTAGACTGGGCAGGATTGAGGTTCATAAGGAGGAGGTGTTAGCGAATCTTGAGGGTATGAAAATTGATAAGTCCCCTGGGCCAGATGGGATTTACCCTAGGATTCTCTGGTAGGCTAGAGAGGAGATTGCAGAGCCTTTGGCTTTGATCTTCATGTCGTCGTTAGCTACAGGTATAGTGCCGGAAGACTGGAGGATGGCAAATGTTGTCCCTTTGTTCAAAAAGGGGAATAGGGACCATCCTGGAAATTATAGACCGGTGAGCCTGACTTCTGTTGTGGGCAAAGTCTTGGAAAGAATTATAAGGGATAGGATTTATAAGCATCTAGAGAGAAATAAATTGATTAGGGATAGTCAGCACGGTTTGTGAAGGGTAGGTTGTGCCTCACAAACCTTATTGAGTTTTTTGAGGAGGTGACCAAAGAGGTAGATAAGGGTAAGGCAGTTGATGTAATGTATATGGATTTTAGCAAAGCGTTTGATAAGGTTCCCCATGGTAGGCTACTGCAGAAAGTGCGGATGCATGGGATTGAAGGTGATTTAGCAGTTTGGATTAGGAATTGGCTAGCTGATAGAAGACAGAGGGTGGTGGTTGATGGGAAATATTCAACCTGGAGTGCAGTTACAAGTGGTGTACCTCAAGGATCTGTTTTGGGCCACTGCTGTTTGTCATTTTTATAAATGACCTAGATGAGGGTGTAGAGGGTTGGATTAGTAAATTTACTGACGATACCAAAGTGGGGGGAGTTGTAGACAGCGAGGATGGATGTTACAGTTTGCAGAGGGACATAGGTTGCAGAGCTGGGCCGTGAGGTGGCAAATGGAATTCAATACAGATAAGTGTGAGGTGATTCACTTTGGTAGGAATAACAGCATATGAAATATAGGGCTAATGGAAGGACCCTTAATAGTGTTGTCGAGCAGAGGGATCTTGGGGTACAAGTACATAGCTCTTTGAAATTTGGCACCCAGGTTGATAAAGTTGTTAAGAAGGTGTACAGTGTGTTAGCTTTTATTGGTAGAGGGATTGAATTTAGGAGCTGTGAGGTTATGTTACAACTGTACAAAACTCTGGTGCGGCCGCACTTGAGTATTGCGTACAGTTCCGGTCGCCGCATTATAAGAAAGATGTGGAAGCATTGAAAAGGGTGCAGAGGAGGTTTACCAGGATGTTGCCTGGTATGGTGGGAAGGCCTTATGAGGAAAGGCTGAGGGACCTGAGGTTATTTTCATTAGAGAGAAGAAGGTTACGCGGTGACCTAATTGAGGCGTAGAAGATGATCAAGGGATTGGATAGGGTGGATAGTGAGAGCCTTTTTCCTCGGATGGTGATGACCAACACGAGGGGACATAACTTTAAATTAAGAGGTGGTAGTTATAGGACAGATGTCAGAGGCAGGTTCTTTACACAGAGGGTGGTGAGGGCATGGAATGCCCTGCCTGCAGCAGTTGTGGACTCACCTACTTTGGGGGCATTCAAATGGTCGGTGGATAGGCATATGGATGATATTGGAATAGTTTAGGTTAGAGGGTGCACTGGCTGGCGCAACATGGAGGGCCAAAGGGCCTGTACTGCGCTGTAATGTTCTATGTTCTATGTTCAACATGATGCAGGATGCCACTGACTGAACACATGAGGCTTTGTGGGTACTGCATCTAAATACAGAAATCTATTACATGATTCCACTGGCTGAACGTGCAGTTGGTGAGTGACAATGCTCAGCATGCCATTCAGTTGAATGCCAACTAGCCTGGTAGCGGCCATTATGCTTATATTTTTGCACCAGTCTGCTGTTTCCACATTAAAGATGAGGGTGTTCTCATCCACGGCTCAGAATCTCCAAATCCGCCACAATGAATGGAGTTTTGGCTGAGTGCCAATTTCTCACTGGCAGTGGTAACAGGTGTAAGTGAGAATCTTGGCCGTGCCCAGCATACGTACAATAAAAGCATTGCTGCTACTCAAAACGTTATAGACCAGAATACTGTGATTTTCTTAGAGCATTATTCAAGTCAAATTCCACATTTGCTGTCATGTTATCTCTGAGATTGATTTTCTGCCATTTTTTAAAATGTCAGCTCATCCCATGATAGCACCAAGTTTTGAATGTCAACCTTAACTGGCGATCACTTCAGGTGGGTGTTCAGTATTAACTTGCATGTCTCCATTGTCTGGTAGGGATCAGAAAATCAGGTGTACTAAAATACAGGACTGCCTCAACTCTCATTAGTTGCCGTTAACAAAACTGAGAGTCGCAGATCTTTACTTCAGTAGAGAAAACAATATTCTCTGTTTTGGAATATACTATTAATGTTTCTTCAGGGCTTGTCCTCACAGCTGAATCTTTGAGAAATCTGTCCCTGTTGTCAGCTATTCTTTCCCGTTGGGATTCAAATGGGACTCATTTTCCTCTCCTCACTTATCACCACTTCCATGGGAAAGACAGTGGTTTACATCAGAAGTGGTGATCTCTCAAAGCTGGGACAACCATATGTAGTTGCTTCTTCTCCCCTGTGATGCAGATCCTACCTGCCTTTGGCTAAAATAAATAATAGAATAAATATAAAACATAAAATGCTGGAAATCAGCAGTTCAGACAGATCTGTGAAGAAAACGAGTTAACATTTCAAGTCAATGATCCATTCATAGGCAACAATATGTTGTTTCTGAGCCACAACATCCTTCAGCGAACTCGTAATTTACTGCAGTATCAAACTATTGTCTAATGATAGACAAGTTGATCCAAAATCCTGTGAATGTGTTAGAATTTCTGAATGCTAAAAGACAGTTGGCAATGTTAAAGACAAAAAAGAACATAAGACAAAGTGGGATAGTGTGATGCTACTGGGCTAGTCATCCAGAATCCTAGGCTAGTGCCCTGGGAACATGAATTTAAATCCCACCATTGTAGCTGACGGAATTTAAATTCAATTAATTAATCAATCAGCAATTGAAAGCCAGTCTTGGTAATGATTACCTCCTGCCATATGGTTGACTCTTAGCTGCCCTCTGAAGTGACTTACTAAACCATGACAGAAAAGGAATAGAATTGGGCAGACCAGCGAGCATTGACCTAGGAACCAAACATGACAACAGCACATCATTCTGCTGCACTAATGTGGAACCAAATACTGGAGTCTGTAAAAGAAAGAAATCATCTCCTTTCTGCCCTTCACTGAACTCCCCACTCAATCCATTTTACTTTTTGCAGTAAACCTTACCAAAAGCATTTCTTTTCCCCATGAGCCAAATTCTCATTTAGAACCAAATTTCCAAATTACTCACTCGCTTTCTCTCTTACACATGCCAAAGTTTCCCTTCACTGACTGAGTAAGTGATTGGAAATAGTAGGCCAGGCAGCTTCTGAGGGTGAGATAAACATAGTTAACGTATCAGGTTAATATCTTTTTGTCAGAACAAGATAATGGTTTAAGGCCAAGAGATTCATGGGCCAGAATTCTCACCCAGATTCTGAGTGGGGGTGAGGCTCGAAGAACGGTATTCTCTGTTGGCTTTGGGTAGGATCGTGCGAACCTCGGAGGATGTACTGGTAAAATTCCATCACTGAAGTCTTTCGTCAGTACTGCAGATAACTAATAAACAATACAAAAATGCTGCAAATACTCACCAGGTCAGACAGCATTGTGGAGAAAATTTTTCTTTTGCCGTTCTGCTTTTCAGCTGGGGCAACTATAGTTTTGTGCAAAGTGAAGTGTGGGGATGAAGAAATAGGCTGAAATTTTACCGCCTATGGGAATTGGAGCGGGCAAGGTGTGGACAATGGGAAAGTCCATTGACCTTGGGCTTGGTTGTATGGTTTCAGGACAAGTGAAGCCATAAAATCCCACCCACAATACTTAATAAAAGCATGATTCACTTGGTCTAAGGGAAGATCATTCCAATGATAATTACAGCTTCCAAAAACTGTACTAAATATTAGTGAAGTGATTTTCTTATACATCACTAGATTATCAGGTGCCACCATGTTTAATGTGATTTATCAGATCAAGTGTATAGTGCTCAGTGAAGAGCCCTATTCTGAATCTTCCACTGAGTCTTTCTCAATATATGGCATTCACATGAAAAAGAAAATGTTGCAGGATTAAGGTTTGTGAGATCTGAATCACAGCCTTATATGGGGTTTACAAATAATTATTTCCAATGATTTTCATGAAGATGTTAACTTTTTCTTGAAGACATTTGTTAAAATGGTAGTTGCAAAGGTGGGGCCAATTTTCCCTGTTGTGTTTGTATGTTAATTAATAATTTTACAAAGCATGGTTCCAATCTCTGTCCGGGCATTTTTTTTATAAAAGGCAACATCAGTCATTTTGAACTGATTCAAGGTCTTAAAACTCTCTGCACATTATTTCTTGTTTGTTTTTCTTCTTGCAGTCTTCATCCTCTGACAGTATTGACCTTCCCTGGTTTCACAGAATCAATACATCAGAAACATCTCACCCAAGTTTCTTTATGCAGCAACTAAGTTTATCAATGCAAAACTTTACACCAAAATCATCCAAAGTGTTTCCAGCAAGGATAGCCATCGAAAGTGGACTCTTTAGCTGCTGGGGAGATGCTGGGCATAATTGCAAGGTTGCAATTAACTGTTCCTCGCTTTATCTGACAATCCTCAGCATGTGCTTCAAATTACAGAAATATAATTCAGCGGGATACGCAGGAGATATTCAGCATGCCTGGGAACCACTGGGAAATAGATTGTGTAGTTCACACAGTGTTTGAAAACAGGTAATCGTTTTATATTTTGAGGAAAATAGCTCACAAATGTTTAACTTCACAGAAAAAAACGATAACATTCACAATCCATTTGAGCATTTGATTTTCTTACACAGCAGAATGGTTCACACTGTAAATGACACTGATAGTCAGAGAGACAGAACTGAAGATAACTCAGCAAGAGCCAATCATGCAGTTTCTGTAAGAGATTGGAAAGACATAGATGTTGAACCTAATTTCACCACTCACTTTTCCGCCGGTTTGTGCAGCCTCGTTGGCTGAAGTATTTAGTAGGCAATATTAAAACATGGTGAATCATTTTCCAAAATAAAGCAGCAGTAAATAAATTATCAAAGTGATATCCAGTAAAGGCTAAATCTGAAAGTGGCAATTTCAGATTGAACTTTATGCTTGTCATAAAGTTCTTTTTAAGCATATTTATTAGTGTCACAAGTAGGTTTACATTTAACTATATGCTAAATTGAATGCACCCAATTCTCTCTGAGCATTAATACTTACAAATTTCATGCCTTTTAATAAATAGGCATTTCTCACTTCCTCAAATTATAAGCCATCTGCCAACTTTTTGCCCAATCACAATCTACCTTTATCCCTTCATTGCTTGTTTGTGTCCAGCTCACGATATTCCCATTTAGCTTTATATCATAGGAAAATTGGGATAAATTCTCTCGCTCATCGTCTAAGTTATTAACATAAGTAGTAAAAAGCTGAAGCTCAGCATTGACCATTGCGACAGTCTAATAATTATAGTCTTCCAACTTAGTCTGATTATACTCTGATTAGAATCAGATTACCTGAATCTGAATATAGTCTGATTATCCCTACTGTCTATTTCCTATTTGCTAACCAACCCACTATCCATGCTAAAACATTACCCCCTCCTTCATGAGTCAGCATCTTGTGTACTCTTTTGTGTGGACCACATAGAATGCCTTTTTAAAAATAGAAATGGACAGAATCTACTGGCTCCCTTTTACCTGCCCTACTAGTACATCCTCAAAAAATCCTAGTAAAATAGTCAATAAAATTTCCCTTTCATAAAGCCATGTTGGTCAGCTGTAGAGGTTTCGACAGAAGGTAGCTGCAGGTACCTTACATTGAGCAACATTCAAATTGTGAAGAATCAAGGACTTGAAATTAAGGCACATAATGCTCAAGCTTTCTTGTTGACTCCTGAGATCTTGGAGATGTTGTGAAGAGTCAAGATTTTGAAATCTTGGCACCATGGCACAGTGGTTAACACTGCTACATCACAGTATCAGGGACCTGCAAGTTCTCCCTCTGAATGTATGGTTTCTTCCAGGTGCACTGGCTTCCTCCCATGGCCCAAAGATGTGCAATTTGAGTGGATTGGTGATGCTAAATTGCCCCTTAGTGTTAGGGGATTAGCAGGGCAAATGCACAGATTATGGGGATTGGGCCTGGGTGGAATTGTTGTCAGTTCAGGATGGATGGGCCAAATGGCTCTCTTCTACACTGTAGGAAATTTATGGGCAGAATTTCCCATCTCAAGCACATAGTAGGTGGGAGAGAAAATTCGGCAGGTTGTGCAAAGTCCAGTTAACCTCAAGCGGTATTTTCTAGCCTTAGGGCGGGCGCAGCTGGAAAATCCCTCAATATGAGAGATTCTTTGCCTGCTGGTTTTCAATGCTAGCCAGCCGGCCCAAAGCTGATGGTCAATTCCAATGCCTTTATTCCCATCAATATCTCTTAC
The DNA here is from genome assembly GCA_024679065.1 of Sphyrna mokarran. NCBI lineage: Eukaryota > Metazoa > Chordata > Chondrichthyes > Carcharhiniformes > Carcharhinidae > Sphyrna > Sphyrna mokarran. The sequence continues at coordinate 76,651,926 of JAGIQG010000004.1, read as the reverse complement.
ACAAGGACTGGAGCATGGTTTATGAGTGTCCAACAAAAAGAAACAGAAGTGGAAGACAGATTAAGCTAAATGTTATAACATCTATTGTAAATTTTCATGATATAAGCTTATATCATTTCTACAAGGTAGAATAGAGGCAGGATTCTCTCTAAAAAATTCTAAGTGTCAAATTTGTGTGAAAACTGAAGTAATTCACGTTATTTTTTTCAGTGGGAGTTCAAAGAAGAATGTAATTAAAAACTAGGGGGTGGAGAGGCTGAAATCAGCATGCTGAGCAAGCCACTGCACATGTATCAATCTGTCAATGCCAAGATCGGTGCATGCACCATGTCCCCGCACTGCCAGCTCCTTGATTGCTGTCCAGTTCAATCGCTGCCCAGCCCTGCGACCCCCACTGTGTCAGCCATCCACACCCCCCCCCCATCCCATCCCACAGCCCAATCGCTGGCCCCTGACCATTCCTGTGCCCTCAGCCTGCCATGATCTCCAGCATCCACACACCCGTTCGACAGTAACCTCCCCCCCCACTCCCCATCCATAGCCCTGACAACCCACCCGCAGTCCCAACTCCACCCTCTCCCAGTCCTTTAGCAGGTTGACTGCACTCACAGCTGCCTCCACTCCCCAGCCTCACAGGATTCCTGGTCTCTCTCCTTCTCCAACTGATCCCGACTGCAGAGTGGCAGTGAGACCTCACACCCAGCGATTGACTCCTTAGCCTTCCCTTCAGCCTACACCCAGGCCCCACCCATTTGGTATTGCCCCATGCCCGTTGGCAGCACCAAGGTGCTTTCTGGGTTTTGGCACTTGGTTCCTTGGACCCTGCCAGGGTGTGCAGGCCCAGGGGGCACCAGCACCTACCACCTGATCCCCTGGATATCAAATTGCTCCCCTACACTCCAGCAGGGTGTAGCCATTAGTTTTCCATTGATGGGGAGCTAGTGTAATCCCCATTGGAGTGAAACACTCTGGCAGGGTGGAAGACACTAACAAGTTTTGAGGCTTAATCCCGGGCCCGCTAATGATATTCAAATAATATCAAAATTACCACTTAAATAGTTTGTGTGTCTCACCATGGATTTCTGACATGGAACAGATACCACCAGAAATCTCATGCTGGAAGATGCAAGGGGAGTGCAAACGCTCACGCAAATGCATAATTTCCCTGGTCTGCTGCACAAAAAAATTACCATATCAGGATGGGAGAACTGCAACCTAGATATCTACAAATGCCAACAAAAAGCAGGAGCTGAGATTGGGTTAGTTAACATTCAGTTCAGGATTCAATGCAGGAACTGGAACCAAGGTTTTGTTTTAATTCTTTTGCAGGATGATGGACGTTGCTGGCTAAGCCAGTATTTATGGTACACCCCTAATTGCTCTTGAGAAGGAACTGCTGAGCCACATTGTTGAATCACTGCAGAATATATGTTGTAAGAACACTCATTTGTTAAGAAGGAGGTTCCTGGTTTTTGATCCAGTGACAGTGACTTGTTTCCAAGCTAGAATTCTATATAATTCTGAGGGGAACCTATAGTGGTGAGGGTACATGGAAGTATTCCCATGCATCTTCTACTCTTGTCCTTCTAGATAGTAGACATCGCAAGTTTGGAAGGAACCTGCAGTGCCTCTTATGGATGGTACTTACTGCCAAATTGGTCATGGAGGGGACGAATGTTTAAAATGATGAATTCATAGAATCCCTTCAACATAGAAGGGATTCAGCCCATTGAGACTGCACTGATTCTCCAAAATAGCATCTGTCCAAGATCATCCCGTCCCTGTAAGCCCCATAATTATGCCACCCTGGGTGGATGTGACCAACTTCCAGTTCATGGTTTGACCTCTCTCTCTAAAATCTATCCCCAATAATGGAGGAAGAGAAGTCAAGAAAGGGAAAGGAAGTATCAGAAATAGATCATGTGAAGGCGAGAGAAGAGTGGAAATTGAAAGCAAAATTTGTGAAATTTTATTTTCAGATGAGAATAGGAAGGGGTACTATTATAGTCATTGATGTACTGGAAAACGAGTTGTGGGAGAGCGCCTGAGTAGAACTGGAACAAGGAATGTCCCACAAAAAGACAGGCATTACAAAGGCCCATGTGTGTACACATCACCATGCTTTTTGTTTGAAGGAGATGAGAGTAGTTAAAGGAGAAACAGTTCATGAGAGAACAAGTTCAGCCAAGCGGAGAAGGATGATGGTCATTGAAAATTTTTTGGGTCGCTCCAAGCTCTCAGACCATCCTGTTGGGAAAGAAGTTTGAGAGGATTGTACATCCATGGTGAAGCAGAAGCAGTTGGAGGCAAGAAACCGGAAACTGTTGAAATGAAATAGGATGTCAGAAGAATCGTGAATGTTGGTGGGAAGAAATTCGATAAGAGCTGAAGAAAATAGGCAAGATAGGAAGAAATGCACTTGGTGGGGCAGAAATATGCTAAAATAAGGGATGTACCTTGTTTCTGGATTTTGGTAGAAGCAAGCTGTTTGTGGGTGAGGAACTATAAGATAGAGAGCTGTGGTGAGAAAACCTCCAGAGGAGATGAAGTCAGCGATAGTTCAGGAAACAATAGCTTTTATGGAGTCATGGTCCAGGGGGAGGTAGGAAAAATTGTCCAAGTCTTGGCTGGTCTTTGTCTGATAAATCAAGTACTACAAGTAAATAAAGAACATCAATGCACTCTTTTTAGGCAGAAGTTGCAGTTCATTACATTTTCCATAGAACCTGTGAAACAACAAATTTGACCAATCCAATTATAGAGATTACCATGGTTCCCTGAGGTGCAAGAAGCAATTACAAACACATAAATGGCATTGTATGTTCAATATGACACTTGCTACAATTTCATTTATGGGGAAATCTTTATTCAATAAATGTCCAGCTATTGATGGATGTTATTCATCTTAATTTTGCACATTACCCAGCTGGCATTAAAGTTTTATCAAGTGACAATCCACTGTAACAACCTTGATGATTCAGAGCTATGTACCAGGATGGTTGACTGGTGATCAGGGACATCTCTTGCAGATGATGGCTTAGGGTTGCAGTAATGCAACTGCAGACAGTGGATAAGAGCGATTATAATGAGGCTCAAGGGATGTTAAGGATTTTAATACAGCAGACATAGGCAACTTGAAGTCTTACATTAAACTGTATACGACCTTACAGTAGAATACAGAAAGAAGATTGAGAATCACTGTTGCTTGCTTCATTCTGCATAATATTGTCATTCAGAATGGATTGTTAATGTCTGAAAGTAATGGGGATGATGATGAGAAACATAGAAATGTAGAAACATAGAAAATAGAAGTAGGAGTAGTCCATTTGGCCCATCAATTCTGCTCCTGATCTCTCCCTTTCCCCCGTATCCCTTAATCTCTTTAGCCCCAATATCTAATTTTTTCTTGAAATCACATAATGTTTTGGCCTCATCTAATTGCTGTCCCCTCTTGGGATGAAGAAATTTTCCCTCATCTCAGTTCTAAAATATTTAACACTTATCCTCAAGCTATGACCCCTAGCTGTGGATTCCACCACCATCAGGAATATTCTTTCTCAATCTACCTGTCGAATCCTGTTAGCATAGCATACATTTCTACAAGATCCCTTTTCACTCTTGTAAACCCTGATGAATACAATCATAACTGGCTTAAATCTGTCTTCATATGACAAATTTGCCATCACAGAAATCAGCCTGGTAACCCTTCACTGCACTCCTTCTATAACAAGGGCATCCTAGCTCAAATAAGGATACCATAACTGTGTGCAATGTTCCAGGTGTGACCTCACCACCATGTACAATTGCAGTAAAACAGTCATATTCCTATACTCAAAATCTCTTGTTATATAAGCCAACATACCATTTGCCTTCCTCATGCCTGTTATATCTACATACTTACTTCCAGTGGCTGATGCACAAAGACATCAAGGTCTCACTGAATATCCACCTCTCTCAATTTAGACCCATTTGATTAATAATTTGCCTTCCTACTTTTGCAGTTGAAGTGGATATCCTCACATTTATCCCCATTATCTGCATCTGCTATGCTTATGCCCATTTACTCAGCCTGTCCAAATCACACTATAGCATCTCTGCATCCTCCTCACAGGTCACTCTCTGACCCAACTTTGTATCCTCTGCAAATTTAGTGATAATGTATTCAGTTCCCTCTTCCAACTCATTAACATATAATGTGAACATTTGGTACCCAACACAGATCCCTGCAGAATCCCACTAGTCACTACATGCTAATTGGGAAAAGATGTATTTATTCCATCTCTTTACTTTCTATCTGTTCACCTCAAGACAGTACCCACAATCCCAAGCACTTTAACATTACAGAGTAGTCCGCTATGTAAGACCTTGACAAAAGCCTTCTGAAAATTAAGTAAACCATATTCACTCATTCCCCTTGGTCAACTCTACTAGTTACATTCTCAAATAATGCCAAACAGATTTGTCAAACACGAGTTCTGCTTTATAAATCCATGCTGACTTTGCCTGATTGTACCACTGCCTTCCAAACGCTGAGCTATGAAAGCCTTGATCTTATAGCAATTTCCCCTGTACTGATATTAAGTTCACTGATCTATAGCTCCATATTTTCTCTCTATCTCCCTTTTTCAATAGTGGGTTTACATTAGCTACGCTCCGATCTGTAAGTCCTTGTCCAGAGTACAGAAAGCATTCCATCCTAATATCTGGAGGAAGATACACAAGAGTAAAAATCGGTGAACCAGGAGAGCCATCACTATGCAGACAGTGAAGATAATGGATCCTTCCAAGGAGTATTGGATGACCTTCGTTTGATTAGACAGGCAGTGCCACACTGATATATAAAGAGCATCAATGAGCTCTCTTCAGACAGATCCTGCTGTTTATTACATTTTCCTTGGGACCTGTGAAGCAACAGACATGAACAGTCTAATTATAGCGACTGTCAGTTCTCCCGTAGATGCAAAAAGCAATTGCCAGCATATAAGTGATATTGTAAGTTCCACATGGAAATCCTTTCAATTTCATTCAAAGGAAAAGACTTTCATCCAAAATAAGTTGCCAAAAGGTAAAAGCTGGGAGACCAAATAAACTATCAAACTGTTATCTGATATCCACAAAAGGATCAACATTCTCAGAGCCTTGCATCCATAATAGAGAAGTCATATTCTTACATCATTTCGAAGTTGCAATCATCAAAGAAATTACATGAAGTTAACTAGGAATTACAGAAGAGAAATGATCCATTCAGCTCAACTGGTCTATGCTCGTATTTATACTTTGCACAAGCCTCCTTCTCCAGTAACTATGGGTGAGATTTTCTAGCTGTGTTTGCCCGAAAACGAGGAAATCCCACCCGAGTTCAATGAACCTTTGCATGGTACAGCCACCTCTCGCCCCCACCTGCAATGATTACCATGGAGGACATGAAGGGAAAATCAAAGTTTGACAAAGGGTCGTCTGGACTCAAAACATCAGCTTTTTTTCCTCTCCTTATAGATGCTGCCAGATCTGCTGAGATTTTCCAGCATTTTCTCTTTTGTATGATCAAACGGGGCTCCTGGGCAGGACAAATATAGAGAGAGGGAAGTTGCCATCAATAAGAGGTCAGTTATGGCCACCTGGTTAAAGGCACCCTGACTTTGTGGCAGCTAAGTAAGAAAATGGGGTATTAGAAATTGGGAAACTAGTATTTTTGGCCTATTATTGAGCTTTTATGAGATTAGTCAAACATCATTGATTTTGTCTCTCTAGATAAGCAATTTCTAAACACTTTGTCTCCTAACCAGTGTCAGGAAATAGTAGAGTCAGATTGCAATGCCTTTCCAATTCCTAAATTGGAAAGGTGGTGTCTTGTGTACCCACTTTTTTAATGCAAGTCTTTAGATAGGGCTAAAATATGACCCTGAGCATGATGTAAAAAGCTAACTTAAGCAGGGTAACAAACAGGGAATGAGGTAATTACATATGCATAGTTAACTGTCTAATTTGGGTTCCTGTGGCACGAATCCAATCCAATACTCTCACAGCTACACAACAATTAGTGGTTTGTTGGCAGAAATTTGGACTGAGAAGCCTTGTAAATCCTATTGGAGCAGCATCAGTTATGAGCTTGTTGTTAAGTTTTGGTGACTATTGTGCAGTGATGTATTATTTGGGTACCTTGTCAGAGAGGAATGGGCATTTGTGTGCACCAGTCCCATTCCGCTTATGAATAAAAATCTCAAACTCTCCTTGGCTCCCCATGGAAGCTGCAAAGTACTATAGAGAGAAGAGAATGGAGGAATCAGATGCTAAGAAACCCACAGGAAGGGTGACCTCCATGGTTTGATGATGACTGTCTCCAAATCCTCCTTCAAACTGTGAGTAATCAACAGGAACATGCTCACTAATGAGAAGAGAAGATCTCCCAATCAGATGAAAGCAGCCTGTATGGAGGTTGCAGAGAAAGTGAGCAGCTGTGGGGTCATCCACAGGATACAGCTACTTTACTGTGAAAGTTTTAATGATCTCTTACGATCTGCCAAGGTGAGAATACAACCAGATGGACCTACATGGAAGGTTGTGAAGGTGTGATATGTGAGGAGAATGGGATTGCCTAGTGTCTTGGCCAAGAGCAGAAAACAGCATGAAGTAGACATGGCAGTCTGCATGGCAACGGGGAATGCTCCAGGGCAACTGCTTAGGAATTGTAGCATTTGTTAGTGAGTAAGAATCATTGAGAATTGTTGGCTGCTGATGAAGGACATTAGGCACACAGTTGAAAGCATGACTTTAATGCAGCTAACTCATTAAAATTCCTCTTTTTTAATTCCAAAAGAAAAGTCACATAATGTCCGAGATGCCGCCAGGGCCCAAGGTGGTCAACCCAACTTGGCAATTTTCATCCTCTAGAGGAGGAAATGCTGGAACTTGCAACGTATGAGTGGAATTGTACCATTGGGTGAGGTAAGGTTGGAGGACAACCCAAAATGATGAGATTTGAAGAGTTTGATCTGGATCAAATCACAGAAAAGATCTATCATCACCAAATAACTCCCCTGTGGACTGCAACTTTAAGGATAGAGAACTAATCGATGCAATTGACATATAGTAAGAATACAATTGTATTAGCTAGATTAAGTGACTTACCCTGTCATGAAAGGTGAAACCTGAAGCTTTAACTCACTTGCGGATGCACAAGACAGTCAATTAAGATCACAGCAGGATTACAGAAAAAGTTATATCCTGTCATTTTCAGAGAAAATGATTTATCAATATGGGAACTTCATCATCATGGAGAAAGTATTAGGCTTATGTACATAATCTCACTCACCTCTCTTCACTTGCCTGGTGTCCAGCTATGTACAACCCAGTGATGTCAAGGCAGTAAAATGAGATGGTACAGTGTATCACTGCATCATTACAGGTACCAGTTAAGATCAGTACGTTTTTAAAGAGCTGGCTGATAAAATTCATACAGCAGAAGTGCTAAGAGATTAAAGTAAGAAGTAGAAGTGAGATGAAAGAAAAAGAATGTGAGTGTGCAGATACCCTGATTGATTAATCCCCATTATTAATGACCTTCATGCAAATATGTTTGGGTGATGTGGCTGTAATATCTGAGGAGCTGCCAGTTTGTGAGTTGTGATGCGAGGCTTGGATATAAATAGATGTAGAATCATTCATTTTCAGCAGTGAGCCATTTTCTTGCCTGGGTACCTAAGTTTAACTTGTGGCACACAATGGGCAGGATTTTCTGGCCGTGCTCACCCCAAAACCGGAAAATAAAGAACAAAGAACAACACAGCACGGGAAACAGGCCCTTCGGCCCAACGAGCTCGCGCCACCGTCCTAACGTCTTAATGACATATAGGGACCAATATAGGGACAATTTGTTACCCAATCAGCCTAAGAGCACATTTTTGGGATGTGGGAGGAAACCGGAGCACCCGGAGAAAACCCACGCAACCATGGGGAGAACGCGCAAACTCCCGCAGACACAGGCCCAAATCCATGTGTCTGCACAGCATCAGCGATAGTCTCTGAGCTGTCATGTTGCCCATCTGATGGTCCAGTTTAAGCATACACTAACGACATGAAGCACTAGGCCACTCCTGAAGTAACATCCAAGAGCAGCCCTCGCACGACCTGCCAAATGCATGCAGCTTGTTGGTCAACAAGGTGGACCGAATAGCCTGTGGAAAGAAATAAAGTATTTAAACAGTCCTCCTATATCCCTCTATCTGCAGAACGCTCATGTGGGTGTCCAAGAGACCCTTAAACAACCCTAGTGTGCCTGCTCCCACCACCTTACTCGGTAGTGCATTCCACACCCCCACTACCCTTTGTGTGAAAAAATGCCCTCTAATATTCGTCTTATACATAGCCCCCCTCACCCTAAGGCCGTGACCCCTCGTTCTATCCGATTCTAATGGTGGAAAAAGCTTACCACCATTTACTCTATCTATACCCCTCATAATCTTATATACCTCTAATAGATCCCCTCTCAGCCGACGTCTTTCAAGGGAAAACAACCCCAGTGCGTTCAATCTTTCCTCATAAGACAGCCCTTCCATACCAGGCAGCATCCTGGTAAATCTCCTCTGCACTCTCTCCAGGGCCTCCACATCCTTCCGGTAGTACGGCGACCAGAACTGGACGCAGTACTCCAAGTGAGGCCTAACCAACGTTCTATACACTTGCAACATCAAACTCCTACTCTTGTATTCTATACCCCTTCCTATGAAGGCTAACATACCATACGCTTTCTTTATCACTTTCTCCACCTGTACTGACACCTTCAGAGACTTGTGAACCTGCACCCCAGGTCTCTCTGCGTCTCTATACTCCGGATAGTTTTACCTTTTATCCTATAACTCCCCTCTACATTATTCCGGCCAAAATGCATCACCTTGCATTTATCCGGATTAAATTCCATTTGCCATCTATCTGCCCGATCTACCAGCCTATCTATGTCCTGTTGTATTGCCTGGCACTGCTCCTCAGTCCCCGCCAATCCAAGCATCTTAGTGTCATCAGCAAATTTGCTGATCACACCACCTACCCCCTCTTCCAAGTCATTTATATAAATCACAAATAGAAGAGGTCCTAGTACTGAGCCCTGTGGCACACCACTAGTGACTGACCTCCAGTTGGAAAAAGAGCCTTCCACTAATACCCGCTGTCTCCTCCTCCCAAGCCAGTTCTCAACCCATCTACATACCTGGCCCTGTATCCCATGCGCCTTCACCTTTTTTATCAGCCTACCATGGGGAACCTTGTCAAACGCCTTACTGAAATCCATGTAGACGACATCAACGGCTTGTCCTTCATCAATCACCTCTTCAAAAAATTCCACTAGATTCGTAAGGCACGACCTCCCCTTAACGAAGCCATGCTGCGTATCCCTGATCAGATCGCAGCGCTCCAGATGCTCATACATCCTGTCCCTGAGGATCCTCTCCATTAGCTTACCTATAACTGAAGTCAAGCTCACCGGCCTATAGTTCCCTGGGTTATCCCTCTGACCCTTTTTAAACAACGGTACTACATTTGCAATCCTCCAGTCCTCTGGGACCTCACCTGTGTCCAAAGAAGAGACAAAGATTTGCGTCAGAGGCCCAGCAATGTCATCTCTCACCTCCCTTAGCAGCCTGGGATAAATACCATCAGGCCCCAGAGCTTTATAAGTCTTTATGCTACCTAAAAGCCCCAACACTTCGTCCCTCGTAATGATTATTTCCTTTAACGGGTCCTCAAAATCCTCAAAGCCGGCATCAGACATCAGGCCCCTCTCCCGCGTGAATACCGACACAAAGTATTCATTCAGGATCTCCCCCATTCCCTCAGGCTCTAAGCATAGTTCCCCTCCTCTGTCCCTGAGAGGTCCAATCTTCCCTCTAACCATCCTTTTGCTCCTTACATAGGAGTAAAATGCCTTAGGATTTTCCTTAATCCTACCTGCCAAAGCCATTTCGTGGCCCCTTTTTGCCTTTCTGACACCCCTTTTAAGATCCCGTCTACACTCTCTATATTTTTCAAGTGTTGCCTCTGTCCCCAATTGCCTGGATCTAACATACGCCTCCCACTTCTTCCTGACCAAGTCCTCAACATCCCTAGTAATCCACGGTTCTCTAATCCTACCCTTCCCATCCTTCCTCCTTACCGGCACGTGTCTTTCCTGCAAAAATTTTAATTTTCTCTTGAAAGACTCCCACATGTGCAGCGTCGACCTACTCTCGAACTGCTTATCCCAGTCGGTATCCCTAAGATCCTGACTAATCTGGCTATATCTAGCCCTCCCCCAGTTTAACACCCTCCCCTTAAGGTAGGCTTCATCTTTTTCCATTAATACCCAAAGGCAGACAGAGTTGTGGTCACTATTAGACACATGCTCTCCTACTACAACGTCAACCACCTGCCCTGGCTCATTCCCCAGAACCAGATCCAGTATAGCCCCCTCTCTAGTCGGGCTATCCACATACTGCTCCAAGGACCCTTCTAAAACACACTGTACAAATTCCTCCCCGTCCGCACCTTCCGCTCTCGGCACCTTCCAATCTACCCCAGGGAAATTGAAATCTCCCATTACAACTACCCTATTCTTCCTACACTTATCTAAAATTTCCTTACATATCCCTTCTTCCACGGCACGCGGACTGTTGGGCGGTCTGTAGTACACACCCAACATAGTAACCTCTCCCTTCCTATTCCTCAACTCCACCCATAGCGACTCAATTCCTAACTCAGCCATACCACCCTCCTTCTGCACTGCTATGATGTGATCCTTAACTAATAACGCCACTCCCCCTCCTCTCCTCAAACCACCTCTATCATGCCTAAAACACTTATACCCCGGAATATTCAATTGCCAGTCCTGCCCTTCCTTTAGCCACGTCTCAGTCACCGCCACCACTTCTAACTTCCTCTCGAACATTATTGCCTTCAGTTCATCTGTTTTGCCAGTCACACTCCTCGCATTAAAACACATGCACTGAAGGCCCTCAGGCACTCTCTGATCTTCCCTCCTACTCTCCGGAGTTACCCTGTCACCAATCTCTCTCCCACTCCCAGTTCCCTCTATCTCCCCACCCACCCTCCATATTAGTTTAAACCCTGCTCAAGGTCAATGGACCTCTGCATGGTCTGTGTCCTGCCCGCTACAATTCCCATGGTGGGAGGGACAGGGAAATTCTGCCCTATATCAAAATTATACTGATCAGTCAACATTCGTGTAAGGTTGAAATAATTTCACATTGACATTGATAACTGTTAAGTTTTGTCACTGACCGTTCTGCCTACGAAAAATGTCTCTCTATCTAATTTACCAAAACCCTTCGTAATTTGATATAAGCAATGGATGAAGAATTAAACTAGGTCCATCACAAAACTGGGATTCCTCCTACTCAATTTTCCACCTGAAACAGGAACAGGAACATCTACCCTAGTAAGATCCCTTTCCATTTTTTAAACAATATTCCATTTTTTTATTCCATTCTCAGCTGCAAGTGTTTACTGCTATTGACCTGAGATCACACAAGGAATTAGCAGCCCCTGATGCATTGCCTTTGTGTTCAATCTTCATGAGTATAACTACACATTAATGTCAGCATAAGATGTACCACAATTGAGCCTAATCCTATCATTACCAATCATCATCCCAATTGTGAAACCTTACGCAATGGCTGGGATTTCTTGGCATCCAACAGGGGGAGGGGGGGACCAAGGGGAGTTGTTTCTGGCAGCGGAGGTGGCTCACCATTGGCCACTGGCAGGCCAATCCTGATGAAGTCAGTGACCATTTGTGTTGCTGGCTGGCCGTGCCCAGGGGTCACCCCCGATGGTTCTGGAAGATCCAGCCAGTGAGAAGGGCATGAGAAGCTCACGCATTTTTTTAACCTCTCTGTGTATAATTTCTGACGGCAGAGGAGGTTTACCATCGACCACCCGTTGGTTGTTCCGATAACTGCAACGTTTTGTGCGGCTTGCTCATCCCATCGCCAGGGAACCCACCATTGTGGGGACAGAGAGGATGGGAGTGGGTTGGCTCCAGTGGTACCAGAAGATCCCATCAGTGGAAAGGGCTGGAAAATCCTTCCTAATGCTTTTTGATGACATCATTTAGGAATAGTTTGTAAATGGGGAATTAGGTGGGTGGGAGATAAGGATAGACGCTTAGAGTTGATGGCTTCAGGTAAAATAGTGGGGAAGATAAGAAACTGTTGCTTGGGCTATCTTGACTAGAATTGGATATGGGTAACAGAGGAACCAATCAAAGACAGTCACAATGAGCTGGACAATGGGGGAGGGGTTTTAAAGGATGATGGTGTGATTTACATGTCAAAAGTCACAAGAGGGGTTAAGAGTGCTCAAGAGGTATACGCATACCTCACGGAGAAAATCACTTGTGACTTTGGGTTGGAGAATTGGAGAGATTTAAATGTAGAATGACAGGAAAGATAGACACAAATTTGGGAGGCAAGAACATTTTCAAGTAGTTTGGATAAGAAAGGAGTTTGAAGATGGGAAGTAGCTTTCAAATAAAGAAGGTCTAAAGGTAGATTTTTGATGGAGAGATGGAGGAACTTGCAACTTGTTATTTGAAAATCAATTAATATTCACTATCTGAATTTTATATCAACTGCCATGGCAGATTCTTTCGATATGTTAAGAATAGAAGATTGGTTAGGGCAAGATTAGGGCCAGTCATAGATAGCAGTGGGAAGTTGTGCGTGGAGCCTGAAGAGATTGGCGAGGCACTGAATAAATATTTCTCTTCGGTATTCACGCAGAGTGCTGGAAATGTAGCTGTGGAGAGCACTGAGGTACAGGGTTGCAAATTGGGGAGTATTGTAGTAGATAGGGAGGATGTGTTAGAAATTCTCGAGGGTTTGAAGTTGGATAAGTCCCCTGGGCCGGACGGGATTTACCCTAGGATTCTCTGGGAGGCAAGAGAGGAGATTGCAGAGCCTCTGGCTCTGATCTTCAGGTCCTCGTTGGTTACGGGTGTGGTTCCGGAGGACTGGAGGATAGCGAATGTGGTCCCATTGTTTAAGAAGGGGAAGAGAGACCTTCCAGGGAATTATAGGCCAGTGAGTCTTACTTCTGTTGTGGGCAAGGTATTGGAGAGAATTATTAGGGATAGGATTTATAGTTATTTAGAGAGAAATGAATTGATTGGGGATAGTCAGCATGGTTTCGTGAAGGGTAGGTCATGCCTTACTAACCTCATTGAGTTTTTTGAGAAAGTGACCAAAGAGGTGGATGGGGGTAAGGCGGTTGATGTAGTATATATGGACTTTAGTAAGGCGTTTGATAAGGTGGCCCATGGAAGACTTCTACAGAAAATGCAGATGTGTGGAATAGAGGGTGATTTAGCTAATTGGATTAGGAATTGGCTGGCAGATAGAAGACAGAGGGTGGTGGTTGATGGGAGATATTCATCGTGGAGTTCGGTGACGAGTGGTGTGCCTCAGGGGTCTGTTTTGGGGCCCCTGCTGTTTGTAATTTTTATAAATGATCTGGATGAGGGTATTGAGGGATGGATCAGTAAATTTGCAGATGACACTAAAGTTGGTGGAGTGGTAGATAGTGAAGAGGGGTGTTTTAGTTTACAGAGTGACTTGGACAAGTTGCAGAGCTGGGCCGAGAGGTGGCAAATGGAGTTTAATGTGGAAAAGTGTGAGGTAATGCACTTTGGCAGGAACAATAAATGTGTAGAGTATAGGGCTAATGGTAGGGCTCTTAATAGTGTTGAGGAACAGAAGGATCTTGGTGTATGTGTCAATAGATCCCTGAAAGTAGGCAGTCAAGTGGATAAAGTTGTTAAGAAGGCATATGGAGTCTTAGCTTTTATTGGTAGGGGGATTGAATTTAGGAGCCGCAGCATCATGTTGCAGCTGTACAAAACTCTAGTGCGGCCGCACTTGGAGTATTGTGTGCAGTTCTGGTCGCCACATTATAAGAAAGATGTGGAGGCATTGGAGAGGGTACAGAGGAGGTTTACCAGGATGTTGCCTGGTATGGAGGGCAGGTCCTATGAAGAGAGGTTGAAGGATTTGAGGTTGTTTTCGTTAGAAAGGAGGCGGCTAAGAGGGGATCTTATTGAAGCATATAAGATGATTAGAGGTTTAGATAGGGTGGACAGTGATAGCCTTTTTCCTAGGATGGAGAAAGCTAGCACGAGGGGACACAGCTTTAAATTAAGGGGTATGAGTTATAGGACGGATATCAGAGGTAGGTTCTTTACTCAAAGAGTGATTAGGGAGTGGAATGCCCTGCCTGCAGCTGTTGTAGATGCGCCAAGTTTGGTGGCGTTTAAGAGGTTAGTTGATAAGTATATGGATGAGAAGGGAATGGTTTAGTTAGGAGGGGCATTGCTTTTTATTTTGGTCGGCACAACATCGAAGGCCGAAGGGCCTGTTCTGTGCTGTATTGTTCTATGTTCTATGTTCTATGTTCTATGTTCGAAAGCATGGCAGCTTTGATAGCAGTTGTGAATGAACACAACATCTACATGATCCCATGTTTCTGTTTGAAAACAGATATATTTAACGGTAAAACTGGGAAGGAAATAAGAATCTGAAGAAAAGACTCCTAAATTTTATTCATTCATGGGGCATCAGTATCCCTGGCACTTATTCCCTGGGCAGTTGAGAATCAACCACTTTTCTATGGCTCTGGAATCACATGTATGCCAGACCGGGTAAGGGAGGCAAATTTCTTGCCCTAAAGCACATTAGTGAATCAACAATCAACAAGGGACAAGAATGAGAAGTCAATCCATTAAGAAGGTGTCAAAATATTACGTATACATTTTAGACAGACAGCAATGAAATTCAATTTGTTCTGAATATTTGTTATTGAATTCAAATTCTGTCAACTGCCATGGCAGGATTCAAACCCAGATCCCCAGAACATTAGTTGAGCTCTGGATTAGTAGCTTACCGATAATAGCACTAGCTCCTCACCAGACCTTCCCGCCACTCCCTTCCACCCCTCCGCCTCCATTGGGTTTATGACTTGTATTCAATAAGTGCACGTAAAAAGTATTGATCTTGTAAATTAAAATATTTTCTGGATAATGTTCCGATTCAAGAATTTATCATATGTTGAATTTTAATTTGGACATAGGTAGGTTGACTTTTATGGAATGAAAACTCTTCCATGCGTGTTAGTTGAGACAAGTGAAAAATTAAGCAAGATGATCAGCTGATAGTATTAAACCTTTATTAATTAGCACAAATATCAAAATATTCTGGATTAATTGATGTCCTCCGCTTAAGTCAATATCAAAAAAAATGTGTATATATTAAATCAGTCTAAGAAAGTGGGCATATCTTTTGTAGCCTTCTCAGATATCTATACAACTTGAATTCCCACAATTCATCTTTAGTCAAGTACCCAGTTCTCAAATCACTGCAGCATAAACATTTACATTTCAGATTTCTTTTCCATTGTTATGTGCTATAAACGGCAATAATTTTTTTTTGTTGCTATGAAGTTGTAGTAACCTTTTTTGGAAACAGTTCAGCGTAACAAATTGGATTTCATTGCTGTCTGTCTAAAATGTGTAAGGTAACGTTTTGACACTTTCTTAATGGATTGACTTTTCACTCTTGTCAAATTTATAAAGAAACCAATACGAACACCAGCTTCAAAATAATCCGCTTAACAGAGAAAATTGATTTTCTGATTTTCCAAGTATATTATTCATAGATTCGGCATAGTTGAAAGAAGTTCATTCGATAGCCACTTTCCAATCTCTATGACTTGTGCCTTCTTGTCAATTGACTTCACGGGATAATGCAGCCTCACTTTCAAGCTTATATAAGTAGTTGTTTTGTATGGAGAATAAATGAGTACCTTAGGTGGAATTTTCCCATCCACCTGCCACAGGGAACATAGCATGCGGGAGAGAGTTTAGAGGGACGGAGCACCATGCAAACGTCCATTGACTTGTGGCGGGATTTTCTGGTTTGGAGCCAGTGTGGCTTCAAATTCTCACCCCTTCTCTTGATTTGCAAATCAGCAATGTACTGTAAGTAATTTCAGAATTGAAGCCACTTGGCACCTTCTAAATAATTCTCTTTCTAAAGTAATATTCTAACTGTAGTTGACCTAGATGAACTAGTAGTTTTCACCTGCACTTCCTCAAGCCTTGATGTGTGTCAAACATCAAGGCTTTGTGAACAATTAAGTTGTTGCAGGGAAATTGTTTATATTTCCATGGTGCATTAAAGCAATAACATTGCTGAGTAGATTAATGTGTTGGTCCCCTTTGCAGTTTACATTCTGCTTAAGGGGAAGTTCACTGAACCACAGAAAATTAAGATGCATAAATATTATTAAATGTTAGTGCACAAACAGTCTCTTAAGATGCATAACATCTGACACGTACTGCCAGACATTTCAGAGTGCTGCAGTAGCAAATAGTAACTTCAAACATGCTCAGAATGAAAAGTATGTGTTCATGTGCTTTATAATTAATACTGTCACTTGCCATATTAACTATGGTCTGCTTTCCATTCTAATCTCATAGACTGTACTACAATAGTAGCTATGCATTGCTGGTGCTGGCTGTTTTTTTGAGATTGTTCTACAATTCTAGTCTCAGCACACCTCATTCTGCACTGCTTCAACAATCCTCCATTAAAGATGAATAAAATGCCATCCTGTGATTGTGATGCATGATTAACTTGCACATTTCACATTTAAGACACGTTTGGTAATCTGCAGTAACACTTCTGCACCAAAATCCCTTCTCATTTATATTTTGTAAAATTATTTGCTCACCTAGCTGTGGACAATTGAACACTCTTCACTCTGGGCTAAACATTGGATAAGGCTTGTTAGGGGGCGTAGAGAATGTATTACACAATTATTCCATCCCCAAAGGATGGATGCAGCACTAAAACTTCACGCCCAGTTAAGGCAGAGATGAGGAGGAATTTCTTCTCTCAGAGAGTTGTGAGTCTGTGGAATTCTTTGCTGCAGAGGGCTGTAGAAGCCAAGTCGTTAAGTGTGTTCAAGGCTGAAATAATCAGATTTGTATTCAGTTAGGAAATCAAGGGGATAAGGTAGGAAAATGGAGTTGAGGATTATCACATCAGAACAGTCATGATCTCATTGTATGACAGAGCAGACATAATGGGCCAAATGGCCTACTTCTGCTCTTCTGTCTTATGGTGTCTGTTGGTCTAACAGACACCTCCGCTATGCCTCTCATCCCCAAAGCCCAGTGTTAAACATGCTGTAGCTGCACATAATATAAAATGCCCTATTTCATGCAAGAAGATGGATGGTATAGATTGTTTCTTCATAAGTAAATGTAACTTTATGCTACACAGGCTTAAACTTCTGCCATCATAACTATGGATACTACTACGCAAAGGGATTAACAGGGGTTTATGCCTGTCCAGATTATTAGGATTTCTGAAGTGTACACTCTGGGGGAACATCAGCAGCTCTCAAGAGGGTAACACAGTGTGTGTGCTCCCACCATGGCCATCTATGCCAAGGTTATTGAGATGTGGCACCTGCAGATCACTGTGTGGCAACAGATGGTACCTACACTACTGGGAATCCCACTAATCTAGCAGATTCACATCTCTACTCCTTTATTTCTCTTTGCTCAGAGAGATAGAATACAATAAAGTCCTCTCATGTTGAGGACAGGGTCAAATCAGAATTAGACATCGATTGATATCACAATCAGGTAATTCCAGTCGCTTTCAGTATGTGTATGTAGTTCCCAATGTGGTGATGATATGACTTATGCCAGAAGTCTTCAGGAGCAGACCCTAAGACATTTTTCTTACATTCAAGCCCTTCTAGCTCTGAAACCATTAATGTTCCTGTGGGACTCACAGGAAAGCTGGAACTGCCCTGTTCTGGGCTACACGCTCTCCCTCCCATGTTAACATGTTGCTATTAGAAAATCCACTCTTGCCCACCAGGTAGTTACATCTTCCTGGCTAATTCAGCCTGGCATCTATACCGGGTCAATGAAACCCAGGTGCAAAATGTAAGTGGGCCTTATACTTCCATGATCATCAGGATTGGACACTCACCCCGACTCCCAGTTAAAATCAGGATTAAAGCTTACAGATTGGAAAAAGGCTAAGCGAAGTAAGAATTGTTGAAAGATTGGTTGGTTGGTGTCTCACCTGGAGGCCTGAAGGCTTGTGTGGTTGAATTTAAACTGCATACATCTCTCTAAGCCAAATCTAGCTTCTATCATCATTAACAACATCTCTCAGACACCTCTCTGCACATAGTCTACTATCATATGACTCTACATCACATGCATGCAGTAATGTTCTCCATTCCCTCGCTATGCCATACATTCACAAGAATTTCCAGATATAGATGCTCCAGGAAGGAATTCTCCTACTTTGCCCGCCACAGGAATCATAGCAGGTGAAACAGAAAATTTGGCAGACCATTTAAAGGTCTGTTGAGCTCGGACAGGAATTTCCGGTCTTGAGGTGCGTGCGGTTGGAGAATTGTGCCTAATGAGTCAAGTGTAGGAAATTAGTTAATAATTTTAACACAGTGAGGATGAGAAGAAGGAAAAGTGTCCATAAACAGTATATTTAGAGCTAGGTAGCAGATCAGAAGAGAGGAAATGTCAAAGGTATCAATAAAATAAAGAGAATCGAGAAAGGTTATGATAGAGAGATTCTTTCTTCTTGTAATCTGTCTCTTTGAATTCTACGTTAAAAAGCTTGGCATTGTAAATGTGCTGAAGCTTAGCTTTTCCAGATATTAAATACTAGGCAATAACAAATGCCAAATGCATGTCTTAAGAACAGTGAAGGACAATCAGCAATTAAAGGATTCAGCCAAATGTAGATAATTCAAAGGACATCAGCAGCTGAAACAGTTGAACTGAACTTCCAGATTTAGAAATGGAATCTTATATTTTATTTTTAAGTTAATCATTTAGTATTATCAAGAATTCAATTGCACTTCCCTGAATGATTCATCATGTCGCTATGCTATACATTCTGCCAAGGTTTAGATTGAATCTTCAGTCTGTGCTAATTTATGTGATCTCAAACAGGCAGTGTGTGGAGTGCTACTACTTACCACGATACTTCTGGATTAGGAGCAGGATTTATTTCAGTCATGGTTCCTAATTCAGGTTTCTATTCACTGACTACTGTTAGAGAGGGTGAAGAAAGAATGGAGCCTAGCTTAGCATGATGGAAAGGTCTGTCAACGTTCACTATCAAGAAAACGTAAAGGATGGCCGTCCGGTTGATATAATGAAAATACAAACAGCACTCCAGCAAAAGTCAAAGTGTTCAGAAAAGGGAAGAAAGGCCAAAAAAGCTCTGTAATCATTTGGTCTTGTTCAACTTCTATTTCTAGTTGTGCCACCCTTGCTGTCAATACATGCAGTGACACTGACCCTTCTCCTGATCTTGCCATTTCACCCCTGTTTCAAGGCAATTTTACCAGCAACAGGAATGGAAGTAGATTAATGTATGCACTGCTGTGCATATAAGGAGGAAACAGCAGCTGTGGCAAATAACAAAAAGTAATTGTGATTGAAGCAAAAGGCGTTGACTTTGCAGATGTAAGCAACAAGAGGTGCATTAAATGGCGAAGTCTTAACCAAATAATGGCAGAATATTTCTTTTGATGAGAAAATCCACATGTTTCTCTCCAGGGGAAACAGGTTGGTTTTCTCTCCAAATCTTACCACACCCTGTCAAAATAAATCAGTAGTAAATAAATCACATGAGCAGAGTGAGGGGGGGGTGGGAATTGGTAGTAGGGTGTAGCAGGAAACAGGGCCTCAACATGCTGGCAAAGCATGGCTGTGCAGAGATCAGGGTGCCATTTTTGAAGGGTGCCCGATCAAAACCTGTATTATCCTTCCCCCAGCAACAACCACTCACATCTCAGAGATGATTGGCTGATTGGAGTCAATTCCTTCTACCACTAGTCCCCACCGCTGATCCTCAGGTCTTTCCTGATCATTGGCTCTTTCTACTCTCCCCGCGCCCCCAACAATTGGCCCCTTCTCCACCACCACTCCCAAGCTACCCCCACCCATATCTGTGTAAACCTGTTGTAAACTACACTGACATGACATCACATTGGCATGGTGTCAATAGAAGGAGAGTGGAAGAGGGTAGAGTCAATATCCGACAAGCGGGTGTGTTAATAATATTCAAATATATTGAAATGAATGCAAAGTAGGTTCACACCTGTTACGGGCACCAACAAAAGACAGGCAAGCTCTAAATTTGCCATGTCATCCAGTGAAGACTGCAACTTCCTGATTTTGAGGTCATGCTGGCATTCGCACAGATAGCAAATGCAGGCTCAAGATCGCCCCCAACATGTGCTGCTATTGGAGTAGAAGAGTGGGTAGAGGGAGAGAATAGGATTTCTAATGTTCAGGTTAAATGATGATGACATGGCAACAGTTAGAGTATAAGAGAAAAGTGAATGGAAATCAGTAGTGACTTATTTGGGAGCACTTACACCTCTGAGTCAGGGTGTTGTGAGTGTGCCACTCACTATTGACTGCTGTATTTTGGATGAGGCATTAAACCACATGGTCTATACATCATGAGTTCTCCTGGACAACAGGCCTATGTTTATCCCTCAACCATCAGCTAAAATGGACCGTGTGAGCATTCTAGTGTTGTGAATGTAATTATAAGTTCTCTCCTTTAGTCAAGTCACCAATTTTTTTTGTGATGGTACTGCAAAATATAAAGACTAATAATGCTTGAAATGACACAGTCAGTCATCTATCTACTGCCATTGTGCTCTTTGTCTGTAGAAGAGGACTTTCTTCCTCAAGATCTTTGAGCATCATTTGCAGCTTTACTTGCAGTCACCCCTTCTAAAAATAAGTAAAGATTTTCAATTAACGTGGAGAATGTGACTTGAGCCCAGTTTGTCTGTTATGTCAGACGAGCAATGAACTTTATAGTGCTCGAAAAGGAATAAGACAATTTCCTGTCTGTGAATAGGATTTAGGAAAGGTAGAAATTCAATGATGATAGTGCGAACATGTTGGTCTCACAGAAGTCACTAATTCTACACCCCTTCTGGTACTCTGTTTTCAGGGGGGTGTATAGCAAATGACTGATGTAATTGAGGCCTTCTTGTGCTGGAGCCTAAATAAAGTTTGGTTTGATTTGATTTGATTTATTATTGTCACATGTATTGGGATACAGTGAAAAGTATTGTTTCTTGTGCACTATATAGTCAAAACATATTATTCATAGATCACATGGTACCTGATGGTAGACTGGTACGAAAGGTGAAATCACACTGGATCAGAGGACAGATGGCAAGATGGATAAAGAACTGATTTAGCCATAGAAAACAGGTAGCAGGAGAGATGTGCTTTTCTGAATAGAAAGCTACAACTAGTGGTCAAATGGAGAGGATCTCCAAGAAGATTGTGCATATCAACAAAAGCTAGTGGCTTGTGCTACCAAATAAACCTGTTGGGCTTTAACCTGGTGTTGCGAGACTTTTTATTAGTGGCATTCCACAGGAATCAGTACTGGGACCTTTGTTGTTCATACTATATATAAATAATGATACTATATATATAGGAAAATGTAGCTTGCCCGATTAGTAAGTTCGCAGGTGACACAAAATTTGGTGGAGTTATGGATAGAGAAGAGGATTGTCAGAAAATAGAGCAAGATATAGATAAGTTAGAGACTAAGGCAAAGAAATGGTAGATGGACTTTAATTTGGACAAGCATGAGATAATGCATTTTGGGAGGTTCAATGCATGTAGTAAATGATAGAACCCTTAGGATATTGAGAGGAAGAGAGATTTGTGTGTACATGTCCACTGATTGCTGAAAACGGCAATGTAGGTGGATAAGGTAGTCAAGAAGGCATACAGCATGCTTACCTTCATCAATCAGGACATTGACTGCAAAAATTGGTAGGTCATGCTGCAGCTGAACAGAACGTTGTTAGGCCTCATTTAGAATATTGTCTACAATTCTGGTCACCACACTATCAAAAAGATGTGGATGCTTTGGAGAAAGTACAGAAGAGGTTTACCAGGATGCTGCCTCGTCTGGAGGTATTAGCTATGAGGAGAGGTTTGATAAACTTGGTTTGTTCGCACTGGAATGATAGAGATTGAGGGGTGACTTGATAGAGGTTTACAGAATTATGATTGGCATGGACAGAGTGGATAGTCAGATGTTCTTTCCTACGATAGAAAAGTTAAGTACTAAGGGATATCGGTTTAAGGTGTGTGGGGAAAAGTTTAGAGGAGATGTGCGAGGCAAGTTTTTTTACACAGAGGGTGGTGAATGTCTAGAACACATTGCCCAGGGAGGTGGTGGAAGCATGTACGATAGCGGCATTTAAGTGGCAATGAGATGAATGCATGAATAGGATGGGAATGGAAGGATACGGACTCTGTAAGTGCATACGATTTTAATTTAGACAGATATTATAATCGGCAAGGTTTGGAGGCTTGTAGCCTTTTCCTGTGCTGTACTGTTCTTTGTTTTTTGTAAATAGAGGAGAAGGAAAGGCGAGGAGCAGAATATAGCATTATAGTCATAGTTGAGGTTTGGGAAAAGATCAACTTAATATAAGATAGGTCTCCTCAAAAGTCTGTTGACAGTAGGGAAGAAACTGTTCTCGAGATCGCGGACATATATATCTTTTGGTATATGATCCTAGACATATATATCATTTTCCAGATGGCAGAAAGTGGAAGAGTGTATGTCCAGGGTGCATGGGGTTCTTGATTCTGCTAGCTGTTTTTCCGAGGCAGCAGGAAGTGTAGACAGAGTCAATGGATAGGAAGCTGGTTTGTGTGATGACAGGCTACGTTCACAACCCTTTGTTTCTTGTAGTCTTGGAAGAGCAGGTGCCATGCCAAGCTGTGACACACGTGGAAGGGGTGCCTTCAATGGTGCATTTGTAAAATTGATGAGAGTCGTAGCGGACATGCTGAATTACCTTAGCCTCCTAAGAAAGAAGAGGTGTTAGCGTGCTTTCTTAACTATTTACTTCCAAGGTTCTTAGATTCTGAAATTAAAATGCTCTAGAAGGAATTTAACAGATAGATTACAGGCACTAACGGTCCACTCATGCTTGAGATTGCTAGTTAGTGGCTGAAAAATTCCATTTTCTGTCATTCTGGCAATAGGATCAAAATTGTGGGTGCCGTCCATTAGTCACAAGACCAATGAAAGACATCTCATTTTCTATGCATAAAAATATGGTTGCAACAACTCTTTACATAGTGCACCTTCCCCTTAAGAGATGGCAGCTTGCATAAAATAGCAATAAAGCTTTTGAGAGTTCCCCCTATCCTTCATGGACAAGCTGCCTATCCACAGCGTGACGAGCACCAGAGCTCACCATGAACTTTAAATAGGCCTGAGCACATAAATATTTCAGGCCACCTGCTAATATCGTGGGGTAGAAATATCATCCACAATGCCTGCCTTATATACAACATATAAAGTGAAAATCACCTATTTCTTTTACCAGTTTTTGTAAAAAGTCTTAAAATCCCATTGGTCTGTCACAGGCAAAAGTTTAGCAAATGGCACCTCCTTGTGGTCACAAAATAGCATGGTTCAAAAAAATGATGGCTACAAAATGCACTGAGGCACCAGGCACACTGAAACCTTTAGCTGTATACTGTGAAGGTAAGATTACATTGTCTGTCAAAAGAGTGAACTGAACATGGGCGGGAGTGATGTAAGATTAATTACTTTTTCTATAGGCATTACTTGATTAATGTATTGTAAAATGTTTAGATATTATAGTTAAACTTGCTCGTTTGCCTGTATGAGGAGTTGAAGGTTAAATGTATCATTACTTGTAAATCAAAACCATGTGGTTAATGTGGGTTCAACAATATAGTTAATTTACTAGAATCAACTGGGTGCAACTTCCAGGTGGTCATGGCTAGGACATGTGTAGAGGGCAGTTGATAAGGATATTGGCTATAGGAATTAAATGGAAATCTAAGCCAGAATTTTCCAGCCATTCACAGGATTTTATGATTCTATGAATATGGATGTTGCTTGGTCTGGAGAGTTTTACGGATGAGGAGAGGTTGGATAAATTCAGATTATTTTTCACTGGAAGTTGGAGGCTGAGGGAACACCTGACAGAGGTATACAAATTTATGAGAGGCATAGATAAGGTGAACAGTCAGAGGCTTTTTCCCAAGATGGCAAGTTCAGTTACAAGGGGGCAAGGTGAGAGGGAATAAGCTTAAGGGAGAATGTTTCTTGCACAGAGGGTGATGGTGCCTGGAATGCACTGCCAGTGGAGATGTGTAAGCAAGCACATTAGCAACATTCAAGGTGTATCTTGACAGACACATGAATGGAAGGCAAACAGAGGGATAGAAACTACATATCATCACAGGCTTGGTGAGCTGAAGGACCTGTTCTTATGCTATATTGTTCTTTGTATTGTATGTCAATCCCTCTTCATTCAAACTTTACTCAACACAATACAGTTTGCTTTCTCATTATAGTTTTGTGAAAAAAAATCTGTATCAAGCAACTGCAAAGAAAAGTCTAAGCCCAATTTGATTAGAGTTCTAATGTGCTGAATTTCTGAATCATTTGGAATAAATATGTGGAAGTATCCAATAGCTACCTGGAGGAGATTCATATTCCTTAGGACTAAAATCAAGTTTGTTGCTTTGAGATCCAAGCATGAAAGTGATTGACATTGGTGAGAAAATGGTGGAACAATGACCACCTTAAAAATAACTGAACTAAACTAAATTTTATTTTAGTTACTGCAATAGTCGTACTTGATATAAATGAATTTAGATAAAATTGTCATAGCCACTTTCAGCAGGGCTAGATGTTATAGAGATTCCATAAAAAATATAGGAAATATTTCCTTCAGAAAAATTCCTTTTTGTCTTCAGATTGTTAAGCGGTTTTACTGACTCCATGTGGTAAAACCAGCAAATGACCTGAGTTGTTGATTTAGCTTCTCAACAAGCTGTGTTTAAATAATTAAATTGATAGGACTTTCATCATAAGTAATTCATTCTTTCACAGTGAAATAGCATTCACTGATTTGGGATGCCATTTAATTTCCAACTACATCAGTACTATAAGTATGATGACACAAAAAGTGCTTATGATAAATTTTATTCGACTATTGAGTACAAACAGTCAATCTCTTCAGCCTGTTCCACTATTCAGTAAGACCATGGCTCATCTATCTATTTGTGGCCTCAATTCCACATTCTGTCTACCCCTGAAAACTGCTGGATCCTCTCGTAATCCAGAATGGACAGCACAGTGGCACAGTTGTTAGCACCACATTCCCAGCTTGGGTCCCTGTCTGTGTGGAGTTTGCACATTCTCCCTGAGTCTGTGTAGGTTTCCTCCAGGTACTCTGGTTTCCCCCCACATTCCGAAAGAAGCACTGGATAGGTGAATTGGCCAT
Organism: Sphyrna mokarran; assembly: GCA_024679065.1. Taxonomy (NCBI): domain Eukaryota; kingdom Metazoa; phylum Chordata; class Chondrichthyes; order Carcharhiniformes; family Carcharhinidae; genus Sphyrna; species Sphyrna mokarran. The sequence goes on along the minus strand of JAGIQG010000004.1, from coordinate 76,626,495 downwards.
GTCAAATTCTCCCTCAATGTACCCCCTCCTCTAAACAGCTGCCGCCAGAGTGTGGCGACTAGGGGATTTTCACAGTAATGTCATTGCAATGTTAATGTAAGCCTACTTGTGCCACTAATAAATGAACTTTAAACTAAGAATTTATTTACCACTATCTTAAAATGTTCATTTATCCTATCCCCACTGTTCTCCAAGGAGGAGAGTTCCAAAGATCCATGACATTCTGAGAAAATAAAATCTTCTCAACTCCATCTTTTGTATTTGAGTCTCTCTATAAACAGAAACATTCTTTCAGCATCCACCCTTTCAAGACCCCTCAAGATCTTATTTGTTTTAATAAGGTCACCTCTCGTTCTTCTAAACACCAATGGATACAGGCCCAGGTTGTCCAACCTTTCCTTGTAGGATAGCACCCATCACCCTCACCCCATCCCCTCTCCCTCCAAACAAGGTATCAATCAACTTTCTCTGAATTGCTTCGAATGCATTTATATCTTTTCTGACATAAGAAGACCAAAACTGTAAACAGTAATCTAGATGTGGTCTCATCAATACCATGTACAAATGCAGTAAATCATCACTCTATTGCCTTATCTACCAAAGCAATCTCGTGTCCCCTTTTTTTGCTCTCCTGATTTCTCTCTTAACTCTACTCCTACATCCCTTTTACTTTTTAAGGGATTCACTTGATCCCTGCTGCTTATGCATGTGCCTCTTTCTTCTTCTTGACCAGAGCCTCAATATCTCGAGTCATCCAGGGTTCCTACTTCTGCCAGCCTTGTCCTGCACGCTAAGAGAATGTGCTTGCCCTGAACCCTGTTAACACACTTTTGAAAGCCTGCCACTGACCAGACATCCTTACGCCTTTCCACAAACTCCTACAATTAACTTTTGAAAGTTCCTGTCTGATACCATCAAAATTGGCTTTGTCTCAATTTAGAATTTTAACTTTTGGGCCAGAACTATCATTCTCTATAGGTATCTTAAAAGTAATATTATTATGGTCACTGGTCTCAAAATGATCCCTCACTAACACTTCTGTCACCTGCCTTTCCTTATTTCCCAAGAGGAGGTCAAATTTTGCCCCCTCTCTAGTCAGGCCATCCATTTACTGAATGAAAAATTCCTCCTAAATACACTCAACATATTTTTCTACATCCAACCCTCTATTACTATGGCTGTCCCAGTCAATGTCGGGAAAGTTAAAATCTCTGACTATTACCACCCTATTTTTCTTGGAGCTATCTGTAATCTTCTTACATATTTGCTCCTTTATTTCCCACCCACTATTTGGGGATCTATAATACAACCCTATCAAAGTGATTTCTCCCTTCTTATTTCTCAATTCTACCCATATAGACTCAGTGGCCGAACCCTCGGATATATCCCCTCCCAGTACTGCCATGATGTTTTCCCTAATGAAACATGTAACTCCCCCCTCCCTCTTACTTCCTGTTGTATTTTCCTATAGCATCTGTACCTTGGAACATTGAGCTGCCAGTCCTATCCTTCCCTTAGCCATGTTTCAGTAATTGCTATAATATCCCAGTCCTATGTACCCATCCATGCCCTGAGTTCAACTGCCTTGCTCATCAGGCTTCTTGCATTGAAATAAATGCAATTTAATCTAAACTTCCCTTGCTCTCTGTCTTGTTTTTGCCTGATCTGTCTGGTACTAAGATTACTGACACTGCCTTTACTATTTAATGTGCCCGCTTTAACTTCCATGTTGTCCTCAAACTGCTCTTCTATCTCCACACTGCTTTGGATCTCAGCCCCCGCCAAACTACTTTAACAACTCCCCCCCCCCCCCCCCCCCCCCCCACACACACACCACACACACTACACACACACACACACACACACACACACAACAAGTGATTTCAGCAAATCTCCTACCAGGATGTTAGTCCCCCTCTAAATCAGGTATAACCCACCTCTTTTGAACAATCACCCCTTCCTCAGAAGAGATCCCAAAGATCCACAAATCTAAATCCCTGCTCCCTGCACCAGATTTCAAGCCACACATTCATCTGCCTGATCTTCCTATTCCTACTTCCACTAGCACGTATCACCGGCAATAATTCAGAAATTACTACCTTCAAGGTCCTGCACTGCCTTCTGCCTAACTTTCTATATTCACATTCAGGACCTCATCCTTTTTCCTATCTATGTTGTTGGTGCCAATGTGTACAATGACTTCTGGCTGCTCATCCTCTGCCTTAAGAATATCCTGCAAAAGCTCAGAGACATCCTTGAGCCTGGCACCAGGGAGGCAACATACTATCCTGGAGTCTTGATTGCAGCCACAGAAATGTCTGTCTGTGCCTCTTACTAGTGAGTCCTCTATTACAGCTGCTTTCTTCTCTTTGCCCGACCCTACTCTACAGCAGAACCAGGTGTGGTGCACAGGTCTGGCTGCTGCTAGTATCTCCCCCTGATAGGCTATCTCCCTTGACAAAACGGTATACCTGTTTCGAAGGGGAATAGTCATAGGAGACTCCTGCACTACTTGCCTGCCTCTCCTGGAGGTCACACATCTACCTGATTCAACCTCTGTTGTGACAATCTCCCTGTAACTAATGTCCATTACACTCTCTGTATCCTCTACAATGCTTCCACTTGCTGTTCTAATTAAACAGTGTGATTTGTGAGGAGCTACACCTGGACACACTTCCTGCAGACAAAATTGTCAGGGAGACTAGATTTCTCCCTAATTTCCCACATCTGGCAGGAGGAGCATACCACTGCCCTAGCTGCCATACTTCCCTTATACAGGTAAAAGGATCTCAACTCACTTTTCCCTTATTTGTGGTACTTGCAATTACTTTTTTTTTTACTTTTTTTTATTCTTCCTGCCAAAGTGGACAAGTTTACATTTTCTCACATTACACTCCATCCCGTCAGTTTTGCCCACTCACTCATCTGTCCATGTCCCTTCGTAAACTCCTTATGCCCTCCTCACAGCTTACATTCCTAGCTCTCTTAGCATCATCAGTATCTGTAGCAACTGTACATTCAGTCCCTTTATCCAAGTTGTTGATACGAATTGTAAATAGTGGGGGACCCAGCACTGATCCTTTTGACAATCCACTTGACATATCTTGCCAGTTTGAAAAAGACCCATTTATCCCTTCTCTCTCTTACTTGTTAACTAACTAATCCTCTATCCATACTCGTATTTCACCTGCTACACATGAGCTCTTAGTTTATGTCGTAACCTTTGATGTGGCACCTTGTTAAATTCCTTCTGAAAATCCAAGTACAACAATACATCAGTTCCTGTTTATCAATGTTGCTTGTTACTTCCTCAAGAACACTGATAAATTAGTCAAACATAATTTCCCTTTCACAAAACCATGTTGGCTGTGCTTGATTGCGCTGAGATTTCCTACATGCTCCACTGTTACCTTCTTAATAATAGATTCCAGCAATTTCCCTATGACAGATACTAAGCTAACTAGGCTTTAGTTTCCTGTTTTCTGCTTTTGGTCGCTATAGGATTGCCAAATGTGGCTGGAGTATTCCTGGAGATTTGATCATGTCATGCTGAATTGCATGGTGATTGATCACGTGATCAAGAACTTGACAATGGTCACATGATGACCTCAAAAAAGGATGGATCCTCTGCCATTCAGTGGATTTGCCAGATACAACCAAAGAGTTATGTCCTTAGGAGGAAGGAAAACTAAGACAATAGTTAAAAAAGAACTGGACATTTGTTCCCACGGGTCAATCAACAGGAACATAAGGAAATAGCTTTCTTATTTTCAATTGATATTGGTGACACTTGTAGACAGGATTCTCAAACTATTAATTAAAAAAGATATCATATTCTTATGTCACATCATGGTCTCATATTTAATGATTGCCATAGAATCATAGAATAATAGAAACTCTACAGTACAGAAAGAGGCTACTCTGCTCATTTATCAATATCATTTATACTGAAAAACAACAATGAGAGTAGTGTGCAAATGGCAATTGTAAAAAAAAATATTGTTCATCCATCGTCATCAATGAGGACTTCGACACCGTTAGTCATTGTGAGGCTGGTTGCAGTGTGACCAAAGATGACTGATCAGGACAATTCAGGTATGGAATGTCCTGGCACATATTGGACAGAATTGTGTAGACACTGTAGTTGTTGCACTGGTGGCTCTGGACTTGCACAGTTCATGCTTAAGTTGTGCTTCAGCAATACACCTTGCTTCGTAAACTTGATAGCCTTTGTGGATGAAGCAGTGCCAGGTAGGGCAGTTTTGTGCCAGCATTTTCCAGGTGGTCGTATTAATGTCAAGTGACTTCAGGGAGGCTTTGACTGTGTCTTTGAAACATTTCTTCTTCCTTCCATGTGAGCATCTTTCAGCAGAGAGTTCCCCAAAAAGGAGCTGCTTGGGTATGTGCTCGTCTGACATATGGATGACATGACCTGCCCACCAGGTCTGCACTCTCATCAGCAGTGTGTGGACTGATGATAGACTTGCTCTAGAGAGAATTTCAGTGTCTGGTACTTTGTCTTGCCATCTGATGCATAATATTCTGCAAAGACAAGTCATGTGGAAATGGTTGACTTATCTTACATGCCTTTGACACACAATCCACGTTTCACAGGCATACAGGAGGATAGTGAGTAGACCTTCAGTTTTATTGCTGGTCTGATCCCTTGATTCCTCGATGTTCCCATACACTGGAGCACAATCTACTGAAAACAGAACTTGTCTTTGCTGTTCTGCAGTTAACTTCTGCATCAATACTCACTGCTTGAGAGAGGGTGTTGCCAAGATAAGTGAACTGATCCACTGCCTGTAGTTTCTGCCCTTTGATTGTGATTATGGTTCTGTGTACAGTGCATGAGGAGCAGGCTGGTGCATAACTTCAGTCTTTTTAATGTTGATGGTGAATCCAAAGTTGTTACCAACTGTGGAAAATTTGTCCATACTGAATTGCAACTCTGGCTCTGAGCCAGCATACAGGGTGCAGTCATCGGCAAAGAGGAAATCTCTCAGAACAGTCTCTTTCACTTAGGTAATAACTTGAAGTCTCCTCAGGTTGAAGAGCTTCCCATCCACTCTGTATTTGAGGCTGATTCCAGCAACACTGTCCTGGAAGGCATCATTCAGCTTGTTAGTAAGCATCATGCTGAATAGTATGGTGCGAGCACGCAGATCTACTTGATGCCATTGGTGACTGGGAATGCCTCAGATGATTCTTTGCCATCCAGTACTCTGGCTATCATGCCATCAAGGAACCAGTGTACCATCTGAATGAATTTGGGAGGGCAACCGAACTTTGACATGATCCTCCACAGGCCTTGTCAGCTTATAGTGTTGAAAGCTTTCGCGAGGTCAACAAAGGTTGTGTAGAGCTCACGATTCTGCTCCTGACACTTCTCCTGAAGCTGGCACACAGCAAAAATCATGTTAGTAGAACTACGATCTTTGCAAAAACCACACTGTGACTCTGGAAGCAGGTCCAGCTGCAGATGAGTGACTAGACAATTTTGCAGGACTCTTGTGAGGGGTTTTTTCCTGTGAGGGAGAGCAGCGAGATTCCTCAGTGGTTGTCGCATACTTGTCGATTGCCCTTTCCCTTATAGAGGTATATGATGGAAGCATCTTTAAGTTCCTGAGGAATGGATTCTTGCTTCCAAAATGTCTGGAACAATTCGGTGAGCTTTTCGATAAGTGCAGGACCAGTAGCTTTATAGATCTTTGCGAGTATGGCATCTGCCCCTGGGGTTTTGCCACTGGATGTCTTTCTGACTTTTGTGACTTTAGCTACTACTGATGGGTCATCTATGGCGCTGTTGATATCAAGATGAGGAATCCTGTCTGTTGCCTCATTGTTAATAGATGACAGTCGGTTGAGGGTGGCTTCAAAGTGTTCTGCCCATCTCTGCAGGATCTAAGCCTTTTCTGTAATGAGAGTTGTACCATCTATACTCAGGAGGGGGAACTCCCAAGAAATTGAGGTCCTTAGAGAGTCAAACAACATAGGAAACATGAGAATATAAGAAATAGAAGTAGGAGTAAGCCATTCAGCCCTTCCAACCTGCTCCGACATTCAATAATTCAACAAGAACATGGCGAATCAAAGTATGGCCTTTACTTCACTTTACCGTCAGAGTGAATCAAATTGGTTGAAGACTGATATCTGTGATGCTGAGGACCTCTGAAGGAGGCCGAATATGATTATTGACTCAGCACACATGGCTGACGATTGTGCAAATGTTTCAGCCTTGTCTTCTGCACTGATGTCCAAAAGATATGCAGGTTAGGTGGATTGGCCATGCTAAATTGCCTTTTAGTGTCCCAAGAGGTGTATACAGTACATGGATTAGCAGTGGGCAATATGTGGGTTTATGGGATAGGACAGGAGAGAGGGCATGGATAAGGTACTCAGTCTGAGAGTCGGTACAGACTCAATGGGCCAAATAGCTTCTACTGTACTATATGAATTCTATGAATCTATGTGCTGGACTCCCCCATCATTGTGGATGGTGATATTTGTGGAACCTCCTCTTTCCAGTAAGACATTTAGTTGTCCACTACCATTTAGAACTGGAAGTGGCAGGGCTGAAAAGATTAGATTTGATCCATTGGTTGTGAATTATGAGTATTGCATGCTGATTTATGGTTTGGCATGTATTATAGCTTCACCAAGTTACATCTCATTTTTAGGTAGTCTTGTTCTGCTTCTGGCATGCCCTCCTACATTCTCTATTGAACCAGGATGGATCCCCAGTTAATGGTAATGTTAGAATTGGGAATATGCCAGGCTATGAGGTTACAGCTTGCATTTTTATACAATTCTACTTCTGCTGATGGCCCACAGTGCTTCATGGATGCCCAATTTTGAATTGCTTGGTTATATGTAGCATGGTGATTTGATTTGATTTGATTTGATTTGTTATTGTCACAGACATTAGTATGTTATTGAGGTCCTTAGAGAGTCAAACAACATAGGAAACATGAGAATATAAGAAATAGAAGTAGGAGTAAGCCATTCCTAGTATTTCACAATACTAGTGAAAAGTATTGTTTCTTTTATGCTATACAGACAAAGCATACCATTCATAGAAAAGGAAAGCAGAGAATGCAGAATATAGTGTCACAGTGAAAGCTAAGGTGTAGAGAAAGATCAACATAACATGAGGTAGGTCCATTCAAAAGTCTGATGACACTAGGGAAGAGACTATTCCTGAGTAGGTTGGTAAGTGTCCTCAGACTTTTGTATCTCTTCCCTGATGGAAGAAGAAGGTAGAACAGAGTACATCCAGGCTGCATGGGATCCTCAATTATGTTGGCTGCTTTTCCAAGGCAGTGGGAAATGTAAGATAGAGTCAAAGGATGGAAGATTGGTTTGTGCAATGGAGCAGGCTTTGTTATGACTCTTTATAGTTTCTTGCAGTCTTGGACAGAGCAGGAGCTTTACCAAGTTGTGATAGAACCAGAAAGAATGTTTCCTATGGTACATCAGTAAAAGTTGTAAGAGTCATCGTGGACATGCCATTTTTTTTTAGTCTTCTAGAAAGTAGAAGTCTTGGTAGACTTTCTTAACCATAATGTCAGTGTGGAAAGATCAGGACAGGATGCTGGTGATCTGGACACCTAAAAACTAAAGCTCACGACTCTTTCTACTTTATCCCCATTGTAAGGCGAGAAAAGAGCTGACTTTTTGAGTCCAGCTGACCCTTTGTCAAAGCTGAAAAATAAATTCCTTTGTGGTAGAAAAAGTGAAATCCTACTGATAGCAAAGCATCACCTTAGCTTGGATTGGTTAGCCCCAGGGAGAATACATATTGGTTGACTGACAAATACACACAACCATTCTCAGAAATATAAACAATCTTAATCTCTAAGCAGTAGGTTGCCAAAAGCTCAGATACCAAAAATGGTGCCATTTCATTACACCCTGTGGATTGTCTAAGATCAAGCAAGCATTAAGTAAATCAATATTTTTAGTCAGCTGAGGTAACTTGAAGTTGTTAAGTTTTACTTTTCCATTATGTATAGAAACTCTGAAAAATTCAGCCAATATTTTAGCACCAAAAGCATGATGAGAATGAGGAATAGATTATCATTAAGTGTGATGGATTATGAACATGGTCAAAAAGTGACTACATAAACACCCATTGACAGAAAGCATTCAATAGGTTTGAGCTTTGGTGATGGTACAAACGTGTGGTATTGCATTTGTCATCCATCCTACTTCCTTTTATACATTCAGTTCTTAGACAGGGTGTATAACCAGCAGCCAATGTAGTAGTGGCCATTTTGCACTGGGATCTACGATTAATTTCACTCTCCAGGATTATTAGATTTTGAAATAATTCAAATCACCAGTAAGTTAGAACGTAGACTGGATGGAATGACTCTCAACTCTTGCTTGAGAATGTTAATTATCAACTGAGAAATCATTGAATCATGACAATGCAGAAGAGGCCAGTCAACCCAGCAAGTTTGCACTAACTCCCTCACAAAACATCTTACCCAGGTCCTCTTCCCACCCTATCCCCATAACCATTTACCATGGCTAATTTACCATGGCTAATTCTTCTAATCCAGAAAATATCTTGGGACACTCAGGGGCAATTTAGCATAAGCTATACATCTTCGGCCTGTGAGAGGAAACCAGATCACCCAGAGGAAAGCCACACAGACATGGGGAGAAATGCAAACTTCTCACAGAAAGTCACCAAAGGCCAGAATTGAGCACGAGTCTCTGGTGCAGTGAGGCAGCAGTGCTCACCACTGTGGCACCATGCCATTGTACCACCCAAAAGAACTTATTATCATGACAATGAGATCACAGCTGCTGATGCTGACTGTTAGAATTTGCCGGGTCAATGAGAAGGCATGGTGTGTGCATAGGGCAAGTGGGCCCACGTCCCGCTTGCTGTGAGTGATCCACAAATTATTTTTGATTAAGAAGCTTGTACATTCAGATCAAGACCACTTGGCAAGCCTGAACACACATTCATGTTGGATCCTAGGTGTGCCCATGTAACTAGATGGTTCACTTTTACTTCATACTTGCCACAATCCATATCAGAAGTTCCCACCTCGACCCATTATCTGTTTGTGATTTTGCTCCTTCTAAGTCAGTATGGAAGTACCCCAAAATGGCAAAAAAGACAAAATAATCAGCTCTTCTCTGATTACACTTATGTCCTGCTACTCCAAGGTGACCAAGAGGATCACAATGAAATGTTAAGACCATTGCTTTTACTGTGTGACAAAAATATTATTAATTTTAAAAGGCCTGTTGAAGAAACTACTATTAACCTCCAAAATCTGCTGTCAAAGGAATATCTTGCAGTCTGATAAAATGTTTTATCTATCATAAGGATGTCTCACACTTCTTCACTGCCAATTAATTACTGTGGAAGATTAGTCACTGTTGTTTATATGAGCAAGTGTTGGAGTCAAGTTGCACCTAAAAAAGGCCCTTAGACAGCAATGAGATAAATAAGCAGTTAAATAGGTTTAGTGATGCTGGTTGAGTGATGAACTTTATCTGAAACACTGGGAGAACTCCCCACACTTTTAAAAGAGGTGCTACATGATCTTTTGCATCTGGCAGGTATAAGTTAATGTCCCATCCAAAAAGAAGCTTCTATCAATACAGCACTCTATCAGCCCTGCACTGAAGGGTCGCCCACTTAGTTTATGTATTCAGATCACATAGTGGAACATGAACTAGCACCTTGTCATTCAGAGTTAAGGCACTGTAAATAATCCTTCTAAATGCTGACTTAAACCATTTGCTCATTCTAAACATCTGTGAAAAAAAATCATTGGGTCCAGTTAGTCACTTTTCATACGTATATAAATGTAATTTTGATCACTCCTGTTCACAGCCTTGCAACATTTTAAAATCAGACTTGCATTTCTTTTTGGAAATATTGGAGTTGAACAAGACAAGCAAGCTTTTTATGGATTTGTTTCTAGTATTTGATATTGTTTTTGAAAGAATTTCCCTGATTTCACTGTTATATTTTACTTATGTTTTAGAAATGAGAAACTGAGGGCATCTGATGATTCATTTGAAGACTTTGCTGCTCTGTATGGAATCTGGTATAAAGATCAAAATGAGTCCACAATCAATGATTGATCTGTGCTGAATTAGCTGAAAGCAGTATATATAGCAGCAGAGGCAATAGAGCTGTTCGAAATAAATAGCTTGGGTAACTATTTTGGGCCATTAAGTCACTTCCGCTGGTAAATATTCACATTTGGTATTGGATGAAGGCAGTATCGGGTTGTGATCTGGTGCCCACTGGTTGGATAATGTGTAGTTTCTCACTACTTACCTACATGTAAAAAAGTGGCCACTTGGGTGAGATGCGAGAGCCAGAAACATTCATTGAACAGTACCCATCTTCTGCTTCCACAAGAGAAAGTTGGAGAATGATGTGCAAAAAATAGAATAAGTTGCAAAATATTGAAATTGTGCTTGATAATCTCCCCTTCTTAGACTACACAGTAGAAATTTGTAACATTTGAAATGAACTGGAATCATTCTGCTCCTTATTTATTTCTGGTAGCTCTATTTGTTGCTGGTTTTTCTCTTTGTACATCAATGGATGCTGAAGATGAATGACAAGAAGTGGAATTTGTTCTTTGGTGCACAGATGGCAGAGCAGGGAAACATATGCTACACTCCAAAATGTGCACAAAAACAGATCTGCGTGCCAACTTTAGCTGAACTACACTTTGTTCTGATCAGCTATTTGAGAGATGATTATTTGCCGTATCCAAAATCCATGCACCAGCACAAACTGTGGCATGATGTTATTACAAGAGCTAAATGCTATTGAATGCCAGGAGCCTGAAATAAAAACAATTTTGAAAATATTTGAGTCAGACAGAACTGGAGTTAATGCTTCAGGTCAACGACCCTTTCTGAGCTGGGAAGGCTTAAACATATAACAGTCAGAATTCTCTGGCCATTCATGCGAGACTGGATTCTCCAGTCTTTGACCTGTAACCTCCATGACTTGCCTGGGTTAGCAAAAAACCTCACTTACTGTGCTGTCTGGAGACAATACACATCTCTCTAACCTGTGCTCAGTGCTCCTTCCACTCACATTGTAGCCCCTTTAAGACTTGAATAGCAGGTTAGGTGCAAAGATTCACATTCTAATCAGTAATCTGTAAACGGTCTGTGCTTTATGTATGCTGTTTGAGACCAGAACACCTCATTCATTTGACAAAGACCAGAGGGTCAAAAGCTTGTAAGTTTACTATCAAATAAATCAGTAGCGTTTAAACCTAGTTGTCAGGCTTCATACAGTGTTCTCCAGTCTCATCAGCAGTGCAATTCCACTTGTGGGTTTCTTGTTGGTTTAGAGTAGCGTCAATGAGGAATTGCTGTTGACAGGGTGGGACCAGAGAGCACCGTCACTGGTAAACAATGCACCACCTCCCGCTGGTGGGAAGCATACAGCAGAGAGGCCAGAGAATCTCACCCAATAAGGAGGGAAGGGGGTAAAGGAACATAAGGAAATGTCAGATTGGGTGGAAGACAGGAGAGATTAAGTTAAAAAAAGGAATAATGGCAAAAGGCAGAAGGTGTTGGTAATGAAACAAATAAAGAAACCAGAGTAAAGAGGTCAAAAATAGAAATTGCTGGAACTACTTAGCAGGTCTGGCAGAATTTGAGAGAGGAACAAGTTTAATATTTCAAGTTGACAACTTTTCACCAGAACTAGGAAAATATCAAATTGTAATAGGTTTTAAGCAATTAAAAAAACAATCAAGATAAAGAATAAAAGGGAAGGTCTGAAATAGGATGGAAGACAGCAGAAATGACAAAAATCTTGGTGATTAAGGCCAAAGTGATAATACCCCAAGAAAAGAAAAAAGTGACAAGTCTTAAGTTTAAAAGAAAAGGCTTATAAAGCTGCCAGAAACTGTCGCACATTTGAGGTTATAAGATTTTTAGAATACAGCAAAGGAAGGCCAAGAAACTGATAAAGAAAGGGAGAGCAAAATATGAATGCAATCTATCAAAAAACATAAAAATAGGTATCTAGAAGAGACATCTCTGGCTCAGATAACGATGAAGCATTTAATTAGAGGCAAAGTCAGGATAATTCATAATGGGAGAAAGAGAAATGGTAGAGAAGTTATATGATTACTTTGTGTCTGTTTTCACTAAGAAAGAGACAGATAATCGCCCAGATGTAGAGATCGAAGGGACTGGGAAGGATGCAGAAGATGAAGAAAATTAGTTTAAGTAAGGAGTCTGTATTGAACCTTCTTACACTACCAGTGAGGGAATGGGAAAAATCAGAAAACAAGATCTCACCAGCAAGAATCTTGTTCCCTCACATCTGTGGGATTTTGGGCCCGCGTGTTGGTTTACACTAACGACCTACACAGATTCAAAATTCCATCCTGGGTATGAAATATTGCATCATCAGAGCCAATGGAACAAAAAAAACTAAAAGAATGGAATAGAATCCTTGCAGGAAATAGGCTATGGGAAGTAAGTGTGGGAATCATTGAATCCCTACAGTGCAGAAGGAGGCCAATCAACCCATCAAGCCTATACCAACAACTATACCACCCAAGTCCTGTCCACATAACCCACATATTTCCCCTGCAAGCTCTTGCACCAAGGAACAAATTACTATGGCCAATCCACCTATCCTGCAATTCTTTCAAACTGTGAGAAGAAACCAGAGCATGTGGAGGAAACTCATGCAAACAATGTGCAAACTCCACGCAGACAGTCACCTGAGACTAGAACTGAACCAAGATTCCTGGTGTCGTGAGGCAACTGTGTTAATCACTATGTCACTGTGTCGCCCCAAAACAATGATGCCCAATGTGGGGCTATATTGATTCACAGCCTACCCCTCGAGATGGAGACAAGAAAATCAGGGAAGGGAGGAGAAGGGTTGGAGATGACAATGTGGGGTGAGAGAGGTGGAAATTGAGGTAAAGTTGGTGAAATGTTCCAATTCAGGGCAAGAACAGGAAACATGAACACAAAAGTTATTAACGTATCAGAATGTATCGAACATTTTTTGTTCCTGTCTACTCAACAATCTTCCCTTGTCTCTTTATCCAGCAGAGTGATGTGCATCATGATGCCAGTTTCTGCTCTAGCATGATTTAGAACAAAATACTCCCCAGTTCGTATTCAAATTTACAGACATGAAAATAACTGCATTTGCAAAAGCTACTTTGGCCTTGAATTTATTCAGGACATCACCTCCACCTCCTGCTTCCATTTTCCTTCCTCCTCCCCACCCCGTTTGAAAGGAGTGGCTTCAGGGAATGAATACTAGGATCAGGAAACCCAACCCCACTGCCACCTGTTTTTTTTTAAATATATCAAATCAAGAAGGAAAACCAAATTGAGATTGCCAGCAGCTCAAGCAATACAGGAGCTTTTGACTCTCTGAGGTGAGTTCTTTCAATATTCTTTGTGGACTACACATATTATGAATGTTCTCTCCAAGTCCCCCAGGAAAGCTTTCAGGGAGCTCCAATTGCCAGCCTCTTCCCCTGTCAAACCTTCAAATAGCAGGACTTCCCTTTCCTGTTCCCTTTCCAGTCCTCTCAACTTCTGGCTTGAGGGAAGAACTTGAAGCTAGCATTTATTACAAAATGACAGGAATATGAAAGTAGAGAATTGTAGTTGCAATTGTACATGATGTTGAAGAGACCATACCTAAAGTATTATGTCCTGTTTTGGTCTCCTTACTTGAGAAAGGATGCGATGACATTGGAGACAGCTGACAGGAGGTTCATCAGTTTGATTTGAGAGATGAAAATGTATGAGGAGAGATTAAATAGTTTGGGCTTGTATCCATTGAGTTTAGAAGAGTGAGAGGGGATCTGATCGAGATATATAAAGTACTAAAAGGGATCGATAAAATAAATATATATCAAATGTGAGGCAATCTAGAACAAGAGGCCACTGTAGGAACTACTTCCCACTGAGAGTAGTAAATTTGTGGGATTCGCAGTGCATTGTGCAATGGAGTCTTAATCGTTGAGTAATTTCAAGAAGGCGATAGATTTCTGATTTTAAAAATGGGTTAAAAGGATATGGGGAACAAGTGAGGAAGTGGATTTGAGAGCAGGGAGAGATCAGCCATGAACTGATGGAATGGCAAAGCAGGTATGAAAGGGCTGAATTTGTCCAGTTCTTCTCCTAATTCCTATTTCTATTTCCTCGAGGATTGGGGTTTGTCTTTATGGCAACTGCTTTTTCTGTTAGCTAGTGAGACCACCCATTTACAGATTGCCAGGTAGCAGGCAGTGCCATGACATGTAAATGAGATCCTACTAATGAGATCATCAAGGCTCCCACATCTCCAGCCTTGACATGAACCTTCAACTGTTTTCTGCCTTCTCCTCTACCCCATTAATACTAACATTTCTGGTTGGTGGGCATTCCACAAGATAGATCTTGGTATGGCCACACAGCTTCACAGCTAGGCAGGTACTTCTGCTTTTGGTATCTATTTGTTACATATTTATCATATATGTGTACTCGTCTCAACTTTCCATTTTCTCATTTCTGTATTGTTAAAAGAATGAGCTTATCAAAAGTTAAATTTCGCTATTCTACACTCTCTCAATGTCCCAGTTAAATTTGAAATCTAGTTTACTGTGACTGGCTGCTTAAAATGCTTAAAAGGTATGTTACAACAATATTGCGCAAAGGATAAAACAGACAAGCAGAAAATGAATATCACATACTATAATTACAGTTTACAGAATATTTACAGTTCTTTAAGTTGTTCTTTAATTATTGCTGCTTTTAGCTCATTATAACTATTCTTTTTGCTTTAAACTGTCGAAGTTGTATATAAGGCACTTAAATGCTTGAATTTTAAAAATGACATTTGCATTTTTATTTGTTATATTTGGAAATAACAAAAAGCTAAAATTCCAGGAACCAAGATAGTGGAATGAAAATGCAGGATTGGCCAATAGAAAGGTGGTTGGAATTTTGGACAAACTCTACTTCCTGTTGGCAGTCCAGTCCTTTTGGACCAGTATTAAAAATTTTGCCTCAGAAAGGCAGACAAATCTTCTGTCAATTGTCCCCATGCCAAGAGGATGCATCTGGTGGGGTTTCTGGATTATTCTGAAAAATTCAGCCGAATGTACCATCATAAAACTCAAACAGAATTCTTACTAGCTGAGAGTTGGCAAGCAGTACTTTGATGACCTACCAAGAAAGATGTAATTGCAGAAAAAATTGTTTACTATCAAATTGATGCCCTTGGATGGATTCCCGGCTTGGATAACTATCTGTGTGGAATTTGCCCGTTCTCCTCATGTCCGCATGTGTTGCCTTCGGATGATCTGGTTTTCTTCCACAGTCCAAAAATATATAGGTTATGCTCATTGGCCATGGTAAATTGCCACTCAGGAGTATTAACAGGGTAAATATGTGAGGTTACAGGAATAGGGCCTGGCTAGGATTGTGGGCAGTGCATACTTGATTGACCGAATGACCTCCTTCTGCAGGGATTCTTTGGACAGAATTCTCCGGCCGTACTAGACTAAACGCTGGAAATTCCCACCTGACTGTCAATTTCACATTCTCCTCAACCCGCTGCTAAAATTCCAGTGGCGGGCAGGATGGCAGAATTCCAGTCCGTGATTCTATTTTACATGCCGGTGCAGAGGAGGGTACACACAAAATACGACTAGTGCCTAGCTCATCAGCAATTTCCATCGAGCTTGGAGCTCACCCCCATAACACAGTAGGTGTTATAACACAGAGTTAATAATCTGTTCACCATATGTAACAAATTAAGTAAGGGTCAACTGAGGTTGTTAATAAACCATTTGACCCCAATAAAACACTCACCATGTCCTAAAAACAGAGTGTACAGGCAGGCGGGAGTGGGCGAATTTTTTAAAAGGGTAGATACTATCTACTGGAGGTGCCCTTTGAACATTGGGGCAGCCCCCTAAGATAGTACCCACCTCCTTCCTAGCTGCCTGTCCCCTAGAAGGCTTTGGTTACTTTCCATTGGCAAAGAGAAGCTCCATTATACTTTTGTATGTACTTTTACTGTTGGAACCTGGACTTTAGTCCTTAATGATTTACTGGGATTGAAAACAGTCCAGAGAAGGTTGATCCCAGTTATGAAGGGGCTTTCTTATGAAAAGAGGTTGAGTAGGTTAGGCCTGTATTCATTGGAGTTTAGAAAAATGAGGCAAACTTATTGAGACATATTGAATTCTAAGGCAGCTTAGTAAGGTTGTTTCCCTTTGTGAGAGAGTCCGGGATGAAAGTAAGGTGCCACCCTTACAGAGATGAGGAGGAATTTATTTTCTCAGAAGCTTTGGCAAATCTATGGAATTCTTTCCCGCAGAGCTCTGTAGAGGCTAGTTTAATAAGTAGTTTCAAGACTGAACGAGATAAATTTTTGATCAATAAGGTGATCAAGGGTTATGGGCAAAAATGAGAAAGATGAATTGAGGATTATCACAACAAATCAATCATTGACTCATTAGGCCAAATGGACTACTTCTGTTCCTATGATTTATGGCTTTAAAATCTTACTATTTAATTGTAATTGATGTCTAAAAATCACAAAAGAGAGCTTGCAATGTCGGTCATGAACAAAAATGAAATGATAAATAAAGATCAACAAGATAAGTAAACTATGTAAAAAGAGGTATGATTGTTGTGATCAAAAATTGCAAATGTTTATATTAATTAAAGATCTTGTTATGGAAACTGACAATATTGGAAATACACACCATTCAGGATCTGAAACAAATCAATAAAGGCCCAAGTGTTCATTGAAGACCTGAGATACGATTGAAGATGCACATCGAGACGCAGCAGAATTCTTGATGCACATGCCTATGTGAGAATTACATAGGAAGTTTAAACTCCTGGCAGGCAATTCCCCTGCTCTGGGGACCCTTCACAAAAACATTGCCTCTAAACTAGACTTGAAGACTTGGGAAAGATCCCCTCAACTTAGTTACCTAGGAGCTGTTAGATTAAAACCACAACCCCCCCAACTAAATGCCTGCCTCAAGCTGACTATTCTGTTGACTGGACCTGAGTGAACCCAACCCAATGACCTCCTGACTTCACAACTGCCACTCTGACCTGACTTGATCATCTGCAGAATCCAGCTTCCTCTCCAACCTGAATAACATTCCTGCAAACAGACCTGACTATACCCTTGACCTGACCCAACCGTCATTCAGTATCTGATCTACTTTACCCAACCACCCAACTATCTCTCTCCCAAAAGCCCCAGCCTTCAATCTCCTCCCCCAACTTGATATCTCCCCAGCAGAGCCAACTAACCCCATAACCCAACTTGACTAATCTTCTGACTGAGTATCACCTGGCCACCGGACAGCCCAGTGAGGCATGTATGCACTTAACCAAAATACTTACCCCTCATCCACTTACTCTCTCATCTACTTAACCTTCCCGCGCACTTACCCACCTACCTATCACCCCATTTACCAATCTACCCATCAAGCTACTCATCCACCTGCCCATTTCACCTGCACTCACCCATTCAGTCCTCCTTTTACTAAGCCACACTTATGGATTGAACTTTTAAACTGACCAAACTGATCACAGAACTAGCGCTATAAAGGGGGACATGTCCTGTCTTCCTCCTGGTTCTACTCCACTCCAGTTGAGTACAGCATGGGGTGCTACGCTGAATGTTTCTGTAAGACTTGGGATTGGAATGGGCAGCACAATGACACAGCAGTTGGCACTCTTGCCTCAAAGCGCCAGGGACCTGGGTTTGATTTCAGGCTTGGGGAACTGTCTGTATGGAGATTGCAGCCCCATCCCCACCCCCACCCCACCCCCGTCCCAGTGTCTGCATGAGTTTCTACCAGTTGCTCCATCTTCATCCCACAGTCCGAAATACGTGCTGGTTATGTGCTAAATTCTCTCGCAGTGTACGTGAACAGGCACTAGAGTGTGATGACTGGAAGATTTTTACAAATACTTCATTGCAGTGTTAAAGTAAATATACTTGTGACAAATAAATAAACTTTAAAAATACTGGACGATCTCAAAAGAAATGCACAGCAATATTCAATCAGAAGATTCTTTATATATTGTCACTACTTGGAAGATTCAGGCTAATGGTTCAGGAAGAAAACATTAATCAAAAAACTATTTAACAAATTTTATTAAACACTTCATTCCTTTTTACATCTCTATGATGATATTTAGATATGGTAGAATTGCAACCAGAGAGGAAAAAAACAACTTTGGAGCGCTTATAATAAAGCTTTATTCTAATCTGATTGCTCACTCATTAGAAAGAGATTTATGCTTTCAATCTACAGAGGATGTTACAGAATCAGTGACGTGCAATATAATTAGATGAAGCAGAGAAAATTGCAAACCTTTTTATGTGAATGGAGATCAAATGAAAAAATTATACACTATTTATTATACTTTTGAATATTTACAAACAGGAAACATTCCACAAAAGGCGTCAGCAAAGTAAAAGCTTCAAGCTTTATATGGTGAGAATATATTGGTAAGGATATTGAGGAAAAAAATCAACTTTGTTAGGGATGCATAACGGGCTTGTTTCAGATCGAAAGCTGTTATACACCCTGCCTACTTTTCTATTTCATTGCTTTAGTGGAGGTACAATGAAATACAGGTATAATACAGGCATCTAATGGTGCAAATGTTGAGATGGAAGGTGTGTGTACAATCTATGTTTGTCGAGCACAACCCATCATATCAATTATAACAAAGAACAAAGAACAAAACAGCACGAGAAACAGGCTCTTTGGCCCAACAAGCCCACGCCGCCACCTTGATGTTCCCACTTCTACACATAATCCCTGTCATCACTGTCTATGTTTATAGATCAATGCATTAGAACCAAATTTGAGACAATTTAGGGAGAATTTGTTCTGCCAATCAGCCTAAGAGCACATCTTTGGGATGGGGGAGGAAACCAGAGCACCTGAAGAAAACCCACGCAAGCACGAGGAGAATGCGCAAACTCCCACAGACACAGGCCCAAATCCATGTATCTGTACAGCACAGCAATAGTCACTGAGCTGTCGTGCTGCCCATCAAATGATCCAGATCATTACAACATGAACACTGACAACGTGAAGCACTAGGATACTCTCGAAAAATCCAAGAGCAGCCCTCTCACGACCCATCGCGTGTATGCCCCTTGTTAGACAAGGTGGACCAAAGTACCTGTAGGATAAAACAAATACATCAATATCATCAACAATTTACACACTTCCCAGGAGCTCCCAAGGCTCATGAGCCCTATTTTAAATCAGTTTTCTATATCCCTCCATTCCCATTCTGTTCATGTGCCCATCTAAGTATCTCTTAAATAACTCCAGAGTGCCTGCCTCCACCACTTATTTGGCAACGCGTTCCATACCCCCACCACCCTCTGTGTGAAAAAACTCCCTCTACCACACAAATTATACCTAATCCCCCTCACCCTAAGCCCGTGACCCGTCGTGCTATTTGAGTCCATCCTAGGAAAAAGCTTAACCCTGTTTACTCTATCTATACCCCTCATAATCTTGTACACCTCTATTAGATCTCCTCTAAGTCTACGTCTTTCTAAGGAAAACAGCCCCAATTTGCCTAACCTCTCCTCGTAACTCAGACTTTCCATACCAGGCAGCATCCTGGTAAACCTCCTCTGCACTCTCTCCAGAGTCTCCATGTCCTTCTCGTAGCAAGATAACCTGAACTTGACGCGGTATTCCAAATGAGATCTAACCAACGTTTTATACAAATGCAACATTAAAGGCCAGCTCTTGTACTCTATACCCCTTCCTATAAAAGCTAGCATACTGTATGCTTTCTTCACAATCTTCTCCACCTGCTCTGCCACCTTCAGAGACTTGTGCATCTGCACCCCCAGGTCCTCTACATTTCTATACTCTTAATAGGTCTACCCTTTATCATATACCTCCCCCCAACATTCTTTCTACCAAAATGCATCACCTCGCATTTATCAGGATTGAATTCCATCTGCCATCTATCTGCCCAAGCTACCAACCTATCTATGTCCTGCTGCATCGCCTGACAATGTTCCTCACTATCCGCAAGTCCAGCCATCTTTGTATCGTCTGCAAACTTGCTGATCATTCTACTTACTCTCTCTTCCAAGTCATTTATATATATTACAAACAGAAGAGGTCCCAGTACTGAGCCCTGCGGCATACCACTAGTGACCGACCTCCAGCTAGAAAAACTCCCATCCACTATTACTCTCTGTCTCCTATTACCAAGTTATTTATCCATCTAGCTACCTGTCTTTGTATCCTATTAGCCTTGACCTTTTCAACTAACCTCCCATGAAGGAAATGTCAAACGTCTTACTGAAATCCATATAGACGACGTTAACGGCTCGCTCTACTTCGACCGTTTTTGTCACTTCCTCAAAAAATTCTACCAGATTCGTAAGGCACAACCTCTCTTTAACAAAGCCATGCTGCGTATCCCTAATCAGATCACAACACTCTAAGTGCCGATACATCCTATCTCTAAGAATCCCCTCCAACAGCTTCCCGACCACTGACTTCAAACTCACCGGCCTATAATTTCCAGGGTTATCCCTACTACCCTTTTTAAACAACGGTGCAACATTAGCTATTCTCCAGTCCTCTGGGACTTCACCTGTGCCCGAAGAAGAGACAAAGATTTGCGTCAGAGGCCCAGCAATTACACCTCATGCCTCCCGAAGCAGCCTGGGATAAATGCCATCAGGCCCTGGATATTCATCAATTTTAATGCTACCTAGAAGCTCTAACACTTCCTCCCTTGCTATGGATATTTCCCTCAACTGGTCTACAGCTTCCTCAGAGACAGGACTGGTCAACAAGCCCCTCTCCTTCGTGAATACTGACATGAAATATTCATTCTGGATCTCTGCCATTCCCTTGGGTTCTAAGTACAGTTCCCCTCCTCTGACCCTAAGAGGTCCGATCTTTCCTCTAACCATCCTTCTATTCCTAACATAGGAGTAAAAAGCCTTTGGATTTTCCTTAATCTTATCCGCCAAAACTATTTCATGCCCCTTTTTGCCCTTCTAACTCTCCATTTGAGCTCCCTCCTATTCTCTCAATATTCCTCCAACGTTCTCTCCGTTCCCAGCTGCTTTGACCTAACATATGGCTCTCTTTTCCTCCTAACCAAGTTAGGAAGTTAGACTTGGTTAGGAAGAATATCCTCAATATCCCTAGTAATCCACGGCTCTCTAATCCTATCTTTCCCATCCTTTCTCTTAGCCGGCACATATCTTTCTTGCGACATTTTCAGTATTCCCTTGAAGGACTCCCACATGCCTAGCGTGGACTTACCCTCAAACGACCGTTCCCAATCAGCTTCCATAAGTTCCTGCCTAATCCGGCTGTAGTTAGCCTTCCCCCAATTCAGCACCCTCCCCCTAGGGCAACAAGTGTCTTTTTCCACCTGTATCCTAAAGTTGTCAGAATTGTAGTCACTGTTAGCCACATGTTCCCCTACTACAACATCAACCACCTGCCCTGGCTCATTACTCAGAACTAAATCCAATATAGCCCCCTGTCTAGTCGGACTAGCCACATACTGCTCCAACGATCCTTCCAGTACACATTTTGCAAATTCCTCCCTGTCCAAACCCCCAGCTCTAGGTACCTTCCAATTCACCCCAGGGAGATTAAAATCTCCCACTATAACGATTCTGTTCTTTCTGCACCTATCCAAAATGTCTTTACATATGCCTTCTTCCACTGCCGTATATATATAGTTCCTTCATGGGCATCCAAGACAAATACCTGAAACAGGCATCAAGCCTGCTGTATTTGCAAATGATGGAGATGCCAGTGTTGGACTGAGGTAAACACAGTAAGAAATCTCACAACATCAGGTTAAACTCCAACAGGTTTATTTAGTAGCAAAAACTATTAGTTTCCGGAGCACTGCTCCTTCGTCAGGTGGGTAGAAGTTGTGTTCATAAACAGAGTATATAAAGACACAAACTCAATTCACAAAATAATGGTTGGAATGCAAGTCTTTACAGGTACTCGGGTCTTAAAGGTACAGACAAAGTGAGTGGAGACAGCGTTAAGCACAAGTTAAAGAGATGTATATTATCTCCAGCCAGGACAGTTAGCAAGATTTTGCAAGTCCAGGCAAGTTGTGGGGTTTACAGATAGTGTGACATGAATCCAAGATCCTGGTTGAGCCTGTCCTCATGTGTGCAAAACTTGGTTATCAGTTTCTGCTCAGCAACTCTGCGCTGTCATGTGTCATGATGGCCACTTTGGAGAACACTTCTCCAAAGATCAGAGGCCAAATAGTTGTGACCAGATGCAGCATAGATTAATGAAGGGAATGTCATGTTTGACTAATTAACTGGAATTGTATGAGTATATAAAGAGTGCAGTTAACAGAAATGAACTGGTGGATGTGATGTATTTAGGTTTCCAGAAGGCATTTGATAAGGTACCTCAAAAAAGTTGCTGCATAAGATAAAGGTACACGGAGTTGGGGGTAAAGTGTTAGCATGGATTGAGGATTGGCTATCTATCAGAAAGCAGAGAGCTGGAATAAATGAGTGCTGTTCCGGTAATAATGAAGGGGCTAGACAGGGTAGAAACAGAGATTATTCAAATGGAAACAAGAACTAGAAGGCACAACTTCAAAACAAGGGGTGTCAATTTAGGACAGAGTTGAGGAGGAATTTCTCCCAGAGGGTAGTGAATCTTTAGAATTCTCTGCCCATTGAAGCAGTGGAGACTAACTTGTTAAACGTGTTTAAGTCACAGGTAGATTTTTGACCAATAAGGGAATTAAAGGTTATGGAGAGCAGGTCGGTAAGTGGAACTGAACCATTATCAGACCAGCCATGATCTTATTGAATGGTGGGGCAGGCTCAAGGATCTAGATGATCTACTCCTGCTCCTATTTCTTATGTTCTTATGGAAATTCCGGTTTCAATGCCATTGAGCGGGGGGGTCTATCTTTCAGTAAAAGTGTTTTCCTGGTGATCCATCTTTATCAGGAAGTCCAATTTCTTTCTTTAGGAAGTCCACTTTCTTTCTTCAATCGTGGGTAAGTGGACAGATTTTAAATATGGCACCCTGATATGACAGAGGAACACGTGCAATTAAGGCCATCTTGTCACAGTTTGAGCACTTAAATTCCCGGATGCATAATTAGTGAGACCTGTTTATGCCACACTCCTGCTGCAATGAAGACAGAAAATTTGGCAACAAGCCAAATCTCCGTTCGCTGCAGCAGGATGGGAAAATAATGCTGGTGTGAACAGTCAGAAAAGTCCAGCCCTATATAATGTCTGTTTTAGATTCCATTGCAAAATTGGATTACAAAAGACTGCAAGATATGCTTCTTCAAGTATTTAGCAATGTAGGATTTTGATAATACTACTAATTTTGGAGGGGTTTGTGTCAGTTTGAAGTATCATTTATGGATTTTATCTTGACCACTTTTAAACACTTCAGTTTGAATTTTTGCTAATGGAATAATTAACAGTTAAGGGAGTATTTTGCATAGAAATCTTATTGATGACTTAATTACCTTAAAGGTAAGATAAAGTCTGGGTTCAAGGAATTATATTTGCTTTAATTACACAATGTAATTGGGTGCTTCATTGTCAGCTTTGAAGAAATAAACTAAGAATTGAGTTCAGCAGCTTGAATTTAGTATCACTTATCTTGAAACAAAACCAGGCATTGTTAGGTTGAATTGATTAACAATATCAGAGCAGCAGGACATCTGTATTTAAGGAAAACTTTCCTTTCCCGAAATTATATTTGGAATTGTGCTTAACATTTGTTCTTAATGATTTTAGTATTCATGGGATTTGGGTTAAAGTATGTTGATGTGAACTGCTTATGATAGTTGTATTATTGCTAAGAGGACATAATATTGCTTGCAAAACTGCAATCTGTATCTGCAAGGAGGGGTGGAATTCTCCCAACTGGAACTAAATCCCGAACAGGGGTGGAAACGATGAGTATTTCTTAGCCAACAGGAAACCATGCCACAGCTTGGAGTTCTGATCTCATTAATTATGCATCTGGGGGTTTAGCGCCATATTCCATGGCAAGATGACCTTGATTACACATGTTCTACTGTCATAGCCGGATGCCATAGTTAAAAAGTTCCCAGCATCACTGACCCCCCATTAAAGAAAGAAAATGGACTTCCTAAAGAGAAAAGATGGGCCCTGAACAAAGAAGATGGATCACCAAGAAAACACTGGCATTGAAGCTGAAAGATGCATCTGAAATGCGCTCCTCCACCTGCTGTTGTTATGCTTCAAGGTCCAGGTTTGCTGTCGGCCTCCATCCCAAACTCTGAGGCAGCCCCAGGCATTTTTCAGATAGATGTTGACACAGGTTTTATTATTAACATGGATGACAGTGTACATTTGAAGTCACAATGGTCTTGTTTACACATAGGGCAGGATATTCCGGTCTCACTTGCCCGAAAACTGGAAAATCCCACTCGTAGTCAATACACCATTGCATGATCTGCCCCACACACATTACAATCTCTGAGGCACAGGGGGGCTGGGAAGTTCCTCTACGTAAAGTCCTTCAGATGCACACAAGATAACTGTGGTCAAGTACACACTCCTTTCCGAAACCCCAAGTGAATATCTGTAGATGTTTCTTCAAAATCCCCCCAGATGATTGTCACGTAAGTTTCCAAATCCGACTTTCCAAAACATGCTTTAAAATCTCCTCTTCATAATATGCTTTCTACTAGTTTAGGATTTTCAAATAATATTTTTGAACAAAATTCCACTCCACTTTGAATAGTAAATCCACTTAAGAATTTTACACTGCTGCCTATAGGATTCCTTTATATTTACTGACTTCTACAAGCTCTTTTGTCCTGCATGAATCAAGCTATAGGCCCCTCGAGGCATTGAAACATTAAATTAAACCCACCTAAAACTACACCTTATTTCTAATCTTTGCCGATGCAAATATATATCCCTTAAAACTATTTTTGTTTTCCTAACAACAGTTTTACCATGGCATCTATGGTATGATTCTTCTGAGTCACAGTTCAATTAATCATCACTTCAGAGACAAAAGGAAAAGGACGTCATCTATGCTGGCAACACCCTGGAAGCTTTAGACCAACCTGTATCCATGGTCACCATTGCTGATGTCAGAGCAGTTTTCTCAAAAGTCAACCCACAGAAAGCAACTGGCCCAGATAGGGTATCTGGATGAGCACTAAGATCGTGCATGGACCAGCTAGCAGGGATATTCACAAACATCTTCAAACTCTCTTTGCATTAATCTGAGGTCTCTACCTGTTTCAAGAAGCTGATCATCATTCTGGTACCAAAGAAAAGCCAGACAGCATGCCTTAATGAAAAGATCATTAAATACATACTTATTCTATAATTGTGAATTCTTCTCATGTGTGAAGTACTGAGGTGTAAGTAACAACAGAAGCCAGAGAAGCAATTTGTTAAGTCTTGTTGACTGGTTGCTAGTGTTGATGATATGCTTATTGAAGATCTCCAAAATGTTGATACAATTCGAAGAAACGAATATAGGCAAAAAGCAAAGTGTATTTATTTATTTATATCATAAAAAGGCTTATATTAACACTGCAATTCTACTCCAAGCTGCTCCACTCACGCACCTGTTCAAATACACTGAGAGAGAATTTCGTGTGTGGCCAATGTACCTAACCAGTGCATCTTTCAGATTGTGGGAGGAAACTGGAGCACGCTGAGGGAATCCACACAGACACAGGAGAATGTGTTGACTCTGCATAGTCATCCAAGCCAGGAATTGAACTTGAGTCCCTCATGTTGTGAGGCAGCATTGCTAACAACTGTGTTACCATGCCACCATTAACTCCTGTAAAAAGAATTGCAAGGCATCTGTAGAATGGGAAGAATATTCAGTTGAGTTCCGTTGACATGCCATCTTCTCTATCAGATTATCCTCTCTGCCACGCATTGCATAATGCTCAGCCAGTCAAAACCAAAATCTGTCACATGTATTTGTCCGTGCGTAGAATGATAGATTGTTACAGCAAAGATGAAGGCCATTCAGCCCATTGTACCAGTGCCAACTCTTTGAAAGACTATTAATCTGAAAACAGAGAGGAAGCTGGAAGTCTCAGCAGTTTTTGTTCTATGGAGATGGGCATTACCAAAAATCTACTATCAATCTGGTAGGTGGCTTCATCAGTAACCACTAGCTCATCATCCCTCCCCCAATTCAATGAATCAATTGGCCACCAATATCAGTCCTCAAGCCACTTTCTATCAGCATCTCATAGATCAACCCATTCCCTATGATTAACAATAACCAATACACAGAAGTAAATAAAATTATGATCAAAAATACATGAACAAATTGTGAAGATTATTATTAAATTTGGTCATTCTAATTCTTGGTGAGGCAATGCTGTTGTGGTACTGTCACTGGACTTGTAATTCTGAACAAGGATAAATATCTGGGGACCCAGATTTGTATTGCACTGTGTCAGGTAGTGGAATTTGAATTCAAAATCTGGAATCAGAAGTCAGATGACACCATAAAATCACTGGCATTGTAAACACACACCTGGTTCACTAACATCCTATAGGGATAGAATTCTTTCAATCTTACGTGCTCAGACTTCAGATCTAGTCTTAAATGGCCAAGCCAGTTATTTGGCTCTATCAAAGCCTCAAGATCTCAAAGAAATGAAACCAGGTGAACTATCTGGTATCAACCGAGGCATTGGAAATAAACTCATCCCTGTTGATCCTGCAATTAACACGAGGGGAGCGCTTTCTCACATGTTAATCATGTTCACAGAATCGTAACTGCAAAGCTGGCAGGACAGTGGTATGCAGTCAGGAGGGAATTTCCCCTCAAAATCAATTCTGTATCTATGAAGTATCACGGTATTAGGTCAAACATGGCAAGAAAACCTCTTGCTAATTACGGAGGCTACATACTCTCTGTCATTCTGTAGCATTACCACCGTGCTAAATGGGATAGAGTACCAACAACAAGATGCACTGCAAGAACTCATCAAGGCTTCTTCGACCTTCTAAACCAATGACCACTATCAGATTGTCATCAACTTCAGGAAGACTAAAGGAGAACATACTCCTGTCTACATCAATGGGGATAAAGTAGAAAGGACCAACAGCTTCAATGTTGTAGGTGTTCAGACACCAGCAAATTGGCCTGGTCCCTCCATGCTAACATTATTGTTAATAAAGCCTATCAACTTGTCTACTTTCTCAGAAGACTAAGAAAATTTGGCATGTCCATTATGTCTCATCAACTTCTATAGAGGCACCATAGAAAGCATTCTTTCTGGTTGTATCACAACTTGGTATGGCTCCTGTTCTGCTCAAGACCACAAGTAACTACAAGAGGTTGTGAATGTAGCACAATCCATAACTCAAACCAGCCTCCCATCCATTGGCTCTGTCCACAGTTCCTGCTGCTCAGCAAAGTAGCTAGCAAAATTAAGGACTCCATTCACCCCAGGTGTTCTCTCTTCCATCTTCTTCCATTGGGAAAAAATTGCAAAAGTCTAAGGTCATGTACCAACTGACTTAATAACAGCTTCTTCCTTGCTGCCAACAGACCTTTGAATGGACCTACCTTGTATAAATTGATCTTTCTCTACACCCTAGCTATGATTGTAACACTACATCCTGCACTCTCTCATTTCCTTCTCTATGAATGGAAAGTTTTGCCTGTATAGCATGCAAAAATTAATACTTTTCACTGTATTCTAATGTATGTGACAATAATAAATCAAATCAAATCATCTAGAGGGTCAAGGGCACTAGATGCATGAGAACATCACCACCAGGATGTTCTCCTCCAAGTCACTAACCATCCTGACTTCAAAATATTTCATTGTTCCTTCATTGTCAATGTATCAAAATCCTGGAACTCCCTCCCTAATAACACTGTGGATGTACCTACACCATAGCGGTTCAAGGAGGCAGCTCACCAGCACCTTCTCAGGGGCAATTATAAATAATAAGCATTCCATGAATGAAAGTACAAAATTCTTCTGAAACCACCAATGACTGATTTTGCAACTGTCAATCCTTCGAAAAATCAATCATTCCAAATATGGAAGGAAACTTTTTTTAATAAAACTGTGCATTCATTTCTGAAATTTCCTGATGGAGAAATCCATCAACAACTTCCACATACAAGGAAGTAAGTTGCGACTAACTTGAACGCCATAAATTGCATTATGTTAATGCATAGTCTGACTTACAGGATGACGTACCAATTATTGTAGCTGCAAGAGCTGACATTAGGTTTTAGAAAGTGACGTTGTCATGAAGGTTTTCGTTGAGCTTTGCCTGACAGGGCAAACTGTTCATCAGAGTTAAGGAAGGTGCTAAAAATTGCCACTAGAGTCAAATGACAGCTGCTAGTGGGTTGGATGATGGCTGAAAGCATTTATCTGCGCATGAATATCTTGGCAGCAAATCAAGAAATACAGAATATTTTTATCTTGAAAGTAAGACAGAATAGTTTATCAAATTATGGATCTGGATTATTCATTGTATTTAAGATAACAACAATTGTGTAGAGTTAGAGATGCTAGGTGTATCTTGCACATATCATTTCAGCATAGGTTTTATATTCTGACCTATAAGCAGAAAGGCACACAGCTGGTTACACTGCATTAACCACATACATTTTCCATTCAGCTGTTAACATTGCATATTTCAATCCATTACCCTTAAAACATAATGCAAATGGTGCATTGAGCCATCCAATTCAATGTCATCAATAATCACAATTGTTACCTGCACAACAGGGAATTATGGACAATCATGCCAAGAAATAATCCCACCAGGATACCAAAGTTAGGAAAAATGACAATTGGTTTGTAGGATTAAAAACCAGGAATCTGAGATTTTCATGAAAATCATAATGATTTCTTGTTGGAGAAGCCAAATGGCCAAGACTTCCCTTCGTCTGGAAGTTGACTTAGGTTACTTTTCATCGAATGACTGAATGCATGTGACTGTTGAATGCACTATAAGAACCTGGCATAATTGAAAAAAGCAAACTTTCAATGGCATGCAAAGGACTATTGAGGAAAAGATTACACTCTATCACAACCAGAGAAGAGTCTTAGCCTCTGTGGTGACTAATTCAATGGAATAGTACTCTAGCATTGAACACATTAGCTGGGATTTTCTGAATCTCCTGGCTTCCTGATTTTCATGAATCTCTGATCACTATTTTCTGATCTTCAGGTCCTGCCGAGGTTTGTGGCATTTTGTATGGCTCTACTTGTTTGGATTATGATTTTTTTAAATCCTGCCTTTTATACCTCCCTAATAATTATCAATTCTCCACACCAGATAGCTCCTCTCCCCATTACATTATCTTTTCGTGTCAAAGTGAGGGCTTGCAAACATGAATTACAACAGGCTTCTCATCGAATGGGCAAACCTGCTGGAGGAGCTCAGATGAGTGAATCACTCAGGGAGGAGAGGTTGTAACCAAACAATACACTGGCATTGCTCCCAGCATCCTAGCACTGCAAACCTAGCACTGCCGGACAGAGCTGGGGACAGTACCAGGAGCGTTACTGGTGTGCGTGTTGCATGTTGGGTGCTCTATTTTTACTTTTTGTACTAGGATGGCCTTTAAAAAGGGCACCCAGTTCTTTAGAAACAAAGTTGCTAAAGGGGTAGGCCCACGCCACTGGCGTAATGTTGTGGGACATACTCCTTGGGTTAGTTATAGCAATACGGCAGATAAAGAGGCTGGAAGGTCTAGCAGCTTCAATGTGTGTCCCAAAAAGGGAAAATTCCACCCTTATTGTCCAGTTTGTGTTTCTTGCTAGTTTACCCTCAAATTCTAATCTATCCTTTACTATTTTTTCAACATTTCTTTGCTTGTTTCTAAAATGTTCGCCTGCTTTGGCCTAACACTAGACTTTCTGGCATTGTTTATTTTTATTTATTCTTTTCACAAGATGTGGGATCGCTGACTATGCATGCACCACCTAATGTGGCCTTCATAGCAAATGATAATAGCAGTAGCTCAAAAGGTGATGATGAGCCAGCTTTTTGGATTGTTCTAATATCTGTTGTGTTCAGAAGGGAGTTCCGGAGTTTTGACTGAGCAGCAACGAAGGAACAGTGATGTGTTTCCAAGTCAGGATGGAGTGCAGGTTTTGGAAAGAAACTTCCAGATGGCTGGTACCCTTGTCCTTCTATGTGACAGAGATTGCAGATTTGGAAAGTGATGTTGAAGTTAGCTTTATTATGCTTTAAATAATCTAAGTAAAATAATATAATACTTTTCCTTGCACAGATGTAAACTGAAAGTTTACACATACACAGATACAGATTACAGAGTAAGGAAAGATAAAATGGCCAAATTAGTCTGAAAAAAATCTTTAAAAATACAATCGTAGGGAGATAACTCAGCTTTCTTCAGACTGCATTCAATATTTTCAATGCTTCTGATTCAAAGATGTAAGCAGCTGAATTGGTTGCTCTTCAGGATACAGTAGTACTGCATTAGATTATATTAAGAAATTTCTGATTGCAGCAGAGGATAATCCTGGTTTATTAAAGTCAGCAAATAGGGCTCAAAACTTACCATTTAGGTTGGATGAAAAAGGCAAAGATAGGAGAGATCGTACTTCTTCTCAAGCTGTCAGTGGAAGGGAGCTGTTCCTTGGGAAGTCCCATATGTATGCAGGGGAAGATTTCCTGGTATGGGAGGTGCTGTGTTTGTGGCACCATATCCATGTGAGGGGTACTGTTGCCATTGGGACATGCAGGGTGGGGTTCCTGTGTTCATGGCAGGGGGGTTTTCTGGAGATGGATAAGGGGGGGGTCCCATGTTTGTGTGGAAGGGCTATATGTGGAGATGAGTGGATGTCCCATGAACATGGGAATGAGACTTTCCATTTCCATGGGGGTGAAGAGCCTTTTCTTTACTTTTATTTTTTTATGATCGGCCTTGACCTGTCAAGAACCAAGGTCACTGACAGGGTATCCTGCTAGCATAACATTCTTTCGATATGTTAAGAATAGAAGATTGGTTAGGGCAAGATTAGGGCCAGTCATAGACAGCAGTGGGAAGTTGTGCGTGGAGCCTGAAGAGATTGGTTAGGCACTGAATAAATATTTCTCTTCGGTATTCACGCAGAGTGCTGGAAATGTAGCTATGGAGAACACTGGGGTACAGGGTTGCAAATTGGGAAGTATTGTAGTAGATAGGGAGGATGTGCGAGAAATTCTCGAGGGTTTGAAGTTGGATAAGTCCCCTGGGCCGGACGGGATTTACCCTAGGATTCTCTGGGAGGCAAGAGAGGAGATTGCAGAGCCTCTGGCTCTGATCTTCAGGTCGTCGTTGGTTACGGGTGTGGTTCTGGAGGACTGGAGGATAGCTAATGTGGTCCCGTTGTTCAAGAAGGGGAAGAGAGACCTTCCAGGGAATTATAGGCCAGTGAGTCTTACTTCTGTTGTGGCAAGGTATTGGAGAGAATTATTAGGGATAGGATTTATAGTTATTTAGAGAGAAATGAATTGATTGGGGATAGTCAGCATGGTTTCGTGAAGGGTAGGTCATGCCTTACTAACCTCATTGAGTTTTGTGAGAAAGTGACCAGAGAGGTGGATGGGGGTAAGGCGGTTGATGTAGTATATATGGACTTTAGTAAGGCTTTTGATAAGGTGGCCCATGGAAGACTTCTACAGAAAATGCAGATGTGTGGAATAGAGGGTGATTTAGCTAATTGGATTAGAAATTGGCTGGCAGATAGAAGACAGATGGTGGTGGTTGATGGGAGATTTTCATCGTGGAGTTCGGTGACGAGTGGTGTGCCTCAGGGGTCTGTTTTGGGGCCCCTGCTGTTTGTAATTTTTATAAATGATCTGGATGAGGGTATTGAGGGATGGATCAGTAAAATTGCAGATGATACTAAAGTTGGTGGTGTGGTAGATAGTGAAGAGGGGTGTTTTAGTTTACAGAGTGACTTGGACAAGTTGCAGAGCTGGGCCGAGAGGTGGCAAATGGAGTTTAATGTGGAAAAGTATGAGGTAATGCACTTTGGCAGGAACAATAAATGTGTAGAGTATAGGTCTAATGGTAGGGCTCTTAATAGTGTTGAGGAACAGAAGGATCTTGGTGTATGTGTCAATAGATCCCTGAAAGTAGGCAGTCAAGTGGATAAAGTTTTTAAGAAGGCTTATGGAGTCTTAGCTTTTATTGGTAGGGGGATTGAATTTAGGAGCCGCAGCATCATGTTGCAGCTGTACAAAACTCTAGTGCGGCTGCACTTGGAGTATTGTGTGCAGTTCTGGTCGCCACATTATAAGAAAGATTTGGAGGCATTGGAGAGGGTACAGAGGAGGTTTACCAGGATGTTGCCTGGTATGGAGGCAGGTCCTATGAAGAGAGGTTGAAGGATTTGAGGTTGTTTTCGTTAGAAAGGAGGCGGCTAAGAGGGGATCTTATTGAAGCATATAAGATGATTAGAGGTTTAGATAGGGTGGACAGTGATAGCCTTTTTCCTATGATGGAGAAAGCTAGCACGAGGGGACACAGCTTTAAATTAAGGGGTATGATTTATAGGACGGATATCAGAGGTAGGTTCTTTACTCAAAGAGTGATTAGGGAGTGGAATGCCCTGCCTGCAGCTGTTGTAGATGTGCCAAGTTTGGTGGCGTTTCAGAGGTTAATTGATAAGTATATGGAAGAGAAGGGAATGGTTTAGTTTGGAGGGGCATTGCTTTTTTATTTTGGTCGGCACAACATCGAAGGCCGAAGGGCCTGTTCTGTGCTGTAATGTTCTATGTTCTATGTTCTATAACATCATGGGTCCTGTCCCCCCTTCCATTATTTTTTCAAAGTGCTTGAAAACTTGGCAGGAAAAGCCAGCAAGGTGGATGACAAAATGAGAAAATCCTACCTATTGTCCAATTATTCCTATCATCCTGCAGTTCTGGTTGCTACAGTACCAGATGGACATGGAAGCCTTGCAGAGAGTGAAAAGATGGTTCACCAGGATGTTGCCTGGTCTCGATGGCACAGGCTATGAGGAGGGGTTGACTAATCTCAGATTTTTTTCACTGGAAAGACAGAGGGGAGACCTGTTAGAAGTATACAAAATTATGAGAGGTATAGACAAGATGGATAGTCAAAAGCTTTTTTTCCCAGGGTGAAAGTGTCAATTACAAGGGGCACAGGTTCAAGGTGAGAGGGAGAAAGTTTAAGGGAGATTTCAAGGGGAAAATTTTCATACAGAGAGTGGTGCGTGCCTGAAACGCATTGCCAGAGATGGTAGTAGAAGAGGCAACATTTAAGTGGCATTTCCCTTAAGCGAAAAGGGAGAGAATAGAGGGATACAGTCTGAGTAAGACAGAAGGCTTTTTTTTTACAGTTTAGTTGAGGCATCATGATCAGCACAAACTTGGAGGGCTGAAGAGTCTGCGTTGTACTTTTCTTTGTTCTTTGTTTTTGGTTCTATTCCAAAGGTGATTTCATTAGCTTATGTTCAGATGCTAACTCAGTCAGCTTCCCATTGTCCAAGCAATTAGTCTAAAAGACCCATCTCTAAAATACATCAGCTCTTGTCATGGATTCTTGTTGCAGAGACAAAGATGATGTCTTTCAAAACTAAACCGTGAGATTCACTGGGGGAACTTTTTCCATGGTACTCCGCCATGGATATATGAAGCAAGCAGGGTGGGTCGTGAGGGGAAGTGCGGGGGTGGGGGGTGGGGGGGGGGGGGGGGGGGGGGGGGGGGGGGGGGGGTGGGGGGGGGGGGGGGGGGTGGGGGGGGGGGGGGGTGGGGGGGGGGGGGGGGGGGGGGGGGGGGGGGGGAGCTGAGTGCCTAGCTCTGGATCAATGGTGTGAGCCTGTCAGCGTCGCACGCAACAATGTTATCCCCACATATATACATGTGATGTCAGCACATTGTGTTAATATTGCATGCATGCACGTACTACCACAGCTACCTGTTGGCGATACACAGGAGGGAGCACGGTAATTCGGCAGGACATGCTCATTATGCGTACTGACATTTCACATTCTTACTATGCCCTTGGTGTTCAGATTCTAGATCGCTACTGGCTGCAATAGCTTACATGTGAGTGTGGTGAACTTCCTCAACTGCCAAAATATGTTCATCAAAATTTTCTGCTGTTCATTTGCATGGCTTTACTTTCTAAACAACTCAGCAGCACATGTGAGTTTCTTAGGTTTCTGTAAAAAGCCCAGTAATATGGGGTTTTATCAAAAATGTAGATATTGCATGGCCAGAATCACTTGAGGGGCAGAATTCTCCTAAAATGTTTCTGTCCTCAGTGAAAAAAACAGTGAGATTCTGGCTGGATGGTTTGGTGTAACTCAGTACGCAATTTACCCACATTATAATTATTTCTGGGGCATGGGAAGATTCACATTGTATTTGCCCACACTTAGAGGGTGGAATTTTCCTGTCCCACCCGCCACAGGAATCGTAGCGAGTTGAATAGATCATGCAAATGTCCTTTGACCTCAATCAGCATTTTCTGGCCTTCAGGGCAAGCGTAGCCAGAAAATCCCACTTAGAGTTCTTTTTGGAGTGGGGACCTAAAAAGGGCACCCTGATCTCCAGAGAACCATACACTTACAAACTAAAACTATCCCTTCCTTGTCACTGGCATCACCCCGATTCACTGGTATTAAAGCTCACTGCATGTGATTGACATACCACAAAAGGATCTGCTACCTGTCCCCCTTTAGCACTGCTGAAATTGCACCGTTTGGTGGTGCCAACTTGGCCATGCCAATTGGCACTTCCAAAGTGTCAGTAATAGTGACCAGGCATTACCAGCCATTCCCTTGATCACCTAGGGTCTTGAATAACATCTAATATTCCCCAGTGTGACCATCACAACTGGTCTCCGTTTGTGGAGACCAATAGTGATTCACATTGGGTTCCTACTGTGCCCGAGGGTCAGAGAATTGTAGGAGTCAGGAGAATCTGGATCCAAACTGACCCTGTATATGTAAATTAATACTTAAATATGCTAAGTTAGTACATATAAATTAATACTTAAATATGGTAAGCTAGTTCATGCCTTCAATAGGCGTAGGGGCTGGGAGAATCCCAAAAGGAATGCTTGCTGGTGCTAACAATGCTATGGCCCCTCCCCAGTGATTCTCTGGCCCCAGTGCAATTTGTGTTTGAGTACATAAGGCTGGAGAACCATGCCTAAGGTTTCTGGAATAATGCTATTAGTGATTTTTTTTTTCTCTGTTGTTTTTCTAAGATCAGCACTATGGCCAAGATATTGTCAGTCTCAGAATAGCAAAAATATTTTCAAATCCACCCCCACCATCACTCTGCCACATCATCAACTCATTCAGAAGGGCTAAGTCATTGTAATAATTTTGCCAACACTAATACTAATGCATAATTATAGGAGAGGAAGAGAAGCAGTCGAGATATATGAAACTCAGAGCGAGAGAAGATGACAGACAAAAACACCCTAATAACAGAAAACTGTCATTTTTCTCTTCTGCAAATGGGGCAACAACTATAAGAAAACAACAGGACAAAGAGAGCTTTACTCTGTATCTGATTGTGCTGTGCTAAACTGGGCATGAATCAATGTACCCTTCGATGTGTCAGCAGTAGTGAATGAATTGCAAAGCCAGCCTCCCCACACGGTGTATAAAAGGCTCATTAACGTGGCGAGCAGGTGCTGGGAGCCAGGCCAACAGTGCAATTGCCTGGGGGATGGGAATGTTGGCCATCTTCAGCTCTCCAATCGGCGGTGCTCATTTTTAAAGGGAAATCTTCCTTCCTGTTCTGTTGATTTTTTTTGTTGAGGTTGCAGTGGGATCAGTGTGAGGAACTGGTTTTTATAGGAAGAAGCTTTCGAGATGCTCACGCAGAAGGTACAACACATTAGTATCACAAGTAGAGTAACATTAAAGTTTATTTATTAGTCACAAGTAGGCTTACATTCACACTGCAATGAAGTTACTGTGAAAATCCCCTAGTCGCCACACTTGGCACTTGTTAAGTTACACTGAGGGAGAATTTAGCAAGGCCAATCCACCTAACCTGCACATCTTTGGACATGGGAGGAAATTGACACACTTGGAGGAAACGCGCACAAACCAAGGGAGAATGTGCAGACTCAACACAGACAGTGACCCAAGCCGGGAATCGAACTTAGGTCTCTAGCATTGCGAGACAGCAGTGCTAACCACTGTGCCACCATGCTGCCAATAATAAAATGTTGAAAAACAGATAGAGCCTCATTGTTCCATATGAGCTGGGTACCATATGATCTGGGTACCATAGGATCTCGATAGAATAAGAAACATTCTCAATGGAACCAGAAAGTTTGTCAAAGGACTTTTTTGAGGCTCTCCTGGGATTACTCTATTATGTGGATGGTCTGAATATCATCTTTAATGGTAAAAGCTAGCAGTGAAACATCGCTAAGGTAGCCCATTTAGTGCAAGTTAATTATAATCGTAACCGATTAGGACTGTTGCACATTCAACTGAGTGAATGCCTGTAAAGCAAGATTATGCTATTTCACTCTCTCAACTAAATAATTGAACCATTAATTGAACGTTTTTGTCATTTCTATTGTACGCAGTTTGTAATGTACAGTAGTAAACTAGTGCAAGTTAGTTTTTTTCCAACCAGAAAAATCTTTGTCACCAAAGGTTTTGCTACAAGATCAGGCACAGTACTTACCATCCGTTGATCATTCTGTCAATCCTGTGAGTGCTGAGGCTTCTGGTCCTCCAAATTCCTTGCTCCTCTCTTGTGCGAGGGAACAGCAAACTTTATCACGCTGCCATCTATCTTTGATGCCCCTGCTCCAACAGGTATCTCCTTGCAGAGTTCAGTGCCACTAACTGAATGCCAAGTTTACCACCAGCCCAGAGGAGGGATTAATCTATGAAGATTGCATCGCATGAGGGTTTGGACCTGGAAATTATCCAGGCTTTGGGTTCCAGAGTCAAATCCAAAAACCAGCTACCATATTTTTGAGAATGCACTTGCTGTAACTAAATAATTCTATAATCCCTATAATAAATGCAGCATACCCACAGACTGAAAATCTTTTTTTAGATCATATTCACTGTCTAAATGGAACTTAAGCAGACACAATGCATGCACATAAACTGAGAAGCAATGTGTAAGTAGCTCCCGCATCTAAACAAATGATCAGGAGAAGTGAAAGGTAGTCATTTATAAAAAAGTGATGTCCCATCAGTACATGCGTTCAGATTCAAAAGGATGCAATGTTTTACAGCTGTTCTGATGCTCTTTCCTGTTGTGTTCATAATCTGACAGTCTTTGTTTAAGTTTAATGCAGACCTCAGCAATGAATGTACCAATAAAATTCACGTGAAAAATCCTCCCTGCTGAATGACATTCAGGTGACCTACAAATTCACTGCGCTTCTCTGTTGAGGTTTAAGTCTGCACCAGCATTTTATTTGTGTAAACACTGGAAACATGTGTGAGCTTGTCTTTTGCACTGGGGAAGGAGCAGGTGTAATAAGTGGTGGAGGTTTTCAGCAAATATGTCTTTGGAGCTATACAAATAATTGGGCAGAACTATGCAGAGCCAAAGTTCAGCATGAATTGAGTTATAAGTGACTTTCTGCGGAAAGCTGCAACTCCTCTCCTTTGAAAAAAAAGGTTTCAGGGAATTCCGATTAGAAAGTTAGTTTCAACCTCAGGAAGTCATTACTTTTCACGGAGTCACTGACCTTGGAACAGATCTTCAAAACATGTTCACAACTGGGGATTAAACCCTCCAAAGGAGAGCTGGATGATTTCCTGAAATGGAGAATTTCTCAAGCCGGGCAATCAGGGCTCACCTGATACCAGAAAAAAACCTGTTGGGCTGTAAGCTGGTGTTGTGAAACTTCTCACTGTGATCAGTGGTGGGGTAACTAACCATTTGATTCGCAATGTCCTAGAAGAATTTCTCAGAGCCTTTTCCCTTTAAAGACGGCGGAATCACCCTCTCCCACCAACTGAGAGGCTCATGGTGAGCAAAGGTGGTAAATATGACAAGTGAAAATAAATTGGCTCTTAAGGTTGAAAAATGATGGTGGGAATTTGCAATCCTGACCATTATGGACAGCTGCTGGTCTTGCTAGAATTCAAAAGTAAACACCGTTTGCTATGTCATTGCAGGATTCAAATCATTACCCATTGGAATTGTTCCCCTACCCTACCGTCTAATTCATTTACCCTGCCAGTAGGAGTGCAAACTGGTCCAAAATATGGCTAGCCAACATGGCTTGCACGTGCAAGACTTACTTGATTGGCAAGTTGGAGCAATTGGACAGAAGGCTGGAGCGGGCAGAAGGTGTGCTAAGAGCAGGCTGGTTGATGGGGATGCGGCAGAGATAAAATGAGGCGGATGGGGACACCGAGATTGGGGAAGCGGGGGAAGGGAGGACAAGAGTTGTTCAAGAGTCATGGGAGAGTAAGGGACTATGGGGAGTGGTGGACATGGGGCTAGACAGCAGGGAACAGTCAGGAGGGGATGGGATCAGAGAGAAGGGAAAGTGGTGTCAATTCCGAAATCAGAGACAAAATGAGGGTGCTTGTGGTAGAGGGAACAGTTACAGTAAAAGGGGCCAGGAGATGTGATAGAACAAGAGGATGAGAGTCGATCTGTGGGGGTGAAGAGCCAATTTCGTCTGTTGGCGAAGACTCTGAGATGGACACAGATCCCTAAGATTGGCTTGTGGAACTATGGCTGGAGTGGTCTTGTCGGGGAGAGAGGGCAATTGAACAGTGACAGTGATGGGTTATGGGATAAAGGTTTTACCAGTTATATCACTGCATCTGGGTTCTTCCCCAACATTCAGAACAAGGCTGGAGGCAGCCTGCTGACTACTATACACATTATATACTTGGTGGCAGTCCACGGGAAGCCTGAAGGGCCCCGGTCTTCTTTTGAGCATCCTGCTGTGGACCCTCAGAAACTGCAACTGATGGGATCACAGAAGGGACTCCAAGTGCCTCGACACTCTTGGAGGGTCCTGGGTGGAAAACTCCAGGAGTGTCGATGTCATGCTTCTTTGTCTTTTTGGTCCGAGGGCCCCTTCCTGATCCCTTGAAGAGAAGGGGCACATGGAAGTGAGATGTTCTATATCCTTCTCACATAGCTGCGGCTTGTATGGCTTCACTCTTGGCTTTGTCCATAACTTCATTCCTGCTTTGAAGGTGGAATGCATGTCAATGAGCATCTTGGCAGAAACTGGACTCTCCTCTGGACCAAGTTCTCCACAGCATCTGCCATCCTCTCCTTGATGTGTACATATGTTCATGTCATTACCTCAGAGAGCAAGCAGAGGAACTCTCCGCCCTACATGCCACTCTGTTGAGTACCTCTGGCACCTCCTTCAGCTGTTCCTGCTTCTCACTGCAGAGACTTGTCACCAAACTTAAACTCGGCTTTCAGCCCTTCCTCAGCAGTCCTCCAAGTGTCTGAGAATTTGTCTCCTCCTACTGTGGACACCTGTCTCAATGACCCCCACAGTGTGAACTCAAGTCTAAGTGAAGAATGGGGTCTTCAATCTCATCTGTACACACCCCGCTGCCAGCAAGGATGGGGAATTTGCCGCTCAGCCAAAACTCCATTCAATGCAGCGGCTTTGGAGAATCCTGGATGAGGTTGGTGGTTTTCAGTATAAATCCATGGTGAGTGTGTCTGAGCTTGTGGAGAGTGCAGCTGACTGCTATGGTAGCTTGTAAGTTAAAAATTTGTCACCCTTGTCATCTTCCTTGTGGGCTGAAGCTGGATT
This sequence comes from Sphyrna mokarran, assembly GCA_024679065.1. Taxonomy (NCBI): domain Eukaryota; kingdom Metazoa; phylum Chordata; class Chondrichthyes; order Carcharhiniformes; family Carcharhinidae; genus Sphyrna; species Sphyrna mokarran. The sequence goes on along the minus strand of JAGIQG010000004.1, from coordinate 76,586,668 downwards.
TGGCACTTGGCCTCACTCTCTACCTGGTGGCATCTGTAATGGGAAGAGAAGAGAATGAATGAATGGATGGGCTGTTTCCTAATTTGTACTGAGCCTCATCCTTGGGTTTCTACGTGCAGAGATTAAGCTTCCTCACTGGATAGCTGGGGAAAACCAGCCTTGCTGCTGAACACAGGAACAGTCATCATTCTCCCTGCCAGTATACTGTATGTACTGCGTGAGGGGTAGAATTTGGATATATCCCCTCCCATCTTCTTCTATCGTAAGGCAGGGGAAGAAAGTACACAACAGGCATGTCAGAGAGATAGTTTATGCGAACTTGTGATGCAGTTGACATTCACATGCTGCTTATATCCATTACCATCCCATTGGCAACTGTGTTCCATGCAAAAGATGCACTGTTACTAGTTTCCAAGATTCTTCAGCAGCACCTTCCAGACGCAGAGCTTCAGCAACTAGAAAGACAAGAAACATACCACAGTATCTACAGTTGCCCTCTGCACCAATTAGCTCACCACACGCTGCCCCCACTGTGCCCTCCCATCCACTCTGCTGCTGCCCCTCCCCCCCAACAAAACTTGAGCCATCAATGTGACGGTCACTTCTATACTTGCGGACCACACTGACTACAGTCAGGTTATGAGGCAGCAACCTAGCACCTTGCAAAAGTTTATTTTATGCAAGTGCAGCATAGATGGTGGCCTGGCCATTCAGGCTCTTATTCCAGTTTCCATTCAGGGATGTGAGAAAGAGAAGTAGAGGGTTCACTTATCCTGCAGTGTGGATGAGGTTATTTCTTCTTTTCCTGCATTACAGGGTGTTGCCCTTTGAGTTGAATTGGCACTTACCACCCTGACTATCTCATCCCATGAGGTGAGATGAATGAAAACCCACCACCCCACACCCCCAATCCTTCAGGTAAAGGATGCCATCCCTCTTGCCCTCCACTATGTGAAGAAATTGCTAAACCTTGAAGCCACTGCAGGTTGATTCCTGTCTGAGCACTCATAGCCCCTTTCAGATAATGGCAGTGAAGCTTGAGACCTTCCACCTACTTCATCATGTGATTCCTTGGGAAACCCCTGGATGCGTAATTAATCAGCTTAGCATTGCATGATTTGGTGGTTTTTGCCACTGTGTCACAGGTATCTCTGATTTCCTGCCCTCTTAGTGTCAGGGAAATAAATCCTCACTGTAAACTTCTCCCTGCAGAAATGGCTGATGATAAAATGTGTGGACAGTATAAGGCGCATTGAGAATTTTGACTTCCACTGGTCTTTTAGAACATAGAACATTACAGCGCAGTACAGGCCCTTCGGCCCTCGATGTTGCACCAGCCAGTGGACCCTCTAACCTAAACTATTCCAATATCATCCATATGCCTATCCACCGAACATTTGAATGCCCCCAAAGTAGGCGAGTCCACAACTGCTGCAGGCAGGGCATTCCACGCTCTCACCACCCATTGGGGATATTAAACTGCAAAAAATAAATGATCAACACCAACCTTAAAAACACAACTGAAATAATAGCTCTCTGCTTGACAGCACCATGGGTGAACTGAGCACAACATCGACTGCAACACTTCTACTTTCTCAGGAGGATAAGGAAATTCGGCATTTCTGCTATGAGTCTCACCAACTTTTACAGCTACACCATAGAAAGCATCCTTTTCAGTTGCATCACAGTTTGGTATGTCTCCTGCTCTGACCAACACCACAAGAAACTACAAGGGGTCTTTACATAGCCCAGTCAGTTATGCAAACAAGCCCCCATCCATTGACACTGTCTACACTTATCACTGCCTCAGCAAAGGGCCCACATTCTCTCTTCCAGCTCCTTCCATCAGGAAAAAGATACAAAAGTTTGAGATCACATACCGATCGACTCAAGAACAGCTCCTTCCCTGTTGACTTTTGAATGTACCTACCTTATATTAAGTTGACTTTTCTCTACGCTCTAGCTATGACTGTAACACTCCATTCTGCATTCTTTCCTATCCTTCTCCTCTATGTACTTTTTGAACAGTATGCTTTATCTGTGTTGCATGCAAGAAGCAATACTTTTCACTATATGCTAATACATGTGACAATCATAAATCAAATCAAATTCTTTAAATCAAAATGCACCAATTCAAGAAGACCAATCAGCCATTCACCACCATTAATATTCCATGGATAATTATTTTTAATTTTGATATATATTCACTTACCAATGTCATGAACTGCAGGCTCTAGTCCTTGATTATTATTTATGTTGACAACCAGTGTCATCTGCAATTCAGGTAATGAAAACCAATCCTCTGTAAATCTTATATACAGTAAGATGTCTCACAACACCAGGTTAAAGTCCAACAGGTTTATTTGGTAGCAGGAGAACAGGAGCAATTGCCGTTTCCTACTTGGTAATGATTATAGTCCAAAGTACTTCATTGGCTACGTAGTGCCTCAGCATGTTGTATGCTCAGGAAAGGGGCTAGATAAATGCAGATTCTTTCTCCGTTTGTGCAGAGGGAGGATCTACAGTTATATTTCTCCACATCAATTGCTTCTGAAGATATCACAAATTCTCTTTTCAGGAGATGTTTCAAATTCTATCAATTATTAATCATGTTTAGGAAAAGCGATCCCTTGTCACACAAATGCAATGAAACAGCCTTTTCACGTCACTGAATTTTTATGGAAGATTTGTAACATTGTGGAAAATTGCATTACAGGCAATGAATGTGGAATTTCGCCCCAGCTGTGTTAAATGGCTATAAGTAAAAATGTTATTCAGTCAAAATGAATAAAACCCAAATTGACTCACACTCCCTCATTATTTCCTTTCATTGTTTGAAAATGTGATATTTAACTGCTGATGGAGCTTATGGCCACTCTCTGGTTCAATATATTGGGTATTTTTTCACTCCTTATCTGCCATTACTTCCCACAATTTGCCTTTCATTTATCTATTCAACAATCAGGACCATATTGCAATTTGGTTAAGTGTTCCTGTCTCCCAGCAATCTTTCATGATTCATCTGGTTTCTTTTCATTTACTTTCTTTGTTCATGCACTGTGCCCAGAGTTTTATGTGTTAACTGTTGCTCTGCCATTGCACTCCTGTGCTTTTCTGTTCAGATGTCTTACTCTGCCTTCCTTTATTTTTCATCTCCATATTCCCAACCCGTTTTCCTATGGATCATTTCTTTCCTCAGCAAATTGCAACTTGCTTGTTTCTGAGTATTTTGAGGCTCTTGTTTACCCAATTTACGTGTAAAATTAGAAATAGGTTTCCATTTGTTGTAAAATCAGGTCACCTTTATGTTCACAAAGCAAGGGCAAAAGTAATTGCTCCCCCTCTCCTGAAGCAGGCTGTGAGGCTGTTTAAATCAGGAGCGGAGAACCTGCCTTTCACCTTCCTGATTCCAACAGTGCCTCCCCTTCCCCCACCTTCCCCTTATAAAATCAGGGGAGAAGAAGATCAAAGCTTGCTGTGCCAAAGCCAGCTGAGGCCCAGACCAGTTAGCAGCCAATGAAGAGCCTCTTCCCACTATCACTGATACTATGGAAAAGCCAGTAGAGGGCAGGAGGACTTCCTGTTCAGGCATCCAGTGTCCTTCAGATGGCTTTGCCAATGGCTAGTAGTGCCATAGGATCTGAAACATTGCTGGCATCTGATTGGCCAGTAACTCTTGGGGTGCATGATCTTCACCTCCAAAAGCCTGGGATTCTCAATTTTAGACAAGAATTTAATCCTGTTAGGGTTCCCAGAAATGGCTCTGCGTTTATGTATTGACTACAATTAGGCACATGAGGTTGGCCTTTTGCAGTATGAGTTCCCTGATTGAGGTAATGATTGCCTGCCCAATCAGAGAGGTCTTATCTAGACCAATGTCAGGGTACTGACATTTTGGATTCTGACTTTGTACCTGGATCACTCTTGTGAGTTTATAAATAAAAGGAATCTGATGAACAGAAACTGACCTCTGAGAAGCTATTTCAGTTTGCCAATAGATTTCTGGGTGATGTACAAGGTCATTCTTGTACCAACCACAGGTCTCAAATTCAGGCTTAGAAATCATGGAAAACTCTTGGGCAGAAGGAGGAGATTCAGTCTATTATGCCACTGTTGGCTGTCCTAATCACCTACTTTTTCCTCATCGCCCTATTAGTTATTTTCTTTCATACACTTACCCAATTCCTTTTGTATCTGCCTCCGCCATGCTTTCATGCAGTGCAGTCCAGATCCCAACAACTCACAATGTAAAACAATGGTTCTTCATGTTACATCTGCTCCTTATACCAATCACCATAAATCTGTTTCTTTTGGCTGACAACCAACACTTCTGTCAGGAGAAAGTGTTTCTCTTTATTTACCCAGAAGCCTTCAAAGACATACACGGGCACCACAGACCTTAATTAAACACAGCTTGGATTCTAATGAGAAACAGGCAGAAGTACTTCATGTGGTTGCATCCACTGAAATTCATAAGTGTGCCTCCCTTTTTTGGATATAGATATCACTTTCGATGCCTTATTCATCAGCAAAGGAATTCTAGAACAGGTGATAACACACATTACTGGCAGTACAGTCTGGGATTGGCGCCATTACCTATTAGGAAGGCATTTTTAAAATTTAGCACTGCAAATCATGAAAGACCCATGGACTTTCAACAAGTCAGAGTTGAACATGATAAGACACCTGTTACAAAAAACAGATGTAGCCTTTCACTAAGCTGGAGAGAAATCAACTTTTAAAAATCACTATACCTGTATTAACAGTTTAAAATAATATAACAATGTAGAAGAAGGTGAAATTATTAAGGAATAATATTAGTGCATGTTGGGGGGATTCTCTGCTCCCATTAGCTTCCAGTGAGAATCACAATGGTCCAGAGAATCAGATGTCAGGCAATGCAATCGTCTTTGTGAGCGACCTGTCATAATGCAGTCAACCTACCAGCTGTCCCCATAGTCGGTGAGGACTTAATAAATATTCAAATTGGCCATTTAATATCTAATTAGTGAGCTTGAAGTCAAATTCAGTGACCTCTCCCACCATTCACCCACCTCCCCAGCAGGAGCTGCTGAATGGGCTTTCATTAAGGTCCTCTCAAGTGACAATCTGGCCTGTTGGATACCAATGACGCGGGAAGAACCACCAATCTCCTCATCAATGAGACGCATCCTCTCCCCTGCATTATGCAGGCATGAGGTGTACCTCATGACACAACCCCCTCACTCATGGCCCATTGCCCCTCAGACCTTCCACTTAGCACCCCCTCACCTCTAACCCTACCACTCAGGCCCCCTTCCCCTCACATCCCACATACAGGCCATGCAGCTTGGCTAACTTGAGAATTTTCACAGCTGGCAGGCAGGAATGCAGATGTTGATCACAGGCTGCCTGAAATCACTACCCTGGGGTGATCTTCACTAGAAACAGCAGTCTGGCCATGATACCCATCCCAGGGTTGCTTGGCAAGATCAACTCTCTACCCCCAGCCTGAGCCCAGTCCACCTCTAGGACCCTGAAGCACCCTTATTGTAGGGTTGCCCGATGGGTTGCTCAAAATGAGCTTATTAGCCTCCTTCAGATGGGTGAATCCACTTGACAGATGCTGCTAATGCCAACAGGAAACATTCCTGTTTTTCTGCTGAGGGCACAATCCCAGTTCGGGAGAATCACGGCCATTATTTGAAGACATTGGACTCAATCTTAGCAGCTCACCGAGCTGCTCGATTAGTGCAGTGAACCAGTAAGATTGCGTGTGGGGCCAAAAACCTGGTCCACTAGTGAAGACCAACTGTGATTCTTGCCAGAATGAGAACTGCTCAGCAAGGATGTAAGTGTAGGTGAGGCCAGATGATGCTAACTGAATTAATGAAAGGCATATCATTAATATTCAACTCCGCTTTGCATCCTTTTTGGATGCAAAGTCAGTCCTGCCAACAAAATGGGTAATTTTGCGTGCAGTATGAAAACGGACGCAAACCCAATTTTTCGCTCTGCATATTATCTTACCGGTTCACCACCCTGATTGACTGGTGCAGCAGCCAGTAAATCATGCTCAACATCTCTTGTAGTCTTTTGTAATCAACTTAAGTACCCACCTCTCCAGATTTTCATAAAATGGGAAAACACAATTTTTTGAAAAGGGATACTTATTTTATCCAGGTGATTATAACCCAGCTGATAAATATTTAAAGGACTACCTGGGAGAAGGTAAAAGCTCTTAACATTCATCTTTCTTTAGAGAGAAGTAGTTTAGTCGCTCAGACTCAAAGTGAGTGTCTCTAGGAGATGGGTCCTTTGAACTCAAGTGAGAATGATTATTTAAGGGGTGCTTCTGATCTGGGGTAGGCCCCAAAATGGGGTTATGATTATCATCCACTACATTTTGATGCTGGATTGTATCTTTTCCTTTTTCATATAATTTCTAAACCAGATGATATTATGATCAATGTTTCCCAAATACTCTCCCACTGAAACATTATCTACTTGCCTTGTTTCATTCCTCAGAACAGAAACTGGGCTGTTTCCTTCCTCTTTGGTGGGGAAGTTACCTTTTGTACATTTCAGTAATTCCTCTTTCCCTTTACAGTATTACTATCCCAATCTACATTCAGATAAGTGAAATACCCTGTTGTCACTATTCTCTCATTCTTGCAATGGCTTTAACAGTCACATATTTTATCTGGGATGCACTATGCAATGGATGCAGATGTTCATCATTGATTCTGAGCAGCTACATTGTAAATTGGGCACACATTGTCTGAGATAACATTAGCAGTAATCTATGCATCAACACTGATCAATTTAAGAGAGTGAGTTGTTTTGTTGAAAACTTGAAACATAAGAACAGGAATAGGTAATTCAATCTCAAATTTTTCTGCACTTCAACATCTTTCACCCAACTTTGATTCACCTCTATGGCTCTACAAATGTGGGCAATTAGGACTGGATTAGTGGTGAAAAGTGGCAGAATGCCAAAAGTTGGACTGAAGGGCTTGTTTCCATGCCTTGATTCTATGAATCTATATCAATCATTATCCTTATCAAATAAAAAAAATTACAATCATGATCCTGACAATTTTAATCTTCCTAATATCCAGATCTTTTTGGAAGAGGTACTGTCTAATTTCCACTCTGTGTAAAGAAGTGCCTCCTGATTTCACTTCTGCATTATCAAACTCGAATTTTAACGTTAAGTAAGTTTCACAACACCAGGTTAAAGTCCAATAGGTTTATTTGGAATCATAAGCTTTTGGAGTGCTGCTTTTCATCACTGTAATTTCAATAGTATGGATGCTGGAAATCTGTTTCTATCTCCACAGATGTTGCCAGACTGGTTGAGATTCTCCAGAATTCTCTGGTTTTATTTTTAATTTTAAGATAATTATTCTGAATTCCCCAGTTGACAAAACAGCTTCTCTGTGTTGACTCGATTAGGTTATTTTATCATCTTGGAACGCCTCAATTAAATTACCCTTCAATCTCCTGAACTGAAAGAAATAGACAAATTGATGCCACTTGTCCTCATAATGTAACATCTTTCACCTTGGTATCATTCTGGTCAGTCTTTAGCCATAAATGCTCCAAGGCCATTACCATTCTTGATATATGTTGTTCCAGGAAGTGAAAAACAGGAGCGATGGCCCCCACAAACATCACTGTCCCCCTTAATCCACCCACCCTACTGCTACACAGACCGATTGCAATGACACCCTCCCCCCCCCCCCCCCCCCCCCCCCCACTCCCCACGGTCACCCACAGAGTGGCAGCAGACCTTCTCCGGTAACCCCCTCCAATGAGTGAACGGCCTCCCCTATTTGCCTCCCCCACCACTAGAGATACATCTGACCCCCCCCTCAAGAGAATAATCTAGCTTCACTACTCCGCCCCTCACACACCCCAACCCCAGCACCTCAGAGAATGATCTGGCTTCACTCCTCCCCCATCCCCATAGAATGATCTGCCCTCCCCCATCCCCACTCCCCATCAACATCTTTACTTTGCCCACCAAAGTCTTTATTTTCTCAGAAGACTAAGGACATTTAGCATGTCAGCTATGACTCTCACTGACTTTTATAGATGCACCATAGAAAGCATTCTTTCTGGTTGTTGCTCAAAAATTGACAGTCCAGCTGGGATCTGATCAATGTTTCGATGTAGCTGAAGCATCACTTTCTCCTTTTCATATTCCAGCTTCCTTATAATAGAAGTCAATGTTCCAAAAGGCTTTTTGAATATTTTTCATAATTATGCAGTAATGTTGAATCATTCTGTACTGCAGCATAGTAGTTAGTAATACTGCATCACAGCACCAGGGACTTGGATTCGATTCCAGCCTTGGTTCACTGCATATGCAGAGTCTGCGCATTATCCCCATGTCTGCCTGGGTTTCCTTCGGGTGCTCCAATTTCCTCCCACAGTCCAAAGATGCCCCTTAGGCTCCCAAGATAGGGGGAATTAGAAGAATAAATGTGAGGGGTATGGATATAAGGCACTGATGGGTCTGTTGGAGAGTCAATGCAGACACAATGGCCTCCTTTGCACTTCTAGGGATTATGATTCCATGTTTTTTTTTAAACTATTGTTTCCTCTGGACCGAGACAGAGGAATTATTCTGACTCTAATAAGTAATCTCATTAGTAAATTAAAAAATAACAAAAGATCATCATCATAAAGTTGGCTTTCATGCAAAACATGTCAACACTTTTACATGTTATTTCATGTTGACCAAACTTGAAGGAAGATTGTGATTATTACAATGAATGAATTTTTCTCAATGTAATTATGAAATGGCATTGCTGTATTTTACATCAAAAACATCACCATGCTATTGCAAGAGATGTCCTTCCTACCCTTATCATGGGTGTTTTAAACCATCATTCCATCAACCACAAGGTGGCAATAGCTCTCCAAACCTATTGACTTGTAATCCATTCATTTAACAAGACTCTAATTCTGTTAATAACATTTAGTAAAATGTAATCTCATTGCTTTTAAGGTCGCAGTAGTGGACAACCCATGGCCTGGGAGTCACATGAAGTTCACCTGGGTTCTAAGTGCAACCCACAAGATATTTTGTTGACTGTTGCCTTTGCACAGGGTTGTCATATTCTGTTGATTTCCATCCATGTAGTTTTTTTTTCCTACTGGTATGACTGAAATGATAAGCAAGGGTAAGTGAAGTGCATGCACACGATACTGACTGCGAGAGCTGTGTGTTCCCTCTGAGTCCAAAGTGTAATTTTTTTTATCTTTTGAAGTTGATGATAGCTCTATCAGAATATAAATGATTAAATGATACCTCACTGTGAAATTGTTGGCATGTATTAAAATTATTTAATTTTATTCATGGGGTCATAGCTAGTGAACAAGCCTGCGCTAGCATTTCCTTTAAGGGGCAAACCCTTGGAGGGTCATATGACCATTCGAGCAATGGGCCTGGAGCATGCAAATCCTGGAGCCCAGCTTGGGTTTTCCTTGTCGTTAGGGGTCTAAAGTCATGAAGTACAGTAGCCTTTATATTGCTCATTGTATATAGTTTGTTACCTTAATGAACCATTCTTTCATTAATTTTGGTGGTCACTCATTTTTGCAAGATACTATAAAGTTTGATTTCAATCTTGAGGCCCACTGAGACAAAGTAGGGCCATTCATGCTGCCCACTCACCAGTCTCAATTGCCCCTCTCTGTCTTAAAGTATCTGCTTGATTGACACTCTAGTCTGTGGGGGTGATTTTACCAGTTTGCCATGCTCACCAATGTGTGAAGACGGGGGGGTAGGGGAATGCAAGCTGGTAAAATCACATAAGAGCCGATCAATCAGGTTTGCATCTGATTTCTCACCTCTCACGATCTTACTGTCATTGGATATCCAGCACATTCAGCCTCCAGCCTATTTCCAAGTTAAGCACCCACTCCACCTCATAGCCAGAGAAATATATAGCCCATTTTTTTCTTCTCTAAGTGCGTAAGATACTGACTTTGGACTTGCCCAAAAAACGGATCTGAAACTCCCCCATTTACACGCTCGCTAGACACTTATTAGAATTTTTCTCATCAAATCGCTGCTCCTGTGAGTCAGGAGCTCCATCTACAAATTGAACATATAACTCAGATCAGCAATTCAGTTCACTACTCAGGTGGCGATGCATTGTCAGTGGTGGCACTTTTAGCAGAGACATTAAATGCTGACACTGTTGAGATAAGCTGCAACAGCATCATTTCAAGTGCTACAAGAGACTTTCTGCTGCCCTGGCTAACATTTATTCCATCCATAAGATACAGACACAGGCCATTCAGCCCAATCAGTCTATGCTATTATCTGACAACTAACACCATCGGAACAGATTAGCTGCTCATTGTTCTTTGTAATGTATTTAGATTGGTTGTCTACATACCAATAGTGAGTATAATTGATAATTAATCGGCAATGAAGCACCAAAGACACCCTGAGGATGTAAAAGACACATTTCAGTGCAAGATTTTTCTTTACACTTACTAACATTTTATTAGAAGCATAAAATATGTATCAGTTCACAACATTAAATCAGGAACAAAGACAAATGTTCTGCTATCTTCAAGCCATAAATTAATTGTTAAACATTGCCACACTACTGACAAACACAATAAAACATGAATAAAAAAAATTCACTTACAATGTGGAAGATTTATTCCTTCTTGGAAATGTTTCATTTCATCGAAAGCAAGAACTCACAGAAAACTAATGGCAACTGCCATTGCTATCCCTGTAACTATCGGGAATATAAATATCTATTCATTCAATATGTGTAATAAATAGATCTTAATAAACACATTTTGTGCCTTTATTACACTAAGTTCTGAACTTACTGGTGGGAATTTTGCATCCAGTGGGAAAATACAGATGAATGGTGAATCATTTAATCCTCCACAGATTGAACCCAGTGAGATTTGAAGTCTCCAAACTCATCTATATAGGTTCTGCAAGACTCCTCCTGGAACCTGTTGGGAAACATTGAGAAAGATTATGGGCATCAAGAGGCTGCTGTGGACACAATATACCTCAGTTAAGTGGTTGTATAGGATGTTGGGAATTCATAATACTCAGGCTAGTGGGAGAGATGCTCAGGACAATGGAGCACTTCCAACAGCGAGCATCAAGTCAGCAGACCCAGAAAACAAGAAAATAAATGAGCTGATTGATTTATCTGTGAGCACAGTGATTAGCACTGCTGCCTCACAGCGCCAGAGACCTGGGTTCATTTTCTGGCTTGAATCAGCATGTTGTCCCTGTACATCTTTGGAGTGTGAGAGGAAACCAGAGCACTTGGTGGAAACCATGCAGACACGGGGAGAATGTGCAAACTCCACACAGACAGTGACGCAAGGCTGGAATTGAACCCAGGTCCCTTGTGCTGTGAGGCAACCACTGTTCCACTGTGCTGCCTTATTCTGTCTTCCATGAGGCAAGTAGAGAATCCCAAATGTTTCCTTGATTAGTGATTGAATAAAGAATTGGTGCCTCTCAGACCCTTTCTTGAATGCTGCCAGAGAGTCTATCAGTCTCCAAGTAAAAATCATGAAGCAGTTTATCCACTCATTGACATAAAGGCATAGGGAGTACATGATTGTGTCAAAGGAAGCAACATGTCCAACAAGGTTCTTACTTTGTCATTTCACAAGCTGTGCATCGATCAGGTAGGCTGGCAGGACACCATGATTGCTGGCTCAGCCTGGGCCCATTCTACCCTTCATCTGGCTCAAAGGAATCATCATTGTTATCAACATCTGCCATTCCTACACACATGGGCATGATGTTGGCAGCATATGAATGTGGCAGAATTGAAACCAGATCTGCTATCAAGACAATGGTCCTCATGGGTCTAGCTTCACGTCTCTCAGCCACAGGCCCAAGTGGAGCTGTATAAGGCAGTGCAGTGCTGAGCACACTTGAATCAGGTATCATGGCATCAGGGATCTGGGCCAGCAGGGAGATGGAGAGGGAGGAGATGGAATGAGTAGGGATCCAGGCCAGTGTGGAGACAGGGAAGCAGGGTCGGACTTTCCCAGGCCACCATGGGAAAGGAAGAGTGTAGGCCAGCATGGAGAGGAGTTAGGAAGAGGTGGGATTTAGGCCAACATGGAAAAGGGGATCAGGGAGGAGTGTCCAGTTGAGCATGAAGAAGAGGAGGGGGAAGGAGGGGTTTCTGTCCTTGACCATTCTCACCCCATCAGCTGGTATGCATGTTCAATATCCATTTCGGCTAGAACATGTCTTTTGTTCTGGGCATCAATGATCTTATTGTTGCCACAGACTGGCTGCCCCCGTTAGAGCCAACTCCAGTGACCTGATACCTCCTGTAATTTGTACACCAGTATTGAGCTGCATACAATTATTCCCATGGAATTGACTTAATGTAAAGTACTTCTCCAGAAATCATTCAAAACCAAGCTGAAGTGTACACCTCTCGAGTCCAGAAATCTCTTGTTTGAAAACACCAGGGGGTAAATTTTCCAGTTCTATCTGCCGGTGGAATCATAGCAAATGGGGTTGAAAATTTAATGGACCACTTAAAGGTTCATTGACATCAGGTGGGAATTTTCAGTCTTGGGATGTGCACAGCGGGAAAATCCCACCCCAATTGTCCAGAAGATTCACAGCAATCCCAAAGAACTCATGGACTCACCCACAGGGTCAGTGGAGTGGGGCCTATTGGGATGAAGCCTATGAAGCAGATCAAGGTTGGGGGTTGGGGGTGGGGGGGAGGGGGGGAGGTGGTGAGTGGGTGGGTGGGTGGGTGCAGGTGAGGAGGGGGGGGGGCTGGTGGGAGAGCTGAACATCAGGATTGGTCCAGAGATGTTCAGGAGGCTAGTAATCAGGGGCTGGGATGTCAGAGGAGAAGCAATCGTGGGACTGGCCAGCAACCAGAAGGCCATCAGGATGGACCAACTGTGCATATGCCCATCTCCGCTCTGACAGATCGGCACACACACAGTGTCCCATTCAGCATAATGCTGCTGGCCTCTACTAAGAGAATTGGCCATACCCCTAGATTTTCAGTGTGAATCTCTCTGAGGCACTCTATAATGCACAGTGTGTCGGAGATTCATCTTGAAAATCAATCCCATTAAAAAACAACAGGACTTATTCCAGTTTTTACACAAATCGGTACTTAGAATTTTTTTGAGACAATCCTGGTCCATGTTTCTTTCAAGAGAAATGTTGATGTTGCTATTCAAATCCAACAAAGAGAGTTTATGGGTTATTTATTTCATTAGAAATGAGCTCCACAGCACTAAAACAATCAACACAGACAATATCACCCTGAGTAATCTCTGATTTAACGAGGAAAACCCATTTCATACTTGCAGCCATTCACTGTAAAAGCTATCTGAGGTTGCTTCTGATATGAGCTGCAATTATTGCCAAGCTGAAATGCGAATGTTCTTCCTCTGTGTTGAAACTGTGACTCACAAAAATTGGTGTCATAGCATCAAATGTTGGAATGAACTTACTGCATATTAAGGTGACCTTTCTCTGCACCCTAGCTATGACTGTAACACTATATTCTACACCCTCTCCTTTCCTTCTCCCTGATATACTCTATGAACAGTATATTTTTGACTGTATAGCATGGAAAAACAATACTTTTCACCATATCACAATATGATAATAATAAATCAAATCAAGTTACAGAAGGTTGTCCCAGTAGCAGATAAATTGGATAAGTTATAAAAGCTGACTGAGGCCAGATTTTTTGACCCTATGAATGCTGCTGGGCCTTGTTAGAATCACAGACAATCCATTCAATGTACTATTGAAGCTGAAGCAAGAGGAACTATGAGAACTAAAAGATCCATCTTAGCTTTCAGCCTTGAAAGGCTATGATTTGATACAAGGAACTGCCATTGACTGTGTGCATGATGTTGTCTGGCAGCTAGCAAGGCTCTGATTGAAGCCAAAATATCATCTGGGTGCATTCAGCATTAGTAGGAATTTTGACATAGCTGCTCAAAGAGTACTCAGTATAAAACCACCAAATTTAATCTCTTACCTTCTAGGATCTATCAAACAACATTTGGTACACAGAGAAATGAATGAATGTCTTTTATATTGCTCAGTTCCTGTGCTGTTTGGCATCCTTAATGATTCCTATAAACACCACCTCCTACTAGAAGAAGCTATTCATGCAAGGATAGAATAGGACATAAGGAGCTTTTGCACTGTAGGCAGGTGCTCATTAACTACTGTGGAGAATACACTGATCAATCCATGAATATAAATTTCCACCAGTTGATGTTGGCTTTGGGACCACAATGGGCCTACAGCATTTTTCTTTCAAAGGTTTCAATGGAAAGCTATCGAAATTTGTCCACAGTGCAAACAAATCTATCATGCGGATAGCAAATGCTGTAACATGGAATTCCTGAATTGGGAGTGAGATTGCCTTATGATTCCGAGGTCACTAACTTCTTCAATCACTTGGAGAATTGAGGATCAAAGCATCAAATCAGCTCCTCCCATCACAATATGCAAAGTGAGTCTGTTGCTGATACAGAGGTTTTATCTCCTGTGCAAATTACAGGCTTGGCTCCAAAAGCTCTGTTCTCTTTCTCCTGTGCCAAGATTCATGTGCTGATTTTGTGTGGTCTTTGGTACTCTGCATTTAAGAGAAGGATATTATCAGCTGTTATTTTTTGGAAGATGGCAACTTTGCCTGGGTGGAATCATTTTTGAGCTGTGCAGCCTGCACATAGAATATTAATGTGAATCATAGAGAATCTCTACAGTGAGAAAGGAGGCCATTCTGCCCATCGAGCCTGCACTGACAACAATTGCAGCTAGGCTCAATCACCATAATCCCATATATTTAGTCCCGACATTAGGAGGCAATTTAACATGGCAATCAATCTAACCCAGACACCTTCAGAGTGTGGGAAGAAACTGAAGCACCAGGAAGAAACCCAGCAGATACGGGGAGAACATGCAAACTGCATACAGAAAGTGACCCGAGGCTAGAATTGAATCTGGGTCACTGGCACTGAGAGACAACAGTGCATTCCTGCTTCCCTTATATGTGTACGTGCTACTTTGGTAAGAAGATATATCTGTTGTAAATCGTACAGATGTTGGGCTCTGCAATGATATGTTGATAGGGATTACAATTCCTCAGGCATGTTTAATGCAAAGGAAATCTGAACAGCTTCTAGAGGACCCCATAAATTGCACAGAAGATGTTGATGTGTATTATAATCTTGGCTTGTCACCGAACTACGTTGAAGGTGATGGAGATTGGCAACACTGGCATCATCAACTTCTGTCCAGCTGTAAAACTTAAATCTTGAGTTTGGAGAGCTGTAAAATCCCAATTAATTTTCCAATATTAACATATCCTAGTTCAGCTTATCTTCAGTAATAATGCTAATTTAATTTTACTTCTTCCTTCAGAATGATCATTGGGAGGTGGATGTGTTTACTACTGCCTGTTGCATAATAATTATTAGTGTGTGCACTTTAAATATTCTGCAGGCACTTAACTAAATTCTGTATCTGTTAACCATGAGTGCCTAAACAGTTCCCTCAATCTGTTTGATTACTTAAGGTATGTGCTGTGAACTCCATTGACGCTAGCTGAAAGCTGTTTCAGCTTCACTCCGTGTCAGCTGAATACCAATGATGTCAGCTGAATGTTTGTAAGCAAATAAATGTTCAGACATGATTTAGTTTGAGTGTTGTCTGATCGCATTTCAAGACAGTAATTCCACTTGATCATTATCAGATGTCAAATGATGACAAAGGGATTGCTTCAGTACTCAAAGTACCAAAGCCAAGTGCAAGTTAAGACTCCTGTGTGAAAAATTATGCCAAAATCTTTAGGTCACTTTCAATAGATGCAAGTACATTTGTATTAAGAAAATTGTAAGAATTTTAAAGATAATGCACTCAGCAGTAGAAATAATGGGTGGGATTTTACAGCTTGATTTGTCCTGAAATCGTAAAATCTTGCCCAAGTTCAACAGACCTTTCCCTAGTCCACCCCTCACCCACTCTGATTCCCATGGTGGGTACGATGGTAAAATTCCATCCAATCTATTCAAGCATTAAAATGAGTACAATCATTTATCCTGTGAATACTTAGGAACCCAGCCACTGCTGCAGGCATGTATCACTTCCAGTCTCCAGCCTGAGTGAATTGGGAGGGTGAGCGACAGCAAGAACCTGACAAATCCAAAAATGATAGTTGAAAAGAAGAGCGATTAGCTAGTATTATGGTAAAATATGAAATGGGAAAAACTAGAAGCACAAACAAAGGAAGAAGTCAATGAATATTTATTAAGAAGATATTATTTTACTTGGGTTTGCTCCAGGTGCTCCAGTTTCCCCAAATAGCTCATAGATATGCGGGTTAGGTGCATTGACCATGCTCAATTGCCCCTTTCTGCCCCGGGATGTGTAGGTTAGGGGATTAGCATGGTAAATGTGTGGGTTTGTGGGGATAGGGCGTGGATAGGATTATTGTTAGTGCAGACTCAATAGGCCGAATGGCCTCCTTCTGCACTATAGCGTTTTTATGATTGTGTGAAAATATCTCTAATGCTGATATGAGAAGTCAAATGTTCTCATGGCACTTCTTCCCTCTCTACATACAAAATAGGAGCAGAAGTAGGCCATTCAGCCACTCGAGCCTGCTCAGCCATCCAATAAGATCATGGTAGATCTCTTTGTTTTGAATTGCACGTTCCCACCTACTCCCGAAAGACTTTGATTCTGTGGCCAAACAAGAATCTACCTACCACCGCCATAAAAATATTCAACGACCACTACTCCACTACTCTATGAGACAGAAAGTTCCAAAATTGCACAACCTTCCAAGAGAAAAAGATATGTCTCATCTTTGTGAAAAAGGGTGACCCCTAAATTTAAAACAGTGCACAGATACTGGACTCACCCACTAGAGGAAACAGTCTTTCCATGCTCGCTTTGTCAAGATCTTTCAGGACATTTTATGCTTCAATCAATTTATGCTTCATTCTTCTAAACTCCACTGGAAACAGCAGTCTGTCCAACCTTTGCTCATAAGACAACCCACCCATTCCATGTATCAATCTAGTAAATCCCCTCTGAACCACCTCTGACACATTAGCATTTAATCCATAGAGTTCAGGGAAGAGCGACTGAATGTGCACTCCAATATAAAACAATATCATCCCCCTTCCCCTCATAGACACAGGAAACACCCCCACCCCCGCAACCACAAACAGCGGGGGAACCCCCCCCCCCTCCTTCCCGTATGAGAGAAACTCCCTCCAATGGGTTTCTGTCGATGGCCATGTCAGGGCACTGCTCAGGCATATCTCTCTCCCCAGGGGGCTAACCTTATCTTTGCACACCTAGCAGGTTTCCCTCAACTGCTTTACATTTTTCAATATTTTTCCCATTCTTGCCAATATCATTAGCGGTGGAGGAATGTTTTATTTGGGGAGATCATATGGTGGGGAAGCCTTTTAACCAAATGTCAATTTATAAAAAGAATTTAAATGAGGTCTTCAACATTTCTGGGAACCTTGACAGTCGGAAGTCTCACAATACCAAATTAAAGTTGACCTTGACACTTTCACAGTCACCACGAGGGGCAGGAAAAATCAGAAAATGAGATTTTGCCACTGGGGCCTTCTGTTGTTGTTGCCCTTTTGGCCACTGGCAAACACTAGCAAAAGATCCCTTATAGAAAACAATCCTAAACAAGGGATATGGTATGATTCTTACCTGTTCTATTCTGGTCCTCCTTTTGAAAACACATGCAGATCTCACATGCCACTGTTGGGACAGAGGTTATGCTGTTTTAGGAGAGCAGAGGCAATGGGTGGGATTTTCTAGATGCACTCAATTTGTCAGACTATACACTTTAACCGGACAAAATCGAAGTTCTCAGCCAAGTTCTCAATTTCTGCCCCATCACCAAAATGGACCTCATCAGTCTTGAAGCGGACACAGAGGGATTCATCAGGCAAATGACATTCTGAGAGTTCTTCCACAAGCCCCAAGACGCCAACAGCAAACCTAATGAGAGAATCTATGAATAGAGACAGATGACAGAGAGATCCGCGGTGCAGCAACCAAAGAGGAGAGTTGAATTGGACTCCTTCGGAAGGCCACTGCCCTCAACTCGACATGTATGCCCAAGCCATCAGGAGGTGCATCAACTGCACTCACAAGACAGCCTCGAACATCACCCAAGCACAACTCAACTCCATCCGTGTTCTCGAGATCAACGGCTACATTGTCATCAAACCAGCAGACAAAGAAAGGGCCATTTTCATATTGAACAGAACGGATTACTGCAAAGAAGTACACTGACAACTGAACAATGAAGAACACTACAGGTAGTTACCTGCAGGTCCGACCAAAGAACACACCCATCAATTCAACAGACTGATCAAGACTTTGATCTGGATCTTCAGAGCTCCCTCCATGCTCTCATCCCACATTGTCCCTGCATTGGAGATCTCTACTGCCTCCTGAAGATACACAAGGTCAGCATATCCAGCTGTCCTATTTTATCAGGTAATAGGACCCTGTATGAGAATCTCTTCGGCTACATTGAGGTCGTTGTGAAATCCATCATACATAGAACCCCCAGCTTCTGTCATAACACTACAGACTTCTTACAGAAACTTAGCACCCGTGGAGCAGTTGAAACAAGAACACTCCTCATTACAATGGATGTCTCGGCACTCTATACCAGCATCCTCCACGATGAAGGCATTGCTGCAACTGCCTCAGTACTCAACGCTGACAACTGCCAATCTCCAGGCACAATTTTACAATTTATCCACTTCATCTTGGACCACAAAGTCTGCATCCTCAACAACCAGTTCTTCATCCGGCACATGGAACAGTCATATGGCACCAAATTTGCACCTCAATATGCCAAAATCTTCATGCACAGGTTCAAACAAGACCTCTTCACTGCACAGGAACTTCAACAGATGCTATACATTGGATACATTGATGACATTCCCTTCCTTTGGACTCATGGTGAACAATCACTGAAGCAACTATATGATTGCATCAACAAGTTGCAATCCACTATCAGACTCACCATGGACTACTCTCCACATCTCCATCAAGGACAGTCGTTTCACAACTTCACTATACTACAAGCCCATGGGTAACCTCATGATACTCCACTTCTCCAGCTTCCATTCTAAACACATTCACAACAGACAAGTCCTCCATATATAAAGGATCAGCTTGGATGAGGAAGATCGCAACAGACACCTGCAAACACTGAAAGATGCCCACATAAGAACAGGATATGGCAGTCGATTCATCGATCAACAGTTCCGATGTGTCATAGTGAAAAACTGCACCAACCTCCTCAGAAGACAAACACAGGACACAGTGGACAGAGTGCCCTTTGTCATCCAGTACTTCTACAGGGCAGAGAAGCTACAAGTTCTTCTCTGGAGCCTTCAACATGTCATCAATTAAGATGAATATCTCACCAAGGCATTCCCCATCCTTCCACTACTTGCTTTCAAACAACTGCACAACCTCAAACAGACCATTGTCCGCAGCAAACTACCCAGCCTTCAGGAGAACAGTGACCATGACACCATACAACCCTGCCACAGCAATCTCTGCTGGATCATCAACACAGATGCCATCTTCACATGTGAAAACACCATCCACCAAGTACACGGTATATACTCTTGCAACTTGGCCAATGTTGTCTGACCCATCCCTGACCCATTCCCCAAAATTCTGGAAGTGGGTAAGGCACCCACTAAGCTGTCTATCTTTATGCAGTTGGTGGCCCTTAGTTTTTCGATTAAGGGTCTTAAATCTGCCTCCATTGCCTTAAGATGCTGTGCAGCAGCAGGTGGGCCAGAATGCAAAGGCCACTTTTAAAAAACATCAACTGGAAGAGTGCCTTGTACACATCAGGGCAAACCCCTCAGATGTCACCCTCCCCTTTGTTCCTCCTCAGATGGCCTCCAAGCCCTGAACATCAATCCCTTCCCCCCACCCCCCGCCTCCCAGACCCCTTCCCACAACCGTCTCAAGACCTAATCCCTTCCTGCCTAAAAGCCCACAACTTAACTCAGTCTGGTCACCACTGTTCCTTTTCATGCAACGCTTGTAGTTCTGGCAGCACCCATTAACTAGTTGTAGCACTGCTGTGACTGTAAGAGCTGCTGGCTGGTCAGATTGGCAAGCATTTCTTAATGGCAAAACTTCCTCCCGCAGAGGGGTGGACATCAAACCCTCAGCTTGCTTATGCTGCCCCTAGTGTGTTATCACTACAAGACAGGCTTCTTCAAAGGGATATACTTTTCTTTAGAGAAGACATGAGGTGTGAATGGTCTACATTTCCAAGCCCTCTAAAATCCAGCCCTTATGTCAGTTAGAAGTCAGACTGGTTTTCCTTTATCTGAATCCAATTAAAACTATCTGGCTGGAAGAGAAAGGCAACACTGATTATAATACCAAAAAGTGGAGATGCCATTGTTAGATTAGGTTAAACACAGTAAGAAGTCCCACAGCACCAGGTTAAAATCCAACAGATTTATTTGAAAGCACATGTATTAGTCTTCAGAGTGTTGCTTCTTCAACAGGTAAGTGGGAGTTCTGTTCACAAATAGGACATATAAAGGCACAAACTCAATTTATAAAATAATGGTCGGAATGCAAATCTTCACAGGTAATTAAGTTTTAAGACAACGTGAATGGAGAGAAGGCTAAACACAAGTTAAAGAGATCTGATTGTCTCTGGCCAGACCAGTTATGAAATTTTGCAAGCCCAGGTAAGCCGTGGTGGTTACAGCTGGTGTGACATAAACCCATACACATATGAGGATGGCTTCAACCAGGATCTTGGGTTCATGTCACACTACATCATTCTCCAAATAGTGAAACATTTCTGTTTTACCATTTGGAGTAGGAAATCTGCTTATCCTTACCTGGCATATCTTCTTTGTGATTCCAGAGCCACAATAACGTGGTTAAATCTAACTGCTCTCAAGGGCAATTAGGGATAGACATCAAATTCTGGCTTTACTAACAACAGTTACGTCCCATAAAAGAAAAATAAATTGTTCTCAGAATTCATGTTCATGATAGTTTTGGTAGCTTTGTGTTACTGCTGTAAAGTCGGTGTTAGTCCAGCTCTCTCTATCTGGGCAGAATCTGGGTCCTATCCCACCATTTAAAACTTCATGACTTCAGTAAGACCAGAAGATCCCATCAGCAGAAGGAACCATCAAATTCCATCCAACCCTAATTGCATGTTGAAATTCAGTCAAGACTCAACCAAGATTATCTAGGAACTTTATTGCACCAGAAGCCAATGCCTTCAGGAGAAGCTTATTTGGCCAAGGTAGACCATCCTCGGCAACAACTGATATTTATAAGTACCTTTAACATCATAAAATGTACCAAGGTGCATTGCAGGTTACATTGTAAAAGAAAATTTGACGCTGTACTGATGGAATCTTCCCTTTCCCCCAGTCATGTGTTTGTAGCGATGGGGTCAGCCTGCTATTGGCCGGTGATGGGACCGGAAACACAGTTTCCCATTGTTCATTCCCCTGCTGCCAGAGATCCCATAGTCGGGAGTCAATGTCGACAGATCTGGAAGATCCTATCAGCGAGAACTTCAGAAAATCCTGCGCATTGAAGTCAGTAGACCAATAGCCAGTGGAAAGTGTGTTTTCAAGGAGAAAATTGAGGTAAAAATGCAGGGAATTCCGGAGTTTAGGGTTTAGGCAATAGAAAACACAGTGATTAAAATCGGGAATATACAAAACTTGAGGAATGCAGCTACCTCAAAGGATCGAAGGACCAAAAGTAATTGCAGGGATCAAGAGGGGCAATGTCTGGGAAAGATTTGAAAAGAAGGCTAAGAATTTTAAAACCAAGAGTTTGCTTGACCAGATTAAATTTAGGTCAGCTACCACAGAGGTAATAGCAAGTTAAGATATGGGGAAACAATGGACAAAACATTACCGTCTCGCTTACCCCAGAATCACGGTGCGCATGGCTCATAGAAAGGCATTCTCTGTTGGTCATGGATGAGTGAGGCAGCAAATATTTTATAGAAACTCTACAGTACCAAAGGAGGTTATTCAGCTCATCAAGTCCACACCAACAATCCCACACCAAGCCCCCATATTCCAGGACAGTATGGGCAATTTAACATGGTCAATCAACCTAATCAGCAAATCTTTGGACTCTGGTAGGAAACTGGAGCACCCAGAGGAAACCCACATAGATAGGTGAGAGAATATGCAAACTCCACACAGACAGTGGCCCAAGTCAGGAATCAAAGCCAGGTCCACGGAGCTGTGAGGCAGCAGTGTTAACCACTGTGCTATCATGCTACCTTTTGGATGGTTTCAAATGGATTGAGGGATGAATAAGAGAGGGATAAATGAGAGGGATGAATGAGAAGTGCGTCAAAATAGTCAAGTATTGAGATAACTAATGCATGAATGAAGGTTTCGGTAGCAAATGATCAGAGACAAGGAAGATGTTAAGGATATGGAGATAAGCATTCTTATCCTCACTATAAAATATATTGAGGATTTGTATTGTAAGTTTTTCTTCATATTTGTACTATTATTTTTCAGATAAAGTACTTCTGAAAAGATCATTATGAGATCATTCAATGTAAATTTATTTTAAGTGTATTTATAAGCAAATATTTTTGGTCCAAGCGTGAGCTTTAAAGCTACAATGAGCTCAATAAGTCTTACGGTTTGAAAAAAACAAGAGCAAATACCAGTTTCAACAGGTATACTCTGCGTGGATTAAGCTTGATGATAGTTGCATCATTAACAAGGTTTTAAAGGTTTGTTTTGCTTTGGTAAGGACTAATTATTATTTTAATTAGACCTGTGGCATTGTTTAAAAAAGGAAGATCAGTCAAAAAATCTTTAATAATTAATCCCACTGTGACATAATAAATTGCAGAAAGCAATATAAATTAGCAGCAGCAAGAGACCTTCAAAGCGGTGAAGAAAAGTTTCCAGATACTGTGGTTTATATGGCCTGCATAAAAAAAGTAAGGCTACCATGTTTGCTCCTAACTGTAGTATGAATATGTATTTCAAATTTTGTGCTTTCACAAGAAGCTTGCTGCTCCTGCCTGGAATTGGCATGAATACTCTGGTTCTCATAGCCATTGTCATGTGCCTGAAGAAGAATAAAATTTGCATCAAGAAAAGCCTGGTGGTTTACATTGTGGGAAGCACGCTTTGCAGCATCAGCAGTTTGTTGTCCTGGCCTCTGTTGATTGGCAAGTCCCTCCATGACAGGTGGCATTTTAATTCTTTCATCTGTGATTTGACTGTCCATGTGAAACAAATCACAAATATTCTTTCCTTCTACTACGTGTTCTGCATAACCTTCTCCATCTACCTCACGATTGTTTGTGGCTGCAAAATTATTGAGCAAAATGCATTCATAATTTTCCAGGTCGTCGCGCCCTTTGTGGTGCTGCTTGCTGAGGAATTTTTTGAGCATTTCTATGATGGGAAGAAGATTCATTTCAACAGTGTGAATCAGACATGTTTTATGACCATAAACAATGGCCGAATTAAGGTGAGACTCGTGACGATAACACTTGTGTGGCTCCCTCTGACATTGTACTTATATCTACACATCCTGTACACCATCATCCAAAGTGCTCAGGCAATGCGGAGAAGCCAAGCTACCAACAAAAAGCTTGCAATAATGTTTTTATCAATCTTTTTAATCACTTCCATTGCACGCATTCCAGGTAGGTCATAAACAGGTATATATAGTTAAAGAATTGCAATGTTAGTTGGTGAAACACACGTCAGCATGAACTATAGCCACCCAGGAATTCCCAAATTCTATCCGGGATCTCTGCTGGGTTAACTGATTTTCATCTAAAGTTGCAGCAGAAAAGCTACATAAGACCTGATGGGCCAATAAAAAGAGAAAACTCAGAGTTCTTGCTGATTTGTAATGCAGTGATTCTTTCTTACAAGTGTAAGCGTGCATATGTGCATTGTGGAATTATACTTCAGTGCTTTCAGAGAGACAGTAAAGAAAACCTGAGAAAAAATTGCAGTGGCATTTTGATAGAAAAAATAATAAAATTAAAAACCAGAAGTATGAGGTATTGTGAATATTTCAACTGAAGAATCGAAAATTAAGAGAAGATTTTGTAGCATTTTATTTGATTTATTGTTGTCACGTACTAGAATATAGTGAAAATGTGCATACCATACAAAGCATATTGTAGAGAAGAAAAAGAGAGGATGCAGAGTATTACAGTCATAGCTTGGATGTAGAGAAAGATCAGCTTAATATATGGTAGATCCATTCAAAAGTCTGATGGCTGCAGGAAGAGAATGTTCTGGAGTTGGTTAGTAAATGACCTCAGACTTCTGTATCTTGTTCTCGATGGAAAAGGAGGAAGAGAGCAAGCCCAGTGCAGGATCCTTTATTATGCTGGCTGCTTTTCTGAAGTAGTGGGAAGTGTGGATAGAGTCACTGGATGAGAGGCTTGTTTGTGCCATGGACTGGGTACATTTAAAACCTTTTGCAACTTAATGTGGTATTGGTCAGAGCAGAAGCCATACCAAGGTGTGATACATCTGGAAAGAATGCTTTTTGTGATGCATCTGTAAAAATTGATAAGAGTCAAAATGGGCATGCCGAATTTCCTTAGCCTTCTCAGAAAGTGGAGCTATTGGTGGGCTTTCTTAACTATAGTGAAAGCGCAGAGGTATGAAGACATATTGTTGCTGATCTGGACAACTAGAAACATGAAGTAATCGTATTTTAAATTTTAAAGGCTTTGTTAAGATAAGTAGGTAAATACAATTTTCCCTGTTTGGAGAATTAACAACCAATTAATTCTCAATTTAAAATGACAATTAAGTGTGAGGAGCAAGATGAGGAGAAATATATTTTTGCAGAGAGCTTTTGGAACACAGAATGCTTTGCCAGTGAGAATGTTTGAAGTGATAGGGGTGTGTGTGTGTGTGTGTTGGGGGTGGGAGGGAGAAATATTTCCATCTTTTAAGGGAAGAATAAATTTAAAAATGGAATATTTGAAGCAATGAAGATATAGGGCTGGAGAAAGAGGTCAAGGCACTGAGCATTGCAGCAGAGGAATGGCAGACATGCTGGGACATAAGATCACCTTGCTCAAAAATAGCACTTATTGTTAGCAATAAGCTTACTTCAGAAGTTATAGAATGATAGAAAAGTTACAGTGCAGTGAAGGGCCATTCAGCCCATCATGTCTTCACCAGCCACAAATAAGAAAAAAAGAAACCAGTTGCACATGTCAATCTCACTTTCCAGCACTGTAGCCTTGTGGTTACAAGATTGGTTTTATTCCTTGCTTAAAATATAATTTAATGAACAAGTACAAATCTTCCTCTGCCTGAGAAAAGGAAGGAAAATTGATACTTGTCCTTTACTGTCACCTTCCATAGCATTTCTGATGGCCACATTCATAGGAAATGCGTCACTGAAAGGTACAGATACATGCCATTGAACTTCATACAGGTTCTTACTAATTTATGCAGTGTGCAATGCAGGAGAAAATTTCTCCCAGAGTAATGCTGTTTAGCTGTTGTCAATCTGAGAAGGCCAGATGATGTTGTCCAAGTGTATCTCCATTTTTGACTTCTTGAATAAAGAAAGTGTGGTCTTTCAGAGCCCCTTGCTAAATGCTATAAGTTTTTTTACATTCATTTTACATGGGAAACTGTTTTCAGTACATGGCAATTTTCTGTCATGAAAAAAATTAATTTAGAAACAAAGGGAAACAACCACATGCCCTGCAATAGCTACTCAAGTCACCACTTGGGCCCCTCCTAAGCAGGCACCCAGGATTCACATTCCCCCTTCCCCAACACTCCCATTTCTATAACAGGCTAGCTACCCTATATAAACCTGGAATTAACAGTCTCCCAAAGCAACACTGCAAGGTATCTAGACTGCTACCAATGCTGTTGCCATCCCAGCTATAACAGAGAAACACATATGTAGGGGATGGATGGAACGTTAAAATAAAACATCAAAACATCCACCAACTTTTAACATAGTAAAATGTCCAAAGTCATTTCACAAGGGCATTAGCAGACAAAATGTGGCAATGAGCCATGTAAAGAGACCAGAAGATTAGGCAACGGGATAAGTTTTAATGAGTGTCTTAAGAATGGAGAGAGAGAGAGAGAGAGAGAGAAATGCACAGAGACAGATGGAATTCTAAAGCTTAGATCAGAAGCACCTACTCTTTGAAAGATCATCTAACTCACACTATCCGTTCCCACACTATCCACCTAACCTAAACATCTTTGGACATAAGGAACAATTTTGCACACCCAATCCATTTAACCTTCACATCTTGAACCATGTCTTTGATGGAGATGGCAGTGTAATAGTAATGTTATTAGGTTAGCAATCCATTAACTAGGGCTAATGTTATGAAGACATGACTTCAAATCCCACTTTGGCAGCTGGTGGAATTTAAATTTCATTAATAAAATTTGAAAATTGAAAAGCTAGACTCAGGAATGGTGACCATGAAACTATTATTGATTGTTGCAAAAACCCATCTGATTCACTAATGGGAGGAAAATCTGCCTTCCTTACCTGGACTGGACTACAGGTGATTTTAGACCCACAGCATGCCACTTTGTTCAAGGAAAATTTGTGATGGGCAATAATTATTGCCTTTGCTAGCAACACTCACCTCCCATGAAATATATATTTTTAGATGTCTCATTAAAGAAACATTGTCATGGAAGACTTATGATGGAATGTGACAGCATCCCCAGACACTTCGTACAGATTTCACACTTTTCATTAATCTCTTCTGTCAGCTTTGTATATTCTTCATCAAACGCACTTTCACCTTAATGTAGAATTTTAAACATTTGACATAAAAGATGAGCAAATTCTCCATGTAACTTTAAGACCATTTTTTCTTCTGATTCTTATCATGCAATGTAATTAGTACTTGTCTAACGTTCTGTGAGAAACACCAGAGGTTTTGATAAGGAGATGCAATAATGTTCCGATTGGGTAAATTGCAGATCCACTGACTTCCCAAAATTAATTGCCTTTTTATGCTTAAGTTTCATTTGTGCCTTTTCCTTTGAAGGTTAACTCAATAGCATGGGTCTCACTAGAGCTAACATCAGCATATATAAACTGGCTGACTCCAGCTATTTTGTATGGGGAGATAATGGCCTAGTGGTATTATCGCTTGACTATAATTCAGAAACTCAGTTAATAAAGAAAAGTTCATTTATTAGTCACAAGTAAGGCTTACATTCATACTGCAATGAAGTTGTGGTGAAATTTCGCTAGTCACTACAATCTGGCACCTGTAAAGGTCAATGTTCCTAACCAGCGCATCTTTCAGAATGTGGAAAGAAACCGGCATACCCGGAGGGAATCCACGCAGATATGGGGAGAATGTGTAAACTCCATACAGACAGTAACCCAAGCCAGGAATCAAATCCCAGGTCCCTAGTACTGTGAAGCAGCAGTGCTAACTACTGTGGCATCATACCACCCTGTTACTGTTCTGTGTTTGAATCCTGCAATGGCAAATGGTGAAATTTGAATTCAATATGAAATACTAGAATTAAGAATCTATGGATGGCCATGAATTGATTGTTAGAAAAACCCATCGGATTCACTGATGCCCTTTAGGGAAGGAAATCTGTTATCTTCACCTGGTCTGGCCTATATGTGACTCCTGAGCCAAAGCAATTGGTTGACTGTCAACTGCTCTTTGAACAAGGGCAATAAATGCTGGCCAACCGGTGGTGCTCATGTACTTTGAATGAATAAAAAAATTATAATTTTCTTTCATGGTCTCAATTTTAAGATGCACTTTTATGTACCTTAGGCAGGATTTTATGGTCTCACTCGAGCGAGATAGTAAAATCCCACCTGAGGTCAAAGGAGGTTTCCGTTCTGGGAACTTCACCTAACCTGGAATTGGAGTAGGATTTTGGCCTGTATGTCAATCCTCACTACTTCATTGCAAATACTGGTATTGTAGTTGAAGAAGTCTGTACCAAGCACATTGATCACAGGGTTAAAACTCTTAGTAATAAGTATAACTTGCACAGATACAGCATAGTATTGATGCCTGCATCCAGTGTCTGGACTATTTGAAATCTTGCAATCAATGAATCTTTTATTCTTTGTGTCACCATAGAATGTCCCACTTGTTTCATGATGGCTGAAGGAAATGACTGTGTCTCTGGGATTTTTTTCAAGGCTACAGACATCTGATGCAATGGGCACCCCCCCCCCCCCCCCCCCCCCCCCATCACCACCACTGTCACCTTTCCAAGAAACAAATTAGAACTCACAGCTGCCCAGATGAGATACCTTAACACAATCCAGCAATTTAAACACTAGGACTGATGAAGGGATAGCCAAATTGAATTATCAATCTTTCATACTATCAGTTCAAACTCATGCAATAGCCATCAGTTTTCCAAAATCTATCTGACAGTCTGACAATGCCTCGATCATAGGTATTTAACAGATCAGTTTTCCAGCAAACTTCATCTGAAAAATCTAATAGAACACCAAAATCTTCATCATTATCCAAATAACAGGCATCTATCTCACAAAATACTCCCAACGAACATGTTTCCCTCTTTGGTATGAATGTAGTAGTGAGTGTTTCTACATCATTCTTCTGCTGGTCATACAGTTCAAATTCCAAAATCATCAGACAGCAATCATATCCCACCAATTTAAATTTACTTTCTGCCATTTTCCAGAATGACCAGTAATATTCTTGGTATCTGACAAAAAACACTTCCCTAGATTCCAATCTTCACCTTATGGCAGCCATCTTCTGATACTTTATTCCAGGAAAAACAGTTGGTAAAGGACAGAACTGGAACTAACTTTTATAAGTATCTATTTCCAAACTTACACATTACAAGCATCCTAATTTAATAACAAGTAATTCCAGTCTGTGACTGGATTTTCTTGTTCCCCCATTGATCATAGCAAGTGGGGATCCAATCATGCAAAAGTCCGTTGATCTCAGACAGGATTTTCCAGTCTTGGGGTGAGTGCAGCCGGAAAATCCAATCCAGTGTGTTTTTCGCTTTTCAATTATCAACTAAATCAGTTGATAGTCCCTAAGAAAACAAAAGGAACTAAATTAAATTGAAATGTTGCTTTTTGGAGACGATGGTGCACTTCAACCCCAGCGGCGACCCCTGTTTATGGAAAACCTCAATCATACCAATGGAAACCTCTGAGAATACCCAGCTGTGAACTTGGTCACTGAATGGGGAAGACAATCAGGCCAGCTGAGCACCTCAACTGCAAAGATCAGTTTGGCCAGATTCATGGGTAGCCTTACATGGAGGTTCTCCTCCCTGCCTCCCATCCCTCTGCACTGTTTGTCAAAAGATAAGGAGCATGGGAAAAAATGCTAGAAGAACTTGAGGAGTAACTCTCTCAAAAAACTCAAAATGGATTACAATCTCTCACAATCTCTGATGTATCTAACGTGGACTCATCAAGAAGATGGAACACCACAGCATGCCCAGGTGATGGATGACAGTGAGAAAGTGAAGGATATGCAGTAGCAGCATGTATAGGAAATCCCACAGCACTGTATTTATATTCTCTTATTGGAATAATCTATAAACAATTACAATAAACTAATTCATTGGAGGTGACAGTCCCTAATTGATAGAATCCATGCAGTGCAGAAGAAGGCAATTTGGCACATTGAGTCTATACCAATTCTCTGAAACAGCACCATACCCAGGCCCAACCCACTCCCCTATCTCATCTCCATAACCCTGCATCTTTAACATGGCGAATCCATCTAACATGCCCAGCAACATCAGAGTTAAATTTTCAAGTTTGTATGACTCTACTAGAGAGCTTTATATTATTGAA
The DNA here is from genome assembly GCA_024679065.1 of Sphyrna mokarran. Taxonomy (NCBI): domain Eukaryota; kingdom Metazoa; phylum Chordata; class Chondrichthyes; order Carcharhiniformes; family Carcharhinidae; genus Sphyrna; species Sphyrna mokarran. The sequence goes on along the minus strand of JAGIQG010000004.1, from coordinate 76,556,739 downwards.
GACTTGTCTTCAGAACTAACCCTATGCCGAGCCAAACAAATCCAGTGATAATGATAGTTAATCGCATTGATAATCCCTACTATAAACTTCCTGAGGGTTACCATTGACCAGAGACTGAACTGGAGTAGTCATGTAAATCTGTAGCTGCCAGAGCAGATAAAAGGCTGGGAATTCTGTAGACAGGATCTTAACTAACTTCCTCAAGCCTGTTCATCATCTAGAAGACATAAATCAGAAGTGTGATGAAATACTGTCTACCTACCTGGATGAGTGCAACTCCAACAACACTCAAAACCCTCAACACCATTGAGAACAAGGCAGTCCCCTTGTTGGCACCTTATCATCACCTTAAACATTCACTCCGTCCACCAATAAGCTGCAGTGGGCACCGCCTACAAAATGCACTGTGGTAACTCACCAAGATTTCTTAGATGACACCTTCCAATTCCACAACCTTTTCCACTTAGAAGGACAATGTAACAGATATGTGAGGACACCACTACTTGCTAGTTCCCCTCCAAGCCACGTACCATCCTCACCTGAAACTGTGGGTTGGATTTTCTGGCCTTTCCTATGGGCAACATCTTCCAGAGCCCATAAAGGTGCCTCCCTCCTTCATCCGCCCAACAGTGGGTTACCCAGAGGTAAAACAAGCAAGCCATGGAAAACATCATTGGCAGGATCAGAATAGCTTGACAGCAGTCAATAGCAGGTCACTTCCATTGCTGGAAAATATTCCATGGCAGGGAGGTGTGCCAAAAAATCCTGCCCAATATAACCATTCCTTTGTTGTCACTGGGTCAAAATCCTGGAACCCCCATCCTAACAAAATCTTGGGTGCCCCCACAGCATGCAGATTGTAGTAGTTCAAGAGGGTGACTTCACCAGGTTGATACCGGAGATGAGGGGGTTAGCTTCTGAGGAGAGATTGAGTAGATTGGGCCTGTACTCATTGGAGTTTAGAAGGCTGAAGGAGGATCATATAGAGATTTACAAGATAATGAAGAGGCTAGGTAGGGTAGAGGTAGAGAGATTCTTTCCACCTCGAAAGGAAACCAGAACTAGAGGGCACTATTAGATTTCACACCAATTGTTATCCCCCCTGACTGTCGAATTGAAAACATTCAACAGCTTAGTTTGATTTTCCTTTTCAGAAATTTCCTTCTAATTTGATGCTCATATTCTTGGCATGACGAGTGGGGGCGGGGGGGGGGGGGGGGGGGGGTGGTTGGTTGCAGTTTAGAACAGAGTTGAGGAGGAACATCTTCTCTCAGAGGGTGGTGAATCTCTGGAACTCTCTGCGCATTGAAGTGGTGGAGGCTGCCTCGTTGAACATGTTTAAGTCACGGATAGATAGATTTCTGATCGACAAGGGAATTAAGGGTTATGGGGAGCAGGCGGGTAAGTGGAACTGATACACTTCAGATCAACCATGATCTTATGAATGGCGGGGCAGGCTCGAAGGGCTAGATGGCCTACTTCTGCTCCTATTTCTTATGTTACTATCACCTTCTCATGGGCAGTTAAGGATGTTCATAAATGTTGCCCTAGCCAGAAAGAGCTTACATTCTGTGAAAGAATTTTATTTTAAGTAATCAGAGGGTGCAGGTTTAAGATGATCAGCCAAAGAACAAGGCATGACATGAGCAAATGTGTGCAAACCGTTTTAAGTTTTGGAATGAACAGTCTGATAGGTTATTATGTAGATTTAATTGAAGCCTTCAAATGGGAATTAAATAAACACTTAAAAGAGAAAAAAAATGAAGGAGACAGGAAAGAGCAAGGGAGTGGAGCTAAATGAATTATTTCTCAAAAAAATGCAGACTCAAGAGGTCAAATGGTTGCTCTGTTATTCACAACTCCTGTTAGGTATTGTTCCCTAGTTCTATAATTCTATACTATAAACTACAATCTTACTTTCCACATCAAAATCACTTGAAGCATCTCTGCAATTTACTTCTTCATGACTATATAAGATGGTCTTAAAGAACCAAGGTTGTTCTGCTTTTATAGCTTAGGTGAGTCAAATTCCATTTTCTCATGCCAAGAATGTGAGCATCAAATTAGAAGGAAATGTCTGAAAAGGAAAATCAAACTGAACTGTTGAATGTTTTCAATTCGACAATCGGGGGGATAACAATTGGTGTTAAACATAATTGTAAAGTGTCGATGAATGTGCCTGAATAAAAATTTCAATCATTAGAATGTGTAATGTTAATCACATTGCAGCACTTAGCATTGAGAACTCATGGATATTTCTATTCTTGTTTTGATAGGAGCAATTCTTATCCTAATGGCAAACCAGAATATTTGCTTTGAAACAATAGCTGAATTCTTGTGTGAACTTCCAGCCCTGTTCAATCCCATCGTTCTTTTCTGCATCAACACAGAGTTGCGAAATCAGTGTCGACATATTCTGAGCCGCAAGTCTTCCATCAATTTTAAAAGCAAGCAACTTCGTATAATGGTAAATTCAAAGGAAAACAATTGTGTAGAAGAATGTTTAAAACATAACCAGTGGAAGGCTCTCAGAAATCAGTGAGACTTACTTTGCTGAAAGATGAAAGTGACAGGAAGGCTGGACGATTAATTAAGAGGAGATAAACCCAACAATCCCACAGTCTGGCCAGAATTTTACCACCAGAGCAGGCTAGGGGTGGAACATGGGAAGGTCTGTTGAACTCAGGTGGAATTTTATGGTTTTGGGACAAACGAGGCTGTAAACTCCTGCCTAATGTGTTCAATTGATTTTTTTCAATATTAATGAAAAATTTTAAATGCCTGTTTTTATTTCATTATCTGTGAATTGTTGTACGTTAAACTAGTACAATATAAAGTGATGAAATATATATTAGAGATCACATTAGCTCAGTTCTTCTGTCATGGTTGTCCAACTTAAATCTACCTGTCACTACTATAAAGAGAAACAAATCCTGGCTCACTTCATTGATGCAGTGGAGCACTTTGCTGTATCGAGATATTTCAACTTGAGAAGGGGACATTATAAATGGAATCATAGAATCTCTGCAGTATAGGAAGAGGACATTTGGCCCATTGAGCCTGCATCAACCCTCCAACCTCATGTATTTATCCTGTTAGTCCCCCTGACACGCATGAGGAATTTAACCCAGACATCTTTGGACTGAGGAAGGAAACCGGAGCACCTTGAGGAAATGTACGCAGACATGGGGAAAATACGCAGACTCTACACGGACAGTCACCCAAGGCTGAAATTGAGTCCAGATCCTTGGCGCTGTGAGGCAGCAATGCCAATCACAATGAGCAAATGCCCTTTTTCCCAAAATTTTACTGATGAGCTTTGTCAAAACAGCCTTTTTGAAAATATGTCAAAAAGTTAGAAAAAAATTGTGAATTATCTTGATATTCATAAAAAATACCTTCTGTTGACTAATCACAGAGTTGTCCTGATGTAGTTTGAGTACTGTAATGTGGTACAGAGTACTGAAGCAACCAATCTTCTGGTTCAGCAACAGATGAAAGGTAAGATGTTAAAGGTAAAATCCTGGCATGTTAAAGGATTGACTGACTGGCAGAAGACAGAGAGAGGGGATAAAGGGGCCTTTTTCAGGAGTCAGTGCTGGGACACAACTTTCCACAATATACATTGGTGATTAGGAACTGAAGGCACTGTTGCTAAGTTTGTAGACAATGCAAACATACGCAGAGAGACAGATAGTATTGAGGAAGCAGGGGACCTGTAGAAGGACTTGGACAGGTTATGAGAGTGAGCAAAGAAGTGGCAGATGGAATACAATGTGGAAAATGTAAGATTGTGCACTTTGAAAGGAGGAATGGAGGCATAGATTATTTTCTAAATGGGAAAATGCTTCAGAAATCAGAACACAAAGGGACTTGGGAGTCCTTGTTCAAGATTCTCTTAAGGTTAACGTATAGGTTCAGCTGGCAGTTAGGAAGGCAAATGCAATATTAGCATTCATGTCAAGAGGGCTAGAATACAAGAGTACGGATGTTCTTCTGAGGTCATACAAGGCTTTGGTCAGATTCCATTTGGAGTATTGTGAGCAGTTTTGGGCCCTGTATCTAAGGAAGGATGTGCTGGACTGAGAAAGGGGCCAGAGGAAGTTCAAGAGGAAGTTCACAAGAATAATTCCTGGAATGAAGAGCTTGTTGATTGAGAAACGGTTGAGGAACTGGGTCTGTACTCATTGGAGATTAAAAAAATGGGTGGAGATCTTATTGAAACTTACAAGATACTACGAGGCCATGATAGAGTGGGTGTGGAGGGGATTTTTCCACTAGTAGGAAAAACTAGAACCAGAGGGCACAATCTCAGGCTAAAGGGACAGCCCTTTAAAACAGAGATGAGAAGAAATTTCTTCAGCTGGAGAGTGTGAATCTGTGGGACTCTTTGCTGCAGAAGGCTTTGAGGCCAGGTCATTGAGTGTCTTTAAAACAGAGATAGGTTCTTGATTAACATGGGGATCAGGGGTTATGGGGAAAAGGCAGGAGAATGGGGATGAGAAAAATATCAAATATGATTGTATGACAGAGCAGACTCGATGGACCAAGTGGCCTAATTTAGCTCCTAAGTCTTATGGTTTTATGGTCTTATCAAGAAAAGAATGATATAATATATCAACCTTTCTCAGACTGGATGCATTTCTTAATTATTCGTGAAGCTAAGATAACTTAAAGTTCTCCTGGTAGCATTGGAATGACAATTGTTTAGAGCTTTCTACAGACATGTGAACTTGATTTAACAAAGCACCTTCTATCCAAAAGATTGCTATAAAGGTTATCACATGAACAAAGGGCTGTTGAAAGCAACAACATCAGAATTAACCAGATACTCCATTAAAAAGTTGGTACCTGGAGCTAAATTAGATGTTTATGGATGCCTCACAGCCAACTAAGTCTGAAAAATAGAGTGCACACATTTTTGATAAGAAGTATACGAGATGATGTTTTGGAAACAGCACGGATTTGTTAAGGGGAGGTCGTGCCTTACAAATCTGGTAGAATTTTTTGAGGAAATGACAAAAATGGTGGACGAAGGGCAAGCCGTTGATGTCGTCTATACGGATTTTAGTAAGGCGTTTGATAAAATCCCTCATGGGAGGTTAGTTGAGATGGTCAAGGCTAATGGGATACAAGGACAGGTAGCTAGATGGATAAGTAACTGGCTTGGTAATAGGAGACAGAGAGTAATAGTGGAAGGGTTGTTTTTCTAGCTGGAGGTCAGTCACTAGTGGTGTGCCGCAGGGCTCGGTACTGGGACCTCTTCTATTTGTAATATATATAAATGACTTGGAAAGGGAATAAGTGGAGTGATCAGCAAGTTTGCAGATGATACAAAGATGGCTGGACTTGCAGATAGTGAGGAGCATTGTCAGACGATGCAGCAGGATATAGATGGTAGCTTGGGCAGACAAATGGCAGATGGAATTCAATCCTGATAAATGTGAGGTGATGCATTTCGGGAGAAAGAATGTAGGGGGGAGGTATATGATAAAGGGTAGACCTACTAAGAGTATAGAAACGCAGAGGGACCTGGGGGTGCAGGCGAACAAGTCTCTGAAGGTGGCAGAGCAAGTGGAGAAGGTTGTGAAGAAAGCATATAGTATGTTAGCCTTTATAGGAAGGGGTATAGAGTACAAGAGCTGTCCTTTAATGTTGCAGTTGTATAAAACGCTGGTTAGACCTCATTTGGAATACTGTGTCCAGTTCTGGTCGCCTTACTACCGGAAGGACGTGGAGACTCTGGAGAGAGTACAGAGGAGGTTTACCAGGATGCTGCCTGGTATGGAAGGTCTGAGTTATGAGGAGAGGTAAGGCAAATTGGGACTGTTTTCCTTAGAAAGACGTAGACTTAGAGGAGATCTAATAGAGGTGTACAAGATTATGAGGGGTGTAGATAGAGTAAACAGGGTTAAGCTTTTTCCTAGGATGGACTCAAATAGCACGAGGGGTCACGGGCTTAGGGTGAGAGGGGTAAGGTATAATTTGGATGCTAGAGGGAGTTTTTTCACACAGAGGGTGGTGGGGGTATGGAATGCGCTGCCAAGTAAAGTGGTGGAGGCAGGCACTCTGGAGTTATTTAGAAATACTTAGATGGGCACATGAACAGAATGGGAATGGAGGGGTATAGAAAACTGATTTAAAATAGGGATCATGAGCCTTGGGAGTCCCTGGGAAGTGTGTAACTAGATGATGATATTGATGTACTTGTTTTTATCCTACAGGTGCTTTGGTCCACCTTGTTGTCTAACGAGGGACATACATGTGAAGGGTTGTGAGAGGACTGCTCTTGGATTTTTTTTTCGAGAGTGTCCTAGTGCTTCACGTCGTTAGCGTACGCTTGACCTGGACTATTTGATAGGCAACACGACAGCTCAGTGACTATCGCTGTGTTGTGCAGATACATGGATTTGGGCCTGTTCTGTGGGAGTTTGCGCATTCTCCCCGTGCTTATGTGGGTTTTCTCCGGGTGCTCAGGTTTCCTCCCACATCCCAAAGATGTGCTCTTAGGCTAATTGGCAAAACAAATTCTCCCTAATTTGTCTCAAATTTGGTTTTTAATCCATAGATCTGTAAACATGGACAGGGATCGCGGGTAGAGGTGGGAACATCAGGGTGGTGGCGCAGGCTCGTTGGGCCGTAGGGCCTGTTTCCCATGCTGTTTTGTTCTTTGTTCTTTGAAAAGGAGTTTGCATGCAAACCTAATAACTGGCAGCAACAGAGCAGCAAAATTATTATGCATGTCAATATGGTCTGAAAGGCGCCCCCCCCTCGCCAACTCATTTTGCACTTAAACATAGCAGCTAGCATCTTAATTTTGTAGAGCTGAACACTACAATGAAAGAAATAAAGGACCCATTCAAATGGCCCTATTTAAAATAATCAAAATGTACATGCAATTAATTGCTGAATCTTTTTTTTCTGGCCACTTTTGTAATAATTGTAATTTTGGAGCTTTCTTATATTTGGCCCTCTCACATGTTCAGTCATTTTTCAATACAGCACAGATTCAGTTCACAAAAGATACCCACTATTTCTCGCACCCACAATGCACCTCCCCTTTAAGAGTTGCAGGCTCTTTAAGTAGAATGAGCCATTTGGAATGCTTGCCCCCAAACTGGTATCCGCAGCCAATGACAGTAACATGGCAAATATGTAAAATAGCATTCAACAAAAACTCAACGCATTTCTGCACACCAATAAATAGGCATTGATTAAACACACACCATGATCCCCATGATCCCCAAATTCAAATGGGACAAAAGTTTGGTTAGAGAATGCCCTAATTTGCAGTTTCATGATCTTCGCCCAATAGTGGAGAATTCACCTGGAGCAGAAGGAGGAGGAGTGGCGAGGAGGCGAGTGGATGTCCTGCCATGTGAGGAGCCAAAGGATAGAGAGCAGGAGATGATGGCAGATGTCCGGCAGGGAAGGACAGCGAGGAATGCTTTGATTGCAGCTTGCTTCACCTCGCTAGTGCTGTGCAGTGAGGAGGCTGCAACCAACACATATCCACCACACCCCAGGAGCAAGTGCAGCCACTATTCCCCTTCCAAACCGACCTGGGCCCTCTAACATCACCTTCCCCAGCCTCTCCCATCCCACCATCTAATCCCCCAGAAACATCCAATCCTATTAATGTGCCTGGGCTGGCAATGACTGCGAGTCTTGGTCGAAGGCTGGAGGATGATGATAACGTGCTGTTATGCACACTGGGATGCTGCCTCTGGTGCCACTCAAATGTAATTCCTACCCATGCTCCAAGTGCACGCTGCCAGACTATTTGTACGCGTTGGGGACACATGTTTGTTGGGAAAATTCCCCGAGTTTGGTGATGCATCTCCACCAGACTTGTGAAGAACAAACCCCGAGACCCAGCATCTGGCTTGGGGACAGCTGAACCTTCACCTCTGATAGACATCCATGTGCCCAAGCCCTCAAATGTGCCCACCTTCACCCAATGTGCATGTATCTGTGATGTGCTCACTACTTGGTGACCCAGAAGCCTCAACACTAAAGGTACTGACCTTGATGATAGTCTCTGTGTTGATTGGTTGTGTGGTAGATGCCAGTGCCGCTTCACTGGTACTGTCCTCAGCTGCTTTCAATTGAGGCTCACGTGCTGATTGGCTTTCATTCAATGCTCCGGGCTCCCATTCAAGAGAGGAAATGCTCACAAGCTAGGGTTGCTCATGTCAGTACGATGCTAGTTCTCTGCAGGGCAGCAATGAGATCAGTACGATCAAGTAATAGAGGGATTGGGTACCCACATCATCCGCATCCATGGGGGCATGGAATGAATGGGCAGCCATGTCTATGTGGGGGGAGGGGGTGTGCCCCACGATTCTGCGTGAGGGAGAGTGGGAGTGGGAGGAGGAGAGGCCAGTGACGCTTGTGTGAGGGGAGGCAGTGATTCCTGAATGGGGGGGCCAGCGATGTCTGTAGGACTGGACAGCAGTGACGTTTGTGTGGGGAGCAGCAATGCTTGTGTGGGGGAGGGGTCAGCAATTATGGCCAGTGATGTCTGTATGGGGGTGTGGGGACCAACAATGAGGCAGCGCTGTCTGTGGAGGTGGGGGGAGGGGGGGGGGAGGGGGGATTGGAGCCAGTGATGAAGCCAGTGCTTTCTGGGGGGTTGTGGGGGCCAGCGATGAGGTCAGTGATATTTGTGAGGGGGGGGATTTTGGGGGCCAGCATTGAGGCCTGCCAGATCTGTGGGGTTTGGGATGGCAGTGATCTGAATGCTGGGAGGTCTTTTCAGTGATCTCCCAGAGATGTGTACTTGTGCGGGTTCTCACTCATCCTGCCTATTTCAGACTCTTTTGTGTGAACAGACCACCGCCCCCCACCACCGAGCATTTAATGAAATCCACGATTGTGACTTCTGCATTGCACAGAGTGGGGGGATTCAGGTCTGAAGAGGCACTGAGAAAACAATCGTGATTTTTTTCCTTGCCAAATCAGCAGTTAGAATTTTTTTTTGAAGAATCAGGCCACAAGGATCCAATTCTCCAACCACCCCAGATGGCCAATGACAATCCCAGTACGCTGCTGAATGGAATATCAACCCGAAAATCGAAATTCTCGACAGACTTGAAGGTTCTTGTGATTCACCCACCTCACCCCTGGCCTTGCCCTGCCAACCCCGATTGGGATCCCACCCAAAGTGGATGGCAACACAATAGTTATGCAAACTCGCGGATTTGAATATCATTAGCCAGTTTGACACCGAATTCACCAGCCTCCCACCTGGCTTGCCAGCGGAAATGGCACCAAGCAAACTTTACCTTGTGCTACAAGCGAGTGGAAACATGGCATGCTATTCCTAAAGCATCCAGAGAATACCATCAACTCCTCAGAAAAGAAGGACATCTTCCCCCCCACCACTTAAATCATGGGTCACCACCCACCACCCCCCTACACACACCACACATGCATGAGGGTGACCCAATCCCCCTTAGCCCCCCTTCCCCCTCAGACCCTCCCCAGTTCGCACTCATTCCACCTCAGACCCCAAGACACCAGGCCAGGGTTTCAGTGCCACGTTGCAGGGGGACAGTACTCCATTGGCACTGCCAAGATGGATGGCTTGAAGGGGGATTGTGTAGCAGTTTTGGGGCAAAGGGAATGAACGGTCTGACAGGGGAGGTTCAGGTCACCCTCATACCTGAGGGGGAGGTGGGTTACCCATTATTTGTGGGTGGAGAAGGATGGCTCTCTTTGCTGAGGGGTTGGAAGTGCTCTCTTGGTCAGTGTAGAGGGTCACCAATTCATCAGGCGGTCCTAGTCTGAATGGGGAGATCAGAGTGCTTTTTAAAAAGGGCAGCCAATTTTTACATTAAGTTATATATCTATTCTAAACTCTTTGGGCCCGATTTTAGATTCTAAGTGCTGAGCGGACACAAAACTGGGAGTGTTTTAGATCCGACTTTTAGACCTGTTCTCAGGCGCACCCATACGCACTCTGCCTGCAAAAATATCAGTGAGTCCGAATCATGCTGAACAAGCCTGTGGGCAAGCTGAAACTCTGCAGCTCTGATCGACGTCTTCAACTGCACAAATGCAAAAAAAAGAACAATTCTCCCCTGCCAGACTCATTCTGAACCAGATAATGCCTTCCCCTGCCCCCCACAGACATTGACCCAACCCCCAACATTACTGACTCCTTTATTCCCATGTGTCCCCGCCACTCAGACCAATCTGCCCCCACTGACCTCAGGCAGAGTGGAGCAAACTCCCTTCCCCCCAATGATCTCAGGCTAATGGAGCAAACCCCCTTTCCCCAGTGATCTCAAGCAAAGTGGAGCGAACCCCCCTCCCCCCCAATGATCTCAGGCAGAGTGGAGCGAACACCCCCACCCTTCCCCCAGTGATCTCAGACAGAGTGGCAGTGGACCCCCCTGCCCCACACCAAATTCAAGCAGAGAGATTCACCCTCCACCCTACCGATATCAAGCAGGGTGATCTACCTCACACCCACCCTGGATCCTCGTGTACAAGGCCCTCATCTCTTCCAGACTCTGATGGCTGTGTGACACCTCCCTCTTTCTCCCCTGTCCCCAATCATTGAGGAACTGATCCACTACACTCCCCCACACAATACCCCCTCCTCCTCCCCATCAGCTCGCTTGCCTTCCCCTCAATGCTAATAGGCAAACTGCATGAACTTGCTGGAATTTCTGCCAAATTGCCTGCAGCTGATCTGCCCTAATGAAGGGGTAGCTTCATAAAAAACTTAAGAACAGGCAGGCATTCCTGTACAAAATGTGTGCACAACTAACCACCTGATTATCTGAGGGCAACATGGGGAGATACCGGAAACAGCAGAGACAAGGTGGGACACCCTCTTTCCTCCAGGAGGATGCAGACTGATAGGGGGCTGATGGAAATGTAGCCTGGGAAAAAATCATCACATGGTCAGTGGCAGGCACTGGCCTCCCTAAATTGCAAAGCAGTGCCAGAAAATAGATCAATGATCTCATCGGTGCAGCTAGGTGAGTGCTGAATCTCATCTTGCATTGTCCCCCAGATTCTTCCATCACCAGCGCCCTGCATTTTCCAGCTTCTGACCCCGAAACACCTCTGTTCTATTCCCCCCAAGAGTCCCACTGCGCCTGCCCTGTAAGGGCCACCATCTGATACTCTGCAGGAATCATATTACCATTTCTTTCATGGCTACTTCTGTCTCCACAGGAGAAGACCCTGTGAGAGGGTGAAGATGGGGGGTTGAGCCAGACCTTCTGTTCCTCATTTTCTTTGAGGAGTAGGCACTGGAGCTGTCAAGGGAAGAGGAAATCACTTCAAGGCAACTTCTCAGGGGCACGGGCTTCTGGTGTGAGGGAAGGTTTAAAGTAGATGTATGAGCCATGTTTATTTGCGCAGAGAGGGTAATGTGTGCCTGGAACTTGCTACTGGGGGAGTTCGCGGATGCAGATACAATAGCGACTTTTTAAAAGGCATCTCCACAGCTATGTGAATGGGTTGGGAATAGAGGCATACAGTCCCCAAAAGAATAGAGAATAACAAATCAGTTGGGCAGCCTGGTTGCTACAGGCATGGAGGGCTGAAGAGCCTGTTCCAGTGATATAATTTTTTTTTGGTGCTTTGCTCTATGTTCATGGAGAAATGTGACTCACATGTTTGGCGTCCCGGATTCCTCTCCTACCCTTCCACTTAACCTTGTATCTGTGTTTCAGGGACAGATCCAGATCCAGACGCCCCAGGACCTTCCGGGGACTCGAGTCCCATTCTGCAATTCTCACCCATCCTAGTCCAGAAAGCTCAAGTGAGTCCTCAGAGGATATGAATGAAAGAAACTTTGAGGGTGGCACCATTTTGGCATCAGCTTCCACCTCACAACTCACCATCCCAGATACTGACACATCAGTCAGTCCTGTTAGTGGTGAGGCTTCTGGGTCACTTTCCGGTAAGCATGACACATCTGATAATGAGTAGACAAGGAAACGTCTGAGGTCTCTGGTATGCGAGAGCTTGCCAGAGGCGAGGACTCAGCTGGCCTCAGGCTACAAGTGGACCTCTAAAATCACTTCACCCTCAGCTGCTAGAGATGCAGCAACAGAGCCAGGGATGTAGGAGGGGCTGACAGCCACACTGGAGCAACTGCAAGACTGTTGGGAGGAGTCCCAAAGCTTTCAAGTGGACCAGCTTTGCCTGCCTTGCAGGTTCCCAGGCCAACACTGCAAGGATGTTGTCTAGTGAAAAGCCTGGGGCAAGAGATCCTCACCATGAGTAGCAGGCCTCAAGTGATGGGTGAGTCACAGTCGACCATAGCAGAGCCCAGAGGGCCACAGCCGAGCCACAATGGGCCACAGCTGATGGACTGAACATAAATATACTGATCTCTTGTATTGTTCACGGTGAGTCAAGTGCAGCACTCGAATTCTCAAATTTGATAACATAAAATCTGGCAACTTGGTATGCCAGAGCTTTGTGAGCACTGAGTTAGGGAGCATTCACAGAAAGTGGGAACAATGAAGTGGCCCAGGATTAGCATATTTCAGGAGGTGCCTTACAATAAAAGGAAATTAATGGCTACACAAGCACAGAAACAGTTCAGAAGCTCATCATCCCAGCAAGAAGAAAGAAATGACAGGAGCTGTGTAGAAGAGGGCAGTTTCTGAAGACTTGAAGAATCCTGCTGCAATAACAGAAGAGACAAAATAAAAAGAGTGACAAAAGCAATGACAGCACTATTTATTTTTAATAATACTTGCAGTCAGCAGTATGATAACACCGCAATCATTAGTCATCTTGCCATCTTCTGCTTTGTACACAATCATGATAAAGTGGCTCAACTATCCACTACTATAAAGCTAACCCTCCTTTAATTAAATAAGCTCAGTGAAACACAGTTACCTTTGAGCTCCTATTTTTTGGCCTGGTGTTTCCAAGACAGGGGATTTTTGGATTTCTTATGCTGCGTTTTATGTTTAACATGACATTTTTGCCTCAGTAGCTACATGATTCCCAGTTTCTTAACATTGGAGGTTTATTTTTATGATATTACCTTAAGTTGCACTGAAGTCATGTCCTTAATGGGCAGTCACGAGTGCAAAATCATATCAATTGGGGATTTCTGTCAGACCACAGTATACTGCAGGGTTGTCTGACCTTTCCTTCTCTTTCTCACAAGCTATAGTCAGAGTGTTTTTATCTCTGAAATGAGCAATACCACCTACCAATATCAAAAAGATTTCAAACCGTAACTTACCTCCTGACACAGAAAATAATAGTGATATGGAACATAACAGTCAACATTAAGTGTCAACTCTGCCTATTGGAACAGCACTTCCTACAGCTTCCTGTTATATTATTTTACAGGAATTACACAGTACAGAAACAGGCCATGTAGCCCATTTTAGTGCTTCTGCCGTTCATGAGGGTATCTCTATTATTCTTTATTGAACCACATCTGCATAATCTTCTAATTCTTTCTTGTGTATACCTTGCCTCCTCTTGAATGTATTAATGCTATTTGCTTACCTATCCACTCTCTGGGTAAAATCATTTCTCCTAAGTTTCCCTTGGACATTGGTGGCAAGATAGTTTTCTGAGGTCAGCATTGAACAAACAATCTGTGTAGAGTTTTCACTTTCTCCCTACATCTGCGTGGTTTCCTCCGGGTGCTCCGGTTTCCTCCCACAGTCCAAAGATGTACAAGTTAAGTTGACTGGGCATGGTAAATTGCCCATAGTGTCAGGGAGATTAACAGGATAAATACAGAGAGTTATGGGATAGGGCCTGAGTGGGATTGTTGTTGGTGCTGGTGTGATGAGCCAAATGGCCTCTTTCTACATTGCTATGTAGTGATTCCAATTAAATGGCTATCTTACATTTATGTTCTTTAGTCTTGACTCCCCAACAAGAGGACACAGTAATGAAGCAAAATATGTTGTAAACAAGTACAAATGAAGCAACAGTACCAATTTGTAGTGTGCAGTGAAGAGGCACTACAAAGTAGTATATTCTGTGGAAGAAAATGAGAGATTCTATCAATGATTTCCATTGATTTAGCTAATTGCAGCTGGGAATTGATGATAGCATCTCTACAGTGATGAGTAGAAAGTCTACCTGGGAAGTCTATCCCTATTGCTAGCTAGTGAAAATACGAGTGAATACTTGAGGTCATCAGATGAGGACAGACTTTAGCTAAGATAGATAACCCTATCACAGAGTGACAATGTACAATCTCTTGCATAAAGAATGAGTATTTGGATGACTAATCAAAGGGCAACCAGAGTCAATGGAACCAACCCAAGTAGCCAACGCATTCCAGAAGCACAGATCATTTTAGGAAAGAACTGAAACCAAAATAACAGATCTTTCATTAGCAATGGGGATGGAAACAGCTAACAAGGAATCAGCCACACCTACTGAATATACTTTCCATTAACTTAAACAAAAATATCATGTTAACCCAAGAACAGAATTTCCAAACTGCAGATATGTGTCTACCGAAGCATGGGGGTGCAAGGTCATACTGAATCCTGACGTAATTTTAGAAAATGTGGTTAGGTCTCCTGCTCAACTTTTCCAGCATTTTCAATTGATTTCAGAATTCCAGCATCAGCAACATTTTGCTTCTATCTTACTAGAGGGAATTCTCCCTGCTTCAGAGAACATTCTCTGATGCAGCTGTAAGAACAACAATAGTGAGAACATGTAGCATGTTAAAAATGGGAGACCAATCAGGAGTAGGATAGAATAGTCTTGTTTATAGTTGACAAAATGCATGCTAGAGGATTCCACTGGAGACAAATCAGGGACAGGAGCAAGTTGTATACAGGGTGAAAATAGGCATTCTTAGGCATGGCTTGGACTTGTGGTCAGAAGTTCGTCTTTGGATCAAATATGACATCAAAATTGTGAACAGCTTGCTCAACTGTAGACAATTGCTATATAGAGGGATGTGGTCAGAGATGAAAGAGCTGCATCTGTAGCAGAGACCAAAACAATGGTTTGGTCTTCCCAATAATGAGTTGATGGATTCTGCGGAACACACTAGGTAATGGTATAGGAGCAAGTATGGACTCTACTGCAGCTGATTCTCTGGGCTGGATTTTCTGGATATGCTCGCCCCAAAACCAACAAGTCCAAGCTGAGGTCAATGGACTGAGGTCAATTTTGCTCTGCAAAATTCCAGTCTCTGTTTATAAGCTGATAGATAAAAATGGAACAAGTCAGTTGTAGTCTCACCCAAGCTGGATGGAAGTAGAAAGATATTGTTGAAAGATTATTCATTAGTATCACTAGTAGGTTTACATTAATACTGCAATGAAAATCCTCTAGTTGCCACACTCCAGCACCTGTTCGGGTACACTGAGACAGAATTTATCATGGCTGATGCACCTAACTAGCATGACTTTCAGACTGTGGGAGGAAACCAGAGTGCCCAGAGCAAACTCACACGGACATGGGTAGAGCACGTAGACTCCGCAGTCACCCAAGCTGGGAAAGTCGGATCCCTGGGAGGCAGTGCTAACCACTATGCCACCATACTATCCTATTGGAGGAAGATGGTCAGGTGAACCATGTCAAAGATCAAAAATAGGCTGAGATACGTAAGGAAGGAATAGTTTACTATTGTCACAGTCGTAAAGAATGTCATGAAGAGGCATTTTGATGCTGTTCTGGGGTGGATTTCTGATGGGAGGGATTCAAACATGGAGTTCCAGTAAAGATGGGCATGAATTTGGGAGGTGGCTACATATTGAAGGACTTTGGCCAAGAAAGGGTGGTTGAAGATGGGGTGGTGTAGGCAATTCCTGATTTTATGATTTTCATGTTATGGTGAAAGGCACTTATGTTGTTTATAAATTGCCACTTCATTTTGACTTTCGAACATCAGTTTTGGCTTTTCAACACCAAGCCAGCATATTCATTTGTGTGCATTCATTCTGTGGTGTCCATCTATATAAATGAACAAGATCATTGCAGCCACAGTACAGTCTTTATTAGGTGAAAATTATGTTGGAAACAAATGTTCTATTCTGTTAATCCACCTATAAGTCAATGCCAGCATTTTTTTGCCACTACCATCACACAACAATCAATGCATCATCTAATATACATTCAGACTTACAAGGTTAAACAAGCAACTGGCAGTGATTGATGTCTTCATTATATCCCCACAATAACTGAGGAACTTGTACTAAGATGTGCAGTCATCAACAGTTACGTCAGTGACTTGACAGGGCAAGAGTTGAGAGCATTTAACACCACCAGGTGTCCCATGAGTGATTTCTGGCTTCAATACAGGAATCTCTTGCTTACATAATTATTTCACTGGGGAAATCAGTTCCGACTCCAACATTTTGACTTACAACGCAGTTTTCAAGAACCAATCATATCGTTAAGTCCAAGGTGACTGCCATTTCTTATAAGGATGAAGAGGTGAACAGTTAGCATTTTGAGGATAGAAGGGGGTGATGATATCAGATTTGAAGGCAAGGGAACAGTATCTAAAATGAGATAACTGTTAATGCTATCAGCTAAAATGGGGGTCAGCCTGGTTAGCACTTTGGTGTGAATGAGGTCAAGGATGTAGGTGGTAAGCTTCAGAAATGTGATGAGCTTGGAGAGGCCTGCAGGGGACATGGGAGAGGAGCTAGAGAAAGATGCAAGTTCAGGACTAAGGCAGGGACAAATTTTAGAGGAAGTTTGGTTTGGTGGACTAATGAAAGACAGGAACGCAGTGGGAGACAGCTGAATAGATGGACTCAATCATAGTAAAAGAGAAATCCATCAGGCCTTTCAATTATTTTGGGGGCATAAAGTGGCAGAGACAAAGGAGAGGGTTTAAGAAGATGGGTTGCAGTAAAAGAAGCCAAGGTTCAATTTCATTTGCAGAATATTCTGGAGTAGTGGGCTACTTTGGTCAAGGACTGCTCTGTGTGGTCCAGCCAGATCTGGCAATAAAAGATTATATCAGTTGTCTGTTACATCTGCTTGAATCTGTGCTCCTGGAAGACTTGGAGTTAAAGGAGGGAGATGATGGTCATAGTGGAGAATTGCCCGATATGAGAGGAAGTAATGATTTCAATGGGCGCTAGACTATCAAAGCCAGAGATAAAGATATAATTCAGCAGATTACTAACTGCAAAGATATCATGGTGGACTCTGAACCAAAGGTTCGACAATTAGGATTTTGAAAGCGCAGTTGAAAATGAAGTGAAAGAGAGAATTTCCCAAGCTGGATACAGAAGGAAGTAGAGTTGGGAGAGGGAAGTAGGATGTGGGTACAAGGAGCAGTATAAGAAAGTGATCAGTAACGACTTTATCCGTAATTGACATTATGTGAATAGCAAGGCAGACACACTGTCACAAATACTGTCAGAAGTAATCAGACAAGAAGATTGGCACTTCATTGAATATGCTGAAACATATCATCTCAAATCACTCAGCACTCGCCAGCCAGGAGAAAAATATTACAGGAAATAAAACAAACCCAGCAACGGAAATGAAGGATGTCTCCAAAAGCAAAAATATTTTCTAGAAGGATGGACAAAAAAATAGCAAAGGGTTGTTTTTGGTGTGAAATGGTGGTGGTGTTCCCAGGTACATCTGCTCTTTTCCTTTTGGATGGTAATGGTCATGGGTTTGGACCATTAGTGCTGTCTAAGAAACCTTGGTGAGTTCCTGCAGTCCATCTTATAGATGGTATCCACTGCTACTCCTGTTCATTGATGATGGAGAGATTTAATGTTTGTGGAATGGGGTAACAGTCAAACAAGCTGCTTATTCCTGGATGCTGCTGAGCTTATTGAGTAGTGCTGGAGCTGCAATCATGCAGATTGGAAAGTAGCAATTGGAAAGTAGTTCATCATACTCCTGACTTATACCTTCCTTTTGGTGCCCACAGTGTAAAGTTACTACTTGTTTTTCTTCAGTGGTTGAACTTTGTGGCTTTAATCCATATTGAGTGGCTGATATCCAAGAGAGTAATGCCACCTTACCACCATCATCCCTACTGTCTACCTCCCTCCCCTACCCCAACAACTCCACTATCTGTTCCACTCCCAGCACTACAACATCACTGGCAGATCTAGTGCAATGTAGGCTGGAACTTTTCCTCCATACTTCAGTCAAACATTTCCAAATCTGCCAAAGTTGCAACTCGTTCTTTATTTTTCCTATAAAACAACGACTGGACTAATGGGTACAATGCAATAACAAATCTCACTCTAACTGTTGTTTTATGTGTCATATGTGAGGCAGTTGGGTTTCAATTTTCACATTAAAAATACAGAATTGCAGAATGTGATCCCAAAACATCAATAAAATTCCTGCACATCAGCTTGATCATAAGGAATTGAACCGATTCAGTCATCTTTATTGTTGACCTTTATTCCAAGCTGTTTATCACCTGCCCAGTATGTTATTTTTCTGTTGACAACTTTTACGAGTCTGTATCAGCTTTTTATTAAAGCTGTTCATAGCTCTTCCATGTCTCATAGGTGTAGTTACATGGAGGATAGCAAACAAAAAGATGGAATTAGAAGATATGTTGGACAAAACTTGCAAGAAGTCCAGTGCCATCTATTTGAGTATAGCGTACAACTCAGAAAGCAGGAGAAATTTTTGGGCAAATTCCAGGCTTATACTTTTGTAGAATGCATACCTTCTATGACACAATTAGATGGATTTTAAACCAATTTTAGAAGTCTTAATTATGTATCTCCATCTTGAGGCACTAAGTAGTCTTTTACTTACATGGGCATCGTCGACCTCTCGCCCACCTGCTAGTTAGAGCCTTTGCCATGTAAATTGGCTCTTCCCTCCCTAATTGAATGGGTTCCCAGTGGCAGTAAATTAATTGGTGTATGCAGGCAGAACTTGGACACCATCAGAGATTTTCTTTATTCATCCCAAAACCATAAAATCTCATCCAACATCAACAGACCTTCCAATGCTCCAGCCCCCCGCCTGCTCTGATTCCTGTGGCGGGCATGGCAATAAAATTCTGATAAATGTCCTTGCAATACACCATTATGCATCGATCTATAATCACTTCAGGTCCAGTTTCCTAATGTGAGTGAACAAACACTAAACTGATTTTTTGATTTATTGCAGGACCATCCCAGCACGCATGCACACGTTGTCAGATATCATCATTTTGCTTGGGATAGTGTTACTGTCACTAGTAATAACTTACATGGGCAGAATCTCACTAGCACTGTTTTTAAACATGGTCCTAGACCTTTCTCAAAATTACCTTTTCCTCGGGGAGATGATGGCCTAGTGGTACTATCGCTGGACTATTAATCCAGAAATTCAGTTAATGTTCTGGGGATTCAAGGTTGAATCCCATCATAGCAAATGGTGGAATTTGAATTCAATGAATAAAAAATCTGGAATGAATAATCTACTCATGACCTCGAAACCATTGTCAATTTTCAGAAAAATCCATCTGGTTCACTACTGTCCTTTAGGGAAGGAAATCTGCTATTCTTACCTGGTCCTGCCTACATTTGACTGCAGAGTCACAGCAATGTGGTTGACTCTCAACTGCCCTTGAGCAACTAGGGATGGGCAATAAATGCTGATCAGCCGGCTACACCATGTCATACAAATGAATAAAGAAAATCCCTGATGGTGTCCAAGTTCTGCCTGCATACACCAATTAATTTACTGCTGCTGAGAACCCATTCAATTAGGGAGGGAAGAACCAATCCACATGCCAAAGGCTCTGGCCAACCAGCAGGTGGGTGAGAGGTCAGCGATGCCCATCTAAGTAAAAGACTACAGAGTGCCTCAAGATGGAGATACATTATTAAAACTTCTAAAATTGGTTTAAAAAGAATAAGTCTGACTACAGCTGTTACTCCATCTTTGTAGTGGGAAGTCCCCCTACAGATAACCTACAACCACAGTTGTGACACATCAGTTAGATGTCCCGATATGCAACATTTAGAGATTGCCCATCAATCGCTGTGATTCTGCATTCAAATGTAGACAGGACCAGGAGAACAGCAGGTTTCCTTCCCTAAAGGACATTAGTGAGCCAAGTGGGTTTTTCCAAAGATCAACAATGTTTTCATGGTCATCAATGGATTATTCATTCCAGATTTCTTTATTTATTGAATTCAAGTTCCACCATCGGCCATGGTGGGATTCAACCCTGGATCCCGAAAACATTAACTGAGTCTCTGGATTAGCATATTAGCAACATTAAGAGACATCTGAATGAGTACATGAATAGGGAGGGTTTAAAGGATATGGGCCGAGTAAAGACAGAACTTTTTTTTTAGTATAGTTAGAGCACCATGATAGGCATAGATTTGGAGGGCCGGAGGGCCTGTTCCTGTGCTGTACTTTTCTTTGTTCTTCCTTCTTTCTTCATTGAACCTCCAATGCTGCCTCAGTGTGATTCATAAGATTCAACCCTCTAAACTTTTCATGACATTTCAGTAATCTGAGATTATCTTCTCTAGCCATCCATTAAAATAGGAAAGCAGAGAAATATTAAGGAGATCAACATGTGACAAAAAAGAAGTGGGAGGTGGAAGTGTGGGCTGGTGTTTGCAGGGAGGGATTATGCATCATTTTATTAAGTACTTCCACCAGATCTGGAACAATTGGAACTATTCTGTGAAGATGGGCCCCACCTGAACAAGAAGAGTGCTAATGTACTGGCATGAAGAGGGAACGGAAACATTATTTACATGAGAAAGAAGGATTATTTACATGAGGAGGCCAAACAAAAGCAATCGGAAAGACTAAGTGGAGACGCTAGAGATGGAGGAAATAAGTATGTAAGTAAAAAAGTAGAGCCTGACAGAAAGAGAACTGAGGAAATTCAAAGTAGCCATTTAAATGCAAGACAAAGAACATCAAGAGAATTCTGAAACATTAACAAAAATGCAGTGCAAGTGGAAGTAGTGTCCAAATCTGCAAAATTCACACATCTGAATCAATAAGATTATGGGTTCAAGCCCCAATTCAAGACAACGGGTGGGATTTTAAGCATACATTCACCATCCAGGGGATTGGCGGCAGGGGCTCAATATACACGCAAAAACCAAAAGTCGTAAACCTCTCCGGCAAGATCGCGGCTTCGACGCTGGCAACATAATCAAGCATACGCCCAGAACAGGCATGAGCCTAATTTACATATATTATAACATATTTCCACATGATTAAAGACCACCGTCTCCCCATCAAACATTGAGCCCCAGCCATATTTTCAAACCACACCGATGCTGACGACAGCTTCACCCAGACGTGAGCCAGTTGTGGGTGCCTTCCTGGGGGTGTAGAATATCCCCAATAGAGAGAGATATGGCCAGGCTGTGGTCTGAAAATGACCCTGGCACTGCCTTCTGGCACAGGTTGGCACTGACATGTTGGCATCGACCTGACAATGCCAAACTGGCAGTGACAACCTGTGACGGGGCATGGGTGAGGTAGTATTCGTTTATACGTGTTGGCAGGCAGGGCGGACATGGCAGATGCGAATGTTGGCAATGGCCATTTGAGGAGGGCTGTGCCAGTAATGACTGTGTGCGTGAGGCAGTTTGGAAGAAAGGGGGGTTGATGTTTGGGGAAAGAGGAAGTTGCCAGCAATGACTGCTGGAATGGGGGAAGGGTTCTGACTTTTGGGGGAACGGAGTGGATGTGCTGGCTTGCACTGCCAGAGATTCAACAAACTCAGTACACCCAAAAAAAGCTGAGAAAGTCACAAATTTTCCTGCCCATTTTTTTGGGGGGGGAGAATCATTCCACCTCCATCATTTTTCTAATGGAACCAATGTTCTGCATTTTTTGAAAGATCCCCCTCTATGGCTAAGTTGACATTGAGTGCCTTGCTGAGGGAATGATGCTCTGTCAGAAGTGTTGGCTAGAATTCTCCCAAAAAAAGTCTGCAATTCTCCCAAAAATGGGAGTAACTCCTGTGTGATTTTCAGAACGAATCTTCCACACTCCGAGCACTGCAGAGTACTTCAATGGGATTCCCTCTGGAAATCAGTGATCAGGGCCGATTCCCGCTGGAGGGCTGGCAGTGTAGCACGAAGCAGGTCATTGCATATGCTTCAGCTTATCAGCGCATGCACAGTGGCTCCTGTCCGCTGGCCTCCCAATCACTGGTAGCCCCACTTCCCAATCGCTGACCTCCCATACTTCTCGGGCAAGCCCCGATGTCCTTCCCACCACACAGCTTCCAGCCTGCCCCAATCACTCCAACCCCTGGCCAGCCCCAATTTCCCCAACCCCCCAGCCCCCGCAGTCCTGACCCCCACTCCCACTCTCTGGCAGTCCCAACCCCCATCCCCAACCAACATCCTCCTACCCAGATGACTAGATCTGATTGCAATCTATCCTCCCTCTGCCTGCGATTGTCTGGAAAAATGGCATTGGGATCCCCACTAATTGCCCCCCCATAGGCCTTGCCCCCAAATAGACCCCCTCTAACCTGCCCTTTGGCATTGTCCGATGCTCAGTTGGCACTGTCTATAGGGCACTCCTACTTCCTCTGACCTCCTGCGGAGTCTCAATGGCCTCAATTCCCTTCAGCGGAGTTGGCTGCCTGTTGCCTGTTAGTGGGGAGCAGTAGTAAACTCGCTGGCAGAAAGGGAGATGCTAGCGGGCCGGATGACTTCTGTCTCAGGCCGGCTAATGGGAAGCAAGTGAGAATTCAAATATTGAAATCAGTTCCATACCGATTTCCAGCATGGAGCTGATGGTGAACAAGGACTTAGAGCTGGAGATGCACAGAGACGCAAGCGTCCAGCAGGGAGTCTGTGAAACAACTTCCGCCAATGTCCCCCACCCCGTTGCACTGCTAGGACAGTGCAGTGGACTCAGAGAATTGCTTCTGTTATCTTTGGATAAGACATTAAACCAAGATCTCATCTGCCTTCTGCTCGCCGTAAAAAATTTCATAGAAGTATTTGAACAGCAGAGAATTCTTCTAGTGTTCTAGCCAGAATCGCTGAAAAAGATTCTGATCACATATATTATTGTTGTCTGGTAGTCACTACCTGGGTATCCAGTGAATTAGGGGTAGGGACATACCACCAGCCACCTAATAACTTCAATAGCCTCCAAGTCCCCAGGCACGATCTATGTGCTAGGTCTCCGCTAGTGCAAACCATGCCTGAAGGCCGGAAAACTCTGTGCGCTGTGAGTTAAACGGACTGTATATATTTCAGTGCTAGTTTAAATATGCTAATCAACCTTCCCCCTCCCCCCTTTCTGGGCGTGTCAGGTTTTTGCCGTTAAGATAGGGTTGGGAGGATTACAAACTGGCGCTGGGCGCAAAACCAATTTTTAGGCCTACGCACTATTTTCCCGAAGGAACGCGATCTGCGTCACACATGAAAGATGGGAAAATCATCCCCTACTTTCTTCACTTTTTACAAATTAGTGACTGTATCAATGGACTCCTTCCTCCATTTCATTTTCTCAGTGAAACATGTCTCAAGTGACTGAATGGAAATAGTTGCATCACATGCAATTACTTTCAAATCAAGTAATCATATTCCAAAACATTTTACAACAATAGAAGATAACTAAACAACATTCGTTTAAGTCACTGACAAGAATACATGGGAAAAGCACAATTTGTTCCAAAGCTGCATTCAGTTGTAACTAATGCCAAACATTCAACAAAACAAGACTGACAAGATTCTCGCATTTCCCATGTTAGTGCTTAGATAAACTGCCATGTTGAGATAAGGTGATGCAGGAATTGATGATATTTCATTGATAAACTTAGTAGATTTTGGTGACCATTCACAATAAGAGAAAACAATGAGGAAGCGGTTCTGCCACAAGATAAATAATAGCTTGGGTGATTTACATTTCTTTTATAGAGTTATTTAAAGGCTGATTTACGCTTCCTTCATCAAATGAAACCAATGATAAATACAGGAGGTTTCTCATCAATTGGAGCCAATTTGTCTGAGTCGGCCAGCATACGGCAAAGTTTAGTTGTCTGGAGCCAGTCACATCCGTTTGCATACGTAGTTACTGTCAAGACTTACTCAGCCACCAGACAGGAACACAAGCTTCCACACCCAAAACAGCTTGACCTGTTCAGCCCATTTCCTGATTGACTCAGACGTATTACCGTTAACATAATGACCAAAGCAGCTGGCAGTTCAATATTTTTAATGCTGGAACTAATAGATATATCTATTTTCTAGAGCAATTGTTTTACCTCTCTTTTGTGGTAAATTTTGAAATATGAGCAGAAGATAGTGTAAAAAAAGCTGTCAGCATTTGTGAAAAAGAAGTCAAAAGCTGAGGGGAAATCAGACTGGGCCCAAAATGCATGACTGAAACAAGAGAATGATAGAATAGGATCTCTACAGTGCAGAAAGAGACCATTCGACCCATTGATCCTGCACTAACAACAATCTCAACCAGACCTTATCCCCATGACCCCAAGAATTTGATCTTGCTAGTCTTCCTGACAGTAAGGGACAATTTAGCATGGCTAATCAACCTAACTTGCATATCTTTGGATTGTGAGAGGAAACTGGAGCTCCTGGAGAAAACTTATGCAGACATGGGAAGAACATGCAAACTGTGCACAGTCATCCAAGCCGGAATTGAACCCAGGTCTCTGGCGCCGTGAGACAGCAGTGCTAACCATTGTGCCACTATGCCACCCTTCATTTGAGGATCAACAAAAATTGGTCTCATCTGAACAACTTGAGCAACCTCCACAGGCAGTTCCCTTGATGGGAAGATACAATACTGAATACCATGAGTGACATTATTAATCCAGATGATTGTACCTTTAAGGAATTAACTATGGATATAATTTGCTATTTGTGCAGATGGCCATGCCTTTAAAAGATGAACTATTATTAAATGTTGATGTGTCCATTTACTTGAGCAGATGGCTGTGCCTTTAAGCTAGGGATGACTATTACATATTGAAGTGCTCTTCTGCTGAGCAGATGTCTGTGCCTTTAAGGGAGGAACTATTGACGCGAAATAATGTGCTTTTCTGCTCGAGCAGATGGAAGTGGCTTTAAGGGACAATATCCCCCTAAAGGTCTGATCAATTTTAATTGTATCTCAAGCCTGAGTAATCATAAACCTGAACAGGAATTATGTCCCCAAGTGATGCCAGTTGCCAGCATTGTATTATATTTTCATATACAATGTTAATGCTTTTGCATTGATATCAGCAGAAAGGAAATATCCATTGAACTTCTGTGATTGCATTTGTTAAATCTTCTGAAAGAGAAGCATTGTTTAATTTCATTAGGGTCAGATCAGAATGGTTCAATGTATATGGGTAGATTTAATTTTAACATTGCAATAAAACTTTTACTTCAGCTTTTTACCCACCCTCACAGCAACACCTAAGACCTTATTTCAAATCAGTGTGGAAACTGAGGATATGATTAGTCAAAGCAAGTAGCTTAGAGTCGTAGAGATTTTAACATGCGGGCTCTATTTGAATGCTCCAACATCGATGCCTACCTTGTGGAATAATGGCACTGTCGGCAGGTAGGAATCAAAATTGGCAAAGTGTCTCAGACTGTCACTGGGAATTCTTAAGAAATACTCCCTAGCCAAATAGATCAGGAATGGAGAAGATTGCTAAAGCCTGTATTCCGGAAGTCCAGGATGGGAAAGCCCATGGAATCCTTTAGAAAAATAACTTGCACCTAACTGGGGCTCCATCAATCGTGCTACCAGCTCTCACTAATGGGTTTGAGGCCATGGCACCTGTAATTAGGCCCATGGTTAAAGTGGCATCCACATCTCAGTTGACATTACCACAACATGACTTGTGATTTAAATCAGGCCCTTGGTCATTTGGGACACGTGACTTTCTCATGTCTGATTCTAAGCCAGCTAAGATGATTGAAGATAGGGCCGCAGCACATAAACCCTCTGCCCAAACCATTCCTACATAGAGGAAGAGGTTAATTTCCCTCTTGGGTACAAATGTGTGCATTGAAGTTAAAATATAATCAACATATTTTCATTTGTATCCATGGTAAAAAGGAAAATGTTAAATATTGCTTACAATAAATGTCACAGTGATATCTAAAGGTTTCTTGTCAACAACATAAGTGTTGGGCAAAAATTATTCTATCTGTAGAAATGGGGTGATGACATTTTCTTTACACATTCAGATGTGATGAATCAGGTTATACTACAGAGTTTCAACTGTGGGGATGCTCTTTAAAGCAAATGGTAGAATAAAGAGTCAGATCATTACCAAAGGGCTTAAATGAACTATGATGCATTGAGTACACTGCTCTGATAGTAACAAAACAAATGCATGCATTAAAAAGTGACTGAGCCTAACAAAAAGAAATAACAAAATAAATTGCCTGAAATCTAATCCCCATTCTGACACTGATCTCTTAACAACATATGAAATGATTACAGATAAATCTACAGATACACGGATGGAAATATAGAGTGGTTACAATACACAAGGAGGCCATTCAGCCCATCAAGTAGATGCCAGTTCTGTGCAAGACCAATTTAGTTAGGCCTATTACCCACTTTTTCCCCATAGCCGTGATGTAAAGTACCCAATGCCCTTTTGGAAAGGCCACAATTCAATCAGCCTCCACTAATGTCTCAAGCAGTACATTCCAGATCGTAACTACTTAAAAAAATAAGTGCAGAGAACTCTAATATCACATGCTGAGAATGTTGTTAATAAGCTCCCCCTTGAAATGATTCATGAAATAAGCAATTATGGACGGATGGAATATTGTTTGTGAAGCATTCTACTCGATAGTATATTGCCAATGGAATGAAAATGGTATGAGATACTGCAAAGAGCAGCATTCATCCAGAAGTTGTTTGAAAAATAATGCTGAGCTCATAGTGGCTGAGGTCAATTAACTCAGTGCATCCAGCAATGAAACTTTGACCCATCCTGCACTTATTATCGAGTCCCACAGTGTGCTGTCCACTGGAAAACCATGGCTGGGATTTTGTAACCGTAATGATGGTGGAACTGGCCGTGCACTAAAGGCCACTGAATCTCTGGGCCTGCTGGCTGTGATTCTACACTTCTTCAGAGGGTGCACTGCTAAGGTCTACTCAGGCTACAGTCAGGTGGAAAGCATTGAGTTGATGAGAACTTTCATTCTTATTTTTGTTTATTTATTAGTGTCACAGGTAGGCTTACATGAAGACTGCGATGAAGTTACTGCGAAAATCTCTTAGTGCCACAGTCCAGCGCCTGTTCGAGTACACAGGGGAGAATTTAGTACGGCCAGTGCACCTAACCAGCACATCTTTGGACTGTTGGCGGAAACTGGAGCAGCCAGAGAGGTGAGAACATGCAAATTCCACATAGATAAGGACCCAAACTGGGCATTGATATTGATGATGATATTGATGTACTTGTTTTCATCCTACAGGTGCTTTGGTCCACCTTGTTGTCTAACGAGGGGCATACACGCGATGGGTCGTGAGAGGGCTGATCTTGGATTTTTTCGAGAGTACCCTACTGCTTCACATCGTTAGTGTGTGCTTGACCTGGACCATCTGATGGGCAACACGACAGCTCAGAGACTATTGCTGTGCTATGCAGATACATGGATTTGGGTCTGTGTCTGTGGGAGTTTGAGCATTCTCACCGTGCTTGCGTGAGTTTTCTCCGGGCGCTCCGGTTTCCTCCCACATCCTAAAGATGTGCTCTTAGGCTGATTGGCAAAACAAATTCTCCCTAAATTGTCTCAAATTTGGTTTTTAATCCATAGATCTATAAACATGGACAGGGATCGTGGGTAGAGGTGGGAACATCGGGGTGGCAGCATGGGCTCGTTGGGCCGAAGGGCCTGTTTCCCGTGCTGTTTTGTTCCTTGTTCTTTTGATCTTTATTGAACCTGTGCCTCTGGTGCTGTGAGGAAGCAATGCTAACCACTGTGCCACCGTGCCAACCTTATTCTCACTGTAAAGACCATTAAAGCATTACACTTTGTTAAATGAAGAGCAACTGGGTTCTTAATAAGTGTACAAAGCTTACAGTTGCTGCTGATCAACCTCACTGGTCCTGAAAGAGTCATTTTACATTTCATGAATGGCAAGTTTATTTATTATGAAAGAATATCATAAGAATATCACAGTACAAAAATTCCAACTTCCAGATCAGTGTACCCAGAGGTGCTTCCCCACCCCACCAAAATATGTGCCAATGATCCCTTCAGAAGTTCTGATGCACTGACGACATAGGAATTGCTCTGGAAATTTGAACATCCCCACCCATGTGGAGGCCTCATGTCACACCACTCACCATTTTGTTTTAATTTAATTACATGTCCAGAGATAGGTTTGTGGGCCAGTGTGCTGGCAATTTAACCCTATTGCCTGTGTGTCAGAGTGCCAGCATATTCCCATTTCTGGTCTATTTTCAGGGGGCAGCTTTTGGAGGAGTCATGGCTGTCCTGTTGGCATCAGCAAGTGACCAATTAAACCAATTAAAGTGCCAACTGGCAACATTCTTCACACACCACTTGGATTTTTCAGATACCCTCTATCCTGCCAGCAAACCTCCCATTCCCACTAGTGGCCTAGCCTGCTGATGGCATTGCATCCTTCAAAGTGGTCCAACACAGATTCACTGGCCTGTCAGAGCTGTAGACACACACATACTCAAAGGGCCTTCCATAATGTTGGTTTAGTCATCAGAGGGTATCTACATCTTGATGGTTGCCCACTTAAAATGGCAGTGCCCACTTGCTCCGGGGGGGAGAGGGGGGACGGGGTGGGGGGATGGGGGGCGAAGGGGGTTGCTGCCACTGCCCAGACCATGAGGCACTCCCATTGGCCTTCCTGGCTGCTAAGCTCATCCACCATCTGGTGCCCAGAGGCGGTCTTTCAATTGGCTGCTTTTTCCAAAATCTCCTCAGAGTTTCTCCACATCGCTGCTGGGTTCCCAATCCGGAATTCAATCCAGAATCAGGGCTATGATCCTGGAATTAAAATTCAACCCTTTATTTCTGCACTCTGCTTTCTTCTGAGGAAGAAAAGAAAGAGAAAAGAAGAAAAGATGGAAAGAAGAAAGAAGAAAAAAAGAAAAGAAGGAAAGAAAGAAGGAAAGAAGGAAAGAAAGAAAGATGTAAAGAAAGAAAGAAGGAAAGACAGAGAAAAGAAAGGAAAAAATCATTTATTATAAAGAGTGACTTGGATGGAAATCCCTAGCTGAATTTCTAAAAAGACAAGTCACTTTCCAAAGTCTGAAATTGCAATCAAATCTGACTACACATTTGTATCACTGTACCCAGGCATTTCAAGGCCATTAAGTGGAGCCAATCTGTCTGCAAAAGCTTTGCCATGAGCAATGCCCATGAAGGACTATGCATAGACACCATCTCCTATCACATTATCAAACTTCCCCCCAGTCATCTGGATACTCAAACTATTAGACATAACATTTAGGACAATGAGATCCTGGCTGAGAGAAGAATGATGTGGAGATGCCGGCGTTGGACTGGGCTAAACACAGTAAGAAGTCTCACCACACCAGGTTAAAATCCAACAGGTTTATTTGGTAACAAAAGCCACTAGTTTTCGGAGCGCTGCTTCTTAGTCAGACAATTGGGAGTCCTGTTCACAAACAGGGCATATAAACTCAATTTACAAAATAATGGTTGGATTGTAAGTCTTTACAGGTAATCAAGTCTTAAAGGTACAGACAATGTGAGTGGAGAGAGTGTTAAGCACAGTTTAAAGGGAAGTGTATTGTCTCCAAAAGGGACAATTAGTGAAATTTTGCAAGTCCAGACAAGTCATGTGTGTTGCAGGTAGTCTGACATGAACCCAAGATCCCAGTTGAGGCCATTCTCATGTGTGCAGAGCTTGGCTAACAGTCTCTGCTCAGTGACTCTGTGTTGTGTGTTGTGAAGGTCAGAGGCAAATGCCCATGACAGCTGAAGTGTTCCCCAACAGGAAGAGAACAATCTGTCCTAGTGATTGTCAAGCAGTATTCTTTCATCTATTGTCATAGTATCTGCATGGTCTCCCCAATGTACCATGCCTCAGGACATCATTTTCTGATGCATATCAGATAGACAATGTTGGCCAAGTTGCAAGAGTATGTATCGTGTATCTGGTGGATGGTGTTTTCATGTGAGATGATGGCATCCATGTCGATGATTCGGCACATCTTGCAGAAGTTGCCATGGCAGGATTGTGTGGTGTCATGATCATTGTTCTCCTGAAGGCTGGGTAGTTTGCTGGGGCAATGGTCTGTTTGAGGTTGTGCGGTTGTTTGAAGGCAAGAAGTGGGCTGTGGGGATGGTTTTGGTAAGATGTTCGTCTCATCAATGACATGTTGAAGGCTCCTGAGAAGATGTCGTAGCTTCTCTGCTCCAGGGAAATACTGGACGAAAAAGGGTACTCTGTCCACTGTGTTCCATGTTTGTCTTCTGAGGAGGTCGGTGCAGTTTTTCATTGTGGTGCATCGAAACTGTCGATCATTGAGTCGAGCTCCATATCCTGGTCATCTGGAGGCATCTTTCAGTGTCTGGAGGTGTCTGTTGCAATCTTCCTCATTTGAGCAGATCCTGTGTACATGGAGGGTTTGTCTGTAGAGAATGGCTTCTTTAACGTGTTTAGGGTGGAAGCTGGAGAAGTGGAGAATTGTGAGGTCATCCATGGGCTTGCAATGCAGTGAAGTGCTAAGGTGACCGTCCTTGATGAAAGTGCATGTGTCCAAGAATGTAACCGATTCCAGAGAATAGTCCATCAAAAGTCTGATGGTGGGATGGAATTTGTTGATGTCATCATATAGTTGTTTCAGTGATTGTTCACCATAAGTCCAAAGGAAAAAAATGTCATCGCTGTATCGAGAGTATGGAATCATTTGAAGATCCTGTGCAGTGAAGAGGTCTTGTTTGAATCTGTGCATGAAGATGTTGGTACATTAAGGTTCGAATTTGGTCCCCGTAGCTGTTCCGCGTGTTTGGATGAAGAACAGGTTGTTGAAGGTGAAGATATTGTTGTCCAGGATGAAGCAGATAAGTTTTAAAATTGCATCTGAAGACTGGCATTTGTCAGCATTGAGTACTGAGGCAGTGACAGCATTGCCGTCGTCGTGGGGGATGCTGGTGTAGAGTGCCAAGATATCTATTGTGATGAGGAGTGCTCCTGGTTCAACTGCTCCATGTGTTGCTGAGTTTCTATAGGAAGTCCATAGTTTTGCGACAAAAGCTCAGGCTTTTTTGTACAATGGGTTTCAGGATGTCGTTGACATAACTGGCGAGGTTCTCGCATCAGGTCCCTTTGCCTGATACAATGGGATGGCCAGGTGTGTTTGCCTTGTGCATCTTCAGGAGGCAATAGAGATCTCCAATGCAGGGAGTACATGGGATGAGAGCATGGAGGGTGCTCTGAAGTCCGGATCAAAGGTCTTTATCAGTCTGCTGAGTTGACAGATGTGATCTCTGGTCGGATCTGTGGGTAACTGTCTAGTGTTCCTCATTGTTCATTTGTCAGTACACTTCTTTGCAGTAATCCGTTCTGTTCAGTATAAAAATGGCCCTTCCTTTGTCTGCTGGTTTGATGACAATGTTGAGATTAGTCTTGAGAGCGCAGATGGGGTTGCATTGTGTCTGGGTGATGTTCGGGGCTGTCTTGTGAGTGCGGCTGATGAATCTGGTGTTGACACACCTCCTGATGGCTTGAGCATGTGAAGTCAAGGGCAGCGGCCTCCTGGAGGAGTCCGATTTGACCCTTTTCTCCTCGGTTGCTGCACTGCGGATCTCTCATCAGCTGTTCCCATTCATTGGCTGTCTCATTGTGTTCGCTGTTGGCCTCTTTGGCTGGAGACAATATACATCTTTTTAATCTGTGCTTAACCCTCTCTTCATCCACATTGTCTGTATCTTTAAGACTTGATTACCTGTAAAGACTTGTATTCTAACCATTATTTTGTAACTTGAGTTTGTGTCTTTATATGCCCTGTTTGTAAACTGAACTCCACTTATCTGACAAAGGAGCAGCACTCCAAAAGCTAGTGGCTTTTGCCACCAAATAAACCAGTTGGACTTTAACCTCGTATTGCGAGACTTCTTACTGAGAACAGAATTCCCAGTAATGGTCTAATCAAGGTACAACTGAAATATAAATTACCACCATATTTTGGTCACTGGGCAGTTGAAGATAGAGCATCATACCAATCCTTTGTGTATTTAATCACTTGCTTTCCCTTGTGTATTTAAGCAACTGAATCACTGAAGGAAAAAAGACCCTGACTAGGGGGGATTTTCACCGTAACATCATTACAGTGTTAATATAAAACCTCTCAACAAATAAACCTTAAACTTCAGAATAGATTGGAGGCAACAATACACTGACTGACAAGCAACCTGCAGTGAAATGAAATTGCAGCACAGCCACTGTCACACTATGAAAAACCAATCCATTTTTTGAGAAGCGTTAAGTATTTATACTTTTTAAAAAAGGAATCAGTAAAATAAAGTACTTGCTCACTGAAATAAATGAACTAACAAGTTAGGCACTTTTTTTAATTGTGTGCAGAAGCATCTCCAATGTGCAATTTTGTGTTTTTCTCATTCATTCCATGAGGGCAATGCTGGCAAAGCCAGTATTTATTACCAACTTTTGATAAGATGGTGAAAAGTAGCCTGTTTGAACCATTGTCTGTGTGGTTTAGGTGCACTGATAGGCATTTTGGTAGGGAGTGCCAGGATTTTGACCCAACAACAATGACGGAACAGTGATCTATTTCCAAATCAGAACGGCATTTGGCTTGGAAGAGAAATTGAGGGCATTTTTCCCAATGCACCTATTCTCTTATCCTTCTAAGTGGCAAACTTCTAAAATTTAGAAGATGCTGTCGAAGGGGATTTGAAGAGTTGCTGTTGTGTACCTTATACACAATAGCAACGGTGTGCTGTGCTAGTGTTGGAAATATGTTTAAGGGGATGGATGGAGTGTTAACCAAGCAGGCTGCTTTATCCTGATTGGTGTTGAGTTTGTTAAGTGTGTTCAGTGTTCTTGAAACTTCACTGAATCAGGCAAGTGGACAGCATTCCAACACAGTCTTGACTTGTGACTTGTAGATCGTAGACAGGCTTTGGGAAATCTGGAGCTTGATCACTTCCAACCTCTGATCTATGAATGTAGCCATTGTGTTTACAGTTAAGTTTCTGGACATTTGTTTAACACCAGGATTTAAAAAAATAAAACTTTAATGTTGGTAATGCCATTCCATGTTGAGGAGAGATGATTAGATTTGTCTTTATTGAAGTTGTTCATTATATGGATCTTGCATGGCACAACTATTTCCTTTCCACTTATCAACATCAGACTGAATGTTGTCCCATTGGATATGGACACAGACTGCTTTGTTATTTGAGGAATTATGAATGATACAGAACACTGTACAATCAATATTGAATATCTTCACTTCTGGTCTTACCACTGAGAGAAGGTCATTGATGAGGCAGCTGAAGATGATTAGGCCGAGGATACTATCTTGAGAAACGCTGGTAGTGATGACCTGGGGCTGAGCAACCATTTTCTTTTGAATTATGAATGACTCCAACCAGTAGATATTTTCTCCCATCTAATTCCCATTGACTTCAATGGGTTCTTTGACGCCACACTTGGTCAAATGTTTGAGTTTGTGTCTTTTATGTGCCCTGTTTGTGAAAAGAACTTCCACTCACTTGATGAAGAGGAGGCGCTCCAAAAGCTAACGGCTTGTACTACCAAATAAACAGGTTGGGCTTTAACCTAGTGTTGTGAGACTTCTTACTGAGTCATCCCAGTGCCAGGTTCTTCAGTCAATCTCTGAATTCCATTGAACAAAGCACACCCTGATAGGTTTTGCTTTGCAGGGCCTTTGTTTAGCAATGAGTAAATACCAGCCTTGTACTTTATTGGCATTATTGCCTACTTAAGGGCTGTTCATGAGCCTTCATACCTGGAGTTAATTGGCACAGAAGTGGGAAGGCAGGATTTTTCTTTTTACTTACTTACACTTTGCGGGCATCACTGACCCAAGCCAGCATTTATTGCCCATCCTTGGTTTATTTTTTATTCAATCACTGGGCATAAGCGTCACTGGCTAGCCAGCTTCTGTTGCTCATCCCTAGCTGCTCTTGAGGAGATGATAGTCAGCTGCTTTCTTGTAACAGTCTGGGTGCTGTGGGTTGATCCACAATGCCATTAGAGAGGAAATTCCAGGATTTTGATCCAGCCACTGTGGCTAAGTGGCAACATATTTCCAAATCAGGATGGTAAGTGGCTTGGAAGGAAACTTGCAGGTGGTGCTGCTTCTATGTACCTGTCATCCTTGTCCTTCTGGGTGATAATGGTCATGTGTTTAAAAGTGCTGCCTAAGGATCTTTGGTGAATTTCGGCAGTTCATCTGCACAGCTGCCACTGAGAATTGGTGGTGAAAGGAGTAGATGTTCATGGGATCTGTTGTCAATCAAGCGGGTAGTTGCCCTAGGTTGTGGTGAGCTGCCTCCTTGAACTGTTGCAGTCCCTGTGATGTAGGTACACCCACCATGCTGTTAAGGAGGGACAACAAAGTGGTCCCCTCTTGCCATTCTCACATCCTATTAAATGCTCTCTGCCACCAAAGCTGCCTTGGGAAACAGCATGACATTTTACTCCCGCTTTCAGAATCTAAGACCTGATCCTGTGGGGAAACAATCTTGGCAATGCAATGGGAGAAACTTTCTATCATCGCTTACGTACTTAGAAAGCACATCCCATTCCTATAACCTGTACCACCGAGAAGGAGAACAGTAGCAATGTCATAGGAACATGGTCACTTTCAAGCATCCCTCTAATGTACATACCAGTCTGACGGAAATATGATGCCATTTTTGGTAAAATTCTTGTAGTACTCGACCCAACATCATTATAGGGACATCAAGAATTGCAGCAGTGCTTGAAGACCAACAAATACCTCAGTCTAAGCATTAAAAATCTGGTTTTCCCTTCATTGCTCATATCTGGTGAACAAAAGCAAGATGTTGGCTTGTGTTTTTCACCACATGGCACTATTTTGTTGGGAGCTGATGTACTTGGTCACTACATTTGTCCCCTCTGGCATGGTGTGCTTGGCCTGGGCTGCAGTAGGCATGGTGTGCTTGCCTGGGCTGCAGTAGGCACAAGACATTCTGGATCTCCCAGAAGCTGATGACCCATCACTTGTAATGGGTCAGGTAGAAAGCCCTGTGACAGTGCGTTCAAAGATGTCTTTGTTGAATGAGTTCATGTTGCATATGGCCTTGGAGGAAATGCCAGTGCCGGGGTTAAACTGCTTCATCACTTTGCAGATGTAGATGGTGTAGCTCTCCTTCCTGCACCTCTCCTTCCTGCACCTCTTCCACTTCTTGCCATTTTATTGAGTTTTTTTTGAGGATTCTTTGAGAACCTTCAGTTTAAAGTTTATTTTCTTAGTGTCACAATTAGGCTTACATTAACACTAATGAAGTTATTGTGAAAACCCCCTAGTCATCACACTCTGGAATCTGTTTGGGTACATGGAGGAAGAATTTAGCATTGTCAGTGCACCTTTCAGACTGTAGGGAGAAAAATCGGAGCACCTGGAGGAAACCCCCACACAGACGACGGAAGAATGTGCAAACTCTACATATTAATAGTGGCCCAAGCCTGAGAATTGAACCCGGGTCCTTGGTGCTATGAGACAGCTGTGCTAACTACTGTGCCACCATGCTGCCTTACTTGGGAGCTACTCATTTCTTGTCCTTAGCCATGGTGCTGTTTCACTTCAGATGCCAAAATCAAAACCGGATTCCTGCCTTATTAAAAGTAATGAATTGAATTGTGTAATCTGAATCAGCTGTAAATGAATGAGGTCTGACAGCATAAAAGAATCCTTCATTCAGCGCACATTTGCACAAATTGGATAACTTTGCTGATAATTAATGATCATGCTCTTGCTAAAGCTGCTTTTCTGCTACTATCTCCTGATTTGATTTGATGGCTGTAGCACAGCAGGAAACATTATTTATTTATGTTCTTTTTATCTGTTTCAAGGCACCGCGCTCTTTAAACAATATCCTTTGGTAGTGCACAGAAGTTAAGGGAGATAGTTTATTATTTGAAGCATCAGAATACCGCGAGTTTAAAAATATAGTTGGGAATGCAATGCTCATCCTGTTCCCACAGGTGGTCAGGTCCCATTTTAAAATAAAACGGGAATAGTTTTCTCTTCTGTCCCTGTTTTAAGGCTTTTCACATTTATTGTATGTTTCTGTCCCTTTACTGGGCTTTACGTACCAATCTACAGCAAATGGTGGCTCTTTCTGCCTTAGACAATCTGGTGAAGGTACAATATTGCAAAAATCTATATCCTACAATAATCATAGAATCACAGAATCCCTACAATGCAGAAGGAGGCCATTCAGCCAATCAAGTCTGCACTGACAACAATCCCACCAAAGCCCAATTAACCACACATATTTACCCTGCTAATCACTCCAACACGAGGGTCAACTCACTCTAATCCACACATCTTCGGAATAATGTGGTAGAGCAGGTTTGAACAGCAACTTGATGAGCCTTAAGCTGCAGCTGCTTTGTTTAACTTATGGAGATTGAGTTTTTAAATTATTACGCATCACTAAGTGTTGTAATCTTAGCCTCATCAGCAAGGCTTTTTAAAGATATGATTATCTACAAATGTGATCTATGCTAAATGCACTTCCTCTCATCTTCAAAATTCAGGTGTTATTCACTTTCTGATATATGTTGTGGCGAGATGTGAATTAAGTTTATTAAAAACAAAAATAAGCCAAAAATTCTTGAGTAAACAAACCTTGTACAAACATCAATGGTAAATGTCTTCACAAAGCAGAACAGAACATTACAATAATCAATGTTCCCCGGCATAATTAATATTCACATTTATTATTATTGTTTAAATGCTCTTTGTTAGCAATTGCATTGCTCAGTATGGAAGTGAGCGATAGAGATCAAGAAAGTCACTGGCGCAATCTTTGGTCTGTGCTGAGTTAGTTGATCTTAACTGGGGGAGGTAAAATAAATTAGCCTGAACTAACTTCTAATTTCCCTGTGGACATTAGATCAAAATCTATCTGGTTTCAAACTTGGCATGTGGTAGCAGTCTTATTTATT
This sequence comes from Sphyrna mokarran, assembly GCA_024679065.1. Taxonomy (NCBI): domain Eukaryota; kingdom Metazoa; phylum Chordata; class Chondrichthyes; order Carcharhiniformes; family Carcharhinidae; genus Sphyrna; species Sphyrna mokarran. The sequence goes on along the minus strand of JAGIQG010000004.1, from coordinate 76,519,638 downwards.
CCCCCATTATAGCATTATTCATTCTCCCAAAACTGAGTCCAGCATAGGTTTATGCTATTAATATTCATGAGTTTCTCTTATAGCCCACTTGCTGGATGTTATCCATTTTTATTTCTGCTCTATGGTTTTTGACCAAGTCAGTGGATCACCCCAGCTTGCTCAGCCTGCCTAAATAATACACCCATCTATTTATTGCAACACTTTAAAAAAATGGGAAGATTTACACCATTTTATCATGAAAAATTAGCATTGAGTCACCTACTTCAAAAGGAAGGTACTAATTGATTAACAAGTTTGTAAATGATACTAATGTTGGCAAAGTTACGGATAGTGATGAAGATTATCAGAGAAGACAGCAGGATATAGACAGACTGGAAAATTGGGCAAAGAAATGACAGATTGTATTTAATCCAAACAAATGCGAGGGGATGCATTTTAATACATCCAATTCAGGTAGGAGCTATAAAATAAATGACAGATCAGATGCATAGACACGTAGAATGATCTGGGAATACAGGTCCACACATCCTTAAGAATGACAGCACAGGAAGAAAAGGTAGTAAAGAAAGCATATAACATGCTTGTCTTCATTGGACAGAGCATTGAGTATAAAAATTGGCAAATTATGTTAAAGTTGCATTGAATGTTGGTCAGGCAATATTTGGAATACTGTGTCCAATTCTGGTCACCACACTACCAGAGGAGTGTGGAGGTTTTGGAGAGAGTACAGAAAAGGTTTGCCAGGAAGTTGTCTGGTATGGAGGGTATTGGCTATGAAGAAAAATTAAATAAATTGAGATTGTTCTCCCTGGAAAGACAGAAGCTGAGGGGCAACCTGGTAGAAGTTTATAAAATTATGAGAGGTATAGATTGGGTGCACATTTGGAAGATTTTCCTAGGGCAGAAATGACAACTACAAGGGGGCACAAGTTCAAGGTAAGGAGGGAAATGTTCAGTGGAGATACGCAAGGGAAGTTTTTTACTCAGAGGATGATGAGTGCCTGGAATACACTGCCAAGTGAGGTGGTTGAGGCAATTAATGTAGCAACATTTAAAACTTATCTTGAGATACATATGAATAAATGGGGAATACAGGGATATTAGCAGTTGGTCTAGATTGGTAAACATGATCGGTGCAGTCTTGAAGGGCTGAAGGGCCTGCTCCTGGGATATACTGTTCTTTGTTCTTTGTTTAATGCTTAGATGGAACACTCTGTACAGTGTGTTCTCTTGTACTTAAAAGAGGTTCCAGGAATCATTTCAACCATAATAAAGCTGGGCCACAAACAGTAAGCTGAATGTAGTATGATTATCTCTTCCTCCCCATTTCATTCCACAGTTGCCTTCTTCCAATAACATTACTTACCTAGGAAAGGATAATTTATATTGTTTTCTTTTGTTATTTACAAGAAACTATGGAGAACCACAGAATCTTCATTGAATCTCTAAGTGCAGAAGAGGCCATTGTGATCGACTGGGCTTGCTCCAACTCTACCATCCTACCCAACTCCTATCCCACACCCTTTCTTTGTAATCCCTCACATTTACCATGGCTAATCCATCCAAACTATACATTTTGAGACACTAAGAAGCTATTTATCATAGCCAATCCAGCCAACCCACACATCTTTGGACTATGGAAGAAAATTGGAGCATCCAGAGGAAACAACGCAAACATGGAGAGAATGTACAAACTTTGCACAGACAGTCACCCAAGGCCAGAATCAAACCTGGGTACCTGGAACTGTGAGGCAGCAGTGCTAACCACTGTGACACCATGCCATCCAAAGATGTGCTGGCTAGGTTGGTTGGCTATAGTAAATTGTCCCTTAGTATCAGGGAGAGTAGCAGGGTTAACAAGTGGAGTTACGGGGATAGAGCCTGGATGGGGTTAAAGAACAAAGAACAAAGAACAAAACAGCACGGGAAACAGGCCCTTCAGCCCAACGAGCCCGCGCTGCCACCACGATGTTCCCACCTCTACCCGCGATCCCTGTCCATGCGGTCAGTGCAGACTCATTGAGCTAAAGGTTTCCTTTTGCATTGTAGGAATTCAATGAATCTAGGATATTTTTGTGTTCTGTTAGATCAGAGTTTCTCAAACTGGGTTGTCCCTATGATTCCACTGGATATGTCCAGGGATTCCAAGATTGGCCAGGTTGATGTATAAAAGTTGAAAAATGCTATAAGTCACTTCCTCAACCAGGAGGTTTCCTACCCCATGCAATGAAACTTCAAGGAAACAGAGTTGTTGTTGAGGATTTATGGAACTCCCTCCCAATTGTATACTACTACGCCACCAGCTCTGCTGGTGACTGTGGTATCTGACACATTTGTAAGACATGATTCTATGAGTATGGCTCTTTCAGAATGTTGCTGGCTTCGTTCATGACAGCTCTCCCAATTTTAACCAAAGTGCCCAAATATTAGTAAAGAGGGTCTGCAGGATTGGATTTGCTGTTGTTGTTTCTGATGCTAAAGTTGATGCCAGGTGGTATGTCCAGTTTCATTCCCTTTTCCTTTGTTTTTCTTTTAGGATACAACTGTTGGGATTCAAATACACATTCCAAGATCACTATGCTGGGTTTCTGGATTATGAGTCCAGTGACAATACCATTGCGCTATTGCAGTAATTCCCTTACAGTAATTAAATGCAGGCCAGTTTAAATCAATTTCACTGTCAGTGCTTGCAGTTGTGAATTTATAAGGAACAGGCAGAAAATAAAAAGTGACAGAGGCAATAAACAACACAGCCAGAGTGATGTACCAAATGAACCTCATGATAGTCATAACAAACGGACAGTTGGCTTTTGAGGAGCACTTCAACTGTATCGTCGATGTTTAATGTGCACACATTTTGATTTTCGTGTAGGTTTGTAAATGGGAAAACAATGCACCTGTCTGTTTTGGGCAGAAGTTTAAAACCTTCCTACGATATCAATGATTTGATTCCTGACCAAGAGACAATAATTTGTGCCTCCGGTTCAATTCAGATTCTCAGTCTGGTTAACCAATGACTGCAAAACTGATCAGCATGCAATAAAAAAGGCAAATGGAACATTGGCATTTTGTGCAAAGGAACTGGAGTATGTAAGTAGAGAAGTTGAAATTGTATAGGGTGTTGGTGAGATCAAATCTAGAGCATTGTGTTCAGGTTTGGTCTCCTTATTTGACGAAGGATGTGGTGATATTGGAAACAATTCAGATGAGGTTCACCAGATTGATTTTAGGGATGAAGGGGTTGACTTATGAAGAGAGATTAAACAGTCTGGGCTTACACTGGCTTGCTGCAGTTTAGAAGAATGAGAGGAGATCTGATCAAAGCATACAAAATTTTCAAAGAGATTGGTGGAATAAATGTAGACTAAATGCTTCCTCTTATGGGGTAATCTAGAACAAGAGGTCACAGGTATAGGTTGAGAGGCAGTAAATTTAAAACTGAGATGAGAAGGAACTACTACTCGGAGACCATAAGACCATATGGTATAAGAACAGAATTAAACCACTTGGCCCATCGAGTCTGCTCCACCATTCAATCATGGCTGATACTTTTCTCATCCTCATTTGCCTGCCTTTTTCCCATAATTCCTGATCCTTGATAACCCCTTGATTTATTAATCAAGAGCCTATCTCTGTCTTAAAGACACTCAATGAGCTGGCCTCCACAGTCTTCTGCAGCAAACAGTTCCACAGATTTGCCACTCACCGGCTGAAGAAATTCCTCCTCATCTCTGTTTTAAAGGATTGTCCCTTCAGCGTGAGGTTGTGCCCTCTGGTTCTAGTTTTTCCTAACTGTGGAAACATTATCTCCATATCCACTCTATCTAGGCCTTGCAATATCCTGTAAGTTTCAATAAGATCCCCCTCATCCTTATAAACTCCAAAGTACAGATCCAGAGTCCTCAACAGTTCGTCTTATGACAAGCTCTTCATTCCAGGATCATTCTTGTGTCCTCCTCTTGTGACCTTTCCAAGGTCAGCACATTCTTCCTTAGGTATGGGATCCTCCAAATGGAGTCTGACCAGAGCCTTATATAGTGTCAGAAGTACATCCCTGCTCTTGTATTCTAGCCCTCTCAACATGAATACTAACATTGCATTTGCCTTCCTAACTGCCGACTGAACCTGTATGTTAACTTTAAGGGAATCTTGAACAAGGCTTCCCAAGTCTCTTTATGTTTCTGATTTCCTAAGCATTTTCCCATTTAGAAAGTAGTCTATACCACTATTCCTCCTCCCAAAGTGCATAATCTCAAACTTTTCCACACTGTATTCCATCTGCCACTTCTTTGCCCATTTTCTTCTGCAGCCCTTCTGTTTCCTCAATACTACCTGTCCCTTTACATATCTTTGTATCATCTGTAAACTTTTTCCAAATCGTTAATGTATATTGTGAAAAGGTGTGGTGCCAGCACTGACCCCTGAGGCACACCACTAGCCACCAGCTGCCATCCTGAGAAAGACCCCTTTATCCCCACTCTCTGCCTTCTGCCAGTCAGCCAATCTTCTATCCATGCCAGGATAGAGGACTTTTAACATCATGGACACAATTTATTTAACAGTCTCCTAAGCAGGATCTTGTCAAAGCCCTCTGGAAATCTAAATAAACCTGGTTCTCCTTTATCTAACTTCCTTGTTACTTCTTCAAAGAACTCCAACAGATTTACCAGACACAACTCTCTCCCCTCCACCCTTGGCAAAGCCGTGCTGACTCAGTCACTTTATCATGCAATTCCAAGTATTCTATAAACTCATCTTTAATAATGGACTCTAAAATCTTGCCAGTGACCAAAGTCAGGCTAAGTGGCCTATAATTTCCCTTCTGCTGCCTCCCTCCCTTCTTAAACAGCGGTGTTACTTTCCAGTCCTCTGGTAGCCTCCCTGCCTCCAGTGATTCCTGAAAGATCGCCACCAACGCCTCCACAATTTCCTTAACTATCAGGTGTAATCCATCCAGTCTAGGTGATTTATCCACCTTCACACCTTTCAGTTTTCCCAAAACCTTCTCCTTAGTGATCGCGAATGCTGAATCTGTGGAATTTGCTGCCCCATAGCATGGTGGAGTCTGAATTATTGAATGATTTCAAGAAGGAGATAAATATATTTCTAATTAAAAAAACAGGATAAGGGGACATGGGAATAGGTGAGGAGGTGGATTGAAGACCAGGGAGAGATCAGTCATGATCTGATAGAATGACGGATCAGGCTTTTGCCGACTTCAGATCCTAATCCCAATGTTCCTATGTTCCTACCACCTCCACATTCATTACTCACCAGATTATGATTCCTATTTAGTTTGGTCCATTAGTATGGAGGATCACGTCTAATTCTTGGCACCACACTTGAGAAAGGAAACGAAGGCTTTGGAGTGGTTGCAGAAGAGATTTAGCAGATTGATTTCACAGTGGATATACTGAAGGAACTGGGAGTGATCCCCTTAGAGCAGGAAGAGGTCACGGGATGATTTGATAAGCTATTTCCAATGATTGAAAGTTTAATATTCAGAAATTATAGATTTAAAATAATTGACAAAAGAATCAGAGGTAAAGTGAGAAAAATACTTTTGCACAATGAATGGTTAGGATTTAAAATGCTTTGCTTAATGCAATACAAGACAGATTCAATTAGGGATGAAAAATTACATTACAGTTATAAAATTTTCTTAATCCCTCTGTGCTCAGAAGTTTGAAGTTGAATGAAATTTATCTGAATTTGCATCCATATGTATTTTACAAGTTTCCTTATAGACATAAAATTAATACATAATTTTAATTGTGAAGGGAAGTGAATGTTTGCATATTAAAAATAAAGTTATTACTTATACACAGAACACGGTCATACAATGGTTAGCACTACTACTTCACAGCTCCAGGGACCTGTACAGAATCTGTACATTCTTCTTGTGTTTGCACGGGTTTCCTCTGGGTACTCCAGTTTCTTCCCATAGACCAAAGATGTGCAAATTAAGTGGATTGGTCATGCTAAACAGTCCCTTAGAGATCCAAGATGTGTAGATTCAATGGATTAGCAATGATAAGTGTATGAAGTTACAGGGAAAGGGTTAAGATATGCTATCAGAGAGTTGGTGCAGACCTGATGCACCAAATGGCCTTCTCTACACTGTAGCATTTTATGATTGTATAACAATCAGACTCATTCAATTTTCTGTGCTGAAGATATTACATGCCATCTCAAATTCAATATGTTCTCCAGATTTTATTTTATGACAAAGGAATCATTTACTGGGCTTCAAAATACAATAGTAGACCTACATTTTCATTGTGACAGGTACAAGTTCAGGGAGGATTTTACAGTTCGTAGATTTAGGAGCCCAGAGGAGATCCAAGCTTAGTAAAGATTCTGTCATTTTTAATTTATACATGCATATCATGGCCGTATTTGATGGCATTGTTAAGCTGCACCTAGCTGTTCCATGATGTACACAAGGCATTGGTGACATTACACCTGGAATATTCTTCATAGTTTTGGTCCCCTTATTTGAGGAAAGATGTAGTGGCATTGGAGGCAGTTCATAGAAATTTCACTAGATTGATTCAGGAAATGAGGGGCTTATCATATGAAGAGAGATTGAACAGTTTACGCCTATATTCTCTGGAATTTTAGAAGAATGAAGGGCGATCAAATTAAGGTATATAAGATGATAAAAGGTATGGATAAAGTGGAAGTGAAGTGGACGTTTCTGCTGGTAGGGCATTCGAGGACAAGAAGTCAGTCTTAGGATAAGGGGTAGCAAATTTAAAACAGAGTTGAGGAGAAACTACTTCTCCCAAAGAATTGTGAATCTGTGGAATTCGCTACTCTAGAGTATGATGGATTCGAGGACAGTGAATAAATTTAAGGAGGAGTTAGATTGATTTTTGATTGGTAATGGGTGTATGGGGAGAAGGCAAGAAAATGGGGATTAGGAGCATCTCATTCATGATGAAATGGCAGACTGAACTCAAAGAGCCAAATGGTCAAATTCAGTTCCTATATCTTTTGAATTTATGAACTTATATCTCTTTAATGTTCAACATCCTTATGTGCTGAGTGTTTAAGCGCAGTTATAATGAACATTGTAAGTGATGATCATAGGATCTGGTGTAACAGCAGTTCTAGAGGTTACCATATTGTAAATCACATATGAAATTTTGTTTCCTGGAATTCACTTTTTTATGAATCTATAATATATTCCAATATTTAGTGCACATATTCCCTGTCTAAGACTTCACTTTCTGTCATGATTTTTTCGTACTTTCTTATCAATGTTTTCTCTTGTAAATTCCCATATTCACATTTATAATGCACACTGTATTGTAAACCTGTTACACTGTAATTACAACATTTCTCCAGTGGTGGCACTGGATCACCTCATTCTTGCACCTCCCAACTCTTTGGTCCACAGAGTGAAGAACATTCTGCAACCCAGTCAACTCTACCTCTCTTGTTTCCTTGATTAGTGTTAAGTTTTGTCATATAACTATGACATGTAATATAAATTAAACCATTATATATAAATAAAGACAGAGAATATGACTTTAAAATCGGAACAGAATTCATCTATGTATCCTGGGCACATTATAGTCCATCAACTATTCCTGCTTTTCCATAAGTTATAATTTATGTCCCAGTTTGTAATTTTTAAATAAATTCAGGTATATGCTTGTCGATGGTTCTGAAGTTTAACTGTGTACATTTCTGACCAGAATGTCCAATTAACCAGCAATGATAACCTAGCTAGTCATCAATAGTGGGTAACCATTATCATATAATGCCTAAAGTGCAGAAGGGGGCCATTCAGCCCACTGAGTCTTCCCCAACTCCTACCCAGGTTTTCTGCATAACCCTATGTACTTACCCCATTAATCTAAATATCTTTGGCCACTAATAGGCAATTTAGCATGGTCAATCCATCTAAACTGCAAGTCTTTGGAATGTGGGAAGAAACTAGAGCTCCTGGATGAAACTCACACAGGCACAGGGAGAACATAACAAGTGCACACAGAGAGTCATTAAAGCCAGAATTGAACCTGGGTCCCTGGCATTGTGAGGTAGCACTGCTAATCACTGTGCCATCGTGCCACCCATGCAGAGCCAATAGTCAACCTCAAGAAGTGTCTGTTTACCTTCAGCAGCTATCTAAATTACCATCTGTCAGTTAACCACCATTAACAGTAAGCAGTCAACTAATGACCAGGTATCAACCAAATGCCAGCAACATGCCGCAAAAGTAGGTTATAAATGCAGGGTTGTTCACTTTGAAAGCAAAAGCAAGAAAGCAGATTGCTATCTAAATGGCTGTAAAACTGGGAGAGGGGTGTATGCAGCAGGACCTGGGTGTCCTTGTGCACCAATCACTGTAAGTAAGCATGGAGATGCAACAGACAGTAAAGAAGGCAAATGGTATGTTGGCTTTCACTGTGAGAGGCTTTGCGAAAGGAGCAGAGCTGTGTTGTTGCAACTATACAGGGCCTTAGTGAAACCACACCTAGAGTATTGTGAGCAGTTTTGATCTCCTTTTCTAAGGAAGGATATTCTTGCTCTCAAGAGAGTGCAGTGAAGGTTTACCAGGCTGATTCCAGGGATGGGGGGATTGATGTATGCGGATAGATTGACTAGGTTAAGTCAAATCTCCTGATTTTCACTGGAGATCAGACAAATGGGGGAAGGTAAAAGAGACTTATAAAATTCTAACAGACTAGACAGGGTGGATACAGGGAGGCTGCATCCGATTTTGGGGAGTTCAGGACCAGGGTTCACAGTCTGAGAACTCAGGATAGACCATTTAGGATGAAGATGATGACCCACTTCTTCACCCAAAGAGTGATGAGCCTGTGGAATTCATTATCATAGGAAGTAGTTGATGGCAAACTGCTGAATGTATTCAAGAGGCGGCTGGATATAAACTAGAATCAAAGGTTATGGGGAAAAAGTAGGACTAGGCTATTGACTTGGATGATCAGCCATGACCGTAATGAATGGCAGAGCAGGCTCAAATGGCCTCCTCCTGCTCCTATCTTCTTTGTTTCTATGTAAGCTATTATCAGCTTCCAGCCATGACAACAACGTATCTACAACCAGCAACCAGGCACCACCTTGAATGATAAGACCTGGAGCCTGGCAGGACAAATACCATAAGAAGTCTGACAACACCAGGTTTAAGTCCAACCGATTTATTTGATAGTAAACTCGCAAGCTTTCAGAGTTTGCTCCTTCACCAGGCAAATGGAGAATTCTGGCCAAAACTCTCCATTCGCCTGATGTAGGGGCAAGCCCCAAAAGCTTGCGAGTTTACCATCAAATAAATCGGTTAGACTTCTTACTGTGTTTACCCCAGTCCAACGCAGGCATCTCCACATCAGGACAAACACCAGCAGCTAAAAAGAATTGGAAACTGCTTGGAATGTGTAATGCAAGACTGTAAGTTGATAATCAATTTGGTGAGAGTGGATGTTAAGAGGCAAAGGTGAAAGATCAGATGCTGGTGGCCTGTGTTTATTAGAAAAAAACATCAGGATGTGAAAATCGAGGGAGATTTTGGCATGTTGAGATTGACCTGTGAAATAAACAGTAATACAGACTGCAAAAACCTACTTGCAGCAAATATTGTTTTTTTACAGGCATACAGAAACAGTCAGGTTTATATTAGTAGCCAGATGTCACCGCCCCATTAACACTGCTGCAGTTTGGTTCAATGAATTGAAGTATTAAGAAATATTCTCACTTCAATCAGTGGTCTGTGCTGAGTTAGCTGAACTTAGCCATGCTATTGGTCGGAGTATTGAAGTTGTCTTCAAGATGAGGAGAAGTTAATAATTTGTGTCAAAAGTACCTTAGGTTAACACTGCAATGAAGTTATTGTGAAAATCTCCTAGTTCACCACACTCCAGCATCTGTTCACATACAATGAGGGAGAATTTAGAATAGTTGATCCAGCTAACCAGCACGCCTTTCAGACCATGAGAGGAAACTGGAGCGCCAAGAGGAAACCCCCGCAGACACGGGAAGAATATGCAGTCTCCGCACAGTGACCCAAACCAGAATTCAAATCCAGGTCCCCGGCGCTGTGAGGCAGCAGTGCTCACCACTATGTCATCCAAAAGTATTCAGTCTTCTTCCTTCAGGGATAGAGAGCAAAAGTAAAAAGAATGAATTGAAAAAGTGCCTTAGAATGTAAAAGGTAAGCAGCCAATTGTAAAAGAGGCCTAAGAAAAGGAAAAAGCAAATTAAAAAGACAAATCAGAACAAAAATTATAAACTTAAAATGAAGAGATCAAGGAAGGAGCGACCTAAGCAAAAATTAAAACAGTAGAGTAGATTCAAATTGAAGGCAGACTATAAAACTATTAATTAATAAAGGCAGACTGGAGATAGGAGAGTGAAATACAAAAAGAATCTTTATTTACCAATGGATCCGTAGCAACTTTCCCGATACGTTAATATATTCAACTTGGCACAAATGCACTCTTACTTCTGGATCACAAGATTGTAGGATTGAGTCCATACCAGCTCTGGAGATGATATCCTAGGCTGATATTTCAGTTCAGTATCAAAGGACTGTTGCATTCTTAAAATTGAATTAGACATTAAACAGAGGTCTTATCTATCTGTTTTCCCTAACAACTTCGAATACCACTTAAGAGAAGAACCAAGAGTCTCCTTAGTATCAAGCCAACATTGTCAATTATTAACTGCCTAAACAAAACTGATTAACAATCTATTTTATTGGTGTTTGATGAATGTTACTGATATAAATTAACCATGTGAGTGCTGATATAATAATAGTCACTCAATTTAAGTAACATACTGCACCTGGTAACTGAATCCTTCCAACTTGCGACGAGGCGAAATTTAGGTGCAAGGATTCTTTTCTTTCTAATCCCTTAAAGGTGCCATGTAGCAAAATAGTGCAGTGACATATATTACGTAAATTTCCTTTCCTAATAGAAGAAGTGAAAAATCAAAGAAAGAAAATACTGAGAAACAATAATGTTACAGAAAGAAAAGAAGTTTCTGTGTGCAATTATGTTCAGCAAAGTTGAAACTTAAGTTCAGGATCTTTTTTGATATGAGAAAAAAACACAAGACAAATAATGCAGAAGAGCTTGGGAGGTATAACTAGTCTACAATGAAAGCATGCAAATTTTGCTGCCGTGTATTAAATAGTAGTAACTCACATTGCTGCTGTTTGATTTCTGACAGTAAATGGGCTCCCTCTGGCAGCAGCTGACGTAGCTGCTTTCCGCTGCTTTACACTATAAAGGATCTGGAGGCTGAAAAACAGTCAGCACCACCTAAACTCAGCTCAGATTTCATTGCACTGTGCAGTCAGATAGGAAACAACCGGGCAACTTTTAACAATGTTCCTATCTCTCAGTGGAATTGGCTTTGTGGTGGAATTGTGATGAAGCATTTGGGAGTTTTAAGAGCTGTGGGAAATTGAAAGTTTCATAAAGTGAGAGAAACTCAAGACCTGAGACAGAAAAAGACACAGCACCTGCCTCCTGGGATTGTTTTTAGTGCATAAACTGCATTGTACTGAAATTTCTGCAGGAATCTTATTGGAATTACACATAGAACAGATCCAGGATAAGAATATCCATTTCAGCTGGAATGAAAATGTTCCCTGGATTTTTCACAGCAACGGTTTTTTGTATTCAATGGAGATTCATTTTGATGCACGGTAAGAAAATACAGAAAAATTAAAGTGCTGATTATTGATCACATATTAGTGTGGAATCCATTGTACTTACTTTCATTGCAGAATAGCATGTTTGTAATGATATGTAAACACTTAGCAGTCTCTAGCCTGAAATGATGAATTTCTCAGACATATTCACTTTGGTGTGCTTTCAGTGGTGAGGACATACAATAACAGTAATACAGTGCACAATTAAATCATAATACACATATTTGCTTAAACACAAATATTGCCTTGATTTAAAGTTCCTGTGTGCTATCTGCCTTCGCTAACTTTCAGCCAGCTAAACTATTTGTTCAAAAAGTTGGTTTCTGTTAACCCTTAACCCACTAAACAAGCACTAATGTGGTTGACAAAGCAAAAGTTGGGATTGGCATACTCATGATTTTTCAGTGAGATTTTGACGACTTGCCTCCGCATTCCTTCAGGCGTCTAAAACTTGTAACTTGGTAAACAAATCTTCTGAGAATAGGAAGAATAACAGGGTCCATGTAACAGGGTCCATGACATGAAGTAAGCAAATCCATTCAACCCATTAAAGAGCTTGATTATGTACATCTAGTGCTGTACTGAAGGAGCAAAAGGGTAATGCAAGTCATAACAGTAAGTCACACAAGAGCAATCTCCTTCTCTCCATTGATTTTCAATTAAGTATCAACAATAGGAGGTAAAGCTATTCTTTCAAAACCATCAAGTATGCTCTGTTACTGTCAAAATCAATTGTGTACAAGGAGCACTGATTGTACTTGAAAGAATGATTCAAACCCCTAGCCTATATACACGATTCAGACTGTTAGCCTTTCTGCAAATCCAAGAGACACAAATTGGGCTGTAAATAATAGGGGTATCTGATTATAGGCAATGTGTCAGAAAAGGCTACAAAGTTATTCAAGGATAGGTATAATTAGTGTAAGGAATGCATCATTAATTTCGTAACTATATTAAGAGATACAAAAAAAATTTGAAATAAAAGCAAAGTAAGTCAATTGAGATTATTGTTTTGGTTAAAAATCTTTTGCAAGATTCCATCAATTGGAGAAAGTGTCTCTGCTAACAGATTATCCATGCATATCCATTTTTTTCTGGCTTTATTACCTATACTATTATTTTTATTATATGTTATCAAGAGTTAGCCCAAAGGTGTGCGGGTTAGGTGTTTTGGTCATGTTAAATTGTCCCTTAGTGTCAGAAGATATGTAGGTTAGGGGGATTAGTGGAGCTAATACTTGGTGTTATGGGGATAAAGCATGATACTCTGTTGGAGAGTTAATGTAAACTCAATGGGCCGAATGGCCTCTTGCAACACTGCAGGGATTCTCTGATTCTATGTTATGTTATCTTTATTATTTATAATAGTGCTTGCATTTATGTAATATCATGTTGAAACAATGGAGTTCTGGAGTTCAGTGATTATTGCTATGTAATTAATCCAAGTCATTCTGCATCTACAATATGCCCAAATAACATCATACCAATGTTTCATATGATTTTGCTACTATTTGGTGACGGAGAAGTATCAGATAATCTTTAAGGAAACTCCCTGCTTTCTTTAACTAGTGTAATGGGACATTTAACATCTCACTGAATCACTTACATAGGCGGGTATGTCCTTAATTAGCCACCTCATCCAAAACATTGCTGCTACAAGATTTGTTGAGAAGTACTTCAAACTGCATTTTCAACTTAAATTTAAATCCATAAAAACCTATGAACTATTTGAATTTGAATCAGTGTTAAATCAAGTAGTTGATTAATTATTGAGGAAAGTGTATTGTAAATATATCCATGTCATCACGCAACAATGGTATTGCTGAAAATACTGATATTTAATCAGCTAAATTCACATATAAAGTTCTTTCACATTGTGGTGGTATTTTCTCTTAATGTCTCAGCAGTTGTGAAACAACTTTCCGATTAGAATTTTCCATTGCTTTGTGACCTTCACGCTGACCAAATACCACTCTAAAGAGTGAGAGTAATTTTGTAATTTCAACAGGGAGCCAAGTGGAAAGTGGGAAGGGTCTGAGAATTGGAACTGCATTATTAGAACCTTAAGTGTGGCTTGTGACTCCAGTATAGCTCTATGTTGGAGCACAAACTGTGAAACTTTCTCCAAATTAATTTTGAGAGATTTCATGTTATTTCCTCTTGAGTGATAAAAAGTAAACTTATCAAAGTCTTCTCCTGAAATAGTTAAACTTACCTTTAGTTGCCTGATAACATTATGGAAAGTCCCTTTGATTTGACGTATTATTGTCACATGTATTGTGTACAGTGAAAAGTATTGTTTCTTGCTCGCTATACAGACAAAGCATACAGCTCATAGAGAAGGAAAGAAGAGGGTACAGAATAAAATGTTACAGTCATAGTTAGGGTTTAGAGACAGATGAATTTAATATAAGGTAAGTCCAATCAAAAGTCTGATGGCAGCAGGGAAGAAGCTGTTCTTGAGTCAATTGGTATGTGATCTCACACTTCTGTAATTTTTCCCCGACGGAAGAAGATGGAAGAAAATATGTCCAGGATGTGTGGGAATCCTTGATTATGCTAAAAGCTTTTCCAAGCTAGCGAGAAGTGTAGGGTGTAGTCAATGGATGGGAGGCTGGTTCATGTGATGAACTGATTTGAAAATATCACCACAATGTGAAAAAATCTTACAAGGGAATTTAGCTGATTGAATATCAGTTCACAACCCTTTGCCATTTCTTGTGGTCTTGGTCATTGCAGGTGCCATATCAGACTGTAATGCAACCAGAAAGAATGCTTTCTATGATGCATCTGTAAAAATTGTTGAGAGTCATCACAAACATGCTGAATTTCCTTAGCCTCCTGAGAAAGTGAGGTATTTGTGGGCTTTCTTAACTATGGCATCAGCATGAGGGGACCAGAACACATTTTTCATAATCTGGACATCTAGAAACCTGAAGCTCTCGACCATTTCCACTTCATCCCCATTGATAGGCGTCCCCATTGTTTGTTGTAAATTACACTTGAGAGGAAATATATTTAGGTTTTTAATTACTTCAATGGCTACATTTGGCTTTGAGGCAAAGAAAGAACTGAAAGAAAGAAAATCATTGAACAAATTGATAATTTGCTCTCAATATATAGTTCCATTCTGTCCATTTTTTTTTTAAACACTGTGAACAAAAGTTCTCTTGCTTATGCCAGGCAATGCACATAAATACATTCTAGGTGCGGAACAGGTTCTGCTCTCAGTCCCTGAGCTCATGTATACATGACTACACTACATTCTGCACCCGTCCCTTTCCTTCTCTTTGAATGACAGTACTTCTTATTCAAGCTATAATCTGAATAACAAGTGTAGAGGGCAACCAGTGGGACATACCTCCACCATGTTGTGTTAACTCAATGTTATTACAATTATGCAACTATTCTGCCCGACTTTTCCTTGTCTGCTTGATGCACTGTATCTGCAAAGCTGAAAGAACAAATCTTTTTATAAGAGCTTCCATCTCACTGAGGATGCTTTAGGCTAGTCCATGTTCTACAACCTGCCCTGAAAACTGTCCACATTATCAAGATAGCTGTAACAGATTGTACCACAGCATTCCAAATCAAACCGTAACAAACTTAAAACAAATCAGTTTTCCCTATCATGGAATGTTAATGGAAGCCTTCTAAAAAAATTCCAAGATCCAGACCCAGATACAAATCTTCACTAAAAAATAAGCAAATCTTCCTTGGAACATACTCTACCTTGTACCAAATTTTGTTGAAATCTGTCCATGAGATAAATTGTCTACAGACAAACAGGGACACAAACAATGGTGGAAATTCTCTAGCCATTCATATCAGTGAGATTCTTCAGTCCCATTTGGGTTTTACAGAGGTGTTAGATGACATCAATAGGAAATCTTACTGTTAGTGGCAGGACCAGAGAATCTGTTGCTAGCGAACACCATGCCACCTCTCACTGCAGCGAAACATGTGGCGAGGAAGCTGGAAAATTCATTGTGACAATGAATTTCAAGCTACCCTTAATGGGGGTTCCCCATTATGATTTGGCCATCCTAACACTTTGCAACTGTGGATGAACTTTTTGATGGGAGAATGTCAATCTGATGGATGGGTCCAGTAATGAGATGCGAATGTATTATAATAATGAATGTATTCTAAGATGATCATAATCATCTTATAAAATCATAATTTTACAACAGAAGAGGACCACAAGTTAACCAGATCAATGACAGGAGAGGTAAAATTACAAAGCAAAGTCCATCCCGAAATGGTAGCAACGGAAACTTGGAGATGTGTTATGAAGGGATAAAAAAGCTAAAGGTGTATGCATGTTTTAACCTGCTTCCAGTCCTCTTCTAATATACAAAACATGCCGAGTGTTCATTAGTGCTGACATTGGTGAGATATTTGTGGTATGTGTGTGTGCCCTTCTGAGGTTACATCGAGAGAGTAGCCTTTGAAAATAAAAATTTACCAGTCTCCTCTTTGCAGGTATTATGCTCACTCTATGTTCACTTACAACATAGATTCCACTTGCCCTTTCCCATTTGCTGTGTGGTCAACTACAAAGGTTAAAATTCAGGCTGCTGACTTCACCAGCCGTCAACTTTAGGAACTCTGTAAATAGTTTTAAAAGTTGACATAAAATGTGAAATTAATTCTTAAATGCCATTGCTAGTGGTAAGTGAATGTATCAAACCACTTCCAGCGTCTGGGACAAGAGGAGTGAGCCAAATAAATGAACTTGTTGATAGTACTCAGTGACAGCGTTAGAGTTTAACCACAGAGGGAGTTCCTAAGTTTGTGCTCACAGTATCTGAAACTCCTTAGGTCAAAAGGGGACAACATTTTCTGTTGATGGGATTAAGTTTTCAAATAATCCCAGCAGACTGATGTCCAAGATCGTAAAAAACTACTTCAGAACTGCACCAGTTTAAAACAAAAGTCCAAAATAAACACTCTCTGCATGACCCACGGTAATGCTGTGACAATGAATTCCAATAACCTAGTTTGAAAAGTGTAACTAAAACAAGCTGAAAGTTAAAAGTTAACAGATGTATTGTTCCAGTTTCTGTAAAAATTTGTACCTTAACCTGGACTACTTTGTTTGAAGTCTTCAAAACACCCTTTTCATACGCAAAATTGCCACTGTGTAAATGGAAGTGTACATTTAAAGGGATCAGACGTTGGATAAGATTATCCCAGGAATTTGCAGAGCCAAGGTCAAGTTGGAAAAATGGTGCTGAGCCCATTGTTAGCAGTGGTGGCTTTTTCATGCCATATAGTCATCTGAATGGGGCTTTGCAAATCCTTGGGCTTCAGACAGGAAAGCAATGCTCACAGATGCTGTACTAAGATAATGAAATGTCCTCACTGGATGTCCTCATCAATCCAGCAGCAATGAGCACTTCCTGAGCTCATCTGCCTTGTCTTGTCATTGCCATTGTCTCATGGCCAACATCCTGTCCCTCAAGGACTTCCTCAGTCTCATCTCCTTTGACATCCTCCTCATTAGAGGAAACTTGCCACTTCTCCATCTCCTCTTCAGGCAGCTCCTCCCCCATTGCAGCGCCAAGTTGTACAGGGCACAGCAAGCAGCCATGATGCTTTCCATCCTCTACAAACTGTGTTACAAAGTTCTACCAGAATGGTCTAGTCACCAGAACCTCAGCTTTAGCATTGCTGTAGTCTGCTCCACTATTTTCTGAGTTGTAGCATGAGCTTCATTATATCTTGTCTCTGATGCACTCTGTGACCACTCCTAAGTCAGAGCCAGTATCCTAGGTCAAAGAGTGACCAGCTTTTGGTCACCTCCTAGTCAGAGCCTGGTCAGCCCTGAGTCAGAACCGATACCGTCGGGTCAAAGGCTGGTTACCCCAGTCAGAGCTGGTACCATTGAGTCAGGCCTACTCACCTCCGAGTCAGAGCCACTGCCCCTGAGTCAACCCTTTTGATATGTGGAGCAGCTTTGCAGGTATTATGGTCACTCTGAACTACTCTTGATGGGGGTCCCCCATTATAATTTGGCCACCCTATCACTTTATCACTACGGATGAATTTTTTGATGGGAGAATGTCAGTCTGGTGGATGAGTCCAGTAATGAGATGCAAATTATTATAATAATGATTTCAATGCCACAGAGGAAGGAGGAGAATGATCAATGCAAGCTAGCACCATCAAGCTAAGACTTCATTAATATTTGCTTAGTAAAACCAAATGGATAAAGGGAACATTTATCTGATTTATCTTGATGAGTGTTACCATCAAGAAGCATCTACTATAGTTTTGCGTTTTGTACAGTTTGCTGACACAATGGTTGAGAAACATTAAATTTATACTTTGATTTTTGTTAGCAAGGCTGTGCTTTTACAGTGGGCAATATATGTTTAATTTATTTTCCTTAGCAGCTTAGAGAAATCTATAACCAGGGGACGTAGATTTAAAATAATTGGTAGAATGATTAGGGGAAGGTAATGACAAATAGTTTCATTCAATGGATGCTTGATTTGGGGTGGAGGGGCATATCAGTAGAATCTCAAAATCATTGCTTGAAAAGGCAGTACAAGTACAAACACTCATCCTAATTATAAACAGTATGGACGGGATTTTACAGCCTTGCTTGTCCCGAAACATAAAATCTTGCTCAAGATCAAAAAGCTTTCCCATGCTCCATCTCTCACCAGCTCGGATTCCTGTGGCGAACAAGATGGCAAAATTCCTTCTTTTGAATGTACTTAGAATGCTGAAACCAACAAGGTTATTGACCCAAAGTTGGAAAATAAAATTAAGCTAAATAACCTCCTGCTGCTTTCTTGAACTGCTGCAGCAATAATTCAATGTTTGAGGCCTATGGAATTTATTCTTGGTATTTGGAGTTCAATTCAAGAAGGAGTGATTGTTACTGTGGTACTTACAGAATACTAAGAGGCCTAGAAAGAGTGGATATGGAGAGGAAGTTTCCACTAGTGGGAGAGACCAGAATTCAAGTGCACAACCTCAGGATAAAGGGACGCCCTTTAAAACTGAGATGAGGAGGAATTTCTTCAGGCAGAGGGTGGTGAATCTGTGGAATCATTGCCACAGAAGGCTGTGAAGGCCAGCTCATTGAATGTCTTTAAGGTAGGAGTAGATAGGTTTTTGATCAATAAGGGGATCGAGGATACGGGAGTTTCTTGAGTGTTGGTGGAGCTGCATTCATTCAACACGTCCCTAGCTTGTGCCTTGCAGATGGTGGAAAGATTTTGGAGAGTTTGAAGAACTCACTACAAAATACCCAGCCTTTGCCCTACTCTTGTAACCAAAATATTAAGGTGTTTGTTTTAGATGAGTCACCAATGGTATTCCCCAGAATGAAGATGTTAGTGATGGGAATGTTATGGAATAGCTGGTGCTGGGCTGTCTTGTTGGAGATTGTCATTGTCAGGCAGTTGAGTGGCACAAATGCTACTTTCTACTTATCAATCCAAGTCTGAATGTTGGCCAGGAACTGAACTGTTCAATGCCTTCATAGTCTTCATCAAGCACAGCCACTTTCCTTTCTGTTAGGTATAATTCCAACCACTGGAGACTTTTCCCCCTGAATCCCATTAACTTGAATTTTACCAGAGCACCTTGATGCCACACTTATTCAAATGCTGCCTTGATCTGAGCAGTCCCTCTCACCTCCGTATTTTTGTCCACATTTCCACCAATGTTACAATGTAGTCTGAAGCCAAATAGCCATTGAGAAAACCAAACTGGACTGTGCTAAGCAAGTTATTGGTAAGCACAGTAAAGCACTGTTGATGATATCTTCCATCAGTTTGCTGATCATTCGGAGTAGGCTAATGAAAGTAACTGGCCAGATTGGATTTGTCCTGCTTTCTATGGACACAACACTTGGGCAATTTTCCAGTTAGTTACATTACTGGGTAAACTCGAAAAGTTTCAATCTTTAGTGTTGCAATTACACTGGAATCTCTGGCCGGAGGCATGAGTAGCTAATAAATGAAAAAGAAAGCTATTCTTGACTTTCCAGCTGAAGTTTTGGAATAAAGTCCTTTATAATGCCTTGTGATGCAGTGCTGTTATTTCAGATCAAAGTGAGACCTGTTCTGTGGCATGAAATGAATGCAGAGACAGGAAATAGTCTGTGGTCCGTCTGCATCAGAGATAAGGGAATTCCGCAAATTATTCCTGCTGCTCTCAAGCTGTGACAAAGGATTTCCTTCCTAAGTGTTCAATAGATTAGTGGGTCAGAGCTCAGCATTTTATAAGATTTGTAATAGTTTTGTCTCCAATTTACTTAACCTTTAATTTAGTGTTTACTTAAATAAGTCAAAGTTCTCACAAATTCAATAGGACATGAAAAGTATTCTTGCCCAAAGTAATGCTGTAACAAATGTTTTATTTTGCTTCAATTTATGTCAAAACTTAAATAAATAATAAGTGCTACTCAGTGATAACAATGCACTACATCAAAGAACTTAACACAAACTGAGATAAACTATAATACCCTTGTCATCTCCCTGTTTTGAACCTGTGAATCCAATTTTGGGATAACTGATAATTTCTCTGAAGTGTAAAGTATATGCCCAAAGAGGTTGAAATCAAGCTGTGTGACATTAGTAACAACCTTAATGCATTTGTATGAAATGTCCTTATCCTGCTGTTTTAACAAAGGCTCGAACACATTTATTTTCAATGCAAGTACTTTTGAGGCTCAATTAACCGTACACACACATCTTATTGAGAAAGTAGAGTTCAAGTTCCACACATCCTAGGGCTTGAGCATATAATCCAGACTGATCTTTCAGTACATTTCCATCAGTGCCAGATTTTGACTAGAGAATTTAAACCAAAGTCTCTTAGAACAATGAAGAACAAAGAACAAAATAGCACGGGAAACAGGCCCTTCGGCCCAATGAGCCCGCACCGCCACCTCGATATTCCCACTTCTATCCGTGATCCCTGTCTACATTTATAGATCTATGGATTGAAACCAAATTTGAGACAATTTAGGGAGAATTTGTTTTGCCAATTATCCTAAGAGCACATCTTTGGGATGTGGGAGGAAACCGGAGCATCCGGAGAAAACCCACGCAAGCATGGGGAGAATGTGTAAACTCCCACAAACAAAGGCCCAAATCCATGTATCTGCACAGCACAGCAATAGTCACTGAGCTGTCGTGTTGCCCATCAAATGGTCCAGGTCAAGCGTACACTAACGACATGAAGCATTAGGATACTCTCGAAAAATCCAAGAGCAGCCCTCTCGCGACCCATCGCGTGTATGCCCCTTGTTAGGCAACAAGGCGGACCAAAGCACCTGTAGGATAAAAACAAGTACATCAATATCATCGTCTATTTACACACTTCCCAGAGACTCCCAAGGCTCATGATCCCTATTTTAAATCAGTTTTCTATACCTCTCCATTTCCATTCTGTTCATGTGCCCATCTAAGTATCTCTTAAATAACTCCAGAATGCCTGCCTCCAGTACTTTACTTGGCAGCGCATTCCATACCCCCACCACCCTCTGTGTGAAAAAACTCCCTCTAGCATCCAAATTATACTTTACCCCTCTCACCCTGAACCCGTGACCCCTCGTGCTATTTGAGTCCATCCTAGGAAAAAGCTTAACCCTGTTTATCTATAATCTTGTACACCTCTATTACATCTCCTCTAAGTCTACGTCTTTCTAAGGAAAACAGCCCCAATTGCCTAACCTCTCCTCATAACTCAGATCTTCCATACCAAGCAGCATCCTGGTAAACCTCCTCTGCACTGTCTCCAGAGTCTCCACGTCCTTCCGGTAGTAAGGCGACCAGAACTGGACGCAGTATTCCAAATGAGGTCTAACCAACGTTTTATACAACTGCAACATTAAAGGCCAGCTCTTGTACTCTATACCCTTCCTATAAAGGCTAGCATACTATATGCTTTCTTCACAACCTTCTCCACTTGCTCTGCCACCTTCAGAGACTTGTTCACCTGCACCCCCAGGTCCCTCTGCGTTTCTATACTCTTAATAGGTCTACCCTTTATCATATACCTCCCCCCAACATTCTTTCTCCCAAAATGCATCACCTCGCATTTATCAGGATTGAATTCCATCTGCCATCTGTCTGCCCAAGCTACCAGCCTATCTATGTCCGGCTGCATCGCCTGACAATGCTCCTCATTATCCGCAAATCCAGCCATCTTTGTATCGTCTGCAAACTTGCTGATCACTCTACTTACTCCCTCTTCCAAGTCATTTATATATATTACAAATAGAAGAGGTGCCAGTACCGAGCCCTGCAACACACCACTAGTGACCGACCTCCAGCTAGAAAAACACCCTTCCACTATTACTCTCTGTCTCCTATTACTAAGCCAGTTACTTATCCATCTAGCTACCTGTCCTTGTATCCCATTAGCCTTGACTTTTTTAACCAACCTCCCATGAGGGACTTTGTCAAACGCCTTACTGAAATCCATATAGACGACATTAACAGCTCGCCCTTCATCGACTGTTTTCGTCACCTCCTCAAAAAATTCTACCAGATTCGTAAGGCACAACCTTCCTTAACAAAGCTTTAGGGTAGGCAAATATACAAAAATAAAACTCTTGCACCTCTATATGAACAGGCAGAGTTCTCCCAGTTTCTGAGCCAAGATCCAACCAACAGCACATAAAATTAATTCACTAACTGGTCATTAAGTTCTCTATTAATACATCCATTGTTCAGTTAGGGGGGCTGTCCTCAAGTTGTTAATTCCTATCGATTCATTCATAGCCACAGAATCATCTGCAATGTTTCTCTTTCCATCTAAGGATATATCATAGAATCACTATAGTGCAAGAGGAGGCTTTTGGCCCATTGAGACTGCACCGGCAACAATCCCACCTGGGCCCTATCCCCGTAACCCCATGCATTTACCCTGCTAGTCCCCCTGATACAAAAGGGCAATTTAGAATGGTCAGTCAATCTAATTCATATGTATGTGGACCTTGGAAGAAAACTGGAGCACCCTGAAGAAACCCACACAGACATGGGAAGAATGTGCAACTCCACACACTCAGTGACCCAAGCCTGGAATTGAACCCAGGTCTCTGGTGCTATGAGACAGCAGTGCTAACCATTGTGCTGCCATGTGTTTTCTTGGCCCTCTTTGCATCTACATGGTGACATTTTCCAGTGACAAAATGTCAAGTTCTGCATCTATACCAATGACACCCAACGCAACCGCACCACCACCTGTCTCAAGTCTTTCAGTCTTTCTGATTTGTTAAGACGCTTGTTCTGCGTCCAGTCCTGGGTGAGTGAAAATTGGCACCAATTAAATGATAGAAAGATGGAAGCCATTGGGTAACAGTTACAGATGACCAGGCGGACATATGAATTAGGCGTAGGAGTAGGCCATTTGGCCTGTCGAGCCTGCTCTGCCATTCTATAAGATCGTGGCTCATCAGCTTGTAACTTCAAGCCCACATTCCTGCTGACCCCCCGATAAACTTTCTCCTCTTTGTTAATCAAGAATCTATCTAATTCTGCCGTAAAATTATTCAAAGACTCTGCTTCCACTGCCTTCTGTGGGAGAGTTCCAGAAACTCATGATCTTCTGTGGAAAAAAAATCTCCGAATCCCTGTTGCAAATTAACAACGCTTTATTTGTAAAAAGTGACCCCCAGTTAGAGATTCTCTGACAAGAGGAAACATACTCTCCACATCCATCCTGTGAAGAATTCTCAGCATTTAGTGTTGATGATAGGGGTCCTGCCCGCTGGTTGATGAGAATGCCTCGGTATTTTTCTCCAGGCGGTCCAAAGCTGGTAAAGTGCAATCAGGCATCTACCTGGACCACTTTCAGGCTTGCCATTCGATCAAGCCACTGATTGGATAGGAATGTCACCCCTGAGAGCTGCTGGGCAGTCAGAGGCCTGCAAATAATGGGCAGCATTGTGGCAAAGTGATGTACACTGCTGTCTCACAACACCACGGAGCCGAGTTCAATTCTTGGCTTGGGTCATTCTCTGTGTAGACTTTGCACATTCGAAGCCGAATCTGGATGGCCAAATGTGCTGTAAAAAGGAAAATTCTGGTAAAGTTGGGCATGCAGCCTATTAAATTAATTTAAATGTATGCAAGTGAATTTAAGTAGCCTTTGCACCCGTTTCAGGTGCAGTCTGAACCGTGGCCATTTCTGGGCTTTGGTAAAGGGAGAACCGAGGCAGGCATAGATCACGCTACTCTCCCCACACATGACTTTATCAAATTTTCATATCTGAAAATGGGCATAACTTGACGGTAAAATCAGGCCCAGAGAGTCAGACTTTACGCACTAAGTTAGAGTTTGACATTCTCCCTGTATCTGTGTGGGTTTCCTCCAGGTGCTTCAGATTCCTTCCACAGTCTAAAGATGTGCAGGTTAGATTGATTGGCCATGTTAAATTATGATGTGGAGATGCTGACATTGGACTGGGGTAAACACAGTAAGACGTCTCACAACACCAGTTAAAGTCCAATAGGTTTATTTGGTAACACTGCTCCTTCATCAAGGTGAGTGAGATTTCAGTTCATAGACAGGGCACATAAAGACACAAACTCAATTTGCAAAATAATAGTTGAAATGTGAGTCTTTACAGGTAACCAAGTCTTAAAGGTATAGACAATGTGAGTGGAGACATGGTTAAGAACAGGTCAGAGATGTGTATTCTCTCCAACCCCAGGACAGTTAGTGAGATTTTGCAAGCCCATTCAAGTCATGGGGTTACAGATAGTGTGACCTGAATCCAAGATCCTGGTTGAGGCCGTCCTCATGTGTGGAACTTGGCTATCAGTCTCTGCGACTGTGTTGTTGTGTGTTGTGATGGCTGCTTTGGAGAATGCTTACCTGAAGATCAGAGGCCGAATGCCCGTGACTGCTGAAGTGTTCTCCAACAGGAAGAGAACACTCTTGCCTGGTGATTGTCAAGTGTGTTCCTTCAGCGTTATGGTAGTGTCTGCATGTCTCCCCAATGTACCATGCCTCAGGACATCCTTTCCTGCAGCGTATCAGGTAGACAACATTGGCCGAGTTACTGGACAACGAAACTATGGCATCTTCTCTGGAGCCTTCAACATGTCACTGATGAAGACAAACATCTCACCAAGGCCATCCCCACACTCCCACTTCATGCCTTCAAACAACCACACAAACTCAAACAGATCATTGTCCGCAGCAAACTGCCAGCCTTCAGAACAGTGATCATGACACCACACAACTCTGCCACAGCAACTTCTGCAAGATCATCAACACGGATGCCCTCATCTCACGTGAAAACACTTATCCACCAGGTACACAGCATATACACTTGCAACATGGCCGACGTTGTCCACCTGACACACTGTAGGAAAGGATGTGCCGAGGCATGGTACACTGGGGACACCATGTAAATGCTACGACAATGGATGAATAAACACCACTTAACAATTATCGGGCAAGAGTGTTCCCTTCCTGTTGGGGAACACTTCAACAGTCACGGGCATTCAGCCTCTGCTCTTCGGGTAAGCATTCTCCAAGGCGGCCTTCAGAATACACAACAAAGCAGAGTCACTGAGCAGAGACTGATAGCCAAGTTCCTTACACATCAGGACAGCAAACCGGGATTTTGAGTTCACATCACACTATCTGTAACCCCCACGATTTGTCTGGGCTTGCAAAATCTCACTAACTGTCCTGTCTGGAGATGAAACACATCTCTTTAACTTGTTCTTAACGCTGTCTCCATTCTTATTGTACCTTTAAAACTTGATTATCTCTAAAGACTTGCATTCCAACTATTATTTTGTAAATTGAGTTTGTGTCTTTATATGCCATGTTTGTGAACTGAAATCCCACTCACCTGATAAAGGAGCAGTGCTCCAAAAGCTACGGCTTTTGCTATCAGATAAACCTGTTGAACTTTAACATGGTGTTGTGAGACTTCTTACCACATTAAATTAACTATAGTTTTGGGGGCATTAGCAGGGTAAATATGTGAGATAGGGTGAGATTGTCATTGCTGCAGGCTTGTTTCCAGTACTTTCTGTTATTGTTTTAGATTCCAGCATCTGTGATATTTTGCTTTTAACCTTAAAATATACTTAATTAACTAAGTATTTTGTCTCCTGTCCTAATATTTCCTCGTGTGGTTGGCTGTCAAAATTCATCTGGTAACGTTCCTGTAAACAGCCTTAAATGTTCCACATTTCAAAAGCACTATATAAATGCAAGTTGTTGTTTTTGTAAGAATCTTATTAGGTGTAAATTGGCTGTTGCCTGTGCTTACACGACAGCTATTAAATTCCAGGAGTAATTTTAAAAGCTGTGAAGTTTTTTGGGACACCCTGAGGATTTGCTATGGCATTTTATAAACTCTTTATCAAACTGTGGAAGCTCATTAACACATTTGTTCCAAACATTGCATTCCATTACTTCAACTAAATGGTCCATTTTGCTTTAAAATCTAAGTCATTATCACAGGATCACAGAATGGTTACAGGGCAGAAGGAGTTCATTGTGGCTGCACCAGCTCTCTTTAGGAGCAATTCACCTAGTGCCACTTCAACCCCTTGGCCTCCACATTCTTCTTTTTCAGATAGCAATCCAATTCCCCTCCAAATGTCTCGATTAAACCGGCTGCCTCAGGCAGTGCGTTGCAAGTTCTAACCATTACAAATCTTAACCACTTGCTGCATGAAAAGCTTTTTCCTCATGTCTTAATTTCTTCTTTTCCGAATGAGTTTAAAGCTAACATTTTCGAGTAACGACCAGGATTCAAATTCTACCATGGCAGATGGTGAAATTTAAATTCAATTAGAAAAATCTGGATGGGCACAAAACCATTGTCGTAAAATGCCATCTGATTCACTAATGCCCTTTCAGGAAATGAATCCAGAATGTTGAGCTCTTGAATTCCTGGTGGAATAGTTTCGGCAACAACATTTCTTGCCATAAAAGCAAATTGCTGTGGATGCTTTGATGAAGGGTCTTCTGGACTCAAAACGTCAGTTCTTTTCTCTCTTTACGGATGCTGCCAGACCTGCTGAGATTTTCCAGTAATTTCTCTTTTGGTTTCAGATTCCAGCAACTGCAATAATTTACTTTTGTCCAGACTTTAAATCAATGCTCTACTGTGCAGTGATATTTCATTAGTACTATCACATTCATTGGAACTGGAGTTATAGCCCCACTTTTATTTCCATCCACAATCCAATTTCAGATTTGACAAAAAAAAGTCTACCCCATTGAACTACTGTTGATAAACATGGAAGAAATTGAAACTTCAGTTATGTTTTGGTTATCAGCCAAGTGGCTTCCTTCTACACGAGAAGATTCAATGATTTAGTGTTTCTTATATGTCTTAGTTAATGAATGAACTCTTCACAGTTACTGATGTAGAAGGAAGCCATCCAGCCCATCGAGCTTGCGCCAACAACCCATCCATGAAACTCCATTTATTTACCTTGCTAATCTCCTGATATTAAAGGGCAATTTAGCATGGCCAATCAACCTAATATCTTTGGACTGTGGGAAGAAACTGAAGCACCCAAAGGAAACCCATGCAGGCACAGAGATAACGTGCAGATTTGGCACAGCCAGTCACCCAAGGCCAGATTCAAACCTGGCACTATGAGGCAGCAGTGCTAACCACTGCACCACCATACCACCCAAATTATAGTGTGAATTCCTAAGTGACTTAACACAGTCCTTAGCCGAATGGGTATCAGTGCTGGAATTTAGAAACCAACTGTGACCCTAGTAAATTAAACAAGTTGAGGATGGTGATTAAAATTTACACAGCATTTGTTCACTCACTTCTAGTTATTAACACTTTCAGCATCTTGTACATATATTTGCTGTTAAGTATCACTCAAGACAGCGTATGAGAAAAGAGTGACAACTAACAAAAATGGAATGCAAAAGTTTTCTGTAGGTATAGAAATTGTAAAAGAATAGTAAAACATAAATAGGACCAATCTGGGACTACAAAGGGATTTACACACAGGGTGGCATTTTATCAGCGTGTCTGCCTGAAGTTCACATGATGCCACCTAAGACCAATGGAGAATGCTATTCTCTGAGCCTTCCCCTGGAATTGGGACAGGCGTGCAGGTAAAATTTCAGTCATAGAGTCAGAGGATATAATTACACACTAAATTACTTTACATCTGTCTTTACCAAGAAAGAAGTTATTGCCAATGTCAGAATGAAAGAGAGAGTAATTGAAACACTGGATGGGCTAAACATTGATAAAAAAGAGGCATTGGAAAGGCTGGTTGCAATCAAAAGTTGATAACTTACCAGGACTGGATGCGATGCATCTGATGATGATGAGAAGTAAAAGTGGACATTGCAGAGCAATGGCCACAATCTTCCAATCCTCCTTGAATACTGGGGTGGTGCCAAAGGACTAAAGAATAGCAAACATCCTTGTTCAAAAAAAAGGCTTAAAGATATAAGCAAAGCAACTGCAGGCCCATCAGTGTAGCTCCCATGGTAGGAATGCTTTTCAAAATAATTCAAAACAAAATTGAATAAATGTGAATTAATTAAGCAAAGCCAACATGGATTTGTTAAAGACAAATTTTGTTTCACAAATTGAATTGATTTTTTTTAATGAGGTAACAGAGAGGGTCGATGAGGGTAATAAGCTTATTTATTAGTGTCACAAGTAGGCTTACAACACTGCATTGAAGTTACTTGAAAACCCCGTAATCACCACACTCCAGCACCTTTTTGAGAGCGCTCACCTGATGAAGGGACAGTGCTCCAAATGCTAGTGGCTTGTGCTACCAAATAAACCTCTTGGATTTTAATGTGGTGTTGTGAGACTTCTTACCGTATCATTAAAGTTCATGGAATAAAAGGGGCAGTGGCAACATAGACACAAAGTTGGATGAGTGACAGGAAGCAAGGAGTGGTAGTGAATGTTTTTCTTGCACTGAAGTTGGGGACTAGGATTTTCTTGACCTACTCAATGACCTAAACTTGGGCACAATAACAAAATTGCAGATGGTACAAAACCTGGAAGTACTGTAAGGAGAATAGTAGTAAACTACAAATGGACATGGGCTGGAATGGGCAGATTTGTGGCAGATAAAACTTAATGCAGAGAAGTGTGAAGCAATGCATTTTTTAAGGAAGAATGTTGAGAGGCATTTCAAAATAAAAGGCACAATTCTAAAGTGCATGCAGGAGCAGAGAAACTGCAGATGTACAAATTATTGAAGGAGGCAAAGCAGATGTAGAATGTTGATTAATAAAGGATACGGGATCCTTAATTGTGGAGTAATGAAAGAGAGAATAAAAGAAAAGAAGTTGTGATGAACCTTTTTGATGATTTAAACTCAACTGCAGTATTATGTCCAATTTTGGGCACTGCATCTTAGATATGATGTGAAGGCATTACAGAGGGTATAGAAAATGTTTATGTGAATTGTTCTACAGCTGAGGAATGTCAGTTAAGTGTGTAGATTGAGAAACCAGAGAAGAGGAGATTTGATAGAGTTATTCAAAATCATGAGGAGTCTGGATAGTGTAGATAGGTAAACTATTCCTATTGGCAGATGCATTGAGGTGATTCCAATTTAAGATGATGCTAAAACAACCAAGGAAGGAATGTAGAAAAACATTCACAGAATGCGTGGTTAGGATCTGGAATGCACTGTCTGTGAGCGTGGTGGAAGCAGATTCAATCGTAGCTTTCAAAAGGCAATTAGATAATTATCTCAAGGCAAGAAAGTTGAAGGACAATGGGGAAAGGGTAACCGAGCTGCTCTTGCAGAGGTATGAGATCACAGAGTACAATGGGCCATATGGTCGACTTTAATAAAAGCAAAATAAAGCAGGTGCTGAAAATCTGAAATGAAAGAGAAAATTCTGGGGAAAAACAGCAGGTATGCAGCATCTGGTGGGAGGGAGAGACAGTCGTTTCAAATCTGTATGACTGTTACAGCTAAACAGGGGGAGAAATGTGATGATTTTATATCATTAGAGAGCGAGTGGAGCAGATGGAGCAAAATAGGTCAGTGAAAGATTTGACGAAGATGTCACAGCACACAAGACACAAAGTATTAGTGGTAATATAATGAACTAACAATGTTCAGATAATGGTATAAAGATAAGATAGCAGAATGTGTTAATAGCGAATGACCTCCTTCTTTGATGTAACAATTCAATGATTCAATGATTCTATGACCATCACAAACTTGACTAGAGTTTAGCCAACATTTATGTGGAGTATAAGCCTGTGTTTCTTCCTTACTGTCTTCAAAAACACTAAATGCACTGAAAGACTTATGGCTGCTGCCCAGAAATGATTGGGAACAAGGGCTTTGACATTATATGGAGGGCAGAGCCAATTTCAAAATGAGGCAGATTGGCCTTCTGCTGCTAGACTCCCCACTGCGACAGGAGCTCAAACATTGCAATCTGACCTCAGGCTGACTCAGAACTTAAATAAAAACAGAAAGTATGGCATGAGCCCAGCAGGTCTAACAGCCTCTATGGAGAGAGAAAAACAAAGTTAAAGGGTGGAATTCTCCAACCGCATTGGTCAAAAAGCTGGAAATTCCTGCCCGACTGTCAACGAGCCTTCACATTGTCCGCAAACCACCAGCTACAATTGTAGTGGTGGGTGGAGTGGGAGAATTCCGGTCAATGTGTTGAGTCCAAATAAACCTTCTATAGAGCTCAGGACATGTTTGATGATGACAGTAAGTCTCTTTATAGATAGGTTAAGGGATAAGCAGTAGTGTAATTAGCAATGCAGCATGTCACTGTTAAAGTTTTCTTGTCTTAAATCATGAGACTGGGAGTTCAAATACCATTTTAGAATTTGAGTGCATAATCCTGAATTACACATCAATGTAGTGCTCAGAGATTGCGATACTATCAGAGGAGCAGTTTGATTATCGTCCGTAGATTTACTGACTCATTACTACTGGCAATTGTTTTGGTTTTACGTTCCTTATAATAAATAAATTGAGTTACTGTGACATGCATTGAATCCTAACTGCTGCTTTAAGATTGAAGTTTTTGGAGTAGGTGCTATGCAATTTACTTTGGGGTTTTTTCTCTCTCTAAAGTAAACCAGTGCCATAACATTAAAAATTGATTTCTACAATATTTCAAATATAATTACAAACACTATGAAAATACTGACATTTCTCAATGTATGAATGTTACCCCATTGGAGACCAGTGTCATGACTAATTGATTATCCAACTCCAGTCTAATTCTAAATCAATGTTGAGTTAATGGATTTCATCAATTTTCTCAGATCTGTGGAAGGGAGAAAGGGCTTCCAGTTACTAGCTTCTACCCAATGCCCTCTGGAAAAAAGTCACTAAGTACGTACATCAGGTAAAGAAAGCATTTGAACTTGGTTGAAATACCCAGCATAAATAAAGCTCACACATAATGACTATTTGTCAAAGAGTTATTGGCATCTATGGAATTGTCCCTAGCATAAATCAACTAAAACTAGCAAATAATCTGAGTAATGAGAATGCCGAAAAGTAGAAGTTTTCTAGGTTAGGGCTCACCTATCCTCATCTGATACCCACACAACCATACTTTCCATCACGGCTCCCTTGGTGTAAATCCTGACTGATTTTCTTTTTTATAATGAAGAGGTATTGATGTCATTTTCCCAAGCCTCAGGTAACTTATTGTAAATCAGAAAGCAAGGCAGTCTAATCTATGTGGTTTGGAACTACACAAGGCATTGATTTTACCATCAGCCAACTATACGTACATAAAAACATAGAAACGTAGAAGATAGTAGCAAGAGGAGGCCATTTGGTCCTTTGAACCTGCTCTGCCATTCATCATGATAATGGTTGATCATCCAAGCCAGTAGTCCAATCCTGTTTTCTCCTCATAACCTTTGATCCCATTCACCCCAAGTGCTGTATCTAGTCACGTCTTGAAAACATTCAATGTTTTGGCATCAACGACTTCCGGTGGTAATGAATTCCACAGACTCACCACTCTTTGGGTGAAGAAATGTCTCCTCATCTACATCCTAGATAGTCTATCCTCTATCCTCAGACTAGTTCTGGATGTCCTCACCATCAGGGACATACTTCCTGATCTACCTGCACACAAAGATACTTTGGGATGCATATTATGATGGGAAATAGACGGCTACCCACCCCACTGGCTGCAACGTTAGCATGGAGCTGACTTGCTGAACATCAAATCACCCCACAGTCATAACACGGGACTTGTTGGTCCAAAGGAGTTGCTAGCTAATGAGAACAGCTGGCAGCTCCTGTAGTCCAAGGACACATTAGTGGACAGTGCTGTGACTGCAACCAAGCCCAAGAGAAAACACCATGATCCCAGAACAAATCCAAGATATTGAGCAGGGAGGGCTTTCGCAGTTTGGGGATAGTGGTCAAGCAGGTTCATAAAATCCCAAGTAGAAATCCTACAGTGCAGAAGGAGGCCATTCAGCCCATTGAGAGTATTGATACTCTCCAACAGAGTATCATGCCTAGGCCAACGACCTCACTCTATCCCATGGCTAATCCATTTAACCTACACATCTTGGGACACTAAAGGGGAATTTAGCATGGCTAATCCACCTAACTTGCATATCTCTGGATGATGGGAAGAGACTGGAGCACCCAGAGGAAACTCACACTAATACGGGGAAAACGTACAAACTCCACATAATCACCTAAGGCTGGAATTGATCCCTGGGGCTGTGAGGCAGCAGTGTTAACTTTTGGGATGGTGAGTTTTGGCAAGAAGGTGGGCAGAAAGAAAGGGTTGGGTTCTCTCTTAAGGAGATTTTGGGGTGGCACGGTGGCACAGTTGTTAGTACTGCTGCATTACAACGCCAGGGACCCAGATTCAATTCCTGGCATGGATCATTATCTGTCTGGAGTTTGCATATTCTCCTTATGTCTGCATGGGCTTCCTCTGGTGCTCTGGTTTCCTCCCAGAGTCCAAGGATGTGTGAGGTAGGTATATTTGCCATGATAAATCGTCCATTAGATTCAAAGGAATTAGTAGGGTCCATATACGGGGTAATGAGGATGGGACCTGGATGGGATCATTGTCAGAGCAAGCTCAATGGGCCAAGTGGCCTTCTTCTACACTGTGGGAATTCTGTGATTCCTCACAACGTATGAAGGGTGGTTTCCCCAAATACAGTACCCCACCTTCCTCCCCTTCTAAACATCCAAATGCTCATGCCAATTGCATTATAGCATGGGCAACATATTAGTTGTGTCAATTGACTTGTTTACAAGTTCAACTTATTCTTGAATATTTATTTAAGTATGGTGGATGGGCTGTGATTTTGGTGCACACACTTCTAAGATGTTATAAGTATGAGCTCCAGTGTGGGCAAAAAGGTTCAAAGTAGGCACCTAGCCTGTCTTACATGCCCCATAGATAAAAACATGCCCAGCTTGGGTATATAAAATACAGCCACTTGTGACAGCTGGTCAAATTTCCAAAAAGGTTCACCAAGACCTTGTTGAGGCAGCCAGTATCTATGAGTGACTGATTTTTTTAAAAAAAAGCATTAATTAACAACTTGTTCCTACATCTCTGCCTTACCCTGAGGTTCAGACATTCTGAGTATATTAATATAACATAATTGTGACTTAAGATGAGCTGTAATAATCATTAGCTGTTCCAAACTAAATCAACCTGGCAATCATTAACAATTTAACAAAAAGGCAACCTGTCAGAGAGAATACATCTTAATTACAGGGAAGAGATACTTGACAGTTCCATGAATATAATTTTTTTGAAGAAAAATAAAGCCTTTGCCAGTACCTTCATCAGAAAAGCTCAATTGCACAGACCAGCTTGAGCTGAAGGATTTCACATGGGAAAGCAAATGTTTTTAAAGGATTTGGAACAACTTACATGCATTTGGAATTGCATAGTACTTTACTATCATTTTAATCACAGCAAAGTCTCCTGCATAATATTGTGCATTATGCAAGTTAACATTTGTCCTCGAAATGCATAATTCTCATCATGGAATGTCCTGTTCTTGCAGCCAATACTATGTGCCTTACCTATACCCATACCCAGGAAATTATGATCCACTATCTCTATGGTAGCATAGTGGTTAGCATTGCTGCTTCATAGCACCAGGGACACATATTCAATTCTTGGCTTGGGTCATTGTCTATGCAGAGTCTGCCCATTCTCCCTGTGTCTCTAAGGGTTCCCTCTTGGTGCTCTGGTTTCCTCCCTCACTCCAAAAGATATGCTGATTAGTTTCATTGGCCATGCTCATTTCTCCTCAGTGTACCAAACAGGCACCAGAGTGTGATAATTAGGGGTATTTCACAATAACTTAATTGCAGTGTTAATGTAAGCCTACTTGTGACACAAATAAATAAACTTTAAACTGTTTAAATTAAGCACCTGTTTGTGAAACAAAGGGTCCATCTGTCAACCTTTTATATTTGAAAGTAACTGCAAGACTTTGGTTACCTCTTCAAGAACCTTACAGTCTAAGTATCGACAAACCATAGCCTGAAGTCACCATGGTCAGTAAAGTATATTTGTTTATTAAAATTTTTTTAAATCATATTCATTGCTGCCTAATTGTAATGCAAAGCTAAATGATTCCCAGTTTTCCTTTTTCCGGAGATAGAAAGCAAGCACCTTGTTGTCTGCCGTGCTGACCTTGTGCGGGGGAAATGCTTTTTATAATAAGTTCAATGTCTTCAAGGTTAGGAGTATTGTGTGCTTTTCTGTTTGGCCATTTCCCTTTCAAAATGTATAAATTAGGCAAAGAAATTTAAATAGAAAGCATATTGTTTTTACTAAAGGCTCCACATGGAAGGAACTGAGTTGCCAGAAAATAAATAATACACGTTGCCACAGCTGGAGATCTCTCTCCTGATGTATCAGACATGGTGATAAAGTAGGGTCTTTAGTCTTAACAATCAATGGGCCAAGTGTCCTGAACAATCCTAAGATTCTGTTCAAATGAAATATACTACAATTGGTCTCTCAGGTAAAGTGTTCCATTGATTACAACCAGACTTATCATAGGAAAATTCCAGGAAATTGCCAACAGTGAAGGAATAGCTTGTCACTCATGTAACTATTTGGGAATTCCTTATGGATTGTCTGAATCAGCTGCCAGAAGTTGATCAGAAGTTCAAAGGAAACCCTTTCTGTGTGATATATCCAGATATTTTACCTAAATTATGCCAGGGGAGTAGAAGGACCCCGAAGGAAATTTATGGTGCATATTTTCTAGAACATTAAAGTTGACTTCCAAAGCACATTCAGTCACAATAAATGCTGCTTCCTTTTCCTATTTGAAATAGATCAAGGAAACATGCATTACAAACTTTTAAAATCTCTATTGACATTACTTGCTGATAATCTCATTTCAATCTGTGCTTTGCCATATGAAAAGAACTTCTATTAACTTGAGGCATGAAAAGAATAACTATACTGCATCAGTTCTATAACTAGAACTGGATGATGCAGTGAAGTAGGCACACCTTTCATCTTGAAAACCACACTTAAATCCAGCCCAGCATGATAGAATTAAAAGCTCTCTTTTCTGTTGCTATTCCAATTCTCAGTCGGCCTGTCAGAAAACAGGTCTCAATTCTGAATAATTGTCAATATTTAATTTGGCTCGGTGGTAATTTTTTTTGCTTCTGATTCAGAAGCTGAGTTGGAAGACAGCACTGGGGACTTGAACACAGACTCTGGACTGACAAACTCCAATGAAGGGGTTCTGCATTATTGCAGGCAGAGTCCAGGATTCTTCGACTTCATCCATGGCAAGGATTCTTCAATCCCACTGCTGTGTATGGAGATTTGGTGGAACACCAAATTCTCTATTTTTGCTTGCAGTGGAAGTGGGGCATATCATTTTGGAAAATTCTGGCCAGTATCTTTTGGATGTAAAAGGGAAGTCCTGTCTGCCTATTCAGGAGATGTAAAAGATCCCATGCTTTTACTTAAATACGAGTGAGGAAATTCTCTTGAAGTTCACGTCAATGTTTGTCTCTAAGTTAAAACCTCCAAAAACAAATTAACTGGACTTATCTTCTTGTCTTTGGGATCTTACTGCGTGGAAATTGGATGCTGGTTTTCCTGCAGTGATGTCATTTCAAAATATTTATGAAGCATCCTGAGGACATGAAAGATTCATTGGGATCTTCTGCCCCCTACCCTCCCTTGCGAAATATCTTTGACATCAATGAGTTACGAGTGCGGCCATGAAACATTTTGTTAACCATTTTCCACATGCATAGTTGCCTCATTCTGTTGATTTCCATCCACGTAGTTTTTCTTTTCTATCAGTATCTGCACATTAAGAAAGGACAAGTAAAGTGAGGAGCATTCTGGCTGTGCAGCACAACATTGACTGTCAAAGCTGTGTGT
Source organism: Sphyrna mokarran (assembly GCA_024679065.1). Classification (NCBI taxonomy): domain Eukaryota; kingdom Metazoa; phylum Chordata; class Chondrichthyes; order Carcharhiniformes; family Carcharhinidae; genus Sphyrna; species Sphyrna mokarran. The sequence goes on along the minus strand of JAGIQG010000004.1, from coordinate 76,483,571 downwards.
TCCCTCAGCATCCAAAGTGTGACTATTTCTTTTATTTTTACCGTTTGAAACCAGTTGTTCTATTAAAATATAGATGATGAATCATTTTCTTTAACATATTATGAAATATTCGGCATGTATTAAATGTATTCAGACTTATACATCGGGCCATGATTAGCAAACATGCCCGATTTCAATCTTGTGGCCCACTGATAAGAAGAAGAGCCACTCATGAGGCCCATTTCCTAGACTAGGTTGCCCATCACTGACATATTCTGTTGTCATATGAATGTCTTTTAATGTTTCAGATGATGACAGTCCAGAATACAGAGCATGAGAGCTACAAATTTCCACCTATAATGCACAAAGCAAATGAAATAAAACACAATAGTTTTCCATCCAGGATCTCTTCTTCCCCACTGGACATCTTAAAAACAGATACAAAAACAGAAAATGTAGGAAAACCTCAGCATATCTGACAGCATCCATATAGAGAGAATAGAGCCAACATTTCGAGTCTGGGGGCAGTATTTTACCATTTTTGTCTAAGTGCTGGGCAGACTTGAAAATGGGTGAGTGTCAGAGCCATCTTTTGGGTGTGTTTTTAGGCCCCGTCCCATACACACTCTGCTTGCAAAATTCTGAGCATGCCTGTTGCTCAGTGCAAAAGCCAGTGGGCAAAGCTTAATGCACCCAGAAGCCTATAGCAGAAGGTAGTGTGCATGTGCAAGCCTCTGATGCTGCAAATGCGCATTAGGAGTAACACGGGTCTGACAGACAAAGAGAGAACTGTCAAGCCCCTGCAGGCAGCCTGAAGCAGCTCCCTCCTTGCAATTGGCTACTGAGTCCAATTGCAGACTCCCCTCCCCCACCAATCGCAGACCTGCCACTCTTCCCTACCAATCACAGCCCAGCTGTCCTCCCCGCACTGATCACTGCAGAGTGGCAGTAGACCCCCCTCCCTCCCTCCTCCCACCAAATGTTGCAGAGTGGCAACGGCCCTCTTCACCATTAGTCCCATCCTCCACTGGCCCTTCCACCCACTGGCCCCTCCCTTATTGGCCCCTCTGCCATTAGCTCCATCAATGCCACAAGGACATTGCCCAGGTGTCAGGGTGACACTGCCATTCTGGCACTTCCAAGGAGCACCCATCTTTGTCTTTGGCCTCCCCAGGGGGCTTCAATGGCTTCCAGTTCCCCTGGTGAGGCCAAGTCAAATGCTCCCCATTCATAGTCGAATCCTGGCCTCGATGTCTATGCAGACTTATGATGTGGAAATATCGGCGTTGGACTGGGTTGAGCAGATAAAAAGTCTCAAAAAACCAGGTTAAAGCCCAACAAATTTATTTGGTAGCACAAGCATTTTCTATTTTTGTTTCAGATTCCAGCATCGCAGTATTTGGCATTTATCTCAAAATCAGAAGTTGCTGTTACCAGAGAGACTAAAAGAAGTTGAAATCATTGGTCAACCCAAACAGTAATTTTATTACTCCAAATATTGTGCTTGTATTTAACATGATTTAATGAGGCTTACACTTGCCAGTCTTACAATTGCAGAAAACTGGAGAATAATGTTTGATTCTCTACATAATTAATCAGCTATCTAAATAAATAAAGTTTGTTTATTAGTCACAAGTAAGGCTTACATTAACAGCCCAATGAAGTTACTGTGAAAATCTCCAAATAACTTTGAAATAAGAAATTTCTGATGGGCAATTTAATTAGTGAATTGTGCTCATGGAGAATTAAACAATCGATCAATTTTCATTAAAAATTAATTTTGCCTTATGTGGTTTCAGCATAAGTAATGCCAGAGGAACAATTTTACACGGTTACTTTGCTTTTGAATCCTTGAGTTAGAAGTTTATGTGCAGAATTAAATTGTGGCTTCACATTGACTGAACATGTGTGGTTGAGTTATCAATCCTAAATCTTTACAGCATTCCCGCGATTAGTTTAACACCATTTATTATGTTTGATATTCACCCATTTAGAATCGTAATCTATTATTATAGGGTTTAAAAGGGAATAATTATGGAAGCATTGAACTAAGATTAGTCTCTGAACGAGGAAATAGAAAATTATTTAGTTTAAAGGAAAAAGGTTTACCTAGCACAGCCCCGGCCATTTCAACCTTGACTTATCTAAAACTGATCCCACTTTGCCCTGCAATATTCTCCTGACTTTGTGGTTTTCTCTGATTTCAATTTTTAATCTAATTTTCCTTTAAAAGATCCAATGGTCCTGCTTTAAGCATTGCCCATTGCGAAACATTGCCAACTCCAATAACTTCCTGTGTAAAACCATTTGAACTTGTTACTATCTTCGTGATCATTTTAAATGAATGCGGCCTTTGGTAAAGATCTATGATGGTTAAAGATATACAAAATATCAACAATTCAATTCCACACCCTGCCACAATTTGGGGATTTTCACAGTAACTTCACTGCAGAGTTAACGTAAGCCTTACTTGTGACTAATAAATAAACTTTATTGGTTAGATGCATTGACCTGAATAGGTGCCGGAGTGTGATGACTAGGGCAATTTCACAGTAACTTCATTGCAGTGTTAATGTAAGCCTTACTTGTGACTAATAAACAAACTTTATTTGTGACAGTAATAAATATACTTTAAACTTTAAAGAAATACCATAATTTGTAGTTTGTCTTTTTTGCGTGATTTTTAATGAATAAATTTTGCATTCCAATTTGATGAAAAAAAAGCAATTTCTGCATTTGCTTTGAAAGGTTGGATTGTCCCCTCACCGTTTGACTTGAAAGGTGTTTAAGAGCTAAAGCCATGATTACAGGTTACACGTTATCTACATTGTGTTTGAAACAAATCTTGACATCCACTTAAAATTTTGTTGGTTGAAGTGCATTCCAGGCACTTCAAACGGTAATGAAAGGACAGAGAGAGAACATATGAGTAAGAGATTGAGTTGCAGCAATCTTACATCATATGTCATTTTTTCGTGTGTTCAAGCATGCCATAAAATAATTAAAGGGACAGGACGCTTTTTTGTGCCCTTTGAACCTCAAGTTCATACTTATCAAATGTAGGTTCTTCATTAATTCTCTTATGTACTCCAAATCTCTAGGCATACAATTTCTAGTGTGTACTTTCTGTATGAGTGGCAGCTTTGTAAAATAATGAATTGCACTGTGATGGTCAATAATTAAATAATTCAATTTAAAAGCCCATTTCTAGACACCTTTCAAATGAATAGCAGGCAAAAGCTTTTCATTGATTTAGCCATGTGTTTATTCCAATATATGGTTTATTTTTGCATCCAGTCACCTGACTTTCCCCCATCTCTTGAACATATTTTACAAGCACAGGAAAAGCAATCAAGAGTTGATTTTATCAGAATACAAAGTCCAATTTTTTAACCTTGCACTATAAATTACCCTTGGCAATTTGTCAATTTTTAAGTTTTTTTTATATACAAGATATACAATGAAACTGGGAGAGAGACTTTACAAATTCACTTCAGAATAACATCTAGTGCTAGCACACAAACTATTTTGCAGCTGTTAATTTACTAGGGATAAATGTTGTAGGAAAAGAATGAAGCAAAATGGTAGTAAAAACTAAAAAAGGTTCATTAATGGCAAGTGTGCATTATACAAGATGTACAATAACGTGTTGATAATGCCTCCCTATCTCTTAAGCTAAAAGAATTGTAAACAAGGTGACTAATTCATTGCAGTGTTGATGTAAGCTTGCTTGCGACACTAATAAATAAACTTAAAAACTTAGCACTTAAAATAGAAGAATGTCAAATTCCTGGCATAAAACTGGATTCAGCTGCTTCCAGATTCAATAGTAATGAACAGCTCAGTTGATAATATTCTCAAGTGTGATTCAGGAAGCTAGAGATCAGATTCCACTCCATCATCTCAGTACATAACCCTGATTGACATAACACTGCAGAACTGTGCAGTGTCATATTAATCTTATCACAGTAAATGGATATAAAACTAACATCCTGTCCACTCTGTCTGGTGATTCAAATGGATATCAGTTTAATTGATAATATTCAACCAATAGGGAGTTATTCAGGTGCCTCGGCCAATATTCCTCTCAAAATTGATCTGCATCTACTCAAATAATTTCAGATCCAATATTCTGGGTGTTTTTCATTTTATGGTTTAACTTCTTTTATCAATGATCACTTTAAAGTCATATCTAAGCTGGTTAGAAGAACTGAACATATTGGTGCATGAATATTCAGCACTTTTCTACGACATTCCTCTGTCCATTATTACAATGGACACATTAACTCACTTAATATGATTGGATGAAGGCCAACAGTGAAGTAGAAGACAGGAATGTCACACAAATGTGCTAAACATTCATTTGCCAATGTCATCAGCAGTAATTCTAACCTTATGGTTGTAAAAAGAGAGCGATAGTGGTACAGCATGTGCTAAATATATGTTTGATATCCCAAATACATTAATTGAATTAGTGTGTACTCATGTATCAAAGATAGAAGTTGGCAGTAATGCCAGGCAGGAGCGTTTGCTAAATGGGTAATCTAGTAGAGGGTGTAAGGGGCACCAAAGTCATGAATCATGACATTTAAGCAGAAAAATAAAATGCCTTGAGTGACATTTTTCAATGCAATTTTAAAACCTGCCTTCTATGCCTGCAGCTGTTAGAACCTGTAAAATAAAAATCATGTTTTTGAACATATCAGCCACATTTTCCAACCTCGCCTACACTTAGAATTCTCCAGTCCCACTGCAGTGAACGGACATTTGACTAAGGGCCAAATTCTCCGTTCTCATTGGCAGCGGCCATGAGGTGTGAATGGCTGGAAAATTCCTTTCAGCATTTAGTCTACCTACGTTTTGTAACAACCGAAAATAGTTCTACAGGTTATGATAAACGACTTATATTAATCAGAGCCCCAGGTGAATAGAATCAAATTCAGACCTGCCGGGAAGAAAGTCATCCTGGGGACTGAGCCTTCACAGGCCTCGAAGCACTGCCCAAAATCTCCAGGACATTTTTTTTGAGCAATCAGCTATGATTCCTATAAGCACCACTAGCTGCTCAGCGTCATGTGCAATTGAGTTAGAATGCTCCACCCATTCACACTTGAATTTTATTTCTGAGGTTCAGATTTATATATTTAAACAGCGTTATGCTTATATTAGGCATGTGGGCTGCTCGTCCCATTTTATAATTCATCAGCTGGACTTGGGAAGGCAAAGGAATGACTGAGGTACCCTCTAATTTTCAACAGTGGGTTTTCTGTTTCTTCAGACACTGGTGTATCCAATTTCTCCTCTATTTAATGTTGTAAACTCCATCTGTTTGCAAACACATGTTAAATTTGTTCATCTTGTGGTGAGACAGCAAAGAATGGACAACTGATTAGTACTCCCTGTATGAAATGCGCCAAATTATGATAGAAACTAGATGCAGGAGTAGGCCAATCAGTCCTTCCAGCATACTCCATCATTCATTTTGATGATCATCAAGTTCAATATTCTGATCTCTCCTTCCCTTCCCCCCATATCTCTTGATCCCTTTATCCCCAACAGATATATTTAATTTCTTCTTGAAATCTAACAATGTTTTGGCCTCAACTACTTTCTGTGGTAGGGAATTCCATAAATTCACCACACTCTGGGTGAAGAAATTTCTGCTTACCTCTGTCCTAGAAGGTTTAGCCCTTATCTTCAAACTATGTCCCCTAGTTCTGGACTTCCCCACCATTTTTTTGATTCTACCCTGTCTGTGATAATTTGTAGAAGAACATTAATGCTGGCCCTGGAGCTTACTTGTCTAACTGGATGGCCAGTAAAGTAACTGAGCGAGAATGGGGAGAGGAGATAATGTTTTTACAATGTTGATCCTCCATTTTCAACATTAAGGCTGTTTAGGATTCTCATTGTTTAATCCACTTGATGTCACTTTGTTCATGTCAGATTGTGTACTTTTATTTTGCTCTTTTAATTGAGCAATCAATATTAAATATCAACAAAAACAGTAACCTAATCCTGCCAATGAAGTGTATGAATCCTATTTTCAGTGTATACAGTAACTGCTCATCATCTTGTTTAGCAATTCTCCACTAGAATTGAGCTGATTTGAATGGGTTGTAATTAAATGCATGTTATAATTTTTCTTTATTAATGTTCAGCTCCTCGAGTCAATTGGACTGCACCTGAACTGAATATACCTGACAAGCAGTTGGTCATTGAAGTAAATGGAACAATCACTGTCACATGCAGGTGAGGTTACATTTTTTTTACTATAAGGTGATATGTTTGGGTTTGAGGAAGACAGGACATTGTAGAGTCAACGGGGAACACTTTCCTGCCAACTCCAAAAGGCGCGCTGCCATTTCACATCTAATGAACACTGGTTGGCAAAAGATGAGGAGTGGAGGTAAATGGCATGAATTCCAGAGAGCAGAAGGTAGGCTATGTCTGTGAGGTCAGTGGGAGACTGGGGTAATTTAAGGTCTTAGGGAATGGCCAAGAGATTTCAGAGATTTCCGGACACTGAAAGAGGTCAACACCAAGCCCCTCTTCCTCAACTTCCCACCTTGGAAGTAGCTCTGCTAATTTTTCTGTTCCCCAACCCCACCCCAATCTGTGATTCACTGCCAGCCTAAGATTTGAAGCTGGGTGGGAAAAGCCCTTCAAATGGTTATTAATCAGATACTTAAGGACCTTAATTGGAGCTGCGGGGTGAGGAGGGAGAGGGGATTCCTTTCTGAGGTCCCACCATAGTATTGTTTACAGCTGGGGGCAGGCACAAGCCTGGTAAGGAATCCAATCCATGCAATTTCACATTCTCTACCGTGCCCTTACGCATCAAGATCTGCTGGGATAGTGTAAAATCCGGATCATGGTTAATTTTTTATCTTTCATCCACTTTCTTTCTTTACAGAGCATTATGCTTCCAATTCACATTCCAGAATTTCCATTGGTGATTTTACATAATTGATTGACTAATGCATTAAAATAGGTTAGGTCATCAGATTTATCATTGTGTTATATCCTAGCTTATGTTACTACTAAACAAGTCAGGTTTCAGAGGGGAACCTGGTGTCAGAGATCCTAACATTGCTTTGAAACCGTAGAGAAAAGCTAGAAATAAAAATCATAGAAGTTGATTTATGAACTTTTAACACAACGAATAAAACATTTATTGGAAATGAAAAATGCACTATATTACACTAGACAAAAAGGTTGGAAAGATCTCAATACAAGAACAGGCAAATTATTTAGATATTCACTTTTCCTTCACTCTAGTGGTAGTTAGACAAAATAAAACTATTTACCATAACATCTTATACTTGATTACTCAAGATGAATGCATGTGAATTAATTCTCCAAAGCAAATGACAAATGCAATTTAAGCAGGTTCCATGGATTTCTCAATAACCCAGCCAGGTATTCATCACACTGTGAGCCAAGTAAACTCATTGAAATTCTCATAAGTGTCACTGATCTCCATGTCTGAAAAATAAGTCTGAGTTCTCTACAAAAGTCACTCAAACCCAAGCAGCTTCAACATGGAACTAGTCAGGATTTCAATCTTGCCTTCTGAGATTCCTTTACCCCGGATCTCTGAGTACACTCAAGATCCATTCATTATGTGGCCAAACAGTTATCAATCTGTAGATTCTTCCAACATGCCTGATGGCAGGCATTAAGTGGAAGAGAGTTTCCTGGTCAGCATTTTGCAAAAACAAACAGCAAACCATTAAAATGCTTTACCAAGCAGAATCATGGATCAATCCAGCCCCACCTTATCTTTACTAAGCCCGTTTACCAAGCCTATGAGTTTTGAACTCATTTATTATGTTCACTTCAATTTGTTCAAATCTCTTTGTTTCTTTGTCATGCTCATTTTGAATGGAATGAATTCGAGCTATTTGCAATCATGATTAAAGCCCTTTTCCCCATTATGTTCCCCTCATCAATTCTACACATGGTTACTCTATCACAAACTACGCCCACACATCATCTGTTGACTCTTTACTTCAATGAACGTGGATTTCCTGATGAGTCACTTATGTTTCCTGTTTTTTTGAACCCATCCTAGCAGGGAAAAAAAATTGCCTGGATCAATTTATCAATTCATTTATAAACAGGTAAACTTCAGTTGGGTCATTTGAAAGTTTCCCATTTCTCAAAAAGAACAAGCCAAAATTCCTCACACTTTTCTGTAGTCAGTTAAGTTACTCACCTATGAGGGAATTGTCTTTCAGTAGATGTGGTTGCAAGTATTGCAAATAAATCAATGCCTGCGCAAGTGTTCCACCTAATTGATGAACTGTCCAACGTTGAACACTATTTCATCACTTGCAAGTCAAATGATTTGTTTTATGACAAGCAATGCTCACTACTGATCAAAATGAACTGAAGAGGGCATCGTTCAGGGAGATCCTGTCCGATAAGTAATACTTCATACAAAAATGTCTCTTAGAATGAAAAAGCTGTACTTGTGTGTTAGAAGAAAATCAACTCATTGTTTGCAAGGCTATGACTTTTAGTTAACCTTTTTAGCAACTCAAACTACAGTTTGAACCTAATTTTTTTTAAAGATCAGGGGAGGAATAGGGTTAAATAAAGAGCATATAGGACTGGGGCAGGATAGGAAGACCTTAGCATAACAGGGGACACAGGAGATATTCTGAAAACAGGATGATTAATTACTTATACATGTGTAACTTGACTTGATTTACTGCTGCAGTACCTTTTCAAACTGACAGATCAGATATTTATCAGTATCCCGCTGAATTGTTACTCAGAACCTCAGAACATTTCCAGTTTAGTCATATTACGCATCTGTTAAATGTAAGAGAATTGACTACTTTATGCATTATTTATCTCTGTCCTACATTGTTTCTGAAATAAAAACAATTATATATCTATCAGTTTCTAAGAACGCCATTTTATTTTTGAAGGTAGCTGCACGTCTGAGCAGACTTAAAAATATCCAGGGGGTCCTCACTTCAAATGACAACTGGCTTCCTGAAAATCACTACTTAAAGTAAAAATTCTTTCAGTGAAACATGGTTTCCCATAGGAAACATTGGCAAAGGCATAATTAGGTACCCAAGGACAATTTCTGTGCAAAAAAATCAATGTAAAATTTGAAATACTGCAGCCTCCAGTCTGAAATGCTGTATAGTTCTGTAAGTGACTGTAAACTTTCTGCCTTGTGCAGACTTCATCCCAGCAGTGACCTCTTTAAAATACCAAGTTTACCATATGTTCCTCAAACATAGGTACAGAGCAGTACTGTTGTTTGGTAAAGAATTATTTTAAAAATAGAAGTCCACAGCAGTTCCTCAGGTAATGGTGGCAAGGTGGCACAGTGGTTAGCATTGCTGCCTCACAGTGCCAGGGTCCCAGGTTCAAATCTAGCTTTGGATGACTGTCTGCATGGAGGTTACATGTTCTCCCCATGTTTGCGTGTGTTTCCTCTGGGTGCTCCGGTTTCTGCCCACACTTCAGATTAGCAGGGTAAATACATAGGGTATTTATATAGGGTATAGGGCATGGGAGGGATTGTTGTCGGTAGTGGTTCAATGGGTCGAATGGCCTCCTTCTGTGCTGTAGGGATGCTATGATCCTAGATATGTACTGTCCAGCAGCAAAGAAATTTGAAAAATAAAGCCTGCGCTACAGTACAGTATCTGTATTGTAAGCTACAGATCAATGGAGAATTATTTCAAAAAAAACAAAATCCACAAAGTTATTTAAAGGAAGAGTTTAAAAATGAAGATTAGTTTAGTGTGGGTGGGGGCGGGGGTTGGGAACCTGAAAATGCAGCAAAAATTTCTGTTCCTCGAATGTACAGAAAGGTCAAGAAGTCGTTGATTGCAAGCCAGACATCATACAGAATCACTGGGCCTGGTTGTATTAAGAAGTTATTGCACCATCACATTGCTCGCACATGTTAAAACAGGGAATATTGCACTGCAAATAAAAGCCAGACATTAAAGTATAAAGCCCTTTAAAATGAAACCAATTTGAAAGAGAACACTTAAAACAGGGATCTACTGTACTCAAAATGTATTTGGCCCCAACTCATATTATATTAGATACCTGAAGCAAGCATCCCATTCAATGGAAAAATGTAGATCAAATGGGAACTGTACAAAATTAGTCAAAGCTGCACTGAGGTTAACAGTCAAAGGTAAGGAAACTGAGAGATGCAATAATGAGGCTCAATGGTTTATGGACATCATCCAAACCAAGTGGATGTGTTTAAAAGTTCACACAACATTTTATATGACTTATAATAAATCATCTACCGGGAATGGTAGAATAATCAGAAAGTATGTTCACTTAAATGGACCCAAGATACCAAGGATGCAACTGGAACCATTCTTTGGCATCAACAATGGAGAATAGGGTGGACATGAGGTTGAACCAGTGTTTTGTTTCTTCTTCTTACAAGGTTGGATGCATCCTCCTTATGCCTCCCTCATCATCAGTCAGGCAGACGAGGGAAGTTGTGTCAATCAAACCTGAACATAAATTATGTCATGTTATGTCATGAAGATCATGTTAGCTGAGAGGCTGAAGTGAGTTCCACTTCAGATCCCAGAAATGGATTGTGGGAAGCGGACTCTAGATCGCAAAAGTGGGATTTCCAATGGTGGACATGTTATTAATTTGGGAAGGAGACGCTCAGGAGGTCTCTGATGATGGACAGGTACCTCAATTCCAAGGATGATTCCATAGGGGTCCAAAGTTTCCAATCATCATGGTGATAGTTGACATGAAATTGCTGGAATGCCAGATTCCAATCCCACCACCCCCACAGGATGACAAATCTGGCCCTTAGAAATGTTTATAATGGAAATTAAACTGTCTGATACTGTTGATATTGTCATGTGATAAAGACATTTTGAGTAAAATCAGAATAATCGTCATGCTAGATTATAATGTTCTTGAATATATATTGTAAACTGCCTTCTAAAATTCAAGTGAATTATAATTTTCTTACGGTGAAACATTAGCTGGGATTTTCTGGTTCCATCCATAGCTGGAACTGGCATGGGTAGGACTGGAAAATCCGGAGACAGCAGCCGAAACTCTATTGACTTTGGATGGAAATTTGGAAATTCCCACCCATTATATATACAATTGCTTTTGCCCAGTTTTTTTTCATAATTTGGTATTTTCTGAAGATCATTTTTAAAATTGTTCTTATTCTACAAACTGTCTTTACTCCTGTTGTTTATAGTAGCATCCATGTGTTGGTTAAAACCAACGAAGAAATCTTCAGTGAAGATTGTTAATCACATTAAAATAAGTCATTCTTTACAATCTCAATACGGCTAAAATTCAGCATATATTTTAAATCAGCATATCCTTAAACCAGACAGATTATCATAAATAGATAAGGTAAACGGATTGGATTGGAATGTCAACATAGCTTAGAGAATTCATTGTAATGTAGAACATAGTTTTATTGATTATTTTAATGACTGCTGTCACATTTCATTTTATAAATCATTTGTTACTGAGGCATGTAGCTCACTTCATACAGCACAGTCCTCCCTGGGTTCTGTGTTATTATTAGAAATCGCTTGGAAAATTTCATGTTTCACCCAATCAGAGGAAATAACTTTCCATAATCTGGTGAGTTGAAAAATAAAGCAGTGATCTATGTGTAAAAGTCTGTGTTAATCCCGCCATCTCCATTCCGTCTTTTGATTTACTTATGCATCCTGTCCTTTATAACCTGTTGAAAATTTACCCAAACCCATTGATTATAATTAAATAAACAGTTGCAAATATATAACAAGCTAAATTATTTAAGGGACCGACATTACTAGGAGTGTTCTGTTAACTAGGTCCTTACCCTTACCCGGAAATTTGAAAGAAATTTTGCCCTGTCAGTTGTCAGAGGTTGAGAACAATGGGACACCTGAAATCTACATGAACAATAAATAAGGTTTAAGGATTGAGAAAGAAACAGGGAATGATGAAGGAAAGTAGTGAATTAAGATAGATGAATCAGTACAGGAAGAAAAATGAAGTGAGCAAAAAATAATTGAATGAAGAGAGAAAGAGAAAAAAGTAGAAAGTAAGAATAAATGTTATGGAATCGTCAATAGGTGTCCCCATGGGTTTCATAGAATACAAGCGCCCCTATTAGGCAAGTGGAGTCTCGTCTAATAGTGGGAGGGTGTTAATACCAGTTGGCTCCACTCAGGCCAGCAGTCAAAAGACTTGGGGATGACCTCTACTCTGCAGCTGTTGCACACACTGTAAGTAAAAGGTGATTGGTGACAGAAGATTGGCCTAGGTAAGATTATTACAGTAAGAAAAACTTTAAACATTTAAGAGCTGAAATTGGTTTATGTCAACAGGATAAAATAAATACTTGGAAATCAGTAGATGACTTTTTACCATTCCCAATCTACTTCCATTGAAGTTGCGCAGTTCAAACTATTCTTGGAGACTTGTTTGCTGGCCTTATTGTTATTCTGAAATTAAAATTCATAGAATTATAGAACCTCTGCAGGGCAGAAAGAGGCCATTCAGCCCATCAAGCCTGCACCAACAGCAATCCCACCCAAGTTTTACCCCCATAGCACCACGTATTTACCCTTCTAATCCTCCTGACATTAAGGGGCAATTTAGTATGGCCAATCAACCTGACCCCCACATCTTTGGACAGTAGGAGAAAACTAAAGCATCCAAAGGAAACTCATGCAGATGTGGGGAAAATGTGCAAATGTGATACAAAGAATCACTGGAGTCTGGAATTGAACCCAGGTCCCTAGCGCTATGAAGCAGCTGTGCTAGCCACTGTGCTGTTGTGCCACTCAAAAAAATGTTGACGCTTTGCAGCAGCAACTTAAATGCAGCTAATACACTGGATGAGGCTTGAAGGCTCAGTTAGTGCACTGGATAGCTATAGATTAGCCAGGAAGGGGCTAAAGAGTGAGTTGAGAAGAGCTAAAAGAGGACACAAGAAGACTTTGGCTGATAGGATCAAGGAGAATCCTAAAGCTTTCTTTAGATATGTTAAGAATAGAAGATTGTTTAGGGCAAGATTAGGGCCAGTCAGAGACAGCAGTGGGAAGTTGTGCATGGAACCTGAAGAGATTGGAGAGGCACTGAACAAATATTTCTCTTCGGTATTCACGCAGGGAGATGTAAGTGTAGTTGTGGAGAACACTGGGATACAGGGTTGTAAACTGGAAAGTATTGAAGTAGATAAGGAGGATGTGCTAGATATTCTTGAGGGTTTGAAGTTAGATAAGTCCCCTGGGCCGGACGGGATTTACTCTAGGTTTCTCTGGGAGGCAAGAGAGGCGATTGCAGAGCCCCTGGCTCTGATCTTCAGGTCGTCGTTGGTTACGGGTATAGTTCCGGAGGACTGGAGGATAGTGAATGTGGTCCCATTGTTCAAGAGGGGGAAGAGAGACCTTCCAGGGAATTATAGGCCAGTGAGTCTTACTTCTGTTGTGGGCAAAGTATTGGAGAGAATTATTAGGGATAGGATTTATAGTTATTTAGAGAGAAATGAATTGATTGGGGATAGTCAGCATGGTTTTGTGAAGGGTAGGTCGTGCCTTACTAACCTTACTGAATTTTTTGAAAAAGTGACCAAAGAGGTGGATGGGGGTAAGGCAGTTGATGTGGTATATATGGACTTTAGTAAGGCATTCAATAAGATGCCCCATGGAAGGCTTCTGCAGAAAATGCAGATGTATGGGATTGAGGGTGATTTAGCTAATTGGATTAGGAATTGGCTATCTGATAGAAGACAGAGGGTGGTGGTTGATGGAAATTATTCGTGGAGTTCGGTTACAAGTGGTGTACCTCAGGGATCTGTTTTGGAGCCCCTGCTGTTTGTAATTTTTATAAATGATCTGGATGAGGGTATTGAAGGATGGATTAGTCAATTTGCGGATAACACCAAAGTCGGACGAGGAGTAGTAGATAGTGAAGAGGGGTGTTATAGTTTGCAGAGAGTCTTGGACAAGTTGCAGAGCTGGGCCGAGAGGTGGCAAATGGAGTTTAATGTGGAAAAGTGTGAGATAATTCACTTTGGCAGGAATAACAAATGTGTAGAGTATAGAGCTAATGGTAGAACTCTTAATAGTGTTGATGAACAGAGGGATCTTGGTCTATATGTGCATAGATCCCTGAAAGTTGGCGATCAAGTCAATAAGGTTGTTAAGAAGGCATACGGAGTCTTAGCTTTTATTGGTAGGGGGATTGAATTTCGGAGCCGCAACGTCATGTTGCAACTGTACAAAACTCTAGTACGGCCGCACTTGGAGTATTGTGTGCAGTTCTGGTCCCCACATTATAAGAAAGATGTGGAGGCATTGGAGAGGGCACAGAGGAGGTTTACCAGGATGTTGCCTGGTATGGAGGGCAGGTCTTATGAGGAGAGGCTGAGTGATTTGAGGTTGTTTTCGTTAGAAAGGAGGAGGCTAAGAGGGGACCTGATCGAAACATATAAGATGATTAGAGGTTTAGATAGGGTGGACAGTGATAGCCTTTTTTCCTAGGATGGAGAAAGCTAGCACGAGGGGACATACCTTTAAATTAAGGGGTGGTATTTATAGGACGGATATCAGAGGTAGGTTCTTTACCCAGAGGGTGGTAAGGGTATGGAATGCCCTGCCTGCTGCAGTTGTAGATGCGCCAAGTTTGGTGGCATTTAAGAGGTTAGTAGATAAGTTTATGGATGGAAAGGGAATGGTTTAGGTAAGAGGGTCATTGCTTTTTCTTAATTGGTCGGCGCAACATCGAAGGCTGAAGGGCCTGTTCTGCGCTGTAATGTTCTATGTTCTATGAATTGGAAGTAACACAGCAACAAGAACAGGAAGAGAAATTAAAAACTGGTCTTGCATTGGCCAGAAATCAAGCCAGACTTCCCATGTGGCAGGACAGAATTTTACACTGAACTACAGATGCTGTTGTTAAAACTGCCAATACTGCTGGTAATGTTGGTAAAATGTTTCCAAGTCAGTGAAAAGCAAAAAGGAGCAGGTTAAAACATTGGCTGCTGATCCACTATCAGCCCATTGAAGTCCTTGTTATTCATTTGTTCTTTTCCTGACACCACCCTTTCCCCTCCCTTTTCAGAGGTGAAAAAGCATATGGATAGTACATTTCTCTAGCAAAATGTGAATCTAATCTGGAAGTAAAACTTTGGAAAGGAGAACTGAATCAGATAATAGTTTCTGTATGACCTGCCCTGTTTCTGTCCATTCTCTGTCAGAGAAATTAAGTTCTAATTCTCTGCCCTTCCCCCCATGGCCCTGAACTTTTTCTATTCAAGTACTTATCCAGTTTTCTTCTGAAAGCCATGATTGTACCTGCCTTCACCATATTCTGAGATAGTTTATAACTTAATGTACTTTGAGTGACATGATTTTAAATGCACTAAAGTAAGATATCCCAGCGCAAACAGAGAGCTTTTTAAACTTGTAGTACAAGTCGATCAAGACTTAAAAAGACAAACAGGTTATTTTCGTTTTGTACTGAGGGACAGAATTTTACCATAATTTGTCAGTGTCAGGCTCTGATTGAAAACTGGCATGTAGCTGTCCAGGTACATGGATACTTTTTCACACCAGATCTTCAGCCAATTTGACAAAAAAATAAATCGGGAGGCATGGTTTCCACCTTCACTCTGGCTGGGTGGGGCCTGATGGAATCAGCAAGACCAAGTCACAGGGATCACAATGGCATTTTTAAAAGGCACCCCAATAAGCACTGAAATTAAACTCCCTCCTCTGCAACTCCCACCATAGCCCCCACCCACCACAAGTACCATGGCCCCTCCCTGCCCCACTCCCCTTCCCTTCCCCATCACCACCATGGCAGTATAATGGGCACTGTCTCCCTCAACTCTTCAAAGGTATTGGAACTTTCCTTCCCCATTACCACCATATTGGGACTCATCTCACAATGGAGCTCCCCAGAGGGTCAATCCATGGCACTACTCCTTGGCACAGGTTGGTATTCCAAATGGTGCTGCCAACATGTGCCATGGAGTGTGCCAACCTGTGCAGGAGCAGTGCCAATCTGTACTGGAGCAAGGCAAACCTGTGATGGGGCAATGCCAGAGGACAAGGCCAGGACAATTTCCTTGCCCCCGGGAGTTATACTAACCTTGGCACCCATTGGAGAATCCCCTGACTGAATCCCATTATTCTGAAGCCGCTGTTAACCTCACTGATGCAATGTCACATCAGTAAGGTTTGAATATTTAGTGAGGAAATGATGTGATGGGGAGACCCATTAATAGTATTCAAATTTATTAAAATCCTTTAGTGGGCAGGAACCTCATTATGTCACCGGCAAGGAGTATGGAAAATTGGGAAACGGGATCTCATTACCGAGAATATTGTTTCCTGACTTTTGCGGGATTTTACACTCACATTACTGTTTACTTTCACACTGGACACCCGTGCATAATTGCCCCCAAAACATATGAGAGCAGTTTTTAACTGAGCGTACATTGCTCATTGATTTCACTTTTGTGTTCATTGCCTCATATTATGGACAAGCTGCCTATGCTCTGCAAGTCCATATGAATACCTTACCACAGGATATGCAGGAAATGGTGCAGTTTCTTCATGGGGCTGAGTCACAACTTGGCAAATGGGAGAAATTCAAGTCAGCATCACTGAATGACTAGCAGTCATCTCTAAGGTTTCTGTAGGATTAGGAGGCGAACACCTCAAGAGTGCCCAACAAAAATCATTACCAAATCATTTCTTTCGGAGCTATATTGGCTATCAACTATCCCTTTCAAGGCCAGTATGGTGGCTCAGTGGTTAGCACAGCTGCATCACACTGCCGGGGACCCAAGTTGAATTCCTGGCTTGGGTGAAGTTTGCACATTCTCACTGTGTCTACATTGGCTTCTGCTGGGTGCTCCAATTTCCTCTCACAGTCCAAAGACGTGCAGATTAGGTGGATTAGCCATGCTAAATTCTTCTTCCATGTACCAGAACAGGCACTGAAATGCGGTGATTAGGGGATTTTCACAGTAACTTCATTATAGTGTGAATGTAAGCCTACTTGTGACTAATACTTTAAACTTTAAGTTTAAAATGATTAGTTCAGTCAACGTCCAGTACAAGTGGATGGAAATATGCCAAATATGCTGTGCCCACTAGTGTTTGAAAATTGCAGCCATGAGGTTTGGACAGAGCAATTTTTTTTTTCCCTGATTGTGAGTTTCCCAAATTTCCCATTTGAAAACAAGAGCATCAGTTGAAAACTTCCCCCATGTAGTTAATATTCAAGTAGGTACTGCAAGTTTGTTTATGATCTCAATTAATTCACCGTTGGAATATTGTGTGGTGCTTTTGCCATTCTAAAAGAGATATTAAAGCAACAGGGAAGATATAGCCCAAACAAGAGGTCGCAAATGTAAGATGATCATGAAAAGAAATCAAGAAATAAATTGCTGGTGGTGGCACAGTGGTTAGCATTGCTGCCTCACAGCATCAGGGACCCAGGTTCAATTCCCGGCTTGGGTGTCTATGCGGAGTGTACACATTTTCCCAATGTCTGGATGCTCCAGTTTCCTTCCACATCCAAAAGACGTGCTGGTCAGATGCATTGCCATGTTAAATTCTCTCTCAGTGTATGCGAACAGATGCCAGAGTGTGGCGACTAGGGGATTTTCACAATAACTTCATTGCAACGTTAATGAAGTTGTTAATGTTAATTGTGCCTCTAAAAAATAAAATAAATAAAATAGCAAATGTGACAAAGCAATTCTTTACATGGAAATTAGTTAATTCTGATTCTTTATTAATTGTATCAGATTGCATTCAGTCTCAACTGAAAATGTGCTTATTGGGTGGTCAGGACATATACGTTTATATGAGGCATTTCTGCAAATAAATATTTTTGACAGTATTTCAAATTTGACTGTGAATCTGTCTTTGATCCACCTAGCTTTCTGATAGCTCATCCAACATCCAGTACATAATAGGCAGAAATTTCATGCAGTTAAATAATAAGAAGACTGAAGACATTGTTTCCAATTTACATTTCAAACTCCAAGCTACATACTCTATCCCTTGCTCTGGCAACAGCCTGTAACAATTCCAAGATATGCAGGTTAAGTTGATTGGCTAAATTGACCCAAGACTCAGAAATTCCAGCTCAAAGTCAATGGGCCTTTGCACGGTCTGCTGAATTTTCTGTCCCATCTGCAACAATTCAGTGGCAGGAAAAGACAGGAAAATTCCACCCCTAGCATTAGGGGATAAGTACGTGAGGTTACAGGGATAGGGCTTGGGTGGGATTGTTGTAATTGCAGGCTTGATGGGCCAGCTAGCCTCCTTTTGATTCTATGATTCTAATTTTGATGTTATATTTGACCGTGAGCTGATCTTTCAAGCTCATATTCATGCCATCATTAAAATTGCCTATTTCCACTTTAGTAACATCACCTGACATTGCCACTGTTTCAGCTAAGCTGCCATTGAAACCCTCATTCACACTTCTGATACTTCTCGACAACCCAACACACGCAAATGTCCCAAATGGAATAAAATAGTGACACAGGCCTAACAGGCCAAATCATCTGTTGCTGCTTTGGAATTTTTTTTGCTTTCTAAAGACACTGGCCAGAATTCTCCCATTTCACTCACAGCTGGAATTCTCCCATCTTGCTACAAAGAATGGAGATTTGGTTGAGCACCAAATCCTCCACCCTCTCTTGTTGCAACATTGGAGTGTGAACAGCCGGAGAACATTAGATAATACTCTCTGTGAACAGGAAAAGTGCACATATAGAAGTTGAACTATATCTTCCCATTGGATCTTTGTCTTAGTGATTTGCTGAGTGTCCTTGCTGAGGACTGGCAAGAACACATGAGCAGAAGTTAGCCGGTCAAGTCTATAATCCAAGCATGATCTTGATGAATGTACGTCAAAGAACCTGCTGGAAAAATGTTCTGCAGACAGCATCAGTCTCATTCTCATTCATTCATTATTTAGCTACTTTAAGCTCACCTGCAATTTGTATTCTTCAGTTATTTACCTCTTCTTCCATTTTTCATAACCGCAGTCCAACCATCCTGCTTCCAGCTGAGAATATGTCTAATATGTGACAAACACTTCGATGACATTTGACACCTAATCTGTACCACTTTGGAAAATCACTCAAAGACCAGTAGCTGAATAAAATCACATTCTTTTCCTGTTAAAAATGAGTGTACCCAAGTATCATCCAGTGTTCAGAAGTAAGCCAGCAGCCAAGGCCATGTGAAGTGATTTTTTTATTATGCACTGGCCACCATCCCACACAATTCACATCATTTAAATTGTAAAGTGGGTCCACAAAGATGGTAGCAAGCTTCTACATTTCAATGATGATGTTTGACTCTTTCTTTGAACTACATGCCAGGATTGAGAGAGTTTGAATTTAGATCATGCTATTCTGGCTTGAATCCAAGCTATTCTTCTGAAGAAAATGACTACAGTTACTTCACAAAGAATATTGTGTGCTTACACAATTGTGCAACATCCTGTCATACTGTTTAAAGGAGCAATGCCTTCATGAGAAAATATTGAGTGCATTGTGTTGCATTGTAGTTACAGCATAAAAACAGATCATTCAGCCCAACAGTGTTTATATTCCACATGCGCTCATCCTCCTTATCTAAGCTCATCAAGATATCCTTCTATTCCTTTCTCCCTCATGAGTTTATCTAGCTTCCCCTTAAATGCATAAATGCTATCTCCTTGCAGCAACAAGTTTCACCCTTAATGACTCTTTGGATAGAATTTTCCCATCCCACGTGCCATGGGAATTGCAATGGACAGGTCAAAGGGAATGCAAAAATCCATTGATCTCAGACAAGAATTTCCAGCTTTCAGGCAAATGCAGCCAGAAAATCCCACCCTGTTAGTAAAAAAAATTTCTCCTAAATTTCCAGTTAGGTTTATTAATGACTATCTTTTATTTGGGCAATATAGTGGCACAGTGGGCTAGCACTGCTGCTTCACAACATCAGGGACCCAGGTTCAATTCCGGCCTTGGGTGATCATCTGTTTGGAGTTTGCACATTCTCCCTATGTCTACATGGGTTTCATCTGGGTGTTCTGGTTTCCTTCCACAATCCAAAGATGCGTGTGTTACATTGATTGACCATGCTGAATTGCCCCTTAATTTCTGGGGGACTAGCAGGGTAAATATGGGGATAGGGTCTGGGTGGGATTGTTGTCAGTGCAGGCTGGATGAGTTGAATGGCGTCCTTCTGCACTGTTGGGATTCTATGGGTTCTAGTCTTCCCTGCATGTGGAAAGATCTTCTCTGTGTCTACCCTAACAAACCCTTCAATAATCGTAAAGACCTTGACTATGTCACTTTCTTCCAGAGAAAACAGCCTGTTCAATTGTTCCAGATCAGTGTCACCCCTCAGAACTGGTATCATTTTGGAAAATCTTCTTTGTTCCTTCCCAGGTGCCTCCATATCCTTTTTAAGAATATGAAGACTGGGGGTGAGATTCTCTAGTTGTGCCTGCCAAGGTCAGGAATTCCTGCCGAAGTCAATGAATCATTCGATGATTCATCAAATTTTCTCTCTCTCTTGCAACAATCCACACAATGAGTGCGGGACCAGATAATTTAATCCCAAGATTTCCCACAGTACTCCAAGGAGTGTCTGACCAAGATTCTATGGGCAAAAGTGGTAGAGAAGCATTTTGGTCACAAAATACCTTCAAAAACCTACTTCTTTGATGTAATATAAGTTAGCAATCTAAAACAAAACCTGTGAAATGTACTTTTCATGAAGACTAACAAAACCACTCAATCTTCTCATTCCATGACCTAAGAACAATTGAAATGGTTACAATATGACAACTGCATATCTCTATAAATATTGAAAAATATAATAATGTTAGATAAGGCTCTTTAAAAATGTATGCGAGAGCAGTTTTTCAATCAGTGATAACACTTATTTTTAATCCCCAGCTCTACCAATCACTCAGCATTTCACTATCTTTATGTTTCACCTTTTTCTTTCTCCTCATTTCACCATCTCCCTCTTGAGATCCATATTTCCCATTCATATTTCACTCTGCACGCTATTAAATGATAACTTTGCATCAGCTTTCATTACTTTTTATCTCATTCCATCTCTTATTAGTCTTTTGAACTTTAATCTTAAAAACAAAGCAACATATTCTTCTCACCAGCATTTTCTCCCAAGATGTCACCTGTTGTAAACCATTAGTTTTTGCCTCAAACATTTTCAGTTCTGGAATTTTTTGCCAAAAATCTCTGTCATCGTTCACGACTCAGACTCTCCAGTGTTGCTGAAATTGAATAAGGAGTATTGGCTGGAACGCCAAATTCTCTGTTCTCACTTGCAGGGGATAGGCCAAAATCGGAAAATACTGACCCTCATCGTTTTTGTATTAATTTGATTTAGTATTGTCACATGGATTGGGATTCAGTGAAAAATATTGTTTTTTCTGCGCTATACAGGCAAAACATACCATTCATAAAGTACATAGGGTAGTAAGAAAGGAGAGGATGCAGAAAATAGTATTATAATCATAGCTAGTCTGTGGAGAAAGATCAACTTAATATCAGATAAGTCCATTCAAAAGTCTGACAGCAGCAGGGAAAAATCTGTTCTTGAGTCAGTCGGTATGCAATCTCAGACTATGAAATGAAATTTCACAATGGCATTATATACCATTAATATATATCCTGTTATTCACTCAGTATGTGTAAAAGGTAATGCAGGTTCAAATGGAACAGGTAAAAATGGTTCAATGGATTTCTGTAGCGCTATATGACCAGAAAAATGTGTTGTTTTCTTTCCTTACTCTTCTAATTATTTCATAAATTATGCTAATTGTTCCCCTGTAAATTCTAAGGGATATATACATCTATATTACATATATTATTTACATTATTATGCCGCCCTTATTCCACTGATAGTTCATGTTTTCTAACTTCTTCATATTGTACTGTATTTTGAGTCTGTTTTCTATCCTGGGTAACAAACCGTTGGACAGCATTCGATATTAGTGCAATCCTCAGTGGGTTTGGACAGACCACCCAGTTGGAATGCAAAGTCATATTGCAGCAGCTTAGCTCAATTAACACTTTCCCCTCTGAATTAGCTTGCAGGTTTGATCAGTGTGAGAACAGTGTGATTTGCCCACACCACTCCCCCATCACATCCCTTCCCCACCATGTCATCTCAGTTTGAGAATGGCCAATTTTGTAGGTCAGCATTTAACCAAAACTAACCACATATATCTTATTCACCTTGCTGCTGAAACCCCCAATAATGCCTTTGTTACCTCTGGACATGACTATTCCAATGCACTGAGGGCATCCAAAGCTGTTATTATGTGTTCTAACTTGCACGAAGATCCATTCACCTAGCACCTTAGTTATCAAAGTAGGCTGAAAGAGTTGGCACTGTACATAATAGTGCAGAGTAGAATTGGGAGGTAATTTGATTGAGGCTTTTCTGAAGGTGAATAGATTATATTCCAGTTAAATGTTTTGTGCCAATTAAAAGTTTGGGAGGAGAAGGGGCTGCAATTTGAAATTGTATAAGGCAAGATCTGGGTTAGATGTCAGGATTTCTCATAGAGCATATTAAGGCTCTGAACAACTTGTGTGATGATGCCAAATCACTGAACTCTATCAAGGAAGAGTTGGTCCAGTTTCTTGTTAGTGCAGAAATGACTTCTTACAAAAGATATAGTGAGTTCAGCAAATTCATGTCTGTGACCTACTGGACTGAGTTTTGATATTCAAATGGTTTCAGAGGAATTTCACAGATTTCTTTCCCTCCAATTCATCTGTTTTTTAAATGGGTTTTTTTGTTGCCTCTCCCAGGAGATCACATGATTTCAGATGGGCTGGGGTAACTCTATAATACACAGAGTATTGTATTGTGGAAGACACATTGGTTGGATCATGGAATCTTTTTTTGTCCATCATTGTTCATAATTTGACATTTTCAGGTGCAAAACTCATGATGAATGCAGAATTTCCCCAGTTGTGCTGCACTTTGAATTTAAAGGTGATAAAGAGCTGTATGAATGAAAGTAATCATGCCATTTTCCTTTAGAGGATAACACAGCTGGAGAATTGACAAGCTTTATGATACAAAAGACTGGACATATGTTTGAGTCATTTGTCAGATAAAAATGGGAAAAAAGACAAAGCAAACACAATGGTACTGGTAATACAGTTGTTACATCTGTGATTAATTTTAGCCATTATGGTTTATCAACAGGGGGAAGACATCCTTGTACTGGCTTGGACCCAATCTACCTACTGCTACAAATGACAGATTAAGTATAACCAACTACACGTGTAATCATCATCAGAAGAAGTATTTTTGCAGTACCATGACTTTGAGGAATGCTCACCGCATTGATACTGGAAGCTATACTTGTAAATATTCAGCCAATGAAAACCTTAAATCCAAGATCTATTTATTTGTCGCAGGTAAGGAAACCCATCTGAATTCCCCTTTGTATTGAAGTATTGGCCTTGACTTCTGGATGTACTCTAAATCAATAGAAAAGCCTGAATTTGAAACAGTGTAGCTTGATGAGCCTTCAACTGTAAAATACAATAAAATGATCGAGGGGAACATTCAAATGAGCTTACGACTCAAAGAATAAAGGTTTAATTGAGACTAAATAGCCAACACTTTCTGAATAATAGTCTGATTGAGTTAGTAACTTATTGATAAATCAATATTCCTACAAGCATGAAGTTTGAATTGATGGGGTGCAGAGCTGTGGAGAACAGGAAAGTGACTATTCCCTTACAGGGATAGTTAACAAGTTACCACAGTCCTCTCCCCTCTCTTCAGATGGTGTCCTTCCATCACACGATAGCATGCAGTCTGGAAAATTGGCAATCATTTAAAGGAGATTTAATTGTTTAATAATACATGTAATCCAATTATATTAGATAGTGTATGATTTGGTTTATTTATAATCTTGTTTAAAGATTGATCTCAGATCACTGTAACATTGCTTTGATAATCAATGTACTTGCTTCTCCTGACTACACACAAATAGAAATTAGAAATTCTTGTAGTGAAGTAGATAGCATGGATTTTAGGTTTACAAGGTTCTGGGAGTTGAAGAGTCAAGTAACATGTGGGAAACCCAAAAGTCAGTGTAGCGGATCTGGGAGTGGCTATTTAATAAGCCATTGTTATATGATTTCTAGGTTTCTTAACCATTTAGCATCAGTGGATGTAATGATACTGCATGAAGTAATTTCACCTCCACGATTTACAAAAGCATTCCAAAAGGTAATTTGAAGGACGTTGAAATTGGAAGCTAAGAAAAAGGAAATATGAGTACAAAAACTAGAAGTTTAGAGGCTGTGCCTCATCTCTCCTGGATGTGCTGCACACGGCTGTGAGGAACTGAAGAAGTATTCTGTTTCTTAACAATGCAAGCTGGGGTCCCAAGAAGCCATGGTTGGAGGTGGTACAAGAGGTCAAACAGCAAGTGCATGTCACTCCTGGTTATAGGTAGTGATTCAATAACCTGAATAGGACAGGAAAAGTGCAAGCAATGGCTTGATCACTTACATTCTGATGTATTGCCTCAAGCCACATTGCGTAAACTAACTTACATTATAGGCACATCTATCCTATCTTACCTATGCACTTCCTGACACCTCCACTACTGACATTCACCCTCATCAATGTTTTGCCTCTCCCTCAAAGTCACCCTCAACAAATGTTTACCATCCATTTGTTGAACACATGTCATCACTGTCCCTTCTGGCAGGAGAAGAAAGCACAGAACACTACAGAAAGACAGACAGCTCTCCAATCATCCAGTTCCGATATTACATAAATATTATTGTTTTAGATCATCATTCATTCTCGGTAACTAGTTGGTAAGCAGTCTTTTCCGTTGCTTCTTGATAAATGGGAAGGCATGAATTGACATCAGCAATGGGTTGGGTAGAAAAGGACCAGTATGGAGGAGTTTCCTATGGGAAGACTTGGTTGTTTCCTGTACTAGTTTGTGTTAATGCCATGGTAGAGGATGAAATGGGAAAGGGTGCAAAAGTGGCTTTCAGACATTGTTAAATGCGAGCACTGGAGGAACACAATGAATTGTATAGGGTCAGGTTAGGCATTTAAGTGTTCTAAGATAGGGAATACTTTGAGGGGTTTATTTAGTTGACGTAGAGAATGGGGTGTGGGGGAGCTCCCCGGGGATTTTGGGAATGGAGGGGATGTCCTGTGTCAGGACCAATCTGGGTCTTTAAGATTAATCAACTGAAGTTGGAAACATTTGTATTTTTTTTCTACCTCTTTCAGAGTAACTATTAGTGTAACACTGGCAGAATCAGTGAGATTAGCAAGTTAAGTTGTTTCCAACTTAATTTCCCAAAAAGGAAGTTAGCACTTCTGGATGGTTACTGGACAAATCCTTACCTTAGAGTTTTCAAGAGGGATTCCCCAGAGCATCTTTGGAGTAACCCCCCCAGATCTGATGCTGGTGAGCCAAGAAATCATGGGGCATTATTTTCACTTTACTTCCACTTTTACAATCAATGTAAGGCATTCATGATTGGGTATTGCAAGAGGAGGAAGAAGTAAAAGATTCTACTGTTTGTCTCAAAAAACAGTCAGTGTGGTTTACAACCAGTTCTCTGAATTAATCTATAAGTTGCCCTATATAAGGACTAGTTCTGTGCTGTGGACCAGGAGCTGGTTATAAGTTCACATTATATGTCAATAATTTGGAAGAGCAAACTCCAAATTTGCAGATGATACATCTGGGTGAGAGGGTGAGCTGTAAGGAGGATGCAGAGATGCTTCAACGTGTTTTTTACAGGCTGAATGTGTGGCCATCTGCATGGCAGATGCATTATAACGTGGATAAATGTGAGGTTATCCATTTTGGTAGCAACAATAGGAAGACAGATTATTACTTGAATGAGTGTAAATTGAGAGAGATACTCAGCCAGACCTTGGTGTCCTTGTGCATCAGTCACTGAAAATAAATGCATAGGTACTGCAGGCTATAAAGAATACAAATGCCATGTTGACTTCATAGCAAGAGGATTTGCTCAAAGGGAAAAGGATGTTTTGTTGCAATTGCATAGAGCATAGCTCTCAGGACTAAAGGGATAAAGGACATGGGGGGAAAGGGGGAATCAGGATATTGAATTCAATGATCAGCCATGATCAAAATGAATGGTGGAACAGCTCGAAGAGTCAAATGGCTTACCCCTGCTTTTAGTTTCTGTGCTTATATGCCTCTATAACTCAAAAGCATTTCACTTATTCCCTTTAACAGCAGAAGGAAAAGGGGACTTTTTCTATCTTGTCCTGATATAATAACAAATGCAGATGTGGGTTACTGAACAGTATTGTAATCTCAAGTTACTTGAATGTTATTTTTAAAAAATTCCCAGAACTCGGCTGAAATATGCAAACCAAATACAAAGTCACTCCTTAATGTAGGTTGCAACATAACAGATATGTCACAATGGTCACATAGTTTAGATTCAAAGCCACTATTTCTCATAGTATGTCAGTTTTAAATAGAAATACAGGAACATGCTCCGTGAAATACAGAACGTGTTAG
Source organism: Sphyrna mokarran (assembly GCA_024679065.1). Lineage (NCBI taxonomy): Eukaryota > Metazoa > Chordata > Chondrichthyes > Carcharhiniformes > Carcharhinidae > Sphyrna > Sphyrna mokarran. The sequence goes on along the minus strand of JAGIQG010000004.1, from coordinate 76,456,979 downwards.
CAGAATGGAAAGTATGTGAATTGAATAAGATGCAAATTTCTGAAAGAGAATTGGTTGGTGCACTTCTGTTATAGGGAAGTGGATTTTGAACACATTAGAACTTCTGGTCATTTCCGATTCCTCTGGTATTTTTAAAAGTGCCCAATATAACATGATACATCAATGTCAGGAACTTTGCAAACTGACAGTGACTAAGACGTTCCAAGAGAAGTGTGTCATGTAGTTTAGTTGTACATGTATTTACTCAAAACCAGTCTTTCTTTATCTTGATTTAGTCTAGTTGAAGTCATTTAGGAATTAGTAAGTAAATTCAATGGTCATTTTGTGGTAACAACAGCTCCCTAGGCAAACTTTTTCCAAAAATGAAAGAACCATTTTGGTATATGTTGTCAACTTCACAAGCAATTTGCAATATAAATTGTTGACGACATAACCATGCAAGAGTGAATAATAAAATGGCCAAACTTCAATATCACAGAATGAAATTATAGAAGTTCAACAACAAGAAAACAGCTTGCATTTTTAAATGTGTCTTTAGTGTATTAAAATAGTTTTTGACACTGAGCTACATATAAGTTATGAAGACAGGTAACCAAATGTTTGATCAGAATGGTAGATTTTAAAGAATGTGTTAAAAGGGTGGGAAGTAGAATATCTTTAGAGAGAAAGTTCCAGAGCTTTAGGCCCAGGCAGTTGAAGGTGGAGAAAATAAAATCAGTGTTGCAGACGGAAGTCCAGAATTGGAGGATCACAAATATTTCTAAGGATTGCAGAGCTGAAGAATATTGTAGAGATAAGGATAGATGAGAGCATGGACTGATTTGAACACAATTATGAGAATTTTACCGTAGAAGCATTGTCAAATTGGTGTCAGAGTTTTACCCTGAAGCGCAGGTTAGATAGCAGAATGGGTGCAACCACAATGTAATTCCATCCAAAAATGTTAGAATTACAGCCTTGTTTCTTCGTTGACTGAAATAAACAAATGAATTTCTGGTGACAATACTCAAAGTAGATTGGGTAATTTGATACCATGAGCTGTGCCAAAATGAAAATGTCTTTAATTTGACTTTTAATGTCATATGGTGTATTTGGAAAGAGATATGCCTAGCTCAATTGTAGGCTAATTAATGTAGGTGGGAGTTGACAGATTGTTAGATGCTTACTAAATCAACATGAAATTACTGCCTGCATTGCACCTTAAAGTATTAAATGTTTAACAAAGCTGAAATGTATAAAATGCAGCTAACATATGATAGATGCATCAGGCCTTTTATAGGTGAATATTTTGCATCATTATCAATATGGACTGTGAAGTATGCAGAACCATCAAAACAGTATTATTCACAGTTTCAATACGCATATTCAAAGACCTAAGCATACTTTCAAAAACTCCCAAGAGGAATTTAAAACAACTTAAATGTGTTCACATTAATCTATAATTGTAAAAAGCATTTCATTCTGTGCATGACCAATTCAATCCTTTCAGATTTAATGATCATTCTGCATCAAACCTAAAGTAAGATTACTTTATAGTTTATGATACATCTGTTGTGACCTTCACTGTCTTCCCTTTAGAATGATGAGCTCCCAAATTGCACAGTACTGTACTGCTCTTGTGGACGTGAGGTGATGGAAAACAGGTTTCCAGTTTTAAAAAGAATCAAATACATTCCACAGTGGACAGTTTTATGTATGAAGTACATATGTTCACTGCAGACCCTCAGAATTCCAAGTGCAGGAACAGCATGAAATAGGTCCAATATGTCATGAATTATGTAGCAGAAATGGAATGACGCTGTTTCACCCGGAATATGATTTTGGGTCTAGTGTACGTCTAAATGTAGCAATACTGGAACTGATATTCTGAATTGAGTTTTGGGCTTTGAAAAAATCCCTAATGACTTCACCATAACTCCTTGATGAGAAACCTTTCCATTTAACCTACACTTGGGGTGAATGAGATTGGCTTGCTGAACTATCCCACATTAGGCTCCAATTATATTAGTATTTACATCACCAACATCTCATCAGGATCCACACAAGCTACTAAGTAACGAAATAAAACTTTTCTGAACAATTATCAAAGAAGAAGTCCATATTATGACCACAATCATAAACTAACAATAGTATATTAATGTGGAAACATAGCAGTGATTTGGCTTAAGCATTGAATGTGTAAATATTTTGTAGACGTGGTTAATTTATGAAACAAAGGAGAATACAAATATAGTTGTAATGCCATACTAATCTGGCATGAACTGATAATTTTACAGCTGAGATCCACATCAGAGATTAAAATAAATTTATAAGTGTATTTTAGGATTAGACCAACTATAAGTTGATATTAGATAATTGATTCCAAATTGCAATATTAAATACACTTCTAGAGTACTTTGTTGATGATAAAGTGCATAGAGATGTATAGTGGCCACGAGAAGTGCTACATAAATGCATTTTTTTTCTTTTCACCTACTCAGTAGATTAAAGCATACATGGTTGTAGTTAGCAATGTTTTCAGAATTGGTATAACTTCATTGTTACATGACATGGATAAACTTTGCTTTCTATGGGAGGATGAAGCTAGCTTCCTGAAACTTCAAAGTGATTAACCATCGTCTTCACATTAAAGATGCAATATGAATGCAATTAGTTGTTGTTGTAGATGTTCTATCTGTTTCTGTCAGATTGTCTGTTCCTGAATAAATTTATCTTCCACCCTGTTAACTATGTCTGAATTATTTTTTTAAACTTTATCCCAATCCAATCCAATCAAATTCAGAGTCCCAACAAGTTGACAAGACAGGGCTCTCATCTCCTGTCTTGGGCTTGATCTATATGATCTAAGCTGATTGGAGTAGGTATAGCTCTTCCCACAACGATGTCCAAATTATTTATCCTAAATCTTCCTCCCTTGAGCTCAAGGTGGTTGGCATATCTAGGTGCCCTGTTTCTATGTAACTAGTATCACTGCTAGGTTAGATGGATTGACTATAGAGAGGGGGCAAAACTTGACTTTCTCGAGAAATAAGGAAAGCAGGTGACAGAAGTGTCAGTGAGGGATCAGTTTGGGACCAGTGACCATAATTCCATTTGTTTTAAGATAGCTTTGGAGAATGATAGGTATGGCTAAAAAGTTAAAATTTAAATAGGGCCAGTTTGATGCAATTAGACAGGAACTTTGAACATAAGAACATAAGAAATAGGAACAAGAGTAGGCCATCCAGCCCTTCGAGCCTGCCCCGCCATTCAATGAGATCTTGGCTGATTTGAAGTGGATCAGTTCCACTTTCCCGCCTGCTCCCAATAACCCTTAACTCCCTTATCTATCAGAAATCTATCTATCCATGACTTAAACATATTCAACGAGGTAGCCTCCACCACTTCAATGGGCAGAGAATTCCAGAGATTCACCACCCTCTGAGTGAAGAAGTTCCTCCTCAACTCTGTTCTAAAGTGCCCCCTCCCTTATTATGAGGCTGTACCCTCTAATTTTAGAGGGCACAGCCCTCTAGTTCTAGAAAGAATCTCTCTACTCTACCCTATCTAGCCCCTTCATTATCTTGTAAGTCTCTATAAGATCCCCCCTCAGCCTTCTAAACTCCAACAAGTACAGGCCCAGTCTATTTATTCTCTCCTCATAAGCTAACCCCCTCATCTCAGGTATTAGCTTGGTGAGCCTTCTCTGTACTCCCCCCAAGGCAAATATATCCTTTTGCAACTTAGGGGACCAAAATTGCACACAGTACTCCAGTTGCAGCCTCACCAGTGCCCTGTACACTTGCAGCAAGACCTCTCTGCTTTTATATTCTATCTCCCTTGCGATAAAGGCCAACGTTCTATTCGCCTTCTTGCTGCACCTGTAGACTGAGTTTTTTGATTCGTGCTCAAGGACCCCCAGGGCCCTCTGCACCTTAGCATGCTGCAAATTTTCACTATTTAAATAATATTCCATCCTACTATTATTTCTTCCAAAATGGATAACCTCACATTTGCTAACGTTATACTCCATCTGCTAAATCCTCGCCCACTCACTCAGCCTATCCAGTTCTCTCTGCAGATTTTCCACATTCTCCAAGCAATTCGCTTTTCCACTCATCTTCATGTCATCAGCAAATTTTGTTACTCTACACTCAGCTCCCTCCTCCACATTGTCTATGTACATGGTAAACAGTTGAGGCCCCAGCACCGATTCCTCCGGCATGCCATTGGTCACCAACTGTCCTCCAGAAAAGCACCCATTTATTCCAAATATTTGACAAGTTGATTTGGAGATTATGTTGGCAGGCAAAGAGATAGTAAGTAAGTTTTCAAAAATGTGTTAACCAGGGTTCAGAGTAAACACATTCCTTTTAGAGCGAAGGCTAAGTTTGATAGAAATAGGTAACACTGAATGACTTGAGATTTTGAGGCTCTGGGCAACAAGTAGAAAGAGGCATATGACATGCATAGGCAGCTGGGATCAAGTGGATCCCTCGAAGAGTATCGAGAGTGTCAGAGTAGAGTTAAGAAAGAAATCAGAAAGGCAAGAGGAGGTTGCTTTGGCATATAAGGCATAGGAGAATCCAAACAGCTTGTACAAATACATAAAAAGCAAAAAAGCAACAAAGGAGATAACAGGGCCTCTTATGGATCAACAAGGTAATCCATGTTGAACCACAAGAGATGGATGAAATCCTAAATGAATATTTTTCATCAGTATTTACTGTTGAATAAGGCATGGATGTTAGGGAACTTGGGGAAATAAATAGTGATAGCTTAAGGAGTATTCATATGACAGAGAAGGAGATGCTGGAAGTCTTAATGTGCATCAAGGTAGATAAATCTCAGGCATCTGAAGTATACCCTAGGACATTGTGGGAGGCTCGGGAGGCAATTGCAGGTCCCCTAACAGAGATATTTGAATCACTGACAGTCATAGCTGGAGGTGTCTAAAGATTGGAGAGTCGCAAATGTTGTACCTTTGTTTAAGAAGAGCTGCCCGGGAATTACAGGCTGGTGAGCCTAACGTCTGTAGTGGGTAAGTTTTTAGAAGATATTCTGACAGACAGGATCTACAGATATTTAGAGAGGCAAGGACAGAATAGGGACAGTCAGCATTGTTTTGTGAGTGGAATATCATGCCTCACAAATTTGATTGAGCTTTTTGAAAAGGTAACCTAGAAGATAGATGAGGGCAGTGTAGTCTCTATTACCTATTTGGAGTTTAGCAAGGCCTTTGACAAGGTGCCACATGATAGATCGTTGCATAAGGTTAAACCGCACGGAATCCAGGGTGAGGTGGCCAATTGGATACAAAAATGGCTTGATGACGGAAGACATAGGGTATTGTAGAGAGTTGTTTTTCAAACTGGAAGCCTGTAACCAGCAGTGTGGCTCAGAGATTGGTGCTGAGTCCATTGTTACTTGTTTTTTATATTAATGATTTGGACAAGATTTTAGGAAGCATGCTTTACAAGTTTGCAAATTACATCAAGATTGGTGGCATAATGCACAATGAAGAAGGTTATCTAGGATTGCAACAGGATCTTGATCAATTGGGCCAGTGGGCTGATGAATGATGGATGGAGTTTAATTTAGATAAATGCAAAGTGATGCATTTTGTCTTACTCAGTTAAAGATGGGGCATTGGGGAGAGTTATAGAACAAAGAGATCGAGGGGTACAGGTTCATAGCTCCTTGAAAGTGAAGTTACAGGTGGACAGGGTGGTGAAGTAAACATTCGGCATGCTTAGTTTCATTGGTCAGAAATTCAATATACCAGTTAGGACACCTTATTGAAGATTACAAATGGTTAGTATGGCCACACACGGAATACTATGTACAGTTCTAGTCACCCTATTATAGAAAGGATATTATTAAACTAGGAAAAGTGCAGAAAAGATTTACCAGGATGTTATCAGGACTTGATCGTTGGAGTTATAAGCCGAATCTGGATAGGTTGGGACATTTTTTCCTGGCTTGACGGTGATCTTATAAAGGTCTGTAAAATAATAAAGAGCACAGGTCAGCTAGATAGAACATAGAACATTACAGCACAGTATAGGCCTTTGGCCCTCAGTGTTGTGCTGAGCTATGTTCAATCCTAAGAGCAAGCTATCCCCTCCTTATAATTCTGTTTATCCCATAACTGTTTGAAAGTTCTTAAAGTGTTTGACTCCACTATCACAGCAGGCAGTCTATTCTACACCTCAACCACTATCTAGATGAAGAATCTACTTTGGACATCCCTCCCACCATGAACCTTATAGTTATGCCCCTAGTAACAGCTACATCCACCTGACGAAATAGTCTCTACACGTCCAATCTATCAATCCCTCTCATCATCTTATAAACCTATAAACCTCTATTAAGTCGTCAACATCTTTTCTCAAATATAAGGGAGTCTAAAACTAAAGGGCATAAGTTTAAGGTGTGAGGGGAGAAATATTAAAGGATCCAGATTGGCAATTTTTTCACACGGGGGGGTTGTGAATGTTTGGAACAAGTTGCCACAGGAAGTCGTAGAGGTGGATATAATCTTGTCTTTTAAAAAACAATTAGAACATAGAACATAGAACATTACAGCGCAGAACAGGCCCTTCGGCCTTCGATGTTGCGCCGACCAATTATTGAAAAAAGCAATGACCCTCCAAACTAAACCATTCCCTTCTCTTCCATAAACTTATCAACTAACCTCTTAAACACCACCAAACTTGGCACATCTACAACTGCCGCAGGCAGGGCATTCCACTCCCGAACCACCCTTTGGGTAAAGAACATACCTCTGATATCCGTCCTATAACTATCACCCCTTAATTTAAAGCTGTGTCCCCTCGTGCTAGCTTTCTCCATCTAGGAAAAAGGCTATCACTGTCCACCCTATCTAAACCTCTAATCATCTTATATGTTTCGATAAGGTCTCCTCTTAGCCGCCTCCTTTCTAACGAAAACAACCTCAAATCCCTCAGCCTCTCCTCATAAGACCTGCCCCCCATACCAGGCAACATCCTGGTAAACCTCCTCTGTACCCTCTCCAATGCCTCCACATCTTTCTTATAATGTGGGGACCAGAACTGCACACAATACTCCAAGTGCGGCCGCACTAGAGTTTTGTACAGTTGCAACATGACGTTGCGGCTCCGAAATTCAATCCCCCTACCAATAAAAGCTAAGACTCCATATGCCTTCTTAACAACGTTATCGACTTGACTGCCTACTTTCAGGGATCTATGCACAAATACACCAAGATCCCTCTGTTCATCAACACTATTAAGAATCCTACCATTAGCCCTATACTCTACACATTTATTATTCCTGCCAAAGTGCATTACCTCACACTTTTCCACATTAAACTCCATTTGCCACCTCTCGGCCCAGCTCTGCAACTTGTCCAAGTCTCTCTGCAAACTATAACACCCCTCTTCACTATCTACCACTCCACCGACTTAGTGTCATCTGCAAATTTACTAATCCATCCTTCAATACCCTCATCCAGATCATTTATAAAAATTACAAACAGCAGGGGCCCCAAAACAGACCCCTGAGGTACACCACTTGTCACCGAACTCCACGATGAATATCTCCCATCAACCACCACCCTCTGTCTTCTATCTGCTAGCCAATTCCTAATCCAATTAGCTAAATCACCCTCTATCCCATACATCTGCATTTTCTGCAGAAGCCTTCCATGGGCCACCTTATCGAACGCCTTACTAAAGTCCATATATACCACATCAACCGCCTTACCCCCATCCACCTCTTTGGTCACTTTTTCAAAAAACTCAATAAGGTTAGTAAGGCACGACCTACCCTTCACAAAACCATGCTGACTATCCCCAATCAATTCATTTCTCTCTAAATAAGTATAAATCCTATCCCTAATAATTCTCTCCAATACTTTGCCCACAACAGAAGTAAGACTCACTGGCCTATAATTCCCTGGAAGGTCTCTCTTCCCCTTCTTGAACAATGGGACCACATTCGCTATCCTCCAGTCTTCCGGAACTATACCCGTAACCAACGACGACCTGAAGATCAGAGCCAGAGGCTCTGCAATCGCCTCTCTTGCCTCCCAGAGAATCCTAGGGTAAATCCCGTCCGGCCCAGGGGACTTATCTAACTTCAAACCCTCAAGAATATCTAGCACATCCTCCCTATCTACTTCAATACTTTCCAGTTTGCAACCCTGTACCTCAGTGTTCTCCACAACTACATTTACATCTCCCTTCGTGAATACCGAAGAGAAATATTTGTTCAGTGCCTCTCCAATCTCTTCAGGTTCCACGCACAACTTCCCACTGCTGTCCATGACTGGCCCTAATCTTTCCCTAACCAATTTTCTATTCTTAACATATCTAAAGAAAGCTTTAGGATTCTCCTTAATCCTCTCAGCCAAAGTCTTCTCGTGTCCCCTCTTAGCTCTTCATGTAATTATCTAATTGGATAATTACATGGATCCAAAGAAGTCATGCATTGTTTCAAACAACATTATTTTCCTTTTAAACTAACTGGCTTATTGTTTGATGGCTTGTTTTCAATATCAGATAAGGAATATTGGGTCGATTCTCCCAGGAGTGCAGAATTGGCGAGAAAACTAGTCCAGATCATGATTGTTTGTTTTTTTCAGCAAAATTTCAGAACCAAACCCCACTCTGTGCAATGCAGAGGTCACAATCACGAATATCATTAAAAACTAGGGGGGGTCGGTGGGGGAGGGGGGTGGTGCAAGGGTCCTATTCACACCAGAGGCTGACAGTTCTGGAAATCTGCATATGCACAGGGGCCCCGATCTGTTAGTCTCCCTGTTTGCTGGCCAGCTCATTCGCCAGGACCCCCACAGTGTTGCCACTCCCAAACACAACCACAGCCTGATTGTGGGCCCCCAAGCCATTTCCCAGGACGGCCCCGACCATCCCACATGCAGGAGCGCCCCGATGTTTCATCCTACCCCACCAAGCTATAGTGATCCCCCATCCCTTCACCACAGCAGACCCCCGCTGACACCCCTTCAGCAGATTGCTGACCCTCCTAGCAGATTAAACCTGCCCCAGAAGCAAACCCTCTCCCTGATAGGAGGCAGACCACCTCCCCTCTCTCCAGTGGAGCATCACCCCAGCCTGCCCCCATTGTTGGCCTCCCTCCAGCCCAGACCAATCCCCATGCAGAGTGGCTGCAGGACTCTCCACTGATCACCCCCTTGGCCCTGCCCACTAGGGAGCAGTGCCAAGGTGCCTCCGGACGTGCACACTTTGTCCCTTGGGTAGTGTTAGGAAGCACAGGCTGGTGCTGACAGGATGCCCACACCCAGGGGGCACCACCCCCCTGCCCTCTGATCTCCTGAAGGGCCCCAATTGTCCCCCTTCGTTCTGTCAGCGTCTCCCATTAGTTCCCCAAAAGCGGAGAGCTACTCTAAACCCTGCCGGAGTGAAATATGCCAGGCTGGGTGGGAGATGCTTTCGGGGCCGGCAACTTCCACGTTGGGCCCAATAATCACATTTAAAATAGATTAAAAATACATTTAAAACCAATTAAAATCACTTGCCTCTTTTACCGCTGGTTTCCAGCGCAATCCTGACTGCCCCTTTTCTCTGGCTCTGGGAGACGCACATGTGTCAGAACGTGAATCCTACGAAATGGCCGACACACACATCTCCCAGCCTAACCCACTAGAAAATTTGTGAATCACAATGTGAGAATCAACCCCACCGTGTTTGTATAAACTTTCATGCTTAAATGAGCATTGGCATTATCCTTTCTCGTATTTTGACAGCTCACTCCATTTTCAGGACATGGTGAAAGCAACTCTTTGCACATTTCTCTCACATGTGAAAGGGGAAGGTCAGAGGCAAGATTCTGTCTTGCAGCGCAGCTGTTAATTTTTTTTTGCAGTCTGGCACTCATCAACCTGAAGAATTTGAATGTTGCAGAGTTGCAACTTCAGTGTTAAATTAAGGGCAATTTGGTAGTGCAGACTGATGAAAGGAAAAGAAAGGCAAGAGTTGCACTTAAATAACACGTTTTGCAACCTCAGGATATTCCAAAGTGTTTTCCTGTCGTAATATAGGAAATGCAACCAACAATTTTCAGATGGCAATTTCCCACAAACAGTAATCTGATAAAGACTAAATAATCTGCTTTTTAGATGTTGATGCATATTCGCCAAGACATTAGTGATAACTACCTTGCCTCCTTCTTTAATTAGTGCCACATGATCTTTAAAATTCACTTCAGAGGGCAAGTAAAGCTTTAGTTTAACCTCTTGTCTAAGGGCAGCACGTTGGTATCATGGTGGCACAGTGACACCATGTTCAGCATTGTGCCTTACCCGTGCCAAGGACCCGTGCCAAGGACCCGTGTTCAATTCTGGGCTTGGGTGGCATTTGCACATTCTCTCCATGTCTGTGTGGGTTTTCTCCAGATGCTCAAGTTTCTTCCCACAGTCCAAATAGGGTTAGGTTGGTTGGCCATGCTGAATTGCACCTTAGTGTCAGAGGGATTAATAGGGAAATAGGTGGAGTTACGGGAATAGGGCCTGGGTGGGATTGTTGTTGGTGCATGCTTGAGAGCCAAATGGCTTCCTTCTGCACTTTAAGGATTCTATGATTCTATGAAAAATGGCATTGTTGACAGTCCAGCACTCCCTCATTACTACCCTTAGGTCAACTTAGATTTTATGCTCAAGACCTTAATGTGGAATTGTAAACCTACAATCTTCTGATTCAGTTCAGCTAGATCAGGATTTGGGCACAATCATCTCATATTTTATTTTACCAGAAAGTATTCAGTTCATCAGGCAAACAATTTTATGAAAGCATTATAAAACTCCATTAGCAGTATAGGTTATCCATTTAGGTTATCAGATCAAAGAGTTGCACTGAAGGCAAGGTAATATGTTTGCATTTTGTTTGAATCATCCTAAAGCATGCCACATTGACAGACTGATAGTGATTCAGGACAGAGTCTTGTTTATAAAGTTCTTTTGTTTAGTTTATCTTTGTATGTTTGCTAACTGAAGCATGTGGTTCAGTTTGGGAATAGACAGAACGGAGGTAATTGCAGATATGCTTTAGTGTTGAGAGAGCAAGAGATATTAATAGGATAGGCCTCCACTTCATCCTGAAAATTTTAATTTAATCGTTCAGTTCCAAGGGTTGAATCCCAGTTTTGTGAGGGAAAAGAAGCGGGAATATTTGCTGTAATTTACAGCTGTAAAAAATCTACAGTGATCCTCACTGAGCCATATAGCAGAAATCGTTCAGTAGATTAAGTTCAGAAATCTGTCGGAAAGCAGTTGGGTATCTGCTGGCAACTGAACGAGCAGCTGGGGCATACACAGTTGTGAACTCTGTAGAAAAAAGTCATAGGATCACATAGCCAAAAAACTAATGAAAGGATTCCAAAAGAATCTCATCTCAGGGGACAGCTAGAACAGAAAGAAAATTAAAATGAATTTCAGGGGGCTGTGGCATATCTTTGGGTTGGTCTCAGGATGAATGAATGAACCTTCAAGATTTTTTAACATAAAAGAATCCTTGCAGGAACTATAAAGTGGAACTGAGTTCATAGCACAAGTCCTTAAAAGCTACAGTGTGAAGTTAGTGGTGTTGGCTCTGTTTAATTTCTCATTATATATACAATAAAATTTGTTTTCGTAAGAAAGCATGAAATCTGTTAACAGGTTGTTGGGTTTTCAAATTTCTTTAGCGTCAGAAGTTCTGAATAGGATCATACAGAACTTTCTTCACATATGTTTCTGATTAAATAGAAATAGCCATTCTATTTTTATATTTCCAGTTCCCTGTAAAAAAAAAATCTCAAAACAAGTACAAAGTGAACGTATGATCTCTGAAGGTCATTTAAAGTGCCTGTGGTTTGTCTGTGAAGTAAGTTGTGCATCTCTGAATCCATTGGATATGAGGTTACAGTCAACTGAAATCTGTACTTGTTTTCTTATGCATCAAGCTATGTGACATTAGCTTTTCTTAGAATAACAATTACTCACCAATCAACCATGCTTAGTAAGGAGGAAGAAAATATTATTTCATCTATCACTAACCAATCAAATTGGAATACACTACCTTTGGTCCTCAATTCACCATTCTTTCCACTGCAGCTTTTTTTTAGTTGGAGTCCTGCCATATACCTCAATATTACATTGACTAATACAACTGAAAACAATAGCATTTACTGTGTTAGCAAAGGGATCCCTTCAAGATTTTAATATGGCTTCATTTTTTTTGAATATGCTGTTTGACATTCACGTAATCAATGAGTATCCATACTTGAAAATAAGATGGATCATGAAGATATTCTGAAGAAGTGAATGTAGGACTGGAGTTTGCACATTTGTTGTATTTCCACCAATTATAGCTGCAGACTGATACATATTTCCATCAACAACTGAGGAGAATGGCCTGTGCAGTTCCGAACACAGATTGTTACAGAGCAGTATTGTCTGCTGTCAGAAAAGCTGAGCTAAATTCCACAGTAAGGACAACATTGCCAATGACAGCCAATTGTCCTTTAATATCATGTCCCTGCTTTTTTACAAGATATTTACAAATGTATTGAGCAAGCAACTGACGCATTGCAGGATTAGTATATACAACTCGCTTCCCATCATCAGTAATGTGACATAGTTACATTTCCAGAACTGATAGTATCCATGCAGTGATCTTGAAGTTCTTCTCATGTCAGTAACTGAACAAGGTGCGATGATGTCCTGCAGAACCTATACAAGGCAAAATGTTAAGGATTCAGTCTCGCAATGAAACTTGTCTCCTATATTTAAGTGTTACTGTTTCTGAGCTGAGGTGAAGTCCATACTCAGTTCACAAAGAGTTATTAATGCCAATAAGAGAAGAGGCTTACAGGATTCTGGATAGAATTAGATACAAGTCACCTCCACTATGATAAAAATTTGAGGGATGTGAGGTTGAAGAAATCTTTAAAGGATAAATCAGTAAAAGATTTTAAGAATGCATCATGCAATGTGAAAACTGGAGTTAAGTACTTTCTAGTATCTATTGTGCAGCAACCTATTGTGAACTTCCCTTAGGTCTGTTAGCTTTGTTTCTTTCTTGCTGGATGTTCAACCTGATTCTTCTTCACCAAGAAAGGGGCTCTTAAATATCAAACAGCAACACCTCAAAGACACCATCTGGAAATATTTTCTATTATTGAGAAAAGATGAAACTTCCTCTCAGTTCATGTGAAATTGAATTTATTTCACAGTTTTTTTTTTTACTTGGATTTCAAAACAATTATTTTGTTACTTAATGTATTTTACTTGCTAAGAATGAAAATTTAAATGTGAATTTGTAGCAGTTGGTCTTTGCCAAAATTTACTGCAGTTGCTTAAAAATAAAATCCATTTGTTCCACCAATTTCAGTGCACAAATATTGCTTTTAGCTGCAGAAAACACATTACTGATGTTGATTCCAGATTCCAGGCTTGCAAACTGCAGCCAAAAGGAAATGCTAGTGGGAGATAAGGCTATGACATTGTAACACCATTCCTCTGATTCATCATTCCTACAAGCACAACTCATTGTTGGAAATGTAGAATTATACAGTTAGCCACATGGTTCAAAATTATTTCAAGAATCAGAATACTTCACCTCATTAAAGAACTGGATATTCCAGTTCACTATGAAGCTGTGTGTTTTGCTGCACTCTATGTAATGTTGTGCAGTCACATTCCACATCTGTGCACTTCCTATTAAATTCTATGGCCTCACAAGTGTCATCCAATTTTTAAATTCAAAGCTATAATATCATCAGTAAAATCATTGCAAGTGGAAGTGGATGAAATCATGAGCTGTTTAAGTTGCAACAATAGAAAAGGGGGCAAATTGGGGCATCCAAGGCCTGATTTTAGTATTGTAAATGGGCACGAAAATGTGGTAAAGTTGGGCATGAGGCCATTAACGCGTCTGCATCTGTGCAGATGGCCACTTTACCGAGGCCTGGGAATGGCATCGATCTGATTCGCGTTCAAAACGGATGCAACGGTGATTTAAATGCATTTGCGTGCATTTCAATTGAATAAATGAATTACCTGTCCAACTTTATCAGTATGTCTCCCTTTACCATTGCGTTTGCACGTACAGATTTGGTGCGAAACAGAAATGCTTGACAAAGGTCTGTTTTGGGCGCTCCAGCTTCTAAAGAAGTAAGTTCAGAGCTTCTAGCGGCTCTCTAACTCAGATCGGTGGTGGAAGGGGGAGGGGAAGACAGGCCAGATCATTCTCTGGGGGAGGAAGGAGCTAGGACAGATCGCTTCCTGGTGGAGCAGGATTGGGGGGAATGGTGCAGAGGGAGGTTTTCTGATGGAGGGAAGGAGGTGAGGCGGGCCCAATCACTCTCTGGTGAGGGGGGAGGGAGGAGGAGGTGGGTCAGATGTATCTCTGGTGGGGAGGAGGGGTGGGGGATTCAAGAGGAAGGCCAGATCGTTGTCTGATGGGGGGGAGTGGGTGGAGGAGACCCCAACATTCTATGGGGAGGGGATTGCAGGGCAGTGGGGGAACACCATCATTCTCTGGGGGAGGAAGGCCAGATGGATCTCTGGTAGGGGCTACAGGGAGAGGGGGGAGGTTGTGATCAGTCTGGGTAGTGGGGGGAAGGGGGGTGGATGGATAAGAGGGAAAGTTATGTTGTAGGGATGAGGGCGATATCTGTGAGGGCCATCTCTCCTGGGCTGCTTTATCTGCTTTTTGCAGCCCAGGAGTGATGTGAGAACGATGCAATTTTAAATTTTTTTCTAACTGCACAAGCGCAGGTCAGAGCTTTGATCGTTTCAGATGTGATAAGCCCTGCCCACAGCGCAATTTTGACTCGCAATTTATTTTTCAGGCTAAGTGTGTATTGGGGCATCTTCAAGCAGATTTCCAAGTCGAATCTAAATTGCACTTAGATTCAGCACTTGGAATGAAAATGGTAAAATCAGGCCCCTAGTGTAAAACAGCCTTGGAAAGGATATCAGGAAGTATCCTGGTGCCCCATGTTCCCACCCTATTTAAAGGTTATTTATTAATATCACAAGTAGGCTTACATTAACACTGCAATGAAATTACTGCAAATATCCCCTAGTTGCCACACTCTGGGCCTGGTAGGGTACATTTAGGAAGAATTTAACATGCCAATAACTAGCTTGTCATTCAGATAGCGGGAGGAAACCAGACAACCTGGAGGAAACCCACGCAGATATGGGGAGATCATGCAAACTCCACACAGACAGTGACCCCCAAGCTGGGAATCAAACTCAGGCCCCTGGCGTTGTGAGGTAGTAGCGCTAACCACTTGCTTATGTCACGGGGATATCTTATACCTATGTGATAAGAAGATCGTTCATGCATGTGATTGCAGGAATCTGGATGGAATTTTAAAACTGCAAATGAGGTTTAGCTTTTAAGGGGTTAAAATCCTGTTTCAGAAAACAATGATAATATTGACTACACTTGAGTTGGGTTGTTTTAGGAAACATCTGCACCTTTAAAATACAATAAATTAGTATGGAGTATAAATCTTACTGTGTGCTTTGTCCATGTGCTTTTTTTTTAAACAAAAATAGATCGTCAAAATCCATTTGTGGAACCTCATGTAGAATATCCTGAAATGATAAAGTTCAATGGAAGCAGTGAGATTGTCATCCCCTGTCGCGTCACAGCACCAGATCTAAGAGTCAACCTACTGTCGGTAAGACACTGAAAATAAAGGTTTTTGTAAGGGTATGAGATCTGCAACAAACAAGTTACATAACGTAAAGTGCCTTTCCAAAAATTGTTACATAAAAGAGCTGAAAAGGTTGGAAGCACAAGCAGGATTAAGAGAAGAACAATTTGCAAGTTGACCAGGTAATGTGCAATCTTATAAAAGCAAAGTACTGTAGATGCTGGAATCTGAAACCAAAGGGTCATCTCGACTCGAAACAAAAGGTTGACTTGACAAAGTGTCATCTGGACTGGAAAAATCAGCTCTTTTCTCTCCTTACAGATGCTGCCAGACCTGCTGAGATTTTCCAGCTTTTTCTCTTTTGGCAACTAGCTACCTTTTCTCTTTGCAGTTCCAGACTAATCAGCCCCTCCTGAGTTTGGCAGGAGCATGTGCAGAAAGTCAGAATGTCATACTGGCATTAATTTTGCCCAAGATTTCTTTTGCTTTGTCTGTCTAAAAAGTAGGAGAAAGTAAAATGTTGGGGCAATTCTCCCAAAAAAAATTCAAAGTATCAAATTCACGGGAAAACTGAAGTAAATCCTGCTGTTTTTTTTTCAATGTAAGTTCAGAGAAGAATCTCCCACACTCTGCAATGCAGAGATCACTAGATTTCAGGGGGCAGGCCTTTTCACATTGGAGAGTCTGAAATCAGTGACCCTCTGCACATATACGCAGTGGCCCTAAAGTGTCTGTCTCTCGTTTACTGACCAGCTCGATTGCTGCTCAGCCTGGGACCCCCACAGTCCTGACCATTAAACCCATCGTGGCCCACCATTCATTCACGGGCCTGCCCCAAACCCCCATCCTGTCCCACCCTTCCCTGATCTCCAGCCCTTTCCAACGCCCAACACCCCCAGCAGTGATGATTTTCCCCCCACTTCCTACAGGCAGACTCCCCCGGTAGACACTCCCCCCCACAGGCAGACCCCCTATCTGACCAAACTGCCCTCTGGCACATCACACCTGATCACCACCCTCTGTCCAGCCCACATCGATCCCAATGCAGTGTGGCAGCAGGATCCCTCCAACCCCATCAATCACCCCTGGGCCCCGTCCCAATGGGATCCGTACCTTATTCCCCACCCAAATGGGACCTGCTCCCTTGGCAGTGCCCCAGTGGACAGTGCTAAGGTGCCCCCTGGGCATGGGCACTTTACCCCCTTGGGCAATGCCGGGAGAACAGGCTGACACTGCCAGGGTGCCATGCCCAGGGGGCACAACCCCCTCCCCATTGGCCCTGAAGGGCATCAATTGCCCCCCTTTCACCCCAGTGAATCATCCTGCTAGTTCCCCAAATGTGAAAAGCTATTGTAATCCCTGCTGGAGTGAAAAACTTTGGTGGGACGGGAGATGTTAGTGGGCCCAGAAAATTCAGTCTCAGGCCTGCTAATAGCATTTAAATGCTAGCCCCACCAATTTCCAGTGCTGCGCAGACATTGTCAGAAACCCAGGCCTGGGAGACGCAAACGTGGCACGAACAGTCCATGGGAATCCTGCGAATCGGCCGAGGCATCATTCTCCTGGTCTGCTGCAGTAAACAGATAGCGCAGCAGAATTCAAGAATTGCCCCCAATGTCTGAGCTTGAGCAGCAGATAGTGCTGAACTCCCAATACTGCTGATACAATGTACCAGCACATCAGCTTTGGTTCAGAAGAAGGGGAAGTGCAAACAAAGTGGAAAAATTGCAACATGACACAAACATTTCATTGAGAAAAATTTCTTCAAGTTGATGAAAGAATTGATTTTACTCATTTATTATCTAAATCAATTAGTTGTTAATTATGATTTATCTGCTAATGTACAAAATTGGAAGACGATTGCAGTCCTCCACCCAAACTGAACATTTGAAAAATGACATACTTCGCAATATCTGTCGTACTGTTCAGTCCCCTATTGCTCAATCTCTTACTCTGCCAAACATCTATCGAGTTCCTTTTTCACTCTGCCAACATTCTTCACCTCTCATGCTTCCTGATACAAGCAGAATGTTTCACATATCCACCATCCTCTGAGAATAGCAATGAAATTATATTTGTGACTGAAGTAGTCCATGTCCATATGCAGCAAGACCCAGATAACATTCAAATTTCTGCTGATACATGGCAAGCAATATTCACATCACATACTAGTGCCAGGGAATGAACTCAGCAACAAGAATTGAACCATTTAACATTAAATGGCATGAAAACCTCCCAATGAAAATCTGAAGGGTTACCATGACCAGAAACTAAACTGGTCCGGCCAAAAAATACAAAGGCTGCAAGAGCAAGTCAAAAGCTGAGAATTTTGCAGTGAGTAATTCACCGCTTCACTCTCCAAAGCCTGTCCACCATGTACAAAGTACAAGTTAGGAGTAGTCTCTGCCTCTGTGGATGAGCGCAAATCCAATGATACTCAAAAAGTTCAACACCACTCTGGACAAAGCAGAATGTCATACTGCAATTATACGGGTCATTGGTGAGGCCACTTTTGGAGTATTGTGCGCAGTTTTAGTATCCTTATCTGAGGAAGGATGGCCTTGCTATAGAGGGAGTACAGCGACGCTTTACCAGGCTGATTCCTGGGATGGCAGGTCTGTCATATAATGAAGGACAGCATCAGTTTGGATTATGTTCATTGGCCTTTTTAAAGATTAAGAAGGGATCTCAGAGAAACTTGTAAAATTCTAACATGATTAGACGGGGTAGATTCAGAAAGAATGTTCCCAATGGTGCGGGAGTCCAGAACTGGAAGTCATAGTTTGAGGATAAGGGGGAATCTCCTCACTGAGGTGGGGAGAAATTTTTTCACCCAGATGGTGGTGAATGTGTGGCATTTACAACCACAGAATGTAGTTGAGGTCAAAACATTGTTTGATGTCAAGAAGAAATTAGGTTATGGCTATTAAGTCTAAAGGAATCAAGGGATATGGGAGAAGGCAGAATTAAGATATTGAATTTCATGAGCAGCTATAATCAAGATGAATGGAGGAGCGGGCTGGAAGAGCCAACTAGAATACTCTTCCTCCTAGTTTTTATGTTTCTATATTAGTCCACTTGATTGGCATCCAATCCACCACCTTTGACCTTTACTCCTTCCACCATTGACTCACAATGGCAGCAGTCTGTACCATCTACAAAATGCACTGCAGCAACTCAACAAGAATCCATCAACAGTACCTTTCAAGCCCATGACCTTCACCTAAAAGGATAAGGGCAGCAGATACATGGAAACATCACCATCTGCAAATTCCCCTCCAAACCACACACCACCCTGACTTGGAAATATCTCACCATTCTGTTATTGTTGCTGGGTCAAAATGCTGGAACTCCCTCGCTAACAGCACTGTACCTACACCACATCAATTGCAGCAGTTCAAGAAGACAGCTCACATCACCTTCTCAAGGACAATTAGGAATGGGCAATAAACGCTGGCCTAGCCAGCAATGCCCACAACCTGTGAATAAATAAATAATATAAAACAGGAATCCTACATTGTCAGATAAGTAACCTTTTGTTTGAAAAAATAATCTGAAGTTTCATCCACCAGGGCAGATGATCATATAAGATTTCATTGATTCTTTTTCCAAAAAATAATTGGACATTTCTCTTGATATTCAATTAACATGCAGCTCACAACCAAGAGTACCAAAAATTATTAACTGCTGTTTATAGTTCTTGTTGTGTATTCGTTGGCTCCTATATCTGCCAACAAATAAAAGCGATTACATTTCAAAATATAACTTCTTGGTTCTAAGATACTTGCTTGTCCTGGGGATGTGAAAGGTACAATTAAAATACAAGTCGTTATTTAGTTTGCGCTCTATGAGCACTTCTGCATGCAGTGCAACACGTTGCATTCATATGTTCTTGTGTTCTGTGAGTTATCCTCTGGGATACTTCTCTTGGTAAATTAATTCACTTATCCTATCTGTCAGATCCTACCTTCCTTCCATTCTCTCACTAGTTTACATATATCCACATTCTTCTACTTGTCAGCCAAACTTCTTAAACTTGCATAGTGAACAACAATGGTGCCAAGAGCTGATCCTTCATTCTTTCCTGATGTGATTTAATATAAAACTGTGCACAATTTTCTCTGATGTGGAGATGCCAGCATTGAACTAGGGTGGGCACAGTAAGAAGTCTGTCAATACCAGGTTAAAGTCCAACAAGTTTATTTGGTATCATGAGCTTTTGGAACACTGCTCCTTCATCAGGTGAGTGGAAAGTTGGGTCCACAAACAGGGCATATATAGACAAAGGCCAGAATTTTATCGGCAAACCAACCTTGATTCCAGGGGCTGGTAAGGCTCAGAGAGCAGCATTCTTTGTTGGTCTCGGGCGGGATAGTATGAACCTCGGGCAGACATGTCGGTAAAATGCTGCCCAAAGATTCAATTTTCTCTGATATAGCCACTTCAGAAGATCCTCCATTACTTCCAGCTTTGTGCATCAAAAAATGTGAAAATTTAAGTATAATAACTTTCAGTGAATTCCTTAACCACAAGACTTAATGGCATGGCTCCTTCCCCTTCCCTTCCCATCCCCCCACAAACACTCCCCACCCCTTGCCCAACAAGCTATTCTGACCTCTTATTGCACTGGTAATTCATTACACCCCCTCCCTCCCAAAGCAGGATTTTTTTTGCTGCATTTCATGTTCATGTTCCTATATTCCCTGGGACAATTGTTATGTCTCTCTTCACAAATTGCTTTATTCAACTTCCGGCAATTCTTCCTGTACCATTCCTGTCTCCAATAATTCTCTAACATTACTGACCAGCATGCGACTGGTCTAATTAGCAATGACAATAAGTAGGCATAGCAATCCATGTAGGATTGGTGCTCTCAACAATCTTGCACACTTTTACTGATAAATCTTATTATTTTCACTCTTTCCTTATTTTCCCCCTGCAAATCTTGTACATTTGTTTAAATGTATTCATTGCATCCTCAGACTGTTACAAATATGCGTGCAATTGTTTGCGGATGTTTACTACATCTGTATAGAGCTTAAAATATTTAGGATATAATGACATGGAAACTTACTATACTCCTAGCCAATAAACAGTACTGAGGACATAAATGTCCATGAGATGGAATCTTCTGATTGGTGCAGGAAATGGAAGAAACTCCTTTGAAACTCCTTTGAAATATGTTTAATATGCACCTCAATATCTGTTCTTAAATGACCATGGTTAATTTTTTACCTTGTCTGTGTTACTGAGTAATAGAGACATTTGGGTTGGTTTCCAGGTCCCACTGTCTGAGTGTCGCAGAGACAAGCTGTCTGCTTCCTGCTTTGCAAAAGGAAGCAACAGGAGAGTTTCAGCATCCCACTTACAAACATCCTCTGCCAAGCCTTCAAATGTTACAAACTTAAAACAAGCCGTCTATTCCAGGAAAGCATGAAAATGTATTTACGCTGTGCTGAGCCCTTTTCCTTCTTGAACATTTTCCAATCTTGTATTGATAAATAATGCCAACAATGCTTGCCTGATGTTCTCCATGTACTGAGTCACATCAATGAACAAATCTTGGATGTGATTCCCAGTCTTTGTACAGTTAGTTTGCATAACAGTTAGTGCACTAAATTTAGTCTCAACAACACCGGAGATAATTCATCTGGGTGTCTACTGTTGATCACAACTTAATGATTCCTGTAAAATGCCTTTGTGGGAACAAGTAAGTGAGGATATGATGCAGCATTCCACACACACTCTCACACACACAACACAAACTACTAATACTCCTTGTTTAGTTTCACCCATGATTAAAGTACAAAAGGTCTATTAGGGCCATGACTGCGCACGAACCTGCAGATTGCAATGAGTCGATATCTTAAGGAAGAAAAGGAAAAAAGCTTTTAATTTGATTTGGTTCATACAATCACAGAATCCTACAGTGCAGAAGAAGGCCATTCGGCCCATTGAGTCTGCACCGACCACAATCCCACCAACAGCCCCATAACATCTTGCATTTACCCTAGCTGGTCCTCCTGACATTAAAAGGTAATTTTACATGACCAGTCTTCCTAATCTGCATATCTTTGGACTGCAGGAGGAAACTGGAGCAGCCGGAGGAAATGCATGCAGACACAGAAAGAAGGTGCAAACTCCACATAGACAGTGACCCTAGTTGGGAATCGAATCCATATCCCAGGCACTATGAGGTAGCTGTGCTAACCACTGTGCCACTCCGTGCCATTCTGTATTTGATTTATTATTGTCACATGTATTGATATACAGTGAAAAGTATTGTGTCTTGAACACTATACAGATAAAGCATTCCATGTACAGAGAAGGAAATGAATGGGTGCAAAATGTAGTGTTACAGCCATAGCTAGGGTATGGAGAAAGGTCAACTTAATATAAGTTAGGTCCATTCAGAAGTTTGACGACAGCCGGGAAGAAAATGTTCTTGAGTTGGTTGTTATGTGACCTCAGACTTTTGTATCTTCTTCCCAATGGAAGAAGCTGGAAGGCAGGTGTGTGAGGTTGTTGATTTTACTGGCTGCTTTTCCAAAGCAGCAAGAAGTATAGGTGGAGTCAATGAATGGAAGGCTGGTTTGCGTGATGGGTGAAACTTTGTTCATGACTTTTTTAGGTTCTTGCAGTCTCAGTCAGAGCAGGAGACATACCAAACTGTGAAACAACCAGAAAGAATGTTTCTGTGGTGCATCTGTAAAAGTTGATGAAAGTCATAGTGGACACAGCAAATTGCCTTAGCCTCCTGAGAAAGTAGAGATACTGGTGTGCTTTCTTAACCATAGCATCAGTGTGGAGGGACCAGGTTGTTGATGATCTGAACCCCTAGAAACTTGAATTTCTCGACCATTTTCACTTCATCCCTGTTGATTTAGATAGGGGTATGGCCTTGACTCCTACAATCCCACCCTACAATCCAAATCGAAACCAATGACTGAAATTAAATTCTAATGCTAGTGGGAACCTAACTCCGAAACAGCTGAAATAGCATAGTGATGTTGAATGTTGATGGTGAGTTGATCTAGATAAAGTTGGCGGATTTAACTATTGAAATCTTCAAATGGTTGGGTCCCCAGAGATCAAAGCGTTTATGTGAAAACTATACTGCTTCAACTCTTTAAAAATAGCTTTCTTGAAACGATTGTGACAGACTTAATCTACTATTATGTTGGAAGCACTGTCATTTCTCAGGAATTTAAATCTATTCCCAGAGTCATCACATCCCAACGAATCACATATTTTTAAAAGCTCAATGAATGGACTTATTTTGGTGGCTGAGATGATATGGTTTGCAGTACTGATAGTGGGCTAGACTGTGAAAGAACACAGACCAGCTAATCACTAGTTATTCCCTGAGAGAGACAGGGGCCAATTTCAATTTAAACTGCCGCAAACTGGCAGGGATTAGAATTGCTATGCACACTTACCAACACCTTATTTGCTGGAGCAGCTATACCTTCCTGTGGAAGGCTCACAAATAGTATGCAAACTAAATGCATTGTTGAGGGATAACTGTATGATCATAGAATCTGTATAGTGCAAAAGGGGACCATTCAGCCCATCAAGTAAACATCGGCCCTCTGACAAAGCACCTTACGCAAGACAAGTCCCCAATCCCCACTATCCCTGTTATTGCATACATTTATCCTACTATGCCCCTAATCTACATTCATGAGACAATACAGGACAATTTGGCATGCCAATCCACCTAGCCTGCACTTCTTTGATGTAGAGTGGAGTGGAGAGTTTTCCAAAACTGTCTGGGGCCAGGAAGAGCAAAAATGCTTCCTCTCTGCTCTTAACGTGCTGCTGGCTGAGTCAGCCCATGACTGAGTCAGCCCAAAGGCCCACATGATTGTTGAACTGGTTCTGAAGCCACTGAGCTGCAGAGTGATACTATTTTGAACATGCAGCCTACTAGTGGTAAGACAGTGAGTTACACCTTCTCATCAGACACTTTCGTATCAATCACTGTGTGACTAATGAAGTTTTATTTTATTTGTTTCAATTTAGCCCTCATTGCATGGCAAAGTATTGCAAAATTCTCAAGATTTTCCCTTTCCATTTTGCAAAAGGAACTTTGCAAATTGCCATTATTGTTTACTCATGATGGAATAAATCCTCTGTGACTGCAACACTTCAACTTTTCATCGTGTTTTCATACTACAAAATCCCTATGACTCCTCAGAACTAGTGTGTTATATTCTGGGACTAGTTAATACCCATTGATGATAAATACTGAGCAATATGATTTCATTTTTGTGGCGATTGAGAGAGTAAGTGGAAAGGTTGAATTTAATACAACCTGCCTGGTGGTATCTGGTCTAGTAAAATTAACACAGTTGAATTATCTACCTTTCCATTATTAAACTTCATGGCTCTGCAGGTAATAGTCTAATCTGCCAAATTAATCCCCATCAACTCACCACCAAAAAGGATGCTTTGCCTATTTGAAGTTTCAAAGTCAGATTCTGATTAGGGTGAAGATTTGATTTCAGAAGCAGAGGCCTGAAGAAATTACACAGATATGGAAGGCTTTTTCAAGCCAATGCCATTCCAATGACATTTTAACTGGTCCCTGAAAAGTGTTGCACTGCTGTTTCTCCACCAGGCTGCAGATCAGTAGCAGATGAGAAGAATGGAAGAAGTCATTCTAGGTATAAAAAGGAACAAAATATTTTATTTATATGGCACCTTTCATGACTCTAGGATATCCCAAAGTACTCTGCAGACAACGAAATACAAAGAATAAAGAACAATACAGTACAGGAACAGACCGTTCGGCCCTCCAAACCTTCACTGCTCATGCGTCCAACCATACCATTCGTTTGTATCCCTCTACTCCCAGTCTGATCATGTGGCTATCCAGATAAGTCCTAAACAATCCCAATGTGTCCACCTCTACCACTTTGCTTGACAGTGCATTCCAGGCTCCCACTATCCTCTGTGTAAAATATGTCCCCCTGACATCTATGTTGAATCTTGCCCCCCTCAACTTGAACTTTGGGACCCCTTGTGTTTGTCATCTCCAACCTGGGAAAAAACTTCCCAGTATTCACCCTATCTGTGCCCTTCATAATTTTATACACCTCTATTAGGCCACCCCTCATCCTCCGTCTTTCCAGGGAGAACAACCCCAGTTTACCCAATCTCTCCTCATAGCTAAGACCCTCCAAAGCAGGCAACATCCTGATAAACCTTTTCTGTACTCTCTCCAAAAGAGAGATCCACATCCTTCTGGTAGTGTGGCGAGCAGAACTGGACGCAGTATTCCAAATGTGGCCTAACCAATGCTCTATGTAGCTGCAACATCATATGCCAATTTTTATACTCTATGCCCTGTCCAATAAAGGCAAGCATGCCATATGCCTTCTTCACCACCCTTTCTACCTGTGCTGCCACTTGGACTTGCACACCCAGGTCCCTCTGTGTGTCTATCCTCCTGATGGTTCTGCATTTATTGTATAGTTCCCCCCTACATTAGAACTACCGAAATGCTTCACTTTACATTTATCTGGATTAAATTCCATCTGCCATTTCTCCGCCCAATTTTCCAGCCTATCTATATCCTGCTGTATTCTCTGACAATGTTCATCACTATCCGCAACTCCAGCCATCTTCTTGTCATCTGCAAACTTACTGATCACACCAGGTACATTTTCTTCCAAATCATTTATGTATATCAAACAGCAGAGGTCCCAGTACACAGCCCTGTGGAACACCACTAGTCACAGACCTCCAACCAGAAAAAGACCCCTCCGCTGCTACCCTGTGTCTTCTATGGCCAAGCCAGGTCTCCACCCATCTAGCTAGTTTATCTTTTATCCCATGACATTTAACTTTTTGCACCAGTCTGCCATGAGGCAGTCAAACGTTTTACTAAATCCATATAGATGACATCCATGGGCCTTCCTTCATCAATTGTTTTTGTTATCTCCTCAAAAAACTCAACCAAATTTGTGAAGCATAACCGCCCTCATACAAATCCATGCTATATATCACTAATGAGATTATTCAGTTCTAAATGTGCATATATCCTATCTCTAAGAATTTTCTCCAACTATTCCCCTACTGCGGAACAGTTAAGCTAACTGGCCTATAATTACCCGGATTATCCTTGCTACCCTTCTTAAATAACAGGATCACATTTGCCATCCTCCAATCCTCTGGGACCTCACCCTAATCCAGTGAAGAGACAAAGATTTCTGTTGGAGGCCTGGTAATTTCATCTCTTGTCTCCCTGAGAATTCTAAGATAGATGCCATCAGGCCCTAGGGATTTATTTGCATGTCATAATGGTTCCTAAAAAACCTAACACTTGCTCCCTTGCAACTGAATTTTTTTCTAACGGGTGAACACATTCCTCTGAGACACTATTAGTCAATATGTCCCTCTTCTTTGTGAATACTGATACTTTCGAAGTATTGTCACAGGGAAATGCAGCAGACAACCTGTGGATAGCAAGTACACAAAAACAACAAAGTGATACCTGACAAAGTCATTTGTTTTAAAAGTTAGTGATATTGGTAGAGGGATAAATATTGGCAGGTAAACTGGATAGAATTCCCTTGCTATTCTTCCAAATAGTGCCATAGGGCAGCACTGGATGGCATGTGGCACAACAGTTAGCACTGCTGCCTCACAGTGCCAGGGACCCAGGTTCGATTCCTGACTTGGGTCACAGTCTGTGTGGAATCTGCATACTTTCTCCGTGTCTGCATGGGTTTCCCCTGGGTTTCCCCCCTCAGCCCAAAAAACATACTGGTTAGGTGCATTGGCCATGCTAAATTCTCCCTCAGTGTACCAAACAAGCACCGGAGTGTGGCAACTAAGGAATTTTCACAGTAACTTCATACAATGTTAATGTAAGCCTACTGTGAAAATGAAACCTGATGATACTATAATTTCGATCTTCCCCATTGAAAGACCTTCTTGTATTAACAGAGAGTTCCTCAACCTAGCATAGAGTTTGCTGCAATGTGAAAGAATGTAGAGGTTTAGGGTACCAATGGTTATGGGGTCAGCTGGCAAAATGGAGGTAAGTCTACAGATCAGCCATAATCTTATAAAATAGAGGCGCAGGCTTGGAGATCTGGATGGCATACTCCTGTTGCTATCTTCCTATATCTATCATGTGGTCTAATGACCTCTTTCATCTATTGACCAGTTTATTGAAAAAGTTAGCCATTGGTATCTATGTTAGGTTTTCAAGGTTTTCTTTACGTTCAGTTCCAGAGTTCCATGGAATGTTGGGAAGCATTCCTTGACATTCAATGGTGTTAGTGTCACTGAATCCCCCACTGTCAACATCCATGGAGTTACCATTGACCCAAAGCTCAATTGGACTCACCACACAAACACAGTAGCTACAAGAACTAGTCAGAGGCTAGGAATACAGTGATGAGTAACTCACCTGCTGCCTCTCCACCATCTACAAGGTACAAGTCAGGAGTGTGAAAGAATACTCCCCACTTGACGGCATGGGTGTAGCTGCAACAACACTCAAGAAGTTTGATACTATCCAAGACAAAGCAGCTCACTTGATTGGCATCACATTTACAAACATTCAATACCTCACCACCAACGCTCAGTAGCAGCAGTGGATACTATCTACATGATATAATTCATCAAAGATACTTAGACAGCACCTTCCAAACCCGTAACTACTTCCATCTCGAGGACAAGGGCAGCAAATAAATGGGGACACCACCACCTGCAAGTTCCCCTTAAAGCCACCTGCTGTCCTGACTTGGAAATATATCCTTTGCAGTCACTGGGTCAAAATCCTGGAATTCCCTCCCTAACGACATTGTGGGTTAACCCTCAGAACGTGGACTGCGGTGATTCAAGAAGACAGCTCACCACCACCTTCTCAAGGGCACTAGGGATGGGCAATAAATGCTGGCTAGCCAGCAACGCTTATATCCCACAAATTTATTCAAAAAAGGGTCAATTTCAGAAAATGTTTGACTGTGAATGGTCTGTTAACAAGAATTTATTTGGGATTTTAAACGTTGGCTTCTTTTAAGTTGAATGTGTTTTTGCTGAAGGACACATCTTCCTGGAAAACATCTCCTGCTATAGTACAGCACTCCCTTAGCACTGCACTGGAGTTCCAGCCTAGAGTGAGTGCACAAATCTCTGTAAGAATTTCTTTGGTGGAGCCTGGAAAAGGAGGAGCATGGGAGTCCGTCTGCATTGAGTTCCCATTCTTTCTTCTCATTAGTCAATCCCATAACCCCATTCCTTCCATTTATCTTGCAACTATTTGGGGGAGATGTGGTGGTGGGGAGAGAGCTTCCCAATTGCCCGTTCTAAGCAACTGCTCTGTGCCTTCTTCTTGCCTGCTCCCAAGAATAAATGTTCTGGCAGCTTTTAAAAAGGTTTGAATGGTGAAACTTGACAGGTTTTTCTGCTATTTTTATCAGGTAGGCAAATGTTTCTTAAAATTTTTATTTCATCCAGAAAAACCAAATTCAATTGAATCCAATTCTTGGACTCCACAAGAGGGACAAACAAGATCCAACTGACAAGACAAGGCATTGTGCCCCATTTTGGGTTTGGTGATACAAGATCCAATCTAACAAGATGAGGAATTTCACCCCAACTTTGGCTTGATCTGATGCTTCATCTTAGCCAAAAAACCGAGATGGCTTTGAAAAATTACATCAGGGAATGCCTCAGTTTAACCTTATTGACTACCCTGATCTTTTACCTTTGTCTGAGTAAACCATTGTCACAGGTGTCAGTACACCTGAGGTACAATGGGCTAGCCTTATCACCTACCTGTTCATTGTTTCACCCGAATGTGCTCTCTAAGTCAAGAGTCCTTCAAATAACGTCACCACAAAGCTGCGCAAATTATGTTAGGAAGCTATGGAAATATCTTGTCAGAGATGGAACCATGCTCCTCGTTACCTTCAGAGTTGATGTGGATTCTACTTCAATGTGACTTGTAGAGTTACAGACTTGACTCAATTGAAGTAGTCACCCTGATTGATGTCAATCCAGAATGTTTGCTTACTGTTTCCCTTGGTTTACCATTTACAACTGTTGAAAGAAAAATGAAAATCTCAACAGACTTATGACCAATGGGCAGGTTGTGTCATTATTCTGTCAACGAATTTTTACATGATGATGTATCTTTTGGGAAAATTGTTTATTTTGATGTCCAGAATAATTTTCAACTATAATTGGATGTAGAATTTACTTCTCATGTCAAAACACAACAATGAAAATGTCAGGCACATTAATTTCAACATTTTTTAATGTGACATGAAATTAATTTTACATGAAGAAAGCATCTATTAGCATTCATTACAAATTGATTCTCAAGTTATATATTGTCTCTTGTGCTTCTTTGCAACGAGAGATGATTGGTGAACCTAAGCAGCCAACCTAAAGTTGCTTATCTCTCCATCTTTGTTAGTTGACAAAAATCTCTGACTTGTAAAGTAGGATTTGATATACATTTAAGATTTACCTTGCCAGATTGATTTTGAATGAAAAATGGTGTTGTTAACCAATAGCCTACAGGTACTGAGTTTTAATCCCAGCCACTAAAATCAGTCGAGAAATAAAAACAAATATGTTCTGTCGGTAAGTCATGGGGGAATATCATATATAGATCTTCAGCAGGCTAAGAGAAAAAGATGGCAAAAATGAAAACAGTCTGTTCAATTTGGGCTACAAGTGCAGAACTAGAGCATTCATGTAGAAAATTAACAAGCATCAAATGAAAATGATTTTTTTTCACCATAACAGTGGATATGAGGAACAGATTTCCAATTAATGTAGCTAATTCCTAGCTGAAGGCATGACTTTGCGTGAATAGTGTTGAAGATTTTATTGATAAATAAGGGAAGAATATGGAACACTGTGGATCAGAGGAACAGAAGATGTAGAGTGCGATCTTACCATTCGTTCACCACTATTGCAAACAAGGACAGAGAATTTGGCTCTCAACTTACTATCCTTTCACTGTAGGGGGACCAGAAAATCCCACCAGCATGAAAGATCGTAAGATTTGGCCAAAATTTATCAAAAGCACAGGATTCAGTAATAGAAGTTCTGACAAGGATTTTTCATCCATTCACAGGATGTGGACGTTGCTCCCTTGGCCAGCATTTATTGTTGATCCTGAACTGCCCTTTCTCGGCTGTGCACTTGCTTCTGCTGTTTTGCCTGAATACTTTGGGAATGGGCAAGCAGTTTTTTTTTTGTAAAACTCTTTCACAAGTTCTTAGACATTATTAGATTTGGTCTAAAAATAAAGTTTATTTATTAGTGTCACAAGTAGGCTTACGCTGCAATGAAGTTACTGTGAAAATACCGTAGTTGCAACATTCCGGCACTATTCGGGTGCACTGAGAGAATTTAGTATAGCCAATGCACCTAATCATCTCGTTTTTCAGACCGTAGGAGGAAACCAGAGCACCCAGAGAACATACAGACTTTGCATAGACAGTGACCCAAACCAGGAATTGAACCCAGCTCCCTGGTACTGTGAGGCAGTAGTGCTAACCACTGTGCCACCATGCTGCCCATAACAGGCACTGGTAATTTCCAGCCTGTAATATCACGTTAGTCAAGTTAGTTTGTTTATATATCAAGAGATTGAGCTGAGCATTCCTGCCCAACACACATGGTGATTGCCTGAATTGGGGTTCATTTCAAACATGCATGATGCCCAGTGATGCCAGGAGTTTGGAAAGAAACTATGTGGCATGCTATCAGTTTAACTGCTTCATGGAGATGTGAAAATAGCTAAAGAAAATAAATTGCTAATGAAAATACATGCAGTTCAGTTTGGAGACCAAACCAATGTTATATATCCATAATGGCAAGTCAATTTTAGAATGTAGATTTTGGAATTTCTCAACACTCACTGACATAAGTAAATGTTTCAATCCAAGTATGTTCTCACCATATTTTTGTTAACATAACTTGATGCAACTATATTGAAAATGTAAGTCAGCTTTACGAGGTGAAAGTTATAAGTAGGGATTGAGTTGTTAAACTTTATCTGAATGTAAATTTGATATTAGCAATAATAAATGCAGTTGCTATTGTGTCAATAAGGTGAACTCTAAAATGATCTATAAAACTGAACGTCTGAATTGTATGTGTGAAGTATCAAAATACTATAAGTGTCAGATAAGCAAAGTGCCTGTTAGACCTGCATCTGATTACTTCAGAAATCATACCTACTAAAAGTCACAAATTTTTACTGAAAATTTTGTAAGTTTACCAATGACAAATGTGTCCAGAAATTACAAACTGATGGCTTTCCTATCTACTTATTATTTTGAATCAAAAATCAATAAAGAGTTGCTAGTAAAACTGTAAATAAACCAGGGTCCAGGAATCAATAGAATCAAATAAAATATGATGGCAAATGCCTTGCAGCATGAGGCATTTATAAAGGCAAAATGCAGAGGTTTTGGAACTAAACATGACAGATCTTTCAAACATGAATGACAGACCAAATAACTTCCACCAAATGATGTAATTTTCTGTTGCTGTAATACAATATTGTGTCCAATCAGTAACCAGAAGCAATTACATTAAAATAGGAACTTCTAGCATAATAAAGACAAAAGGCTTCAAGTTCATTTGTAAAATTGTTCATGTGCTCAAAATGCTTCCTTTAACTTTTGATTTCAAAGGCCTAGCTTTACTTTGGAATTCACTGCCATGCACGTATGAAGGACATAGAAAGAGAGAAACATTTGCAGCATGGGTGGAAGCCATTCAGCCAATGTTGTCTATGCTAGGTGTGCAAGAACTCACCACCCTAATCCCAGCCAGTTCTTGGTCCATAGCCTTGTAAGTTAAGGCTCTATAAGCACATATCCAATTTTAATATATGATATTGACCATTTTGTGGTGGTTTCATCTTTATATATTTTTAATGTGTTATGAATGGTTAGAGCAGCAGCACTTTTTTATGCGTGTGTATATCTGAGAGAGTATCATCAGAAAGCATGAAATTCTGATGGCGGTTTGAAGAACGTGAGAACCACGGAGGTGCCTGAAAATAAATATGTTTATTTAAGCAGAATCAGTTACATAAAGTATTCAGACATTTGGAAAAGAAGGGAAAGTTTTAAATTAGGTTAATTTTCTCAAGTTTTAAAATTGTTTGTTTTCACTGTAAAATTGTAAATGTGCAAGTCATTCTATCCTTTATTCATTTTAGTTCCTAAGTTCATAAGACATTCAAACAGAATTAGGCCATTTGGCCCATCATGTCTGTTCTGCCATTCGATCATGGCTGATATGCTCCTCATCTCTATTTGCCTGCCTTCACCCCATAACTTTTAACCCATTACCAATAAAAACTCTGTCCAACTCCTCCTTAAATTTAATATCCCAGAATTCACCACACTTTGGAGTAGAAATTCCACAGATTCACAACTTTTGAGAGAAGTAGTTTCTTCTCAACTCTTAGTTGGGAAAATACATAAAAATTGGATATGAACAAGTGGGGAACTACTGTGCTCAGTTTCTTGTAGAAGCCTTTTCCTAAAAACTATTAATATGTTATTCTCTATAAACATTTATATTCACAACTCAAGAAAAGAAAAAGTCATTTGGACAAATAGAACTTGAACATTGCTGAAAATGACATGTGTTGAAGCTTTGCCTCCTGCACTCATCATGATAATCTCAAAAATACCAATGTAAGGAGAAATAAAGATTATTCAATATCCTGTATATGAACATAAGAAATAAGAGTAGGAGAAGACCATTCTCTCCCTCAAGTTTGCTCCACCATTGCAATCATTACTGATCGAATTGTGGCTTTAAGACCACTTTTTTGTCTGTCTCCAAAAACCTCGACTGCCTGGCCAATCAAAAATTTGTCCAATTCAAACGTGAATATATTCAATGACCTATTTCCATTGCTTGCTAGGAAAGAGAATGTCAAACACCAATGATCTTCTGATGGAAAGAATTCTCATCATCTCCATCTTAAATGGACAACGCCTTAAGCTGAATTCCCCCCCCCCCCCAGAGATGACTTGAGAGTCTCTTAGAAATGACAGCTGGCACTCGATTCCAGGATCCCCAGTTCTATTCCCAGCGTTTCCGATGTTTGGAAGCACCTATTAAGAGTTTGGCTGGTTTAGGTCAAAGGCTAGAGCCTGTGCATCCTAACCTCCTGAAAATTTCATGGAACCAGTTTAGGTGTTCAATGAGTCAAGGTTCAGAGATGTTGCAAACCATTGTCTCCACAAAAAAAGATAAGTTCAAATGGTCCTTGTCAATCTGGGTAAGATTGTTGTCAGTGTAGGCTCAATGGGCCAAATGGCCTCCTTCTGTACTGGGGGGATTCTATGATTCTATGATTTTCTTCCAAAGTGGACTAGCTGAGTCAAGAATTTTCCCAACTCCCATTACTCAATTAATGAATGAAAATCCAGACCCTTGATTTGAAACTGTGCCTCTAGTTCTAGATTAAACCTTGAACAGCGACATTCTTACATTTCACATTGCTGTAATGAAACTGAGCATTAAATAACACTTGGTATCATTTACATTTTTTCTCTTTTTTGATTGATTAGAAATATAAAACAAAATAAAAATTTAAGAGATTGTAACTTTACCCAAGTATGAAATGGAGTGTGTTAGTAAGTAATTCATTCTTTAATGATTACCCACGAAAAATGTTCAGTTCTTTCTACATGATAATTCAACTTTATCTTGTTCATCATGGGCTTTAGTGTAACAGATAATGATTTCTGCCAGAAACAGGACCTCACAACCTTTGAAACCAATGGGATAAATGTCACATGGGATCCTAAGAAGGGATTTATTCTTCGAAACCTGAAATATATTCCGTCTGGCATGCTGCAATGTGAAACTACAGTGGATAATCAGGCTTTTGTATCTTCTTTTATGATAGTCAAAGAAGGTAAGTGTTTTCTTTCAATTTGAATTCACTGGGCTAATTTCAATTCTCCCTCTCAAGCCAATGTGAATGCACAGTCATCAGTTTCCATTCTGGGTCTGTTTGATTTTAACTGCCTGATCCTATTTTGAATGCCACGCATCAGCTCCTGGCCTGTTTTGGGTGGAAGTGGCAGCTTTGCCTGTCTTCTCAAGTTTAGTGCATTTTGCAATATGAGTTTCAGCTGTTTTCACTGAGGTAGCCACACAGCAAACCAAAGCCTAAGGGGGAAAGGGAATGTCTTCTCACTCTCCAAAGAAATTCTAGATCAGATAAAAGGGATTTTGCATTGGCAATAAAAATGTTCTTCTAGGTCCAGAGTAAAAACACATTTCTTGAGACAGAGTGATTTAACACTTGAATTAAGCTTTAACATAACCTAAATGTGCATCATTTAGACACTGCTTAGAACACATAGAGAAATACCATATGCTTCTTGTGTACTGTTTTGTCTTTTAAACAGCATTTATACAGTTACATGAGTAAGATAGGTATATGGGTCAAATACAGGCAATTGGGACTAGCTTAGTAGTTAAAAAAAGGGACAGCATGCAAAAGTTGGGCCAAATAGCCTGTGTCCATGCTGTAAACTTCTTTGATTCTATGACTATCCTTCACCTTGGTGACTACAAATTTCCACCAACAAAAATAGATACTGTACTACTCTAGCAAACAAGGTGGTGCAAGGTAGAACTGGAGCCAATCTTTACAAAGTTTTATAAGAATTTACTTACAGGGACATATATGACAAACATGATACCTCCCAATTCTGTGAACAGTTTCATACAGTTACCACATATTTTGCAAGGGCTGGGAATCAAAATTGGGTCAACTGCGTGGAAGGCAAATGTACTTCCTGCTATAAACCGTCACTAACTACAATTCCTATGTATAAGGTGTCAGTGAATCTCCAGCTAATGCCCATCATCTACAATTAAATGCAGCTAATATGCAATTAATATCCAGTATCTGATTTCCAGTTTGTTCAATTAAATTATTCATAGCAGTGCAAGATGAAAAATGTTGCACTATCCCTTTTCTGACCTCAGGTCAAGTAACTGATTATTGCGCTTTATTGCATGTATATTATATTTTGGTTTTTATCCTCAGTTGAAGGGGTGGAATATGTTCACCTCAATACCAGTGCAAGATTCAAGGTGTTGTCTGGGAATACACTGTCCATCAAGTGCACAGCAAAAATGCCTTTGAATGCCAGACCTGAATTTCAGTGGGAGTACCCTGGCAAAGCAGTAAGTCCTGATTTATGTTATCTTGAAGTACATTTACCAGATTTTTTATTATTATTTTGATACAAAAGTTTCTAAATAACTGCTAGCACATTACATTAATGTCATTCCTATGTCTGCCATGTTAATACTGCATTGAAGTATCAAAGGAATGCTAGTCAAACATATTGAACCTTCATCCACAAAAAAGGATAAATCTAATTTCTGGGTAAAAGCTTTTGATTTCATGCAATTGGAAAAGCATACACTGTCACAACATTCCATTCAGATTTTTTAAAGTAAATCTCTTTGGTCTAATCCAAGAATTTGTACTAATAAACCTAACAGACTTCAAATAACTAATTATGATTTATGCTCATACTTCTGATGCACATCAAATCTTAGAAGAATCACAGAACCCCTACAGTGCAGAAAGAAGCCATTCGACACATCAAGACAATAATCTCCCCCAGGCCCTATCCCCACAACCCGTGTATTTATCCTGCTAACCCCCCAGATACGAAGGGGCTATTTAGCATTGCCAATCAACCTAGCCCACACATCTTTGCACTGTGGGGGGAAACCCATGCAGACACAAGGAGAATGTGTTGTCTCCACAGAGGCAGTTATCCGAGGCCATAATTGAACCCAAATTCCTGGCAGCAGTGCTAACCACTATGCTATTGTGCCACCCCACTAATTGCCATTTTATTGATGGTTTCAGTGTATGCAAGGAGCATTCACCTGACATATGCAAAGTGGGTGGGTCACAATGTCCATCAGTGAATAACAGTCCTTTGAGACCACATTGCCAATTTCACAGAATCGCTACAGTATAGAAAGATGCTATTCGGCTGCTTGAATCTGTACCAACGACATCCCACCAAGGCCCTAGTCCCATAACAAGACATTTACCCTGCAAATCTTTCTGAATAAGGGTCAATTTAGCTTGGCCAATCAACCTAACTTACACATCTTTGGACTGTGGGAGAAAACCAGAGCACCCAGAGGAAACCCTTGCTGACACGGGGAGAAGGTGCAAACTCCACACAGACAGTGACCAAAGGCCGGAATTGAACCTGGGTTCCTGGCACTGTGAGGCAGCAGTGCTAACCACTGTGCCACCATCCCATTGACCTCAACACTTAATCTGCCATTTTCTCTTAAACAACCACAGTGAAACATTTATTCAGCAGCAGCGAGGCTCTTCCAACAATGCTAAGAAATGAATCATAAATTGCTTTGAGATTAATTACTGAATGATTTGTAATCACTGCTGCCATGATTTTACAAGAATTTAAACATAAAATAGTGCAAATGCTGCAAATCTGAGATATATGCAGAAAATGCTGGATAAACTCAGCAAGTCTGGCAGCATCTAAATATGGGTCATTTAGACTTGAAACTTTGTTTCTCCACAGATGCTGCCAGACCTGCTGAACTTATCCAACATTTTATTTTCAAAGAGTTTGTTGGCTTTTATAGTTGTTTAAAGTTGCCCAAGCTGACAGAGAGGGGTATGGCATTTGCTGAAAGACTCTGTCCTGACTTCAAGAACACTGCACAAACCATTTGCTCTCAGATATGGGTGCAGCAATATGAATTCCCATTAAACTCCAGCATGGCAGAAAGAAGGAGCCGAGGTGTCACAGAGCAGGGCAAATTGCTGGAAGATGAAGGAGGAGGAGGCGGTGAAGCTATATTCTCAGCAGGAGACCATATTTGTACAAGGTATTCAGGGAGCAACTCTCCTGTCTGAACCTCAGCAACGAACAGACAGCTACACTTCACTGAGAATGTCCTTACTGAAATCTGCCAACTATAGCAGCCACACCTGCAATCTCAGAACAGGATGAGGACTGGATTCCTGGTGGCTGTGAAGGTCACCGTGATGATGCTTTCTCCCTCCAAGCTTGAGCTGATGATATTAACAACATGCTCCGACTGTGGCATAAAGGAGGTCACTGAGACTCTGTATTCCAAGAAAGAAACATAGAAACTAGAAGAAGGAACAGGTCACTTGATCCTTTGAGTCTGCTCCTCTATCCTTGATAGATCTTAATACATTTCACCCTCTTGTCAGAGTGAAGCTGGCACAAAAAGGATGCAGCTTTGGAAAGATTATAAGTGACCGTATGGTGCAGAATGCCACAACGCTTTGCACATAGTGCATGACCACTCTGTGATATGTCATTAACAACATGGATTCCACTCCCTCAAGGTCCAGCTGGAGTTTAACCATATGCAGAGAATCACGCAGGTCAATCCCTGATATCCTGGCAGCCGTAACATACCACCTATTCCTTCAAAAATGAGGGACAGATATCAGTGTCATGTCAAATAGCAGGCCATGTGTGAGCTGTGAGATGTGGACATGGAGTTTTTCTTTTTTTCCAATCCTACTCAGTTTTGAGGAACATTGGATTGTTTGTGTCTTCTAAAGCCTCCAGGCAGCTCGTCATTCGCATTATCATTTTTTTAAAGTTTATTATTAGTGTCACAAGGAGGCTTACATTAACAATGCAATGAAGTTACTGTGAAAATGCCCTAGACACCACATTCTGGCAACTGTTTGGGGAAGTGAGGTTGGCGGCGGTACTAGATGTGTGAGTGTGAGGTGATGTTATGAATGCGAGGTACAGATCATGATCAGCAGAGATCATTGATAGGTGGGAGTATGGTACATATTGAGCAGAGCATGAGGCTGCTGGTGCACTTGGTGAGATATGGCATTTGAAGATACCTTCCCTGACCTTGATCACTTGTGAACTCATGTTTTTGTGACATCGCATGCAGGCCTTGGGGGCTTGACTTTCTGGCATTGGCCGTGATCGTTAGCTGATCGCACTGCCTTTGCAAAGTTTATCTACAGGGCTTCATGGCTTCTGATCATATTACTCTTCCTTATTGCCTTCTCGACTATGGGATCTAGAACAATAGGAAATGTAGAAAAACAGCGACAAGAATCTTAGAGCACACTCCCACTGCCCCCACCAGCTCCCCCATACCTGCACCCTCCCCTCCCCACCTCCAGCGCCTCATACCATAATTAACCGTTTTATTCCTCGTTTGGTTAGAATGTCTTCCCCAGCCACTTCCAACACTGCTCTAGCGAGGGTGCATCTCCACAATGAGGAGCATACCACAATGAGGTACTGTACAGGCACGGTATGGCATAGTAGCACCATGGTTAACACTGCTATTTCACAGCTCCAGGGATCTGGATTCGATTCCTGGCTCGGGTCACTGTCTGTTTGGAGTTTGCACACTCTCTTCATGTCTGCGTGGGTTTCCTCCAGGTGCTCCGGTTTCCTCCCACAACCCAAAGATGTATAGGTTAGGTCAATTGGCATGCTTAAAAATTGCCCCTTAGTGTCCTGAAATGTGTGGATTAGAAGGATTAGTGGATAAATATGTAGGGATATGGGTGTAGGGTCTGGGTGGGATTGTGGTCGGTGCAGAATTGATGGACCAAATGGCCTCTCTCTGCACTGTAGAACTTTAGAATTCTATGATTCAAGTAAAGCAAGCCAGCTTTAAACATGCTAGTCTCTCACAATTTTAGACCGATCCACCTGCTGATATATGCAGCTACTTAACAGCACAATTAATGCTCCGTATTAATGCTGCATGCAACAGTCATGCAAACTGGCATGTAGTATGAAGCTGGCATGTTACCCGCATGAGAAAACAAATTAATCATACATCATAATCCCCACAGCTGCTTTCAGGGCTTTGTTCCCATAAAATTTCAACATGCAAAAGCAGTAACTATTAGTAACTGAATATCCATTGATGTTTCTCTCGCTCAA
The DNA here is from genome assembly GCA_024679065.1 of Sphyrna mokarran. Taxonomy (NCBI): domain Eukaryota; kingdom Metazoa; phylum Chordata; class Chondrichthyes; order Carcharhiniformes; family Carcharhinidae; genus Sphyrna; species Sphyrna mokarran. Next base: position 76,418,319 of record JAGIQG010000004.1, on the reverse strand, counting down.
CAAGCAGCACAGGGAGGAAGCCATTTCAATGCCTTGAATGAGCGTTTGTTTTCATGAGGAGCTTTAGCATATTAATACGATTGAAATGCATAATTCTCTTTATTCACAGGTGAATCGGACACATGTCATTGAAAAGAAACGGGAAATCACATCTGTATACTACAGTATTCTAACTCTGGAAAACGTTCAGCGAAGTGACAAAGGAACCTACATATGCAAAGTATTGAACAAAAATATATCGCAAAACAAGACTAAAGTTAATGTCATTGGTAAGTTATTCTAAATGCATTTCATTAATGTGGCTTTGAATGGGACAGTAAATCAACTTGTACCACTATCAGGTATTTCTTGGTGCATCCTGATGATTGATTATTCAATATACCAATAGTGCAAAGTTTTTCTCATTTTCCAATCTTACTCAGTTTTGGGGAACATTGAATTGCTTGTATCTTCTAAAGTCTCTAGGCAGCTTGTCATTCGCATTATCTTTTTTTAAAGTTTATTTATTAGTGTCACAAGTAGTCTTACATTAAGAATGCAATGAAGTTACTGCGAAAATGCCCTAGTCACCACATTCTGGCATTTCTTTGGGAGAATTTAGCATGACAAATGCACCTAACCAGCACATCTTTCAGACTGTGGAAGAAAACTGGAGAACCCAGAGGAAACCCATGTAGACATGGAGAGAATGTATCAAGACCAAACAGATATTGACCCAAGCAGGGAATCAAACCTAGGTCCCTGGCACTGCGAGGCAGCAGTGCTAATCATGATGCCACCATGTCATATTATTTTTAATTCCTTCATCTCGATTTGATATATTATATTGGAAATAATCAGTGTAGCAACAATGTATATTTATGTAGCAGGTTTGAGATCACATAATATCCCCAAGGCACTTCACAGAAGTGATTATCAGCAACCTGCCACATAAGGGAATATTAGGATTGATGACTAAAAGCTGGAACAAAGAGATTCAAGGAGTTTCATAAAGGAGAAAAATTTCTTAAAAGAGGAGAGGGGCGTAGAAAAGTAGAGAGGTTTAAGAATGGAATTCCAGAGCTTAAGGCCTTAATAGCAAATAAAATTGGAGCTGTACAGATTGGAGAAGTGCAGGGATCTCAATGTGTTGTAGGAGCAGAACAGGCTACAGAAAAATGGAGAGGTAGATCCATAAAAAGTTAGAATTGAAAAATGAGGTATTTCCTGGCAGTGAACAGCACGCTGCTGGATGAACAGGACCTGGTATGAGTTAGGATAAGGACAGCAGAGCTAGCAATAAGCAAAGATATGTAGGATAGAAGATGTGGAGATCAGCGTAAGCACACTCTCGCAGTAACAAAAGCAGGAATGGGAAGGATTCCAGCAGCAAAGAAACTGAGCCAGGGGTGTTATTGGTCAATATAATAGAGGTGGAAGTAAGTTGTCTTGAAAGAGAAAAGTGTTCAAAATTTTATCTCATAGTCAGGTAGCATGCCCAGATTGTGAGCAATCTGGTTCAGATCTGGGATTGCTGGAAGGAAGAGGATTGGATTTGGTACCTTCGGAAAGGAAGTTGTGGCAGGGACAATGAGCAGAATTCTCCAGCATCCCCCATGACAGGAGCAGCCCACTATTGGCCACCAGCATGGTCTTCCAGTCCTGCCAAAATTGATGATTTATGTTCCTCGCCAGCATCGTGCCATCAGGGAACCCATGGTAGGGTTCAACTGTGGCATGACTGGAAGATTCCCACCGACAGTCATCATGAACTTGAATACCTCTATTAAATCTCCTCTCAACTTGCCTTTGTCCAAGGAAAACAATCCTAACATCTCCAATCTATCTTCATAACTTTAAATTCTCATCCTTGGGTCCATTATCATGAATCTTTTCCACAAATCAAAGGATATTTTAGGGAAAATAACTGTTAAACAAGATAGCCCACCCATGTCTGTGGAAAACATCCCGTAAGGGTTTAGGGGTTCTCTGGCCTCTCTGCAATGTCCTTCTTGTGACGGAAGGCAGCCACCGTTGTTCTCAGCAGAGTAGATATGGCAAAACTGTTTCCACTTGCAAAAGGATCAAAAATGAGAGGGCATGGGTTTAAAATAATTAGTAAAAGAAGCAAAAGCGATATGAGGAAAAAACATTTTTGCATAGTTAGGGAATGCGCTGCCTGAGAGTACAGTGGAGGTAGATTCCACCAAAGTATTCCAAATGGAATTTCCCATTGACTGCAGCCCATGCTACTTGGCACATGTCTGCTATGGGTTTCCATTGGCAGGACCAGAAGATCCTGTTGGCATGAACAGCTTGAGAATTCTAGCTCCTATTGTGTTCATTTACTACCTGGGATGTATAACTTAAGGTTGCTTTATTAGTTGGGAACCACTTGTCTCCACATGACAGACTCATCTCTACTGTCAGTGACATCCACATGCTGAATTCATTGCAATAAAAACAAAAGTGGCTGAAAATTCTCAGCAAATCTGGCAGCATCCGTGGTGAGAGAAACAAGCAGCTCTTTTTTGCAAATGTGGTGCTGAATAAAATAACAGAGGTGTAGAACTTTCTGCTGGTTTGACGTAAGTACACCACTTTCACTGCCAATGCGTAACACATAGGATGACTTCTGGAAAAATGCCAGTGAAGTGTGCAAAGGTTCAGTTCCTTATGACATTTTTTAAGCTGTGCATTAAAGCTGATTTAAAATACATTTCTGAAAGCAACAGAAGTGGCAAGCATGGCCAAATCATAGTGAAACTAGATGCAAACCCCTGGAATTTCTATGAGGGTTTTCTGGCCATCCAATGTAACATCAGCAGAAACTGTGTTATGACAGCTTCAGTTCCACCGCACAACTTCTTTCAGTCAGCCTAAATTTGGTTCATTCGACATGCTGCCTCGCAATTTTTATTGATCTTTTATTTTGTCTTTATTTTTACTTTGCTTATTAGTGTCACAAATAGGCTTACATTAACACTGCAATGAAGCTACAGTGAAAATCCCCTAGTCGCCACACTCTGGCGCCTGTTTGGATTCACTGAGAGGAATTTAGAATAGCCAATGCACCTAACTGGCACTAGTCTGCTAACAATGATATTTTCTCTCTTCCAATTTCAGATAAGCCCTTTATTGAAGGAAGTTTCAAAATTCAGAACCCTGTGTATGCTAAAGCCGGAGGAAAGCCTGTGAAACTACCTGTGAAAGTGAATGCGTTCCCACCTCCAGACGTGTCCTGGTAACATCCATCATTTTGATTCATCTACAAATTCCACTTTCTCATGAGCTTATTGATTTGAAAGGCTTTTTTTATTCTCTCATATTTTCCTACAGGTGAAGACATACCGGCGTGTAGTTTCCTAATGGTATCTTTTGCCAAATGACTGTCCTTGCTGTTTAAATCCAGATAGCATGGATCAACAGTCTATTCACAGAAGGACAGTAGGTTCAGGCAGTTTCCATCCAAGACCATCCAGAATTTCCCACCCAAGGTCAAAGGACTTTAAATGATCTGCCAAATTTTCCATCTTGCCCACAACGATTCCTGCAATATGCAGGATCAGAACATTTACCCCAATTTTCTGTAGCCACCAATTCTCTAGCCATGCACATTCCAGCTGGAACCATTGGACAATAATGAGATGCTGGATGTCCTTTTGACTGCCCAGCAAAGGATGTTGAGGACATTTACTCATCTCCTGGCTAAAAGTTGCAAATTTGGCAAGTTTGAACTGCTGAACTGCCTGATTGGTTTAGTCCTAAACCAATTGATCTATCTACCATTGTTTTCTATTCAAACTTCACAATTTAAGTGTTACCATGTCTGGTGCTAGATAAGACATGGCAGCTAACGAGTGAGTTGCATTGCAACATAGAAAATTAATGTCTCAAAAATATTGAAACTGATAATCTGTTATACTGATTGAAATTATCCAAAGTTCCCTGTATTAGATTGCAAGGATCCATGTTTCTTGTAATGTTCAAAACATTTCATAGGATTCAGAGCTAAAACCAGCAAAAATGTTATTAACATTTTTCACAAACTCTCTGGGGGTGGGGGTAGGGGGTATGTGGAATTTTATAGCCCTTATCAGGTGTATTTGTGCTCATGCTGGCCAGCTTACCCTAGGCTGCTACCCATAATAATAGTGGGCAGTGACAACCTACCCATTCATAGGCCTGTTGAGGTCCTTAATTAGCCAATTAGATGTGAAGATAGAGGACTTAATCTGCTTTATTCAAGTGTCCTGGCATATCTGGGGCATTTGTCTGTAGATGATGCCCCAAATTTTGTCTCCCCTGACCTCCAAAAACTGAATTCCATCCCACTCTCTACCCCAACACCTAGGAAGGCCCTCCCCACCTTCCTAGGGTCCCTGAATCATCCCTGCTCAAAAGAACAGTGACTTATTTTAATTGAGCATTCATGTTATTTCTTGGCACTTGCTTGTAGTACCAGCAGCAGTCATTATTAGGTTCTTACACCGTTGCAACTACACAGCTGCTAGCCAATCACACTGGCCAGTATCTCTTGAGAGTTGGACTTGCTAACTCTGAAGGTTGGAAATCTCACACTCCCCTCATTAAAATCACCCTCAATGTATTTGACTAACATTTCTACCAGGGGAATAAACCATAAACCTCTGCAGTATCCCTTCCCGTCCATCCCACCGACTTCTACCGTCTAAAAGACAAGGGTAACAGATGTACAGAAATAATCTACTTGCAAGTTCCCCCTCCAAGCCACACACTATCCTAATTTGCAATTGTATCACCATTCCTTCACTGTCACTGGATCAAAAACCTGGAACTGTCTTCCTAACAGTAAAATGGGTGTGCCTATAGCAGATGGACTTCTACAATTCCAGAAGGCAATGTGCCATCTCATTCTCAAGGGCAATTGAGGACAGGCAGCAAATGCTGACCTTGCCAGCAAACCTTGCTTCCCAAAATTAAACCAACGCGTCAGCCTCAGCTATTTATAATCTATGGCAAGGACTTAATGAGAGCACTGAATGTAACACATACAAGTTTGCTTGTAAAGTAAGCAATGAGAGGAGTGCAAATGTGCTGTAGAAAAAAAATAGCCAGTTGATGGGGGAAATAGAATACATCGGATGGGATTTTGTGGACTTGCTCGTCCCGAAACCAGAAAATCCCACCCGAGGCCAACAGACCACTCTGATTCCTATGGTGGGTGCGGCAGTAAAATTTGCCCCCTTGTGTAAAAGAGTGAAATTTGGTAGGGAAAATAAAGCGGAAAATCTTTGAATGGAAAATGTCTGCATTCAATGGAATTTGCATGTCCTCGTACCTAAGCCATAGTAAGTTAACACACAATTTGAAAAGCAAGTGATATATTAGTGTTTTTACAAGGACATTGGAGTCCATTGACAGAATTCTCTCTCGCAGCCGCACCCCCCCCCCTTTCCCCCCTTTCCCCCCAACTGCATGTTCCTTGACGGTAGGAGACTCATTGATGGCGGGATTCTTTGGTCCCACCACTGTCAATGGGATTTCCCATTGAAACCCGCAGGTGTGGGTGCACTGCCAGTAAAGCTAGAGAATCCCACTGGTGCGAACAATTGGAAAATTACAGCCTGTAAGTAAAGAAGCCCAACTTTAACTGTACAGAACATTTACCTGAAGTACTTTGTGCAGTTTTGCTCTTCTTACCCAAGAAATGATGTAATTTCCCTCAACGGATTGCAATGAAGGTTCAATTGACTATTTCCTAGGATGAGGGAATTGTCTTACGAGGAAAGATTGACTAGACTAGGCCTTTATTCCCTGTAGTTTAGAAGAATGATAGGTGATCTGATTTAAACATAGGGGCTTGACAGGCTAAATGCTGAGAAAGCGCTTCCCCTGGCTGGGGAAATCTAGAGTGCTTCTATTAAGTAGGGAAGATAGTACACACATCTGATCAGAATAACTTTATGATTGGCAAATGATATGTGTACTTTAAATTCCTCCTTCTGCCAGGATAACTATTGTGTACCATTAACAAGTTGCTCTTTATCCAGTGTGCTCAAGCTGATCACTGTTAAAAGCACTCATTCAAAGTGTCCTGAAATCATAAACCAGGAACAACTGATTGAAATTAAATCAATGTGTTATTGAAGCTATCAGGAGCCTCTTGGCCTCTCTATCAATTATTCTGTGTTATAATGGAAGCAGTGGTTCATCTTTTTCAGCTTTTCCCATTCCTTTCCTTGAGATGTTGACTCAAGTGTCCAGAGCTGTCTGGCAGTATTAGCATGCGAGAGTTGATAATGATTTGTCAGCAGATCAATTAACTGTGGAAAGTGTAACAGTTTACCCTGATCAGACAATCACTTGGCATCCACAAACCAGTGCATTCAAGCCACAATCATTAGATACTAATTAAGATCAGATTATTGCCTTATTTTTTTCTTACTCCCTGAAACACAGGGGAACAAACCTCAAGCCACCTAAGGCCCAAGAAAGTGGCATGGATTATTTCTGCCCAAATAATCAAAGAATTTGAGGTATAAGCCATTTAAATAAGGTTCCGGCCTCATTTGTAATGTCCTATTAAAATTTGCCTTTGAACTATCCCATATCAGAAGTTTCTTCCCATTCTATCCTTTCAAAGATTCAGTCAGCTCATATGCAGCCTGCTGAGATCAAGAAAAAATGGCTTCAGAAGCTCCTGTAATAGAGGAGGAATAGATCAGTTGTCAGTTATCTTTGATATGTCTCCAGGTCAGTGCCTAAGAAGCAAAACCTCCCCTAACATCATCCTTTATGTCAGCCTTTCCTGGATTTTGATGCCTGAGTGTTGGGTTGATATTTTTCAATGCTTCTCTGTCATCTAGCAGACAACTGAAGTACCTTTGTAAGGTTAAAGCAGCTATATCACAAATAACTAACCTCACAATTGTGGGATGGTTGGAATTCTCCAATCTCGTAAGCCCCGCCACCAGTGAGAACCGGGAAATTTGGTGTTCAACCAACTCTCTATACACAGCAGCAGGTCTGGAGAATCCCAGCCGCAGATGAGGTCAGAGAATCCCAGCCAGTGCCTGTGGGTTTACCATCAGTCAGGAGATGGGGGTTCATCTCTGCTGCATTTACACTGGTGGACAATTGCATCCCATGTCAGGATTGCCATGTGTTTAGGGCATTTTATACATGGGAGGGATAGCCACTTTGTATAGGATGATCATGAAAATATAAGCAAAACATGTGCTACAGCATGATTTCCCTACCTACTTGTAGTGCACTTTTACAAGCAAAGGTTATTACTGCTGCCAAGAACAATTATGCCCACAATTATTCTAAATCGTTGAGGCCAGCACTTTAGGTAAAGCCTACCTAAGGAAATTGCTATTTGAAATCAGTTTCCTGACTACAAGTATACACCAGAGTTAAGTACAATAGCTTTGAAAATTAAAAATAAAACCATATCAGTTGATAAAACAAAAAATGTCATACTTTAGATATTTCAATAATTCCTTTAAAGAATTATACAGTATCTGCAATTTTCTTAACTTGGTACTCCCATTCCTGCTACCATTTTATATACTAAATTAATACCAAAGATAAGATGAATAAAGTATCCCAGAAAATATTTAATTTATTTTCCTGGCAACGATTGTAAGAAAAACATATTCATATACCAGTAATAAATATTTAAATAAGAAAAAATCTCTTAAAGCTGTGTATCTGCTTGGTTCAACTGTTAGCTCCAGAACAAGGGAATAAAAGTAAATCAAATCTACAACTGAATAACCCCATTTTAAATTACTTCTTTGAAAATTACAACATTATGTCCTCTGGGGTGCAATATTCAGTTTATTGGTAAATTAACAGAACAATAGAAGACATTCAAAACCTACTTACTAGCATCTTCTTTTTAAACATATCCTTAAATATTTTTTCTCCATTTGGAGAATACTGGGGAAATGGTGGAAGGATTCCCAAACTGATTATCAGCTCACTGAACCACATTATGAACGCTCCTTTTATGGCAACAAACCTGAGCATTGGAATTGAATCTTCCGGTCTAGAGATAGGGATGCTACCACTGGGCCACAAACCTTCCCATTAGTGTCTTTGTGTCCAAATAATCCTGTTTAATATTTGGAGCTTCATCAAACATATGCAAATGATTGTAGTTAGCAGAAACGGCAAATGATGGTTAATTCACTTTGGAGGGATTTCCAGTTTCATGGGTGGCTCTGTTTCTACCACAATGTTTTTAAAACTCATGCAAACGATTCTCAAATTGAATGGAACTTGCACTCAAAACCTTTTTGCACTGGTTATGTCAAATGAAACAAAGGGCTTTGGAAAAAGAAGAGATGCAGATGTTGTTGGGTTTCCAGCTCACTGACAGTAAGGAAGAAAGAATATTTTATTCAATCGTTAGCAACTGCTTCAACACATAAATTCTGCTCACGTTCTCGGGGCCAACTCCCGTATTTCCGGGGCCAATTCCCATGCTCCCGGGGCCAATTCCCGTGCTCTTGGAGACAACTGCCGTGCTCCCAGGACAACTCCCATGATTCCACCATGTGACATCTTACGTTGCCACATCATCACATTCCCACGCAACCACTCGGTCATACAGGAGCAATTGAGCAGAAACTCTAAGTCTTAAGCAGGGCTAGGAAACAGGAACTGTGCTCCTAATAGTTCACTCCCTCTCTGGACCAATGGGGCAACTCAAGAAACACAGCACAGCTACAAATCTGGGCTCTTGGTGATTAGCCAGGCTGACTATTACATCTGATTGATTTGCAGCCCTTCTTTTTATGACCATAGTAACTGTTTCCTGAATGCAGTTTGATGCATATGAGAGATGAAGAAAAATGTAATAGAAAAACATTAACTGCAGCCAGCAATCCAAAGTTTATGAACCAGCACTCTACCATGAGTTTATGTTCCACGTGAAGGTGAAAATGAAAAAAGAATAATAATTTCATGTTGCCTTGTGTATATTTGCAAGCTCTTTAAAGCATTTCATATACACAATGAATGACCTTACAAAAGCTGCTGTAGCAGGAAGTGTCGAAACCATGTTATGCACATGAATATTCCACAAGTAATAAATAATTCCGCAGTAATCAATTGGCGAAGCAATGGCCTCATGGTACTATCACTAAAGTATTAATCCAGAAAGTCAACTAATGTTCTGGGAATCTGGATTCAAATCCCGCCACAGCAGATGGTGGAGTTTGAATTCAATAAAAAAATCTGGAAATAAGAATGTACTAATGACCATGACATCATTGTCGATTGTGGGGAAAACCTGTCAGTAACATCCTTTTAGGGAAGGAAATGGACTCACCTGATCTTACCTTACCTGATCTGGTCTATGTGTGACTCCAGAGCCACAGCATTCAACTGCCCTCTGAAATGGCCTAGCAAGGCATTCAGTTCAAGGGCAATTAGGAATGTGCAATAAATGCTGGTCAGCCAACGACGGCTATGTCTCATAAATGAATAAAACGCAATTGCTTCTGCTAATGAAGCATGTCAGCCAGAACTATATGAGACTGCAATGTTCTTCAAATTGTGCTGTTAGATTATTTACATTCAGATGAACCATCTACAAAACATTGATGTATTATCTTAGCTGAAGGAAGGCACCCATTAACTATGCAGCACTCTGTCTATATTGCACAGGACTATCAGCATAAATAGAAAGCTCAGATCCTGAGATATGAATTTCTGATTCAGAAGTGCAAACATTGTCAACTAAGCCAATTAAGTAGGTTAAAGTTAGAGTGCAAATATTAAAGGTTACAATTGGGATAAAATACGCAAGGAATGCCAATCTTTGTTTAATGCATCTAATCGTGGTTTTTGCCAATCTTTATTTAATGCATCTAAATTGTGTTTTTTGTGTAACAGGTATAAAAATGGAAAACCCATTACACAGAATCAGACTTGCTATATCCAAAACAACTATGCATTAAAAATCATGCATGTGTCAAAAGATGATGAAGGGAATTATACTATTTCACTGACCAACAAGCTGCATAATCTGCAGAAGAACCTCACCATTACATTAAAAGTACCCGGTAAGTCCATCGCAATCCATTCGTGGCTAATGACGCATAACATTAAAACAGTATTAACTGGCAAGTGCTTCGAATAGCAGGGTAATGTGTTAAATTGAATTTTAGGTTATTAGTGGGTTAGTTCTGGTCATTTGTTGCGTTAATCATATACTATGTGCATTATCACTGGAACTGATGCAAGTTCACATGATTTGGTCTTTCGTACAGCCTTGTGGCAGATGGAAGTCACAGCTGTAAGAAACACGTCTAATAAACACGTTGGGGGTATTTTCCGACAGCACTCATCCCCAAACCGGACAGTGCCATCCGAGATCAATGGGCCTTTGAATGGTCCTGACACACCCACTACAATTCGCATGGTGAGTGGGACAGGAAAATTCTGCCCAGTTTCATACACATAGAACCATAGAATCCTACAGTGCAGAAGGAGACCATTCAACAGTCTGCACCAACCACAATCCCACCCAGATCCGAACCTCATAACCCCATGCATTTATCCTAACTAGTCCCCCTGATAATAAGGCACAATTGAGCATGAAAAATCAACCTAACCATTGCACCATACACAGGAACAATATGCAAATTCTACACAAATTCTACACAGTGACCAAAGCCGGGAATCAAACCCAGGTCCCTGGTGCTGTGAGGCAGCAGTGCCAGCCACTATGCCATCCCATTGTTGTTGCATTCATAAGTGGTATTTGCAGAGTCACTGAGAAGTTGTATCAGTCAAACAATATGAAGAATATTGTGTGCTGCACAAAAAATAATGACAGAGAGGAATTTTAACCATTATCTGAAGGCTTTGAAAATATGGCAGATCTCAACTATGCAGAAGCATTACTGAAATGATAGCGAGGTTTGCCAGATTTCACGCCACATCAGGTTTTGCTGCAAAGGCAAGCAGTGATCTTGTCAGTATGCTCTTATATGTGATGGGTGACTGCAAGATGATATCTTTGTCATGCAGGGTATCAGTGAATAGGATGCTGCACACAATGAAATAATTTAAACAATTGACACCTATTTCAATCTAAGAAAGAATTTCATTGCTAAGTGGGCTAAATTTAACAATGTATACCCGTCATGGGGAAAGTGTTGTAGCATTCATTAGTGATCTGTATAGACTTGCAGAAGACTATGCATGTGGCAGCTCAAAAGATGAAGTGATCAGAGACAGAATGGATGACATGTTGTTGGACTATGTGTAGTGAAGAAATGATACAACCTTAGCAAAGGCAGTCCAACTGAGCAGACAGCGGGAGGTCAAGACACAGAATCAATTTGCGATTTGAAGTGACAGGGAGAGCACTCTCTCAAAAGTAAATGACTTAGTAAAGGATATCAAACATAACAAAGGAAAAGTTTTTGTAAAAAAAGAGCAAGGGAGACAGGTAGAGGAGCCATCCATCAATAACACAAGCTAACTATAAGGGGAAGGAGAAAACACAGATGTGAAAACTGCCCTGTCAAAGAGACCAAACACCATTTATGCAGAAAGATGGGCCACTATCAGCATCTGTGCTATGTCATGAAGGCTGTACAGAATACACACTAAGGTAAGAAGGAAATTGACTCTATATTGAACCAAGGGGTTATTCCATCTGTAACAAAACCAACAAGTTGGTGCTCAGTAATGGTCCCATAGCCAAAGTCCAAAGGTAAATCTATGAGAGATGGCAAGGTGGATGAATTAGAAAATGTGCATAGTGCCTTTCCTTGGAGAGATCCAGGAACCAAGCAGAAGCTATTAGAGTGCTGACATAGAAAAAAACAGGACACATTTTAAGTTAAATTCTGGTGGAGTTCTTTCTGATGCTGAACTATGGTTAGAGAAAGGTTGCTGGAAAAGATGATATCAAATGATTGCTTGTGCTACTCATCATCAGGAGACAAGAACCATTAATGTCTCTTCCTTTCCATCATGATCATGGGATTGGGATGGACTTCTTCGAGCCCAGAGGTAAGAAGTTCTCGAGCATTGTAAATTATTGCTCCAGAGAATTGCTGGGTCACGCTTCAGGCACAGTAAATATGTGACCGAAGGAGATATTTGCAACACATGGAAATCCAGACCTTGTCAGATCATGGACTGCAATTTGCCAATGAATGTCTTGAAACATTCACAGCGTCATATGGAATTGTCCACACCTGTAGCGCCCCAGGAAATCCTCAGGTGAAGCTGAAAGAGGAGTGAGTACAATGAAAGCATTGTTTTAAATGAACAATGACATCCAACTTGGATCATTGTCCGCTCCAAAATGGTTTAATGCCATGTGAACTCATTGTGGGAAGAAGATTGAGACTCAACTCCCTACTCTTACTCACATGCTCACATTGCAAATACAAGTTGATGACTTGGAGAAAGTGAAAGAGAAGGAGGATTAGAATCTAGCCAGGTGTAGAACAATGCCAAACATCAACAAGGCAGCCAGAGCTACAACAAGGAAAGCCAGTTTGGAATTGAAACCAAGCTTGCTATGAACAATTAGTTGAAAAGGCACCATATCCTTCATCATATTTCATCCAAATACAGCATCGTACATTGATAGGGAACTGACGTGCATTGGTTGCCACACAGTAACAACCTCCTACCCCATGAAAGTAGGCATCTACCCAATCTAAATGACAAGTCCAGATGTCAATCTGACTGGTGGGCCAGAGTTTTATTGCCCTGCCCGCCACGGGAATTCAAGTGGATGAGGGACGGACAACTGGAAAGTCTGCTGACCTTGGGTGAGCTTTTACAGTTTTGGAACAAGCAGGGGTGAAAATTCCAGCCTTTTAACTGAGTCATCTACAAATTCACTTCCTGCTCAGCAGAGTCTGAGGGAGAAGCTACAGGATTCAAACATCCAGTCACTCCAAAGGAATAGGAGAACTATTCCAGTAGACTTGTCAAATTGCCACAGCGGTAGTCCATGTAGGAAGAAAAGGGGAGAGAAGAAAACAAGATGAAGGATGGTAAAATCCAGAATTGAAAGTTGATGTTTATTTGATCTTCATGCTATAGCAATGGGAATCAGAGATTTGGAGGGGAAAGATAATGTAATATGTTGTATTGGATATCACATGCAGGGGAAGCAACAAAATTGTATTGACAGGATTCCTTCCAGATCCTGCCCAGGCCGACTTAAATATGTTAGAGTGGACACAGCCTCAGATGGATAGACCACCCATGCCCCTATGAAGGTTCTTATGTGACCACAAAATTACTTTTTCCCACTGATCCTCAATTTTTAGACTGGAAGGTGCCAGTTCAATTGGGGCACCAAATAGAGCTTTCTCATTCTTGGGTGGAAAGGGAAGTTGGAGATGCCTCAATCTGAAGATTCTTTCAGATTTGGGGCATTCTCCTATCAGGGACATAGGGATACCAATAGTGGCTTTTGAAACAGAAATTGTGGTCAGGGTTTGAAAGGAAAAAAGACAATCTAATAAGCTAAGGGCATGACTTCATCAGAACTCATCTAACTGTACCTAAAACATTAGCCGTTTTGAGATTCTGATGAATCTGCTGTGTCTTTCCAACATCTCAGTTTTGATCTTAGTGTACATAATGATCTAAGTTAGCTGGAAGAGCCTCAGGGAATGTGCGTAATGCAAGAAAAATCACCCAAACTATTTTGCTTTCATTAGAAGTAGCAAGCATTTCTTTGGGGGGTTAGACATTTTCTGCCAAAAAATTCAAAGCATGCAATTTTGCAGAGCAGAGTACCCTTGTAGGCTGTAAAGGACTTATTGTTTGCACATTGTGTTATGTTTAGTTTTACTTTGCTTTCTTATCAAAGTAGTTTTCTTGAAGGAAAAGCTAAGCCATACGCTGTAAAAGAAAATCAACAATTTTATGGCAAAGGAATGTTGGTAATAATTACAAGCAGTACCTCAACAGACAAAATTTCTTTTGAAGTAAGCTTAATATAAAGCTCGGTGACTGTAAGAGCAATTGTCTGTCAAGGGAATTTTTAAAATAACATGAAGTGATAGTTTGTGAGAAACACCATGCTTTTCTCTCTCTGACTGGAGAGTGGTGGGAGTTTGGACACAGATCTTAATGCTCTCCTGTTTCTTTCCCTGGAAATTATTAACAAGCATTCACTTTCAGCATTGAACCTGAGTTAATAGTTTACAAAGAGGAGTTAGTGAAGAGCAGGATGAAATTGATAATATGGAGATTTGGATGGGTTTCCTTGGGCACTTCAGATTCCTCCTACTGTCCAAAGATGTGCAGGTTAGATGGATTGGCCGTGCTAAATTTCCCTTGGCGTTCAAAGATGTATTGTGTGTGTGTGTGTGTGGGGCGGGGGGGGGGAGAGAGACGGACGGTGTTAGCAGGTTAAATACCTGGAGTTATGAGGGTAAGGTAGAAGGGTAGGCCCCGGTAAGATGCTTTATCTGACAGTTAGTGCAGACACAATGGGTTGAATGGTCTCCTGTTGCACTGTCGAGGCTCTATGATTTAAAAGCAGACCAAGAATCTAGTAACCTATATAAAGTTGACTATTAAAGATTCAATTTCTAGCAAAACACAATGGGCTATATTTTACAGCCAATCATACCAATGATATCATCAGGTTCCACAGATGGTGACCACCCCACCACCACTCCCTGCTTAGATTCCTCAGAGGCAGAGGGTGCAAAAAACGCAAAAACCCAGAAGATTCTGCCACAAACCAATGGTGAACTGCCTCCACCACTGCAAAACAGCCTATGGTGGGGCAGGAAACCCAGTCCAAATTTTCAATCAGTGGAGATGCTTCTGATGGTTCCTACCAGTAATTGGACTTGAGAGTGTTATCCGGTGGTCTACATATGCAAAAGTCAAAGATTTCAACGTGTAATTATTGCAACGGTGTTACTGTTACACTGAATAGTTACTCTAAAGTGTGCATTTGTGGGCTGCAGATGGGATCAGAACTTGGTACAGCTGGCTGCAGCTCTAGACCTGCCCCAGAGCTGGCCTCCACTCTTTACAAGCTGACTGGATGTTTGATAGGAGATTCTCCCTGACAGAGGATTCCATCCCTCAGTGGAAATTCACTCTCAGTTTCCATTGGTCCCTCAAGTCAGGTGACTCATTTCTGCTTTATTTTCTTAAAGAGTCAGGCACCACATACACAACAGGTTTTGAGATGAAAGATCTTGCCCACGATCACATGGTTACTTTGTGAGATTCTGGGGTTAAGAACTTAGTACGCATTTCAGAGACTTGAACATGTGACTTAGGTTGTCGAAGAATGTGCTGATTAGGTGGATTGGCTATGCTAAATTGCACCTAAGTGTCCGAAGGTTTAGGTTAGATTAGCCATAGTAAATGTGCAGGATCGCAGAAATATGGAAAGTGGGAAAGGTTGAGATGCTCCTTTGGAGAGTCAGTACAGATTCAATGAGCCAAATGGCCTTCTTCTGCACTGTCGGCATTCGATAGTTCTACGGGACACTTGAGGGAATACTTGGAGTTGCCACCTTTTAGATGAGATGTTCATTGTCCACAAGTGCTTTGGGACATCCTGAGGATCTGAAAGATGCAAATAAATTTAATGAAATCTGAAGTTTATTTTCACCTAACTATTACAATAGATTTTTAATCAGTTAGGGAATCAAAGTTCTGGAGATAAGGTAGGAAAGTGGAGTTGAGGATTATCATATCAGACCACTCATTTAATGAAGACCCAGACACGATGGGCTGAATGACCTATTTCTGCTCTGATTTCTTGTGGTCTTGTAGAATGCTCAAAATCTGAATTAAACAAAAAATGCTGGAAACACTCTGAGATTAGGCAGCATTTGAGCCAGGATATGAGGCCCCTTCTGCCGGCGAGATCTTCTGAAATCAATGGATGTTTGGCTGCCTCACCGAGGTGGGAGCCTCCACACTGGGGCTGGAAGATCCCGGCCAGTTTCTTTAGTCTCAGTGTGCTGAATCGTTCCTTCTAAAAAGTGAACATGTTGTCCAAAACAAACCAGCCAACAGGAGTGAAAATGTTCTAAAGCAAAACTTTTATATTTACATCTTGCCTTTAATATAATAAAGCATTCCAAGATTCTTCACTGGAGCACTCCAAACATTGGTCACTTGCAAGAACTAAATCTGATCCAAATGAAGCACAGAGAATGAGATCATCTGTGAAAAATCATGATGCAATGGGTCAATTTTCATTCACATGTTTACCATCAGAACTTTAGCAGAAGGGTCTACACAAAGCCTGGATAAACAGATTCACCAAAGGCATGAGGAATGGGAGGGGAAGCAGGAGAGTTTCCATGGAAATATTCTGCTTGAATGCAGCTTATGTCTTTTTTGTTGCACTAGACCCCTGTTCATTTATACAGCCACCCTCAGGGTTCGATATTCAAAAGCTCTGGCTGTCGATTAATTTAAGCTTTATTAACATATTAAAAGAAGGACTTGGAAAGGTTGCATACCTTATTTTGACCCGTAAGGCATGTTGGACACTGTGTGGGCTAATCTGAACAGAGCTAAAAAAGAGGAATGGGGCACACACCATAGGTAATTAACCTGCACATATTGAGTGTGATGCGGACAGCACCTTAGTTTCATGCTGTTTGTTCATCACCATGATTAAGTCATACAACCTGTACTGTTAAAGTATAGGGAGGTGGGATTATTGCTAGACTATTAATCCAGAAACTAATCTTCCAGGGACCCAGGTTCAAAACCCACCACAGCAGCTGGAAACATTTGAATTCAATGAAAAAAAATCTGGAATTATGAATATACCGATGACCATGAAAGCATTGCTGATTTTCAGGAAAAACCCATCTGATTCACTAATGTCTTTTAGGGAAGGAAATCTGCCATCCTTACCTGGTGTGGCCTACATGTGACCCATTTCACACAAGACACATCTTTCACACCCATGATGTCCACCACCTCGAAACACATAGGCAGCACACACCTGGGAACACCACCACCTGGAAGCTTCCTTCTAAGTCACACATCGTCTTGTTTTGGAACTAAATCACTGTTCCTTCATTGCCATTCAGTCAAAATCCAGGAACTCACTTCCTAACAGCACTGTGGATGTACTACACCACAGAGATCGGAACAATTCAAGAAATTGTCTCACCAGCACCTTCTCAAGACTAATTAGGAATAGACAATGAATGGTACCCTTGGCAACAATGCTTACATCCCAGGAATGACTCAAATAATGAGGAGTGGCAATACCGTTCTTTCCATAGTTCCCAGAACACATCAGTAAATATTGTAAATGTTGCCAAGCTTGGTGCTGTTTTATTTACCAAAATATTAAAATCTCACTTTCTATTGCTTTTACTTTCAGTAAAACCACAGATCTATGAAAATGGATTGGGGCTGGAAAAAGAGAAATTTTATCAACTTGGGAAGAAGCACAAGCTAACCTGTACAGCCTTCGGATTTCCATCCCCCACAATTCACTGGCAATGGCAGCCTTGCATCAGTAACCAATCCCATACAACGTAAGACTTATTGCCTTTTCTTTCCTGCAATAGATGCCAAACTATGGCAATATATGTAGCGCAGGGAATTAAACGGGAAGAACGGGATGAATAGAAGATGGCAGTCAACCTGACGTGTTTAGGAACTAGCAAACATTATTCTGTTATGCTTCACCAGACATATATAAGTACCATTGTATTTCCGATTTTCTTTCCTGTCCAAGAGTTTCTATTTAAACTGGGCCAAAGAAAAATGTTCTTGAACTTTGATCAATACTGTATAAGGTTATACTGATTTTCTTTGCTTGACTTTTAATTCCTGATCCTTCATTGCTATCACATTTCTCATAGATCCCTTGATTTTATTTAGTGTACATGATAAATTGTGTCAAGAAGGTGACTTTAGTGAAAATAATGCCAGAGCAGTGGCCTTCATCTATGAGGCCTTGAGTTCATTCTTATCTTGGCCTAACAGAAGGTGAAATTGCTTTCCTGCGTGAAATGACGCATGATTTGCTTTCCTGTTGTTGTCTGTCTTCCTCCCTCATGGAAAGCCATTCCCAGTAACCCAATTGTTCTCTTCTCCCCGACTACACCGTGGCTGATTTCCTCTAGGTTTCAGACTTGTATTGCCTGCCTAATCTCTCACTGGCATCTAGTCGAAGAGTCTCTAATTGAACACGGGGAAAGCCTTTCTTTTCTCTTTCAGTATCCGTCAACACACGTTCCTTCACATATAATTTACAAGTGACTTTTTTTGCAATACTGTGGCCGTTTTCTCTTGAATGCTATTAATCTATTGCAGATGTTTTTCTTTGAAGTCTGCTTGTAACCATTTTTTATCATCTGTTGACAGGTGTGAGACAAACGATGATATGAAAATTAACATTTCAAAACCATTTCAAACAAATCCTGGGAACAAAATTGAGAATATCACTGATAGAATGGAACCCTACAATAATGAAAACTGTGTATGTATGTGATTTATCTGGATTAGGTGTATTTACACAATAGGGTTAATGCTATTGCTACAAATTATAATGAAAATGTTACAATGTAGGACATGCAACAGAGAAGGTAGTAGTGTGCTAATGATGATACTGAACTGTGAACCGAGAGGCTGTGGCAGTAATTTTCAATGTGGGCACAGGGGGAATATCTGGTGCTTGTGAATCAACTGCGCTTGATATATCTCACTCAATTCTCTTTTAAATTGAAGATTATTGAAAGGGAAATCAGTCTGTAAATTGTAACATCAGGCAGCTGATCTGCACTCACCAATTTTCCTCATATGGACAAAGGAAAATAACCAGCCCCATTCTCCTCACTGAGATTAAATTCTAACTGACAAGCTGTCAATCTAAAATCAATAAATCTGATAACTGGCGGACTAGTACCGAAAAGAATAAGCATGAAAAGAAAAGCTGCCAGATTTTGGTATAAAGCCAACTGGTTCATTATTGTCCTTTAGGGAAAAGAACATGCCATCCCTACTGAGTCTTGCTTCCAGGTAATCTACGCAGTTGATTCTTAATTTCCTCTAGCTAGATAGACAGTTTACAATCACATACCACCACCTTCTGGGGGCAACTAGGGATGGATAACATCCAAACCATGCCAGCAATCTGCACACTCCAAGAACATTCCTTTTAAAGTTGAGTCGATTGTTCCCAGTGCACATATCCAAACAATTTTCTGTAGCTTGCAGTGGATAAGATCAGGTGTCAGGATATATGGAAGCAACCTGATATAATGAAAAATAGCAAAAAGATTGATTTAAGAAACCGCTGTGCAAAGCCTAACATTGGTTTCATTCACAGGAGACAGTGTCTAGTCAATTTTGCAATGAAATCTCTAACATTTAATTTTTGAGGTTTTCAGCATAAATCTGTATGGAGTCTGAAATCTTTATTTCTGGAAGTGTCGAGTGGCAGTCTGAAGTACCAATGAATCTATTAGTGTTGCTGAATCTGGTACTTGTTGCTATAATCAATTTTTATTCCTTCTTAAGCTTTAGAAAGTGCAGCCACAGATATTATTTAATTTACAGCACTGAAAGTTCAATCCAGCCCTGCTTTCCCTTCTGCAAAATGTTTCAGTTTGAGCTCGAAGCCTTTGTGCGTTACTGTACCTCAAAGCAGTAGGATCTCTGAGCATCTCTGAGAAAGTTGATAAATCTCCTGTCTATTTCTCCCCCAAAAGTTCCGAATTAATCCAAAACAGATCTCAAGTGCCAGTGTTGAAATGTCCTTTGATCTCAAACACTGCAAAATAACTTGATAGAACATAGAACATT